>JAWNPK010000132.1:0-1244228 GCA_035047565.1 Drosophila mulleri
ATTGTTGTTGCCGTGATGGCCGCCATTTTGTGTTCAATATGTGGCGACGCCATCTTGTTGTTAATGTTGTCTGTGTGTGCGTGTGGGTGTGGGTGTCAACTGTTGTTTGGCTGCGTTGTTTCAACTGCCATTGTTGCCGTTGGATTGAAACTTGTCTAATTGCATTGCTCAAGGATAAGCGCATGTACAGTTGACAACAGAAAAACACGCGTGCTTCTCTCCGTATTAGTGTCTGTGTGTGTGTGTGTGTGAGTGTGGGACAATAGAGAAAATGTCAAGTTTAATTGTTTGTCTGTCATTAGCGCACACACACACAGGCTCACATGGGAGCCGCGCATTTTGCTAATTTTATACAATTAAATTTGCTTTTCATTTTACCCCACAACCAAGCGCCTATGTGTGTGTGTGCTTATGGAAACAAAAGAATCAAATTCTGTTACAATAAGTTGGCGCTGCGTGTGTATTTGTGGCAAGCTCTCTCGAGCGAAGCACTTAAACAGCCTCACGCTCGGTTGAATATGTTTTGATTAAGCCAAGTATAACGAACACATTTTAGCCAGGCCCGAACGGGCCAAGCCACTGCAAGACGGCGCAGGCCGCAGGGGCGGGGCGCAGCGGTTTGTGTGGTGGGGTTGAGGGGGCCTGGGCGGCTCTGAGGGGTTGCCAGGACACCCAGGAGCCCAGCCAGTGAGCCTACAGAGCCGCTCTGCTGCCACAGTTTCACGTATTCGTGTGAAAGTGTTTCTCACCCTGTGTGTGTGTGTGTGTGTGTGTGTGTGTGTGTGTGTATGTGTGTTGGTTGGTTTGCGCATTCGGTTGGCACGTTTATATACTCCAACGACCAAACAAATGACGGACTCAGAGTCACCCACAGGCAGCAGCAGCAGCTTCGACCGACGCTGGTCAGGCTGAGGCCGTTGTGTGAATGACGTCGACGTCGACGTCGTCGTCGCTGCTTTTGCTGTGGCTGCTGCCACTGCTGATGATGTGCGTTTTCTTCTTCCTCCTTTTTTTACATTTTCCTTTAAATGCCAAGCGAAGAGCGTGGCGTGGGCGGGGGGAAGTGGTGGGGGCGACAGCCGTATATCAAGTCGCACGCACGCACGCTATCGCAGCGGCCGTCCGAACACCGTGCGCACAGTGGGCAACCAATTTCACAGTTGGCCTGTTCGGCGCGATGGCACAGATTGTTCTGTCAGCTTAGGCTTGTATAACAGTTGGACACAGTACATATACATATGCGAACATTAATTGATTGGGGAAAAGGAGGATAACAAGACGAACCGATCTTAGGCGAGTAAATTGATGACAGGTGTGTAGCTTAGCTCCTGAGCGCTGGATTATGCCATGGTAACTGTTATATGCATAATCATATACATAGGAAGCCTAACTTTGCATTTTACAATTTATAGCTTAATTGAAATAACAAAGAGGATTTTAATAACGAAAGAAACTGTTATACGAAACTGTTATACAAAACTGTTATAAGAAGATTTTCAACTTGAATACTATGCGAAAATGCTACAAATATATTATGAGCTGGTTGACGAAGCTATTCAATTACCTTAAGAGAATGTTAGGTATTGCCTAGTACTAAACTGTTATACCATATAATTTATTGAGTAGAATGAACTACTACTATCAGCTGCTATAATAATAAACTGTTCTACATACATATGTTACGCCACACAGATACCTTCCATGAAGCTGTTATAAAGAAAAAACAAGTAAGAAAGCTCGACTACGAGATACCCTGAACCCTGCGAGCAACAGCCATTTAGCGTCTCTCTACTTTAGACAAACACACACATACACACACACATTTCCCATTTTCAATGGGTTCAGGGCATAATAAAACATGAGCCCTCAATCTGTTTTACCGCTTTGAGTATCTTGCAATAGACAGGGAGCAAGCTCCATCTCTATAAGACTATCTTTCACAAAGTCCCGCTTGCCATTGAGCAAAATGTGGAATATAAATATAAATGGTAGAAGAATGAAAGCTTACGATAAAGTGGAATACATATTTTTGTCGAGATAAAGCACATGGCGATGCTGAACCAATACTAAGGACATGCTCGATTCAAGTGGTTGTCGCTGTGTCATTATGTGTATGATTATGTACTACACACACACATTCTTATATATTTATAAATATATATATATATACATATATGTGAACACATACACACAGTGTGGGGCCTTGTAGGGTTTTTGTTTTATTTTCAGTGTGGTGCGGGCTTGGGTGCCTTTGGGGTTTCGGTTTTCAGTTTGACTTGACATGCATCAGCATCATTATTTTGTGCTTTTAATGTTTTATTTAGCCTGGTTGCCAACAGCTATACGGCAATACATTGTACGCACACACATACAGACACATACACAGGGCTCGACAGAAGGCCTACTGGACGCTGACGAAGACGGGGGCGGGGCTTACGGTAGGGACTAACTGTCTGGCCGTATAGCTTAGCGTCAAGCGGTTCGTTTGCACTCGCTTTGTGTGTGAGTGTGTGTGTGTGTGTGTGCGTGTGAGTGTATATGTGTGTGTATATATATGTATGTCTGTATGTGTATGTGTATCAGTACGTGAGCACGTATGTATGTATATGTACATATGTACATATATGTGTATGCATGTGATTGTGTGTGTGTGTGTGTGTGCGTGTGTGTGCTATTTGCAGCAAAACACTCAAACAACATTTAAAAAGGCCTCATTTTCATGAGCTGTTGGGTGTTACATGTATGTGTGTGTGTGTGTGTGTGGCACTCGGCACATAATTGTTTGAAACAAATGTAGTGCACACACACTCGAGCACACACACTTACCGCATACATAAGCATATGCACAGTGTGTGTATAGCCACGATATTTTATAAGGCCATTCAGTCAGTCAGTCAGTTCGTCAGTCCGTCCGTCAGTCATTTGGGCAGTCAATCAAACTGGGCGGCCAATTAAAGTTTTACTGCTCGTTGGCCAAACAAGAAAAGAATGGAATAGAGAAGAGCGCATCAAGCGCTCGGCCAAGCAACGCCGCAGCGCAGACAATGAAATTGTAGCCTATAAATATCTAATGATTTAACCGCTTATCCACTTTGAATTACCCCAGAGGATGGACACACGCACACACGCATTGAGTGGGCGGATGCGGATGCGGATATGGGTATAGGTATAGATAGTAAGGGTAGACATATGGGCCATGCCAACGACTAATCAACATTAGCAGCGCTGCTTGGCTTGGACTCGCTCTCCCCCATCGATCCTTGAGTGGCAAGTGCGCGCATTATGTATACGCCGAGTGCCGCTGCCATTGTTGCAGGAGGCGGCTTCAGTAAGGCCTGAAAATATACAGCTGCCCACTTATAGCCACTTGCATGTGCGTGCGTGGGTGTGTGTGCTCCAATTTTGATTGAGTATGCGTACATGTATGTGTGTGCATGTGTGTAAGTGTACAAGTGTGTGTGTGTGTGTGTGCAGCAGTCAGGTGTCAAAATCGAAGCCAAGGCTTTTGGTTGCACTCAATTTACATGCGCCTTCAGTCGAAGGCACGCACACTCAAGCACAAGCCGCACAACTCAAACTTGAGGCTGATGATAATGTTTAGCTGTTGTTGCTACTGCTGCTTCTTCTGCTGTTGCTGTTGCCATGGCACATGCTTCAAACAGGAACAAATAAATATTTGGATTAGTTGACGCAGTTGAAATAAACGCTTCAAGTGGAAAATGGCAAATGGAAATGGAAATGGGCCACTGGCTCAGGCAGACCAAAACTCTAGAAGCTTTTATGCTTCACTTCATGATGGTGTATGCATGTATGTACATATGTTTGTATGTAGATGTACATGGCAGCCATATTGGCTAAAGCATTCAGCAAATACTCAAGGCTAGACATAAAGACATGCATACATACATGCATACATACATGCATACATGCATACATACATGCATACATGCATACATACATGCATACATGCATACATACATGCATACATGCATACATACATGCATACATGCATACATACATGCATACATGCATACATACATGCATACATGCATACATGTATACATGCATACATACATGCATGCAAACATGCATATATGCATACATACATGCATACATGCATACATGCATACATACATTCATACATTCATACATACATTCATACATACATTCATACATACATACATGCATATCTACATGCATACATACATACAAGTTTTGCATTCAAAAACATGCAAATCTGATTCTGACCCATCTCATTGCCATTAATTTAACTTACCACGTGCTCCAGTAATGTCCCATGATTTTTGAATTCGTAACTCCCAAACTAAGCGAAATTTAGACATAATTTTGGAGTTGAAAAGATAGCAAGACTCTGCATATAAACCTAGCTCAGTTTATTGCTAAATACATACATATGTCTTATTCGTTGCCAAAATAAAAAGTGCCTTCTGCATACACACATATACATACATATATACATACATGCATACATATGTGTGTGTGCGCACATGTGCAAGACTCTCAATTCAGTTTTAGTTGTGATTTCAAATGTAGCAATAAGAATAATATCCACTTACATTGAAATTCCGGTTTGAGTATACGGCTAGATTCAATTCTTTCAATTCCAATTGATTGACGTGAAAAGTTCTATTTGCTTAGCAATTTGCAATCAGACCACCGGCACGCGTCAGCAGAATGTGAAGTGAAATTCTGACAATGCCACATGCCTCGCCTGACAGGAGTTTGTCAAACCATTTGGCAACGCTGTTTGCATATGCCAAATCTGCGTCTGTGTGTGTGTGTGTGTGCATTTAGTGCTGCGTTGCGTTCGATGTGATGGCAATCCTGAAATAATCAAACAAATTTCAAATCACTTCAAGTTCCATTTGAGTCGAATTATGTTAAGCCAACAGTGTTAGCGAATTCTTAGAATTATGTTAGCCAATAGAGCTGTAGCTGAATTTGTCTGCATGGATCTTGCAATTATGTAAAGTTAACAGTGTTACAGTTAACATTCAGAATTGCGAAATTATGACGCTGCAGTCTCTGTCTTTAATTAATCAATTTTGCTTGCCTAGGCGCGTGTACAGAGTCGCAGCTTAAGATGGGATAACAGAGAGCGCAAGCTGAAAGTGTGACGTCACAGCACAGCTGTTCGTTAACAGAGCTGTTCGTTAACAGAGCTGTTAGTTAACAGAGCTGTTAGTTAACATTAAAAGTAACTCTAAAGCTTTGTCGATCTGTTATTATTTTAAACTCGATTGAAAACCAAATAGGTAATACATATATGATATCATATTATATTAGCAATGTTTTAGGTACGTCGTTCATATGGGAGCTACATTAATTATTCCTCATTCTCTATATCTCTCTTTCTCTGCTTTTTCTAACTAATTTGGTGAATTTCTCTTTCTGCTTGCAGGCCTATCCGAACCGTGACATTACGAATATTGTGGAATCGTCGCACTACCAGAAGATCGGCGGCTGGTGTCGCCAGGGCTCTTTGAATGCGGCCAAGTGCAAGGGCGCCCATCGCTGGATCAAGCCATTCCGTTGCCTGGGTAAGTCCAAATCGATTAAGTTCTGAGCGCCACGCGACCAATGTGAACCATTTGCTTTTCCATGACCAAAAACCACCAAATCGAAATCGAAATCGAAATCGCAATGAAAACCAAAACCGAAATGAAAATTGATAATTGAAAACCATCGGACAATGCTGCGACAATCTCGTTTGGCTTCAGAAGGACCATTCCAATCGGACGCACTGCTGGTGCCCGAGGGCTGCCTCTTCGACCACATACACAACTCGTCGCGCTGCTGGCCCTTCGTCCGATGGAACCAGACTGGAGCCGCCGCCTGCCAGGAGCGTGGCATGCAGATGCGCAGCTTTGCCATGCTGCTGCCCTGCGGCATTTCCCTCTTCTCGGGCGTCGAGTTCGTCTGCTGCCCCAAGCACTTTAAGAGTAAGTGGCGCTGCTGTTCGCAGCTGGGCCCACGCACACACTCACACTCACACTCTCACATCCACACACCCACGCGCACACTCTTATGCTCATGGGGAACTTTTGATTTGCTTTCCAGCCGATGAGATACGCGTGAAGAAGACCGATATTCCCGTCATGCCGCCGGCACAGCTGAACAATGCCAACGTGGAGCTGAGCGTGAATGAGGAGGACGAGAGCAACGACTCCAACTACTCGAAGGACGCCAACGACGACGAGCTGGACGACGAGGACGATCTGATGGGCGATGACGAGGAGGACGAAATGGTCGCCGATGAGGCAGCTGCTGGCACCGGCACCGGCACCGGCTCCAGCACCGGCTCTGGTACTGGCACCGGCACAGCCAGCGATGCCAACAGCAGCGGCCTGGACGACATCAATGCCGAGTACGACAGCGGCGAGGACAGCGACATCTACGAGGAGGACGGCGCCGGCTCGGACAGCGATGTGGCCGGCATTGCCGACTCCTGGGACCCCAATGGCAGCTCCAGTGGCGCCAAGCCCTCGCTCAAGTCCCAGGTGCCGATCCCCTTGATGTCCTCCTCGCCCGCCAGCCTGACCGTCGCCGAGCAAGTGGGCAGCAAGCCGTCCATCTCGAAGCCAGAGCCGGTGACTGGTACGCCGCAATTGTCGGCAGCTGCTGCTGCCGCTGCCGCTGCCGCCGCCGCTGCTGCTGCTGTGGCAGGAGTTGGCGCACCACCGTCGACCGCTCAGCCCACCTCCGATCCGTACTTCACGCACTTCGACCCGCACTACGAGCACCAGAGCTACAAAGTAAGTCAGAAAGTAAGTGTTTACGTTGAGGGCGCAGGTTTATTTATCAAACAAAAAACAAAACATATTCTAAACAAAGGAAGCCCAACAGCGCCTTGAGGAATCGCACCGCGAGAAGGTCACACGTGTCATGAAGGACTGGTCGGATCTCGAGGAGAAATACCAGGACATGCGCCTGGCCGATCCGAAGGCAGCGCAAAGCTTCAAACAGCGTATGACGGCACGTTTCCAGGTTTGTGCCCAACTGCCACCAGCCCGTCCAGCTACCCCGTGCCCCGTCCCACAGCCTCCTAGCCCCCAGCCCTATCCCAAGCCGCCCAATGTGAGCCCCGTTGAATCCCTAAACCAAGTCCAACCTAACCTCTCATAGTTCTATTGTGTATTCTCTTTATGGCTATCTCTCTCTATCTGTCTATCTCTGTCTCACGCACTAACTCACTCTATCTCTATTCGAAACCAACTTTGTACATATTTGTGTGAGAGCGTGAGTGTGTGTGTGTGTGTGTTCTTCATTGTGTTTGTCTTTGGGGAGCAGTGGCACAGATGTTCAGTTGGCAACAGCTTGACACCGCCTGGGCCCCGCCTCCCCAGCCCTATCTCTACACTTGTGCTGTAAACAAAATCATTTTCATTATATATCTAGTTAGTTTATAATTTGCCGCACCATAACAATGCACCTGCTTATGCACCCTATGTATTCGTTTCTATAATTTCCTGCTCGATTTTTCAATTGTATCTCACGTAAACGCAGCTAATGCTGTCCATATATGTATGTATGTGTGTAGTCATGTAATTCCTACTCTCTCTGTGTGTGTATCCATGTATGGCAAATGGGAGCGAAAGAGGCATCAGATTGTAATCATATAACAATAACAATAACCATCGCATCAATGATGGGCAAGATAACTCAAGCAACAGCTCAACACCGTAACAAAGTACAGCTCCGACTCGAGAGGTACTCACACGTAGTTGAAACCGATTGGCTTTAAACGCATTGAACTCGTGTAGTCCTTTCATTAGCTAACGACGCTCTTTTCATTTCATCTCAATTAGCGCTTAACTAACCAACCAGTTCAGCAAATAGCTCTACACAGACAGCTACAGCTACACCTACACCTACAGCTACACCTACCTTATCTCCCTCACCCTCACCCCCTCTCTTTCTCACTCTCTCTCTGATTTTTTGTATGTGTATATCAAGGTGCCTTAATCAAAATGCTGCTTTAAATGAAATAATCAAACTGCTGCGCTTACTGCATACATCAAAGATATATCTAGATATATACATATACATATATACATACATCTATCAAGCTATATAACCGTCATGTAAATATGCATATATACTCATGCCTCCATTATATTAATTAACATACATATGCTAGCTCTTAAGTACCTCAATTCAATTGTCGAAAGCACAGCTCGTGCTCGCTTTCTCACTCTCTGTTTCTCTCCCTCTCGCTCTCTCCTTCATGCTTAAATGTGCTTTAGATCTGTTACTCTGCAACAAGCATAGAAATTCCATCATTTCACATTACTAAGGAATACATGAATGCACATTAGCTCAAGTATTAATATTAATATATAGCAAAGATGGCATTAAAAGTCTTTATACAATGCAAATTATGAGTGCATTAAAATTCAATTGAAGAGAGCAGCGGCTACTGTGCCATAAGAACTGCTAGAAATATGCATAGTGGAAAACTAATTTTAAACTTCGGCTGTATATTTGGCATTCCATTTCGCATTCCAGCTCATGGGCAATTTCCACTTATTTTCGTGGCACTCAGCGCACGAGCTATTGTACCACAATCACACCCCAACACCCGTAAACCCACACCTACACACACAGACACACTCCCACACAGTACTAACACAAGTTATAGCCATTGAAATAGTAGCGAAACGTACCTGTACTGTAATGAAGTGAAAGCGAATTTGCAATCGAAATTGATATCGATATTGCTATCGATCGAACGAAACTATCCAAAGTTTTCAATTCCAACATCGTGCTGATAATCTTTCTCTCTTGGTGTGCAATACGTCTTTATATGGGAATGTAATTTTAGACTTCTGTTCAGGCACTCGAGGAAGAAGGCAACGCCGAGAAGCACCAACTGGCCGCCATGCACCAGCAGCGCGTCCTCGCCCACATCAATCAGCGCAAGCGCGAGGCCATGACCTGCTACACGGAGGCCCTCACGGAGCAGCCACCAAATGTGAGTATCTATCCTGGCAGCGCGCAAGCGGAGGAGTTTAGTTTTGATGAAATGTTTCTTTCCCAGGCCCATCATGTGGAGAAGTGCCTGCAGAAGCTGCTGCGCGCCTTGCACAAGGATCGGGCCCATGCTTTGGCCCACTATCGCCATCTGCTGAACTCGGGCGGCCCGGGCGGACTGGAGGCAGCCGCATCGGAGCGACCACGGACCCTGGAGCGACTCATCGATATCGATCGTGCGGTCAACCAGTCGATGACCATGCTGAAGCGCTACCCGGAGCTGTCGGCCAAGATTGCCCAACTGATGAACGATTACATATTGGCGCTGCGCAGCAAGGACGACATTCCCGGCTCCTCGCTGGGCATGAGCGAGGAGGCGGAGGCGGGCATACTGGACAAATATCGCATCGAGATCGAGCGCAAGGTGGCCGAGAAGGAGCGCCTGCGCCTGGCCGAGAAGCAGCGCAAGGAGCAGCGCGCCGCCGAGCGTGAGAAGCTACGCGAGGACAAGATGCGCATGGAAGCCAAGAAGGTCGACGACATGCTCAAGTCGCAGGCGGCCGAGCAGCAGCAGCAGCAGCAGATGTCCCAGCAGCAGCAGCAGCAACAACAACAACAACAACAGCAGCAGCAGCAGCTATCGGCGCAGCAGCAATACCAGCAGCAGGACAGGAGCAAGGATCTGAAGGGAGCCGCTGGCCTGGTGACCGTGCCCAATCTGAATCTCGATACAACCAAGAGCGACAAGGACTTGGCCGACGCCGAGTACGCTGAGGCTACAGTCAGGTAGGTTCACTCCTTACTCTTCTTCTTGTTCGCCTTCGTGTTACTCGTGCGCCTCTATAACGCCTCCTCTCCTCTCTCTTCTTCTGCAGCAGCACCAAGGTGCAGACCGTGTTGCCAACGGTGGACGACGACGCCGTGCAGCGTGCGGTTGAGGATGTGGCCGCCGCAGTGGCCCACCAGGAGGCCGAGCCGCAGGTGCAGCACTTCATGACCCACGATCTGGGCCACCGCGAATCGGTATTTCAACTGGGGCGACCTCATCTCGTGCCGCATCTGCCTAAAGTCTATCCTCTCTCGTTCTCTTTGCAGAGCTTCTCGCTGCGTCGCGAGTTTGCGCACGCGCACGCGGCCAAGGAGGGGCGCAATGTCTACTTTACGCTCTCGTTCGCTGGCATCGCCCTAATGGCTGCTGTATTTGTGGGCGTGGCCGTTGGCAAATGGCGAACATCACGCTCGCCGCACGCTCAGGGCTTCATTGAAGTGGATCAGGTATTGCCGGTGCTCAGATCCCACTGTGAGAGTGGGATGCATATATAGAGTGTGTGAGGGAGAGGGAGAGAGAGTGAAATATAAGTTGTATATAATCTGGATTGCATCACTATGTGCTTTAGCAAGAGACTTTTCTCTCTCTCTCAGTTTTCCTCTCTCTCTCTCTCTCTTTCTAGCTCTGCCTTTCTCTATCTCTCTTTCTTCGCACATTCCAACACATATTCATACCGCTCTTTCTCTTTCGCACCCACAGAATGTGACCACACACCATCCCATCGTACAAGAGGAGAAGATCGTGCCCAATATGCAGATCAACGGGTACGAGAATCCGACCTACAAATATTTCGAAGTGAAAGAGTAAACACCTAGAGCAAGCACAGGAGAAGAATAATGCAAAGAAAATAATAACAAATAAAACACAATAAGAACAAAAAGCATGCACCTAAGAAAAGCAACAACAATCAGCAAAAGCATGGCACATCACTAACAAAAAAAGCAAAAACAAAATGCAAAGAAAAAGAAAACAAAATACAACAAATTAAATGATATTAAAAATAAACAAAATACAACAATTTTTTTTTTTTCGTCTAAAGGACCGCAGTTCCGCAACGTACGTGAAATGTAATGCATATATATATATTAAATTAATGAAAGGCAAGAATATAAAGCAAGCAATTAAATTTAAGTATTTAAATGTTTAAACAAAAAGAAAAACAAAGCAAAAGTAAATGCAAACGCAAAAAAAAAAATGCAAGCCCTTTCAAGCTCTCCCCTTTCTCATACTCTGAACGTAAATGAATATGCTTCAAATGACATGCAAAATGTAACACAAGGAAACCGAGCAAACTGCTAAGCAAAATGGGAAAAAGAAAAGCCCCAGTTTGTAAGACACTCACACACACATTCACACACACACACACACACACACCATTCACACAGAAAAATTGTATGAAAATTGTTTCGTACTGCATTGCTCTTGTTTAGAAAAAAGTATTAAAAACGCAACAGGCAAATAATATATCAAGTGAATTTAATCTAAAACTAAAATCCCACACAGACATATTCACACACATACACACACACGCACACTGACACACACATAAAGCTTTCAAAAGTCAAACAATTGAATTGCAGCATATGAAACAATTTGATATATAGATATTGATATATACAAAGCAAGTCCATAAAATCTAAAGAACACACACGCAAACAACACACACACACACACAGACAGATATGTAAAAAGGCGTTGCATACTTTGCGGCGTCCACAAAAATTAAGAGAAATATATGAATAAAATAAAACTATATAAATTTATTGAGCAAAGCAAATAAGCAACTGCGCTTCTTGCCTATTTAGTAGTTGCTAAACAAATTAAAATGCATTAAGCAAAAGCAAGGCAAATACGTAAGCACACACAAACACACACACACACACAGAGCGAGACAGAAATATGTGAACCTAAGAGCTACCTACGCGTACTAATCTCTATATATAAACATATATATATCTATATACATATATGTATGTATGTATTTAAGCATATATATGCACACATATACATGCCATATATATGGTAAACAAATTATATATATATATATGTACGTATATATATATACATATATACAATATATATTTAAACGCAAATGCAAAATGTCCATAAATGTATTTATGTATCTATACACAACACCCAAATAAAAAGAATATTTAATAAAAACTCAGCTATTAAGGCAAACCACAAAAGCGAAATAAAAACAAATATATAATACAGATAAAAAATAATTTACAAAAGCAAAGCTAAATGCAAAAGTTCTTTTCAGAGATCTTTCTCGAGATTTGTTTTTTGTATTTAGCTTTTGTTCCTTTCAGCACACACACACACACACACACACACACACACACACACACACACACACACACACACACACACACACTTGCAGCTGGCAACTTTGTTCATAATGATATTGTTAAATTAGACAAATCATTGAACTGACATTATTTGGCCAAGTATTTGCACAGCGAACAGCTTGGTCAACAGCGAGTGCACTTATGCTGCATATTGTCAGGGTTCGCTCAGCTCATTGCACTTGAGATCGATTGCAAAACAATAAATATATACTTCATGTATGTTTGGATGTAGCTGCCTGATCAAAGCAATTGACAGTGGAACAGATAGGCAGAGCTGCAGCGATAAACCGAATAGAAATTGCTAGTTTAATTTTTCAACTCGATTGCTTGGCAAATATTGGACAAGTGTAGGGCCAAATGCTTGATTCGAGGCGTTCTGTTATTTAATAATAGACACACACACACACACACTCACAGACATACACACACATAGTATATATTTACATATATATATATATATATGTATATGCATACTCAGAGCAGATCCAATTTATATAAATGTAATTTGTAGTAAATTTTTTGCTATAAACCAAAGTTTGTAACTTTATTTGTATACCTACATATATACAATTTATATATATATATATATATATTTATATATATATATATAGCAAACGCAAAAGCAACATTACATACATATTTCAATTACATTCAATCCACACTTGATATTAATCATCAAGTTTCAGTTCATTTGATTTGTCATAGAATCTCTTATTTCCTCTGTCTTGTCTCGCTTGCATTTCTCAGGCATCGACCACGCCCTCGCTCGAAACCAAAATCATATTGCTGTGACACCCACATGATTCATAACCTCTTCAGCTAATGCAAAGAATGCTTCAGGGCATAAAATACACACATACATGCATACATATATACATACTAGTAAAGCTTTTCTAGGCTCCAAGCAAAACCAAAAATTCAAATTGTTTGTTCCCCATTTTTTTTTTGCTATACATCAAAGCATACCCACATCAATGAATATATATACATACACACACACACACATAATATATATATATATATATATATATATATATATATATATATATATATATATATATATATATATATATATATATATATATATATATATATATATATATATATATATATATATATATATATATATATATATATATATATAATTCTATCATGCAAAACGTGAGCCGTCAAGACAGTCAAGCCAACTTTATGAAAGCTGCAGTTAAAAGACCCTCACACACACACACGTTTATATACGCGCACATATACACAAACAGATTGCATTAGAGTATTAAAAATATATATATTTCAAAAGACACCCACACACACGCATACACACACACTTACATACACACAAAATAAATAAAAAAGAAGAAAACCAAATCTAACTAGTCAAAGCTTGAATATTTTTTAATTTATTCATTAATATTTAAAAATGACACATATATACTTATATATATATATATATATATATATATATATATATAGCAAAGAAAAAAAAAAAACAATTGATATTTACACTTAGTGAAGCAAAACAAAAAAGGAAAAGAAAACGAGAAGAGAAAACCAAAATATGAAAGCAAAAATGCAAATGTGTAAGAAATAAACCCCGTCCTGCGTAAATAAAATTAAACATAAAAATAAAAATATCATAAATGAAGAAAATTTACACAAAAACTTAAAAGCAAAACATTAACAAATTACAAAAAGAAAAAAAAAATTGAACACAAATATAAGAAAATGTGTAATAAGTCGCATGTGTTTTTGTCGTAGTCTCATCATAATAAAAAAAAAAAAACAAAATATAAGAAAATGCAAAAAAAAAACAAAATGTGTAATTCTTTTTGTCAACTATGATTTTTGCATAGGTTCGAAAAAAAAAAACAAACAAAAAATACAAACGCAAAAGCAAAACCAAAATGAAAACGTATAAAAATTTAAATATATTAAATGTACTCAAGACAATTGTAATTGCAACAATAATTGTACGCTATATATATTATTATTAATGTGGAAAGTGTAAACAATGCGCCATGCAGCTGAATTCAAACATTTGGAAACTCCAACTCTTGTCAGACAGCCAGAACGACAGCAAGCCAGACATCAGACATCAGACAGAAAGCAAGATAGGCAGTCAGGTCGAGTCAGATCGCGTCGGGTCGGAAGGGGTATACCCTGTATAAATTGAGAACGGCCATGACAGAAGTATGCATAAAAATTGTAAAATGTTTCACAAAAAAAAAAATTAAAAAAATAAAAAAGAAAAACAAAAACCAAACATAAAACGTAAGCAAAAACAAAAACCAAATAAAAGAAACAAAAAATGCAAAAAAAAAAGACAAAACAAAAACAGAATGGCAAACAAAACAATTTTCATTGTATAATCATATAATTTAATTTTGAATTTTTGTGTTCTTTTTCGAAATATTTTGCATAAATAAAGTAAAATAACAGAAAAACTAACTTTGCCCAAAAAGCGTGACATGTAACTGTCTCTCTCTCTCTCTTTTTCTCTCTGTCTCACTCACTCTTTTGCTGATTTTTGACTAGCGAATAATGGGGCTACAATTGGTTTTCATTTAAGATCTTTGAACACTTCGCAAGCTGATCTCGCCTTCATATATAAAAAAATTTGAAATCTAGAAAAACATTTGTTAATTTTTATTTGTATTTAAAAAGTATTATTCATTCAACAATATTATATATCATATCAGCTATAATATAATGAACTTATCAAAATAATGTAGTAAATATGCCATTTTAAAGGAGAGGAGATGGAAACGGGGGAGTACATTAAAACATTTCTTCGCTCTCACTTAATAAATTGTTTATAAGCATTTTAACAAATGCTCAGATGCAGCTGCAGGTAAGTAAGTAGAGATGCTTAGTTGAAAGATTACCCAAAATCTAAATCCCAATTATAAGTATATTCTCTAATAAATAAATAAATAAACTTTCAGTTATATAAGTCGTATGAACTGAAGGCACGTTTGTCTATAGGCAGGCTCCACTGTTGTGAGCCAGCTGCCAGTAGTTTTGCTCTTTGAAGTGGCATTTAGATTGTGTCCTTCATATCTATTCATAGGTTTAATTGCGCAATTCTAGAGTGAGAGAGACAAACACACAAAGCAAGAGACAGACAGACAGAAAGAGTGAGAGAGAGAGAGTGGTTGTGTGTGTAAGAGAGAGAGAGAGTTGTGCAGAGCTGTAGTGCTGTAGAGTAGGCCACTTATTGGGCGATTTCTATGCCGCAGCGCTTGCGTTGATTATGATGTGTGCTCATTATGAGTTTCAACTTGGAGTGCACGAACAAGCCTTTACAATAAATCACTTGAAACTGTATGGGTATATACGTGAAATCAATGTAAAGCACTTCAGTCTATCAAGTGTCCAAAGCATGAAAATTGACGTACATTTTGATATATGAGCCAAACGACAAGCGCAGCAACCAATTGCCGAGCCCAGCCCGATCCAACCCGGCTCGGCTGCCCCCACGGCCCACCCACTCGAGCTAAGCACACAAATGATCGATGTGCCAGCAGCTATGCACAATGTGGAGCACGGCATAGACACCGATAAAGATCACGACTCTACCCCGAAAGTGCAGCGTGATAAGTGTTGCATATACAATGTACATATGTACATAGGTAGTAGAACATAGTGGGTGCCATGCGTGCCATGTTTATTTATTCTACATTATTCGAATCGAATGCGAGTTAAATAACTCTATACAACAATGACAAAGGACTGGGTCTTTGTATTTGTATTGCTACAAAAGATCCCAACTTTACCTGCTTAATAATAATGGGCAAATAATAGTAGTAGACTAGTAAAATGATGTAGCAGTAGCATTAGTAGCAGAAAGAGTAGTATCATTGATAGATGAAGTAATTGTAGTAGAAGTAGTAGTAGTAGTAGTAGTAGCAAAAAGAGGAGTAATAATATGAAAATATGAAACGGTGGAATGGAGGCAATAGTAGTAGATGCAGTAGTAGTATTTGTGGAGGTAATAGTAGTAGTAGACGTAGTAGTTGAATTTGTGGAGGTAATAGTAGTAGTAGACCTAGTAGTAGTATTTGTGGAGGTAATAGTAGTAGTAGACGTAGTAGTAGTATTAGTAGCAGAAAGAAGAGTAATAATATGAAAAGATGAATGAATGATGATGAGTAGTAGTATTTGTCGAGGTAATAGCAATAGATGCAGTAGTAGTATTTGTGGAGGTAATAGTGGTAGAGCAGCAATAGTATTTGTTGAGTTAATAGTAGTAGATTCAGTAGTAGTATTTGTGGAGGTAATAGCAGTAGATGCAGTAGTAGTATTTGTGGAGGTAATAGCAATAGATGCAGTAGTAGTATTTGTGGAGGTAATAGTGGTAGAAGCAGCAATAGTATTTGTTGAGTTAATAGTAGTAGATTCAGTAGTAGTATTTGTGGAGTTAATAGTAGTAGATGCAGTAGTAGTATTTGTGGAGGTAATAGCAGTAGATGCAGTAGTAGTATTTGTGGAGGTAATAGTGGTAGAAGCAGCAATAGTATTTGTTGAGTTAATAGTAGTAGATTCAGTAGTAGTATTTGTGGAGGTAATAGCAGTAGATGCAGTAGTAGTATTTGTGGAGGTAATAGCAATAGATGTAGGAGTAGTATTATTAACAGATAAAGTAGCAGTATTATTAGTAGAAGTAGTAGTAGATGCAGTAGTATTGATAGTCGAAATAAAAGTAATATTTAGACATAGTAATACTATTACTTCTACTACTATAAATACTACTAATTAAAGCACACTAATTTTTGTAGAGCCAGAAATATTCTGCATAGACTGACGTAATCGTTAGGCTCATTTCTGTTGCATACTTTTAGCTGTCTTCTATAAAGCAGCAGCTACTATTCCTCAACTCAAAAAATAGAAAATGTCAAGATTGTAGGAATCTAGAAAACACTTTTAATATAATTCAATGCTATGTTAGTTAAGTAATTGAGTAGACTTAATTCCACTGAAGAGTTCAGTTTGGTAGATATGCAGCACATTACATACATACTTCTGCGGCGCTTATCTAAAATATTCGAGTACTTCACATTCTCTCGTCATCAGTAATCAACTGTTTATTTATTATTTAGATTATCTCCTATATCACTGGTCTAAGTGATTTATATCTAAGACAATCATAAGATCGTGGCATGAATGAGTTGTACTTTAGCGAGTTGGCAGTTCCATGAACTTGCTAAACCAAGTAAGATGTTAATCTCTAAAATCATGGTCAATATATCTGCGGGATAATTTGATCAGCTTAGATTTGGGACTAGTCTTATATCAATCAACAATAACTGTTGCATATCCAAGACCATCTAAGATTTAGCAAAATAATTTCTATACATTTATTACAAAATAATATATAAATGAAATATGTACATAAAACAAATGTAAAATAATTTCAAAAACATTTTGCTGAGATAATTCCATGATTTTCATCAAAGTAACTGAAGCCTCATGTTTATATTCGGTCTCTAATTTTCCTGTCTTGGATTCATCTGCATATCTAAGCTAGTTAAGTTAAGTGAGCTCGTTTATTGATGATATAAAATTTGAAAATTTAGTTTATTCAGATACGACTGGAAGCATATATTGTAAAACATTTTAGCTCTGACAAAGTATTTCTGGTTATTAAAGGCCAGTTTGAATGATCGATTCAATGGCCTCCTTTGTGTTCAGGTGCAGGGTATCTACGAGTCGTTCAGCTGCTTTGCTTACTGATTAGCATGTTGATCTACAAACTTTCCAAAGTGCATTTTGTTTTCGAAGTGGCCAGCGTCGTCTACACGACAGCTAACAAATAATGCACTTACAGAATGTGAACAGAGCGCGAAACAAACGCAGATACAGATACAGATACAGATACATTTAGAGATATAGATACAGTGCGACAGATAGTAGATAGATAGATGATAACAGTTCAACTTTGAAATGCACTTGAAGCGAGCTGGGCGAAATTATGAAATGCCAAGTTGGGCTGAGCTGAGCTGATACGCGGCTCGATGGGCCGATTTCTTGAGCCGAATAATCCCGATGGCCAATGGAATTATTTAATTGGGATTTATGTTGCGCTCTGGCGCAGACGAAGAGGCGCGAACGAGGCCAAACAGAAGCTGTCAACGGCCGACGGCGTCAGCAGGGGCCGGCCAGAGGCAGTTGGTCGATGGTCGCTGCTCGTTGGTCGATAAGTGGCATCAGATAAGCAGGCAAGGCACTAGAGAGAGAAAGAGATAGGGAGAGAGAGAGAGAGGGAGGGAGAGAGTGGGAGTGATAGAGAGAGAGAGAGGGAGCTGGCAGTTGTGTTGTCTCTTTGGCCTGGCAATTGCCTGCTTTTGGGGGCCAAACGTACTCATTCTCTAAACACGCTTACATATAAACATAACATATATCTGTATACATATATATATATATATAGATATCTGTAGCTGGCGATAACAACCAGAGATTGTGTTTGTATTGCTGCAGCCGTAAACGTATATGGCAACCGGGCTACCGACTACTGGTTGGGGCCGATAAGCTGCAGCCCAGGCCCCAACTGCAGTCGAGGGAGACAGCTCCATGGAGCTAAATCATAATCAATGTCTGATCAAGCGAGCATATATCAAAATACGTTTAATACCGTTGATAAGGCGGCAACAACAACAGGTAAGCAAGCACAGCGACTACCTCATGGATAGCCATATATACATATGTATATGTATGTATGTATGTATATGTGGCTCGCTGTTGCCAGTCCATGGCTTCTATGTAGGTTGTTTCAGCTTGTATGGCGCACTATCACTGCGTGCCGTATCGCAAACTGATATCGCAACGAGTTGTGTACAAATAAAGTTGTTGTAAGCGACACTGTAGTAGAGGAGCAACAGCAACAGCAGCAACAGCAGCAACAGCAACAGAAACAGCAACAGCAGCAGCGATGGCAGTGGCAATTGCAGCCGGGATTGGGACTCCGTGCGTCGTGCGTCGGGCATCGGGAGTTATTGTTTGTCAATAAACATATGCGCCACATAATCGTCATCATAATAATATTGCTCTTTGGCATTATTTTATTGCATTCCAATCAGACTGCGTGCATGTGTGTGTGTGTGGGTAAATCGGGTAGCTGGCTGCCGGGCTGACTGATTGACTGCCTTTAATGCTTACAGTGGTATGCGAACGCTTCGGAATGAGATTATGAATGATGGTATAGAATATAGATTTATGACTGATTTTGATTAAATAATAATAATAACTAAATAAAGAATACTAATATATATTTTCATATTTGGTCATATTAATTCTCATTTCTTTAGCCATATTATTCAAATAATTTGCACTAAATCTTGAACCTGTTCTTATTCTTCAATACAAAAATAATAGGCATATTGTGCTGGGAAAAATACTCTTTTATGTTTTGCTTTTTTTAATATTTTGATTTACTTATTTATTTTATTTATTATAATTATTATAATTTTTTGTATAATGTTAATCTAATGTTTAATCTTGATTAAAACAAAGTAATATAATATTTACAAAAATTTTTCCTCATAATAATTTGATTTCCTATCATTTTTATTTGGTCACAGCACATTATTATATTTTATATAATACATATAAAAAATATGTTAAATTTAATTAAAATAAACTTTTACTTTGTATGATTTTTTTCCTGAATATAAAACATAAAAAATATTTTCGAATCAATTTTAAGTGTATTTTTTACCTATCCTCATACCACTGTGCCGCTGCAGCAGCAGCAGCAGACCACTAAATCGTTAAAAAGGGTACAAGAACAAATATAAGCAAAACAGAAAAAAAAAAATAAAATAAAGAAGAAACCCCGATTTGGAATCAACGGCAAACGTTGCGACTATCTCTGGCTGTTGCCCGCGTGTCTGTGTCTGTGGCCGTGCCACATAAGCTTGGCTGTATATATGTATGTATGTATGTATGCTCTATGCGTATTCATATATGCATGTCAGCGATATCTGCACGACACACACACACACACAGGGGCAGTGATACATTATCGATATACGTCGCTTGTCAATGTTCTTGTGTACTTTATTTATATTTGTTTAACTCGGTTATTTTTTCTACCTTTTTGTTTAATACCTATTTGACTTTAATAAGTGATTGTTGTAGCATTTAAAGTGTCGAACGTTGCGCCACTTCACTCACTCGCTCACTCTCTCTCTCTCTCTCCTTGTCTCCCTCTATGTGTGTGTGTGTGTGGATCGAGGCAAGGCACAGGCACAGGCACAGGCACAGGCAACGCTCGGGCTTGGCCCCCAGTTCGTCCGTGTCAGTTGATTCCATTTGACGCAGTGTCCAAAAACAAAACGCATCGATCGCTAATTGCTGAATTCGCTCGCCGATCGACAGCTCGTGAGTGAGATAGACAGATACATAGAGAGTGTGTAAGCAAAAGAGAGAGAGGGAGAGAGTTGACGCATGCGCATGCGCACTCAGCTTGTTTTTGCCTAGTTAGTTGGGCCCTATCAGCAAGTGCGTAAGTTCACTCGTTCGCCTCGCTCGTTGGCTGGATCGTCGACTGGCATTTTATGGCTTATTGAAAACGAAGCGACAGTCAAAAGCGCGCGCACCTCTCAATGCAAACGACATCAGCGACCAGCCAGCGACCAGCCAGCGCAGACCGTAAAATGTACGCAAAGCCCCAAAGCGGAAAGAGCCGTCGCTACCGTCGCTAGCAATCATCGCACTCGTCGCGTCAAGTGGACCGCGATATGAATTGAGTTGAGCCCCAAATTGCACTAAATGGGATTGCCATAAATGAATTAGTATTTGAATTGGATTCAATAATAAATCAGGCCGCGCCGCGCCGTGACACGACAACTATCGTGACAAAGTCATTTGGCTGCCTCCCTTACGCCCCCGTCTATCCACCTCTCGCTCCCTCTTTCTCTTCTGCTGCTATTAAATCGTTATTATATTTGTACACAAATTAAAAAGCGATCGCGCATTAAATATCGATCCGGTCGCGGTGCAAAATCGTGCAAACAATTGCCGCCGGCTCAAAAGTTAATTGAAATCAATGTGCAATTGAGAAACCACCCAAAACCAGCCAAACCACCCAAGCAAGCCACCCACCCAGCCAGTGCCAAGTGTTGTATACAAATACATATACGTTGTATATACATACATATACATATATATATATACATATATATATTTATATATAAGGATATAGCTATCTAAATATCTACGAAATTTGTCAAAAGTTTTGTTTTGTTTGTTTTGTTTTGCTTGGTTTTGTTTCGGCTTTTGTTATTGTCGTTGTCCTTTGGAAGAGGCACGCCAACGGGCAAGAGCGTCAACAAATTTTAATTATGAGCAATTATAATCCGAATTGCGGCTACTTTGAGGATTGCAGCTATTATACAAACAATGTATATCAACCGGATTATTGCATGCAGCCTGATTATGAATACAACAAACACGTTTACGAGTGAGTACCCAAAACATAGACTGACATAATCAAGCCAAATTGGCTCTGCGCCATTTGCCATTTAGCATTTAGCATTTCATGTAATGAACGGATAACAGTCACAATCACAGCGACTCAAGGGTCAAAGAGTCGCTGTCTAGCAATGCCGACGGAGTTTTCTCTTGACTATCCCATATTCTACATTTAACTATCGATCTGTAGTGCGTCTGCATAAAATGCACAAATAGGAATTGAATGCAACGATGACAAACTATTTTGTTGAATTACACATATGTGTCGTTGGAAGTTTAGAAAAACAGTCGGTATGCTAGAAAGCATAGAAATATAGCCTTATAGATATAGTCAGCAAACTGCAGCTTAATCATATCAATATAAATGCTTTACAATTGCTTTATTATGTCACAAGGACTTTTCCATGAAAGGTCTCTTTCTCATCTAACTAAATATATAAATATAAATATATAAATATACAGAAAGATGGGCATTTATATATATATATATCGGGAATATAATTTTATTAACTCTTAGGTCAAGATTTGAGTTTATTTTAACATATATTGCTGACTAGATGATATAAAATTCTTAGAGAGTGAGCTAACACAGTGTGTGACAGAAGTATTCACCCTATTGGTGACAAAATCGAATTCACATTTGGGACCATTTGCAAAAGCTATTGCGCATTTCAATGAAGTGATGATGCTCCACCCTATATATGGTAGACAAACTGTTCTGAAATCGATTTAGAATAATAGCCTTAAGTTCTTTACTCCAATTATTAAGCGTGCTTATATACATATATATATGTGTATAGCTAATGGGATCGTTTTGGTCATATTCAACACATTTAAGGCATCTAATACCAACTCTAACTATCCATTCATCCATCTACCTATCTATCTATTCATCTCTCTCTCTGTCTCTGTCTCTCTATTCATATTGCTTGTACACCACATATATACTAAAGTGAAACATTTATAGTATCCAGTATGCCGTAGCCAGCTATAGCCTTAAAAAAAAAAAATGATTTTAGATTTGCTTTCGCTACTAGAAAAGTATTCTGTCTGTAAATATTTATATTGATCGTCTATAAATATTTATACAAGTATAAATTTCACGATTATGTTATTATTTATATTATCTCGAAATGTACAAGCCCATATCAATAAATATCTAAATATCTAAATATATATATATATATATATATATATCGATTGGCAGCTTTCCTCTCGATAAGCATCTGCATAGGTATTCGCTTTCCAGTTGAGACAGGTGCCGTCGTCAGTGTAGGGTGTCAAAAGATTTCCAGGAAATCGTTGCGGCAATTAAAAACAATTTGATTTTAAATCAGTAAAGAAAACAGAAGCGAGGCGAAAACAAGGCTCAAAGGCGAGTGCGAGTGCGAGTGCAGACCCGGCCCGAAAGCAGCAGCCACAAGTCCAAGTTTAAAGGGATCAATTCACAAATGTATTATTAACATTTAATGGCATAACATAATGAAATTGTGCTGATCGCACACGCATACACACACACACACACACACACATGCAGATCGCATATCAGCCCGTCTTAAGCCCCTGATTTTCGCACAAATACGAGCGCGAGTGTTTGGCCTAAGCCAATGTTACGGCATTGTGATGTGGACTTGGCTAGCTGGCTGACTGGCTGGCTGACTGACTGGCCGGGCATGTGTGATAAGCCGAGGGCAAAAGGTGTCGCTTCAGCCAGAGAGCTCGCTGCTCGGCACACTCAACAATGCGCATTATTTCCACTTTGTCACCTTTTGCATTTTTGGACAGCAGCAGCTACGGCGACGGGCGACGGGCGACGGGGTTTTTCACGGCTGCACTTTGAAAACCAAAACACATGTTTGGTTGTGAAATCGTTTGGAAAATCACACACACACACACACACAGACAGAGTGAGCGAGAGAGAGAGAAAGAGAGAGAGAGAGAGTCTCTCTCTAGCTCTCTAACAAATTTTACTTTAATTGGGTTTGTCCATAATCGTTGCATCGAACCCTCGGCTAATCTCGGATAATACTGTTTGCCAAATAAAAGCAAATTCTATTTTTATTTCCATTTTATTTTGTTGTTTCGCTCACTCTGTTGTCACACGGCTAATTTCTCATTGATGTTTTTGGCCAAAAACTGAGCCGCTGCCTGGGTTTTTCCCTTGGGCCACAGGTTGCAATTCGTTTTTTCTTTTTCTTGTACTCTTTCTGTGTGTGTGTGTGTGTGTTTTTTTTTTTATATATATTTATATATATTTCATGGGGCACAGGTTGTTGCTCGAGCTGAAATCCAGCTGTAATTTTAATTAGAAATCTTGTTTGTTGTCTCTGGAACTAATTTGTATATTTGCTTATGTTTCTTGCTGCTCAATGCTGTTTAAGTTTCTTGCACAATGAAAACAAAGGCGAAACAATGTGCACAGATCGCAAGCAAATAGTTGCCTCAAACCAGTCAAACATCCAAGTCGATTCTTTATTTATTTATATATGTACATATACGGATATACATATGTACATATATCCGTATATCTCTGTAGCCAGTTGGTCTCCTTAGTTTGTCCCCCTTTGAACAGTCGGTGCGCACTCACTTCACTTCACTTCACTGTTCTGGAGTTGAAAAGGACACGCTATGCACTTGTCTGGCACCCTGAAATATGAAGTTCGAAAACATAATTTTATTTGATGATACTATTTTTTATTAATAACACAATAGCACAACAAAAAAAAAAGCAACATTGCGCTGAGAGAAGCGTTGCTAAACGCAATTCGGAAACGCAATCAGTCAAGTTGAACGTACTCCAAAAATCGTAAACTTCGAATGCCTGGGAAAATGTGCATCTGCTGACATCGTCGTCGTCCTCGTCGTCCCCGTCGGATGAGCCAGGAAGTAAACAAAGCACACACACGAATAGAGCCAGTCAGCTAAACGTTTAACATAGTCCGATCGGCGTGCAAGCACCTCAAATACCCTTGACTTATCTTAATGCATACATTTTATATGCAACTTGTGATTAAATTATGTAGAAGTGAAACTATTTAGTTATATTTCACATATACACTTGACCGAAAGAGTCAGCTGTGTGAACTTTATTTAGGAGTAAGGGAAAAGTATTTGATTTAACACTTTTTCGAAAATCAATTAATTTAACTACATATTTTTATGCTGCATTTTAGATTCAAGCTGGGATTAAATAAAATAATTTATAGCAATAAAAAATTATAATAAAAAGTAAAGTATTAAATAAAATTGAAACAAACAAAAAAATATAATAGAAATAATTAAATATATGTATATTACTTTTTACTCAAAGTACTTCTTATGTTATTATAAAAATTTTTTTAATTTATTTTTTTTATATGCATATATATCTTTTATTATTAGCATTACTTTTAGCTCCAGCTAAGGTTTTCTGTTTAACTATCTATTAAATCTCATCTATTCCACAAGCGCCTAACAAATCGCTTTGCTTTACAGGGTATTCGAGTGTGTTTTGTTGCATGTTTTGAATGCGTTTAATACGCCCCTTACGCGCGATAATTTTTATACCCTGAACCCATTGAAAATGGGAAATCAGGGTATAATGGTTTTGTGAAAAGTATGTAACAGGCAGAAGGAATCATCGCAGACCCCATAAAGTATATATATTCTTGATCAGGACGATGAGCTGAGTCGATATAGCCCTGTCCGTCTGTCCGTCCGTCCGTCCGTCCGTCCGTCCGTCCGTCCGTCCGTCCGTCCGTCCGTCCGTCCGTATGAGTGCGTCGATCTCAGAAGTTAAAGGAGCTAGAGAGCTGAAATTTTGTATGCATACTCGTGTATACCATACGCAGTACGAGTTTATCATATTTTTTCGATAACTCATTCGATATCTTTTTTATCGAGGATAATCGATAAATTTATATTGTTTTTTCAGCCTAATTTGAACACTATTAGACCTAGAGACTTCAGATTTACTGTGTATATACATTTGATGGGCACACACATTTTGTAATTTACAGATTTTGGATACCACGCCCCCTTCGCCCCAAATTTGTAAAAAACGTATATCAAGTACTAGAGACTTGTGCTTTGGAATGTACACACATTTACACATAATGATTACGTTCAGAAAGTTTCATTAAGATTGTACGTCTACAAATGAAATTATTCAACAAATAAATTCTCATAATATTGCCCACACTGCAGCGCAGCCCAAGCGCAGTCGCTGCTTACTGCGCAGTTAGCAGAGCGCGGGCCTATGCGTGGGGTGGATGCATGTGTATGTATGTGTGCAGAATGATTGGAACATCAGCACGGAGGGTTCAGGGTATTTCCTAGTCGAGCAGTCTCGACTAGAGCTTTCTTACTTGTTATTTATTTTTTCATTTCTTTTCTCCTTGGTTTTTTTTTTTTTTTTTCTCTTTGTTCCTTGGGCGCAAATATTAACGTTAAGTCGCGCTGCTTTGCTTGATATATATATACATATTTTTTTTTTATTTCATTATTTGGAGAGTTGGAGGGAGAGAGATTTCAGAGCTGTCAAGTGGCCCCGAGTTGGCCTCAAAGTGAAGTTGAGTTGGTCAGGCCGCTGCGAGAAATCGTGGGGTACAAAGCAACATTTGGCAGCTTGAGAAGACTCGACAACCCTGGCCAATGACCCTGGCTTTAGCCAGAGCCTTCATGGCCCAAACTGTCATCCGCGAACTATTTTCTTTATTCTTTTTGCTTTTTTGGTATTTTTTTTTTATTTTTTTGCGTGGCTAAAACGACGCTGTCAAAGCAGCCACTTGCCGGCGCTGGTTGTCATTGTTGTTGGCGTTGTCTGTTGGGCCGCCGTGGCACATGTCATGGATCGAAAGACAAAATGCTGCCAGCATGTTGAGCCCAAACGGCCGACAGTTTGGGCCAGTAAACAGAAATTGATACATTTCATACAAAATGTTGCACAGCTTTCGAGTTGAAGCGAGGCAAAGCGAAGCGACGCGACGCGACGTGACGCGACGCCACGTGTGACTTTGTGACATTTAATGCCAGTTTCTCAATCAGTCAGTCAATCAGTGAGTCCGCCCGTCCGTCAGTTAACAGATCGCATGCGCCATGCGAATGTGAAAATAATACAATGAAATTTGCATTTACTATGCAGTCACATATCGCAGCTCTCTAGAGTCAAAGTTCTGCTCTAAACTCGGTTTGGGCATTTCGCAGTTTGCATGAAACATGTCACGAAATCGGGTTGAAAGATCTGTGGAGCCCTTATATCATTTGTAGCTGTTGAGATCAATAATTGTTTCACTTTCAATGAACACAAATATATGAAAAATACCTTAAGTATTTCTATGCATATATAGTTGATATATACATAAATTTATGTATTTAATATATTTATAATATGGTAATGCTAAAGACAGCCTTGAAGTTACATTTCAATGCATAGAGATGCCAGCCGGGTTAGATTGCAACGAATCTGTATATATGTATGTCTGCATACTACTCTAAAGCCTAAGCCGACCTATTACCAAACTATTTAGTATTATATAAACTAGCTTATTTCATTGAATACCAAGTATAGTTGACATTGCGAGTATAGGACTCTATATTATATACTATTTATCATACATCTAGCTCCTTCAACTGCAACTGTATACAATCTTCTTCATTATCGGAGTCACAGCAGAAGAGTTATCAGTCCTGGCTTTTGTTTTTATTTGCTTTATTATTATAGTTTTTTTTTCGATTTGATTGGCCTGTAATGAGGACTGTGATTGGCTGAAGTGTCACAGGCGCTGCCACATGCCAGTGTGGGAGAGGGAGTGGGCGTGGGAGTGGCTGTGGGAGTGAGAGTAGGCGCGGTCGGTGGCAATGGCAGTCGAAATGGTTTTTGGTGCAGCTGAGGTTGGCTTTAATGAGTTTCAGCGGAATGCCGCCTTCATTCACAAATCAAAGCTGACAAAACGCAGCAATTAAAGGGACAAAGGACATGCGAAGAGAGGCGAGAGATACGGATGCAGGACCCAAAAGACAATACCACAAAACTGGGCAAGGTGTGTGTAAAGGCGATTGTCCTGCTCCCTCCCTCCCTCTCGCTCTCTCTCTCACTCTCTCACTCTGTCTCTCTGTGTGTGTGTGTGCCGCTGTGCCATTCATAAAAATATTGCAATTGAAATTGTTTGGCATTTGAAATAAATTGCAAATTGTGTATCTGGCGAATGCGTCAAGCTGTGCAGAAGGAAGTAGGAAGTGCGCATAGGAAGTTCAGCAGGACTGCATGACTGCATGACTGACTGACTGACTGACGGACTGACTAACTAACTGACTCACTGGCCAACTGGCTCTGGCACAGTGGGACACACGGCGCAAACCCATTTGTCAAGTTCGGGTTTGTTTTATGGCTGTGGCACTCACAATTAGATGCTCATAGCCTAGGTCTCTCTAGCAGCTGTAGACACACACTCGCACACACACATAGACACTTTTTTATTAGTCAATGAGACTGTGCCGCCCTTTGTGTGATGCTGGCCTGCCTTCAATCGTTTAGCGATCCATTGACTCAAAGTCAACGTCGAGCCACTCGCCTGGAGAGCGCTGCCTCGAGTCTCGACTTCGGCTTCGGCTTCGACTCTGATTCCGATTCTTCTTCCTATTCAGCGTCGATGTCCTCTCGATAAAGGCCATGAAATGGCATTAGCCGCCATCCCCGCTCAATTCCAATGGGCAGGGGGCGACTCGAAAGTAGGAAGTAATTTATCTAAATTTTGTAAGCTGCACGCATCAAATCGCTTTGCATCTCGCATGGAATTTCGATTACACAAGGCCAATGACAATTGTGTGAAAGTATCCTAAGCTGATTTATGCCATTTGCCAAACAGCTAAGCAAACAAACAGCTCGATAGCTAAAGAGATTCCTCACAGTTAACTGGGCACACATTTTCAGTTTCTTTCAATCTGAATCTACTCAATTATGCTGAAATATGACGTGTTACATGTAAAGTGGATATCAAATTGAATATGAATAGTTTGTATTATAGTTATGTTTAAATCGAGCTTAAGTGTATTAAGTATTGAGCGTAGAGGCCTCTTTGGAGCTAGATAAACTTTACAATAAGTAAATTAATAATTATAAATATTTTACTATTAATTTAAGTATTGCAGCAGTTGTACAGGCAGCAAAACATATTGAGCGTTCGAGTCGGATGCAACCGACTGCCTAATACTTGCTCAAGCATGAGCCTGTTACTGGTCTGCGATAGAGCATTGAGTTGTTTATGACCTTCGGCAATGTCATGTTTGAGCACTTCAGCTCGTCCATCTGCTGATTGCCTTGTTGAAGGTCCCAAAACTCATGGTTAAGTCTATTACAAAGTCTTCATATTCAATTGGATATTCTATATATGTATATAGAAAATTTAAGTATATTTTCTATATGACATATTAAAAATTCTACATGTATTTGCTACATATCAACTAGCTGACTTCATCTACAGCTTGACTTCATAAGCCACATGGAATCGTAATATATGTAGCTCCAGGCTCATTCTAAGACTAAACTCTTGCCACTTAGAGAAGAACTAGAAACCCAATTGAACATCATATGATGCATTTAGTCCAGTGTTTAATCTTAATATAGGCAAACACCAATCAAATATCGCTTGCTGCAAAACGAGAACGGATCACCTGGAAACAATTCGTTTTGCAGGTGTCCAGTGATTCATAATGCCGATGGTGTTTATCTAACACGAGTTGCTAAGACTTTTGTGTTTGCTGGTGACATTTCCGCTTATCGAGTTTTGAGACTTGAGAGAGGCTATGAGAGAGAGAGACAGAGAGAAACAGAGAGGCTGTCCAGCTTCCAGCTGAAAGTGAGCTCGACAAGGAATTGGCAAACAACGAAGAGAGAGAGAGAGATGATGGAGGGGGCTGTCTGTGCATTACATTGCTCACGCCAGCCGAGCTGACCAAGATAGACCCCAGGGGCTTGTTAAACAAACCCAAGATCAATCAATAACAAATGGTCGATGCGATGCTACATATATTGCGCAAAAGGTGAGCGAGCGCTGAATGAGCTGCTTCCGCCCATTTGAAACTCCTTTGGAACAAAGTCAGTTTTTGGGTAAATCACTTCCGCGCAACGAATCTGAAACCCAAATTGTCATGGCCGTCAATTGACAACACGAGCTGCTGGGCGAGAGTGAGAGCGGTAGAGTGAGAGAGAGACAGAGAGAGCAGGAGGCGAGAGCAGACAGAATGAAACGAAAGGAAAACCGGAAGGTAAATTAAAATGGATGACAATGGATGAGACGGGCTGCTGTTGCTGCTGCTGCTATAAACGAGCATTGAATGAATGGCTGCGCTCAGCATCGAGTATGTGTGTGTGTGTGTGTGCGTAAAGGTGTGCAGGGCATGACACTCTCTGCCATGGCTGCAGCATAGCGCACAGTTAACAAGCCTGCAGCTAAGCAAACACCTTTTGCCAAAAACAAAACTCTTCTACAACAATTCCCCCTCTACACAGAGTGCCTGCGTGTGTGTGTGTGCGTGTCTGATTTTTTACGCTCAATACAGCAGTTGCTGGCAACGAAGCGTTTAATTGGGGTTGTTAGACCGCCCGCCCCTAAAAGCCGAAATCCGAAATTCACAAAATCCGACAAACTGTCGCGCGGTTTTTGCCTGACATTCAACATATTTTATTGCATTTGTATAGCTTGCAATCCCCAGCAGCAGCAGCAACAACAACAACAGCAACATTAGCAGTCAGCATTGTTGTTAATTGTATCTGCCGGCTACGGCTCGTTTAAGTGGCCTACGCATTGTCACACTTCAGTTGGAGTTCTGTTCCCTCTGCCCATGGAGCAGCTGTGAATCAAGTTGAGAGATATACATATACATATACATATGTATATATCGCAGCGATTGCAACACTGAAAGCGTCGGGCCAGCATATTCATTCAGAGGCCGGCTGGAGCGGCGACCATGAATCTTGAATGAGGCTTGAGCAGTAGCAAATCAAAGTACTGTTAATTAGATCTAGATTGCTAAAGTATGTACTTGTGAGAAGAACATGCAATTTCCTCCAGAGACTCGCACCGACGATAAGAGCTCTACTCTAATCTACAATATGCTGAAGGAATATATTGTATGAGCACGGCTCTTAACAACAATTTATGAACGGAAGTGGACAACAATTTCGAAGTATTACAGCCGTTTCTGAGTGCTTCAATGATATATATGAAATAGAGTTTATGTAGAGCTATCAGCGAGTGACTGGGCATTAATGAGTATTCTGATAGATCTACCAAATGAGCTGCGAAATGTATGCAAGGAAATCTTGAGATTAGCAAATATTTCTATTGGGTAAAAGTTTATAAGTTTTTTTTTTTTTATAATTTAATGATATAAGGAATCGACTTCATTGATTTACAATGGATAAATATGAATATACATAAGACTATTGATATATTGTATATTCGCGTGACAAACTATTTGGAATGACTTGACATAAATAAATATTTTAAAGTATAAAACTATGAAATGAGTTGATCAAATTATAATATTACTTAATTATTATAGCTACAATTGCTGTATATCTTAAGTTATAAAAAACATTTTTTATATTTTAAATATTTATTTCAAATAACGATTATCATATTAACTATTTTTTAGCTTCATTTATAGAAGTATCTGAATATCATATACACATTTTGAATAAATGTAAAAAGTGTTAAAGTTGAAATGACTTCAAATACTAGATTATATTGATCTAAAAATAATTATATACAAAACTTTATTCAAATCAAAAATTGATTCGTAGCGCAGCAAAAATATGTTTAAATAAAATTAACAACTTTTAATTAAAGCAGATAATTATTTATAAACTTATGAACGTAAGAGTGATATTATTATTTTTATCATTGTAATACTTGGTATGAACTTAATACTAATTTAAGCTTTGGTATTACAATTTCGATTGATATTTATAGATATTACGAGTTGGCTAGATAGCAAAAATTATAAATACAAATCAAATTAAAAATGTGTAATGGATATGGAAATGTTTTGCGTACCTTTCATTATAGATAAGGCAAAATTAATAGAAGGACCATATTTATGTCTAGTCAATAAGAGTTGCTAAGCTTTGCATGAATATGCCCCAAGTGGATTGAAGATAGAGCCTAGAGTTGAATGGCTAGCGGGATTAGGCGCTGAGGGACTCGCATTTGGCAAGCTTAACGACCCAAAATCTAAGCTCTGACACAATAACATAAAGCCGAGAAGAAGAAGAAATTAAGAAAACAAAGAGACAACAATTGAGGCGAGTTACTTAACCCTAAACAATAATACAAATAGGCAGGGGCAAGCAAAACAACATCAGTAACAACAATAACGACTTCAATAAACAAGAAGCGTAACAACAACAAACCCGTTAGAGTACTTTGAAGTGTCTACAAAAAAAGGAAAGAAAGAAAAATAAGCAGAAGAGCAGAAAAAAAAAGATATATATGTATATATTGTATATAAATAAATAAATATAAATATGTAGGTGAAGTGAAGCGAACGGAGTTGCAACTGCCGGAAAAACAGAACAAGTTTTGTGCGCGAAATTCAATTGAATTTGTATGTAATTTGAATGCCGCACACACACACACACAGATGCACAGTTACTAATACAAATGCAGCTGGAGAGATACAGTGATATACATATGTATTTGCCAATGTGAGAGACTCACGCGTGTTGTTGTTGCTGCTGCCGCTGACTGGCTACTTAAACTTCCTGCGGAAGCTAAACTACAGCAGCAACAGCAACAGCAACAGCAACAGCAATAATAAAAAATAATAGCAACAGCATCAACAACAACAAGAACGAGCATCGCGTCGCTGCCAGCGCTGAAAGGCTTTTACTTTGGTTAGCTCGCTTCCTGCTTCGGCTTCTGCTGCTTGTTGTTGTTGCTGTTGTATTTATTGTTGCCGCTATTGTTAAATGCAACATCATCATTAAGCGCATAACAATGGCCATCACACACACACACACACACACACACACACGCACACACTTTACATACGCACATAACACGCTCGCTATGTACTCGTATTTAGAAGAGGCAGCGCACAAAATGGGCGTGCTGCTGCTGCTATCGCTGCCACTGCCTCTGCCGCAGCTACGAAATTTCCCTCGTCACCGTTATCCTGTAAATTGGGAAATTTCCCAGCAGCAGCAGCGCGCAAGTGCGCCATGCACGCTAGCTATCTCGCTCGCGCCGCGCTGCGATTGGCCAGCGGCAGCGCCAGCGACGCGCCCACTTTTGCAGCGCAACGACGACGACGACGGCGACGATTTTCAAGAAGAACCAGAACCAGAACAAGCAGAGCAGCAGCGACGCCGACGGCACTACACGTGATTTCCCTAGGCATGCCAGTGCCGCTCTCTGTCTGTGTATGTGTGTGTGTGTGTTTTCTTCTCGTTTGTTATTTTTGGTTTTTTTTTTTTTCTTTGCTTTGCTTTTTTTTTAGGTTGAGGAGTGCGCGTGTTTTCCCATTTTCATTTGTAATCCGAGCCATGAACGGCCATAGAGTGCCACAGCGGCTCTTACATACACATACATACACACATGCATATGCTTGTATACATATGTGCTTCGATCTGCTTATGTAAAGAGACCCTCCACAGCTGGGGGGGCGTACCTACTCGCATATAGAGTGGGTGCCCTGGCACGCCATGTCTGCCATGTTATTTTTTCAATTGCTAAAACTTTTCGCCCTGCACGCGTCCTCTTGGCATTGTTCAAGTTAGCTAATGGTCGTTTTGATGATGTTCCTTTCAGCAGACCCTCCACGGGAGGCCCATCCCGTCCGCACACACACGCACACAGAACTGGGTGTGCTCCATAATAGTAGGCTAGAAGCGACAGCTCCACATATGTACGGGCTATAGCACACATGCAACCTATTTATAGGCACATATACACATATACATATATACATAAATACCGAATCTGAATCTAATCATAGCTTTACGTATGGAATCATATCGCATCGAACTAAAAGTGCCGACTCTTTGCTCGAGTGCCTGGCAAGTCGTCACGATTACATGGGACAACAATCAGTTCAATGAGTCCTCATATGAGCATAATCTTATATAGTATATATAATAACTGATATATAAAATAGAAATATAATCACATAATAATAACTGAAATAGCAATCACTCGGATTCCTCAATCTTTATATATTATTATGCATGATATATTTTGAGGTCTACCAATTTTAAGTTAATGACATCATTTTTTTTTTAAATATATTTACAATTCATTTATTCTTTATCATTAAACATTTTTATAATATATATTATATAGTTACTTTTTTTTTTTTTAATTTAAATATTCATATCTGTGTTATAGTCTTAAGTTCCACTTCTGCTCACTAAATAAACTGATTCTGACAAAAATCTTCTTAAAATTAACAAGGAGATGAAAATGGATTTCTTTTTTTTAAATAATTTTCAAGCTGTCTTGCTTGATTGACGCTCTATATCTAAAATATACTCAAATATTCTTCTTCAGTATTTAAATACTTTTGTCTTAGAAAAAAAAAAAAAATCAGCATGGAATACAATTTTATATTCATTAATTAAAATCCTTTCATAGACATTAAGCATCTTTCTTTTAACATTCAAAAATGAAAGCTTGAAGATTGCGAGGAATCAATCAAAAATATACGAAACTCATAATCTAGTCTAATTTGTTTTTATTAATCCAGATTGTGTTTATATTGTAGTAATCAATGAATTGGCTTGACCTTAAGCTAGGAATCCGATTCCTAATATTCAAATTAAATGATGTTAAATATAGTTTTACTATTATAATAAATAATTAACTGCGCTCGATGCATCCAAATACATTTTGAATATCGCTTTTTTATGATTGTTGCTTAGATATTTCTAGGGATTATTATGTATGATCGAGCAACAGCCGTTAGAGAGATTTGAGTAATTTGTAAATCGTTTTTCTACGGCAATAATATGAAATTAATGATATTTGGTACTTAATATATTGATTTATTATTTGCATAGGTGAAAATCAGATTTTATATAAAATTGAGTTTCTCTCATTGTACGAATCTTAGCTCTACTAGAGTCTATATGCCTTATATCATATGCCAAAAAAAAAAAGAAGTACCTAAAGGTATTCGTAATTATGAGCATAAGCAACTCTATATCCCGATATTTATTACATCTCATATGTATATTTATAAAATATACCATACTATATTATGTATATAATATACTAAATACATATATGTATGTATAACTATTCAGACAGCTCTGTCTTTCTTCGCTCTCAGGCCGCTTTGATATTGATCAACTCTCCAACAATATGCAGCATAATTTAAAGTTGGTTTCTGTTTGTGGAGTCAGTTGATGAGCTGCTGGCAGTGCTTTAATCAGATGCCAGTTGTGGTAAGAGCGCACGACTGGCATCTTCGCTCAACTCCAAGGCAATGATGTCCCATAGACGCAGGCACGCATGCACAAGTAGTTGGCCGGCTGGGCTAGGAGCTGGTCGGCCGGAGGAACGGCGATAATGATAAATACAATATAATGACACGGCAATTGTTGACAACATGAAGTGCTGGACAGGGCGAAAAGTCGCCGTCCAGTCAGCCAATCAGTCCGTCAGTCCGTCAGTCCGTCAGTCCGTCCGTCTGCCAAGCTCATGAATGAAAGAGGTCCAGAGCGGAGCGTCAGAGTGCACTGGGATGCGGCGAGCTGTCTGACTGGCTGGCTGCCTCAGCTTCAGCCTCAGCCTCAGTCTCTGTCTAAAGGGCCGATACTCGAACGGCACAATGGCAGCTCTCTACACACACACACACACACACATATTTATATATATATACATGTACAGCGAGGGCATAGAGAGGCGGCTCAAGTGGGCACTCGTCGTCGTCGGCCGGCAGTTGTGTGCGAGTGCGAGCGAGATGGCAGCCCTACACACGTATAGGCTGGCCTTGTTTGGCGCAAGGATGCGCGCTCAACAACAAATGGTGGTGGTTGTTGTTGCTGCTGCCGCCGCCTCTATTGCTGGTGGTTGAATGAGCCACTCACATAGTTGCTGCTGCTGCCGCTGCTTCTGCTGCCGCTGCTGCTGCTGCCGACGTAGTATCCTTGTTGAAAAGGACATGAGAAGCCACTTAGTAAAAATGCGACGAACGCGCCGCGGCTAAACAACAGCCAGAAGAGAGACTCTCTATGTGTGAGAGTGTGTGCGAGTGTGTGTGAGACTATATACCCAATGGTGGATGGATGCACCATATACAAAGCATTACGTACGTGTGTGTGTGTGTATGTCTGTCTCTCTAACTGTGTGTGTGTGTGTGTGTGTGTGTGTAGTTTTTGGTACTTTTGCGCCGTTGGCTGCTTGGACTCGTGTCGAGTTCTTGATGTCTCGTTAGTTGTTGATGACACTTCAGTTTGGAATGTTTAGAGTGCGGCTGACAACGCAAACCGAACTCGAGTCGACAACAAGATCGAAATCAGAATAAGCAGCTCGAATTGAATCTCAAACCAAAATCGCATCGCAGCCAATCAAAGCCAAAATCAAAACTCTAAATGTTTCATGCAAATGCAAACTAAATCGAATTCGAAATCGCAATCGAAATCTAAATCAAAATCAAAATCGAAATCGCAGTGAATCGCCTTGCCACTTATTATGATAACGTTCGGTGCTCGCAAAGCTCTGGCCAAGTGTTGAGATAGTGTTTGGCTGTACTAGACAATCCCTTGGGGATTTCTCTACTTCGTTTTCATATTTTTTTTGCACGTGCGACACTTGTGAATCTGTACGGCCGCAAAGTGGCGGAGAAACGCAAAGGTACGCCGTCGCCGACGCCGCCGCCGGCGCAGCAGCGGCGCAAATCGGGCAACGCTACGCCGCCAACGATCGCGGCCCCAACGTCGCCTACAACGGCCACCGACATGACCACGTCGCACAGCCAGCCGGCCAACGTGGAGCGGACGCCCGCCAAGCAGCACAAGGAGCGCACCACGGAGGCGACCAACAGCAGCGGCAACAGCAGCGGCCTGGGCAGCGCCGGCAGCCTGCCCGCCTCGCCGCAGAGCGCGGCGACCGTTAGCCCCGGCACGCCCACAACGCCCAAGCGGCCGCTGCGCACGTCGACGCCCTCGCTGGAGCGGGCGGCGAAGATCATCAGCAGCACGGCCAGCACCACGGTGCCGACGACGACGACGCCAACGGGCGGCGCCACTCTGACGGCCGCCGAGCACTTGCGCATTCCGACGGGCGCGGCGGCGTTCAGCGGCTTCCCCGGGCTGCACAGCATGAGCAGCCTGATGGTGCCCTCGTCGGCGGCGGTGGCAGCGGCTGCCGCTGCGCCGTTCCTGCCCTGGTCGCCCATACTCCTGCCGCCCTGGAGCCACGCCCTGCTGCCCGCTGCCTTCTATCCGGCGGCGCTGCGCAACGCTTTGCCCGGGTAAGCCGCACTGACAAACGGAATAGATCTTGCTTGACTATCACTCTCTCTTTCTCCTTCTCCTTCTCGTTCTCCTGCTCTTGCTGTCACTTTCGCACTGAGCTTTGCATGAGAGTTCAATCACTTGACTATTGGACTTTTATGTTGGGTATGGGATTCACTTGAGAGTATTTCAGTCACGGCATAGGAATCTCGTCTTGCTCTTCTTTCTCTCCTTGCTATCTCTTTCACTCTGAGCTTTGCTCTTGGGCGTGGCTGAATTGAGGAGTTCGAGCAGTTGACTAAATGGGACCCTTAAGCCTTTGTCTGCTATAGGATTGATTGAGTATGTTTGATCTTAGTTTTATGAATATTTCAATCAGAGCTCTACACGTTAGAGTGACTGTATTGAGGGTGTTGAGCCGAGCAAGTATGGGATATGGGATCTACTCTTACTTTACTTTACTTTACTTTACTTTTTACTTTGGTTAACGTTAAGCTCTACTTTAGTCTTAAGTGAAACTCCTAGCTCCTATGCAAATATCTCAGTTATCTACATATTTTGCCTCTCTCTGTATATGCATCCACATCCATATCCATATCAAAATTCAATTTATAATATAATTCGCATCTATAACTATATCACAGCTCATTATGATAGGAGCTATTGAACGATCTACTGAACAATATATTGAACGATCTATTGAACAACCAATTGAACGATCTATTGAACAATTCATTGAACGATCTATTAGATATCTGCAATTGGGTGAAATGACAGCTAAAACCAAATGGCTTCAAGTGAATTACAATTGAGATTAAGTGATTCGCATATATTTCAGATATTCTAGATTCCTTCCAGTTAGTCTATAGCCCCTGTTTGTGTTATTTTATGCCCCCTGTTCGGCTAATGAACTGCGCCCACACTAATCCCGCTCGGCAGCAACGAGCTGTGCCGGCAATCCCATCAAGTCACTAACTGCCAAACATTGAACAAATCTGTGGGTTAAGGCACTTGCCCGATGGCAAGCAAATTACCCAAATCCTTAAGCGAACCGCTTCGAGCTGACCACGTAATTCCCCCCGAGCCGATCCGCAGATTTGCTGGGCTGGTGCATGCTCAACTGTGCTCAACTCAAGGCCCAGTGCCGAGCTCTGCTCAAGTGCTTGGCCTGTTCGGGCTGGCTTAGAAATTCCCATAGGTGAGTTGCAGGGAAACCCCAATCGGGCAACATGTGTGCAACAGACAACGAGGCAACGAGACAAATGACGATGACGACGACGGCGGCGGCGGCGGCGTCACACTGTCTGGCCGAAGGTTGGGACGACTGCCGAAGGGAATTCCGCTCCGACATGCGGGGAATGCCCCGCTGATGATCGTCCTGATGGACCTGAGCGCGTGGGAATTTCGCGCGCACATTTGGGAAAATTCGGCTGTGGAAAAACCGGAAGCGAGAGCGCTTTTTACTTGCGCCAACATGTGGCCGGCCGAACCTGCGCAGGTTGAGGTTCAGGTGAACCCGATGCCAGGTAGCAGCAGCAGCGGCGGCGGATTTGCGTTTAATTGTTGATGGTATTAGTAAAAAAATCAAATTTGCATTAGCCCTGGCTTAGCCTCGAACTAAGACGCTGACTGAAAACTGGGCCTGCGGCCGATCCAAGTCCGAGCGAGAGCCTAGACTCGCTCGGTGCTAGGTGTCAATAATCCAGCGATTTGGCTGCACTTAATCAAAGTTAATTCGCAGCAAGTGTGAAAATTTGAGCTCAGTGCAATTTCGCCCTGGCCCTGGCCCTGGCCGAAGTCAGTGCGCGGCAGGTAGAGGCAGTGCACGGCAGGTAGATCCCTAGGTAGTGTGACGAACTGTGACCCGGCCAATTTGTTGGCCATTGTGTTGATCTTCCTGTCCGTTCATTCATGACCAGAGAAAGAGCGACACCGGATGTCGGATGTGGCGGCAAGTGGTGAATCGACCATTGTAACTATATTGCTCTTGTTCTCTCTCCATTGCAGCCTCTTCGATGCCAAGGTGCCGTCGTCGCAGCGCTCCGGCTTTCATATATCCGACATACTCAATCTGGATGGCTCTGAGCTGAAGAGCGCCGCAGCAGCGGCGGCAGCGGCCGCGCACCACAGCACCCACAGCCACAGCGCCGAGCTGGGCGCTGAGTCGACCAATGGCCATGGCCATCCGACGCCCACGGCTCTGTCGCCCACGCCCAACTCAGCGCTGCCAGCGGCGCCGTCCAGCAACCCGGATGAGCATGTAACGCCCGCAGCGCACGGCGATCACCAGACCACGGATCACTCGGCCCAGCACCACCTCCAGCAGCAACAGCAGCAGCAACACCACCACCTCCAGCACCACCACCAGCAGCAGCAGCAGCAGCAGCAGCCGCAGCCGCAGCAGCTCCACCATCCGCATCTGCACCATCAGCCGCATCATCCAGTCGCCCCGCTGCCCTTGTCGCACCACCAGAGCGCGGGCGGCGCCCAGCCGCCCATGCCCCACATGGGCGCCCACGCCAATGCCGCCTCCGCACAGGCCGCTGCCCATCTGCTGGCCGCCGGCCAGTATCTGCCAAAGAACTTCGCCAGCAGCTTCGACGAGATGTCCTCGTACCATCACATGGCCCAGACTATGCTCACCCACTCGGGCCGCAGTGCGTGGATCAAGGAGAACGAGCTATATGGTAAGTTCATATCTACATATATATGCTGTCTCCAAATTATTACATTTAGCTTAAAGCTAGCTTAATTTTCTTTATCTGCAGTAGCTTAGACCTATTTTATGCCTGTGCAGCTGAGCTATAATATTTACATAGAATTTACTTTGAACACTATTTGATATATTTGTGTGAGAGACCGATCTGATATATATATGTATGTATAGGAGTATCGTGATTAAGTTAGTATGTATAGCATATAATATACAGATATTAGTATCAGCCCATTTTCCATTTAGAATTTTCTTATACTTAGTTTTGCCGCGCCAAATCAGAGTTACTTTCCAATAGCCGATAAATATGAATAAATATCGATTACTTTATAGGTCTACAAGCAGATTATAAAATCTAGACTTTATTATTTTTATTTTTATTATTTCAATATTGCTCAACCGTCTTCAAGAAGCTCTATATGTGGATAGACTCAAGCTAGAAATATCTCATGGCATTGCTAAGCACGAAAAGGTTTTCCCAGCTGCAGTTAGCCAGGCGCTCGGCTACCGGGGAGTTAGAGTTAGCAGGGCAGTGCGAGTAGCAGTGTCAGGGGAAGGGGCAGGAGTAGGGGATATTTGAGAGTGAACGCCTAATAATATTGTTCAATAATTGCCTCACAAAAGGCAGCTGTGTTTGCATATCTACGGGCGCCGTCTGCGTTCGAGGGCTGTGGCCATGCCACGCCCCATTGGGCAGACGCCTTTGGCTTTGGCATGGAGTGCAGCTAGCTGCGATATATGATGTGTCGATTCAGGTGCTTGAAATGCGAAGTGGCCGTGCGGTCGGAACCACCCCATTGCCCATTGCCGTTGCCGACTCGCACACGAGCCCATCATGCCCAGGCCCGAGCCGAAACCCCCGACTGAACTGTGGCCCAAACATAATCTTGACTAATAGTTTGTATGCGCTTCACACTTGAGGATTAATTTTGTTATTTTTATTTTTCGCTTTTCGCTTTTCGTTTCATTTTATTTTTTATTTTTCATTTTGTTCATATGTCGCCGTCGCCGTCGCCGTCGCCGTCGCCGTCCCCTGCCTCGTTGTTGTCGCGGACACAACATTGTGCAGTCATTCCTTTCGTATAAGCCTGGAAATTTATGGCACGCACTTCCGTTTCGTCCTTTTTCGCTTTTGCACGGCCTTTCCTTGTTTTATTATACCAATTTCGTTTTTTTTTTTTCCTTTTGTCTTTTCGTTGATATGGTGCTCAGCTACAAATTATAATTGTTGCCTGTTTGCCGTTTTTTCTCTTTAATTTTTTTTTTTTTTTTTTTTGGGAAATTTCACAGCTGTAAGTCGAGTCGTTTTGATTATATTAAGTTATTAATTTGTTGAGTTGTCATGGTGAGGACGAGTCGCGAGCTGGGGACTGGGACGGGGACTGGGAGAGGGTCTGGGGCTGGTTTAGACGGCCCTCCTGCTGCTCCAAGTTCTGTTTAGTCAATTGTGATGGAATGCGGAAAGCAAGCCAGACTTGAGATAGTCTCTAATGCGACGCTACATATGTATGTATGTATGTATTGTGGATCGCACACAAAGGCAGAAGCCAAACGCCTCTGGCCAATAAATCAAGGCAATTGTATTAGCGATATCAAAAGTGGGCGTTGGGCAATAACGGAAGATAGGGAGCCGGATGCAGGGGTAGGGGAGGCGCAGGGGTCGGGGCAGTGGTAGGGCGGCCATTAGGAGGCAGCGCTGTTTGAGGTTTGGCTTTTGTGTCGCATCCCATTGTCTCCCAGTTGCAGACCTTAATGTATTTTCATTAGCATTTGGTTATGTACTCTCTTCCTCTTCCTCTTCCTCTTTGTCGCTCGCTCTCTCACTCGCACTCGCTGGCAGCACAGCACAAACAATGACAACAGCAAAAATAATAAAAGAATGAATAGATCGCACACAAACAGCCATGGCAAAAGGCAACACTGCGAAGGTCAGAAGGCAGACGAGCAATTGCCCTAAAAGGTGTAACTCCGCAGGGTTGCCTCTGTCTCTGCTTCTGCCTCTGCCACTGCCTCTGCCGTCAGCCCAGTCAACCAGGTAGCATCCGATCGATCGAGCCTCGTCAATGGCCCGCTCCTTCTAATTGACGTTATTAGTTGTACCCTCTCCCTGCTCTGAGCTCTACGCTCTGCGGTGTTCGTGGTTCGAGTCAGGGTCGCTTGCATCTGCACTGCCACCCCTCGTCTCTCATCCCTCGTCCGTTCAGCTCTCTAGCTGCAGCCTAATCCAATTGTACGACTCGTTGGCGGTTCTGCTCTTTACCCACTGCCAATTTCTGCCTGCTCATGTCTATTGGGTGTGTGCCTGCGTGTGTTTTTGTGCGTGCATGTGTGTGTGTTTGCATTAATTTTTCTAAATTGTTGACAAATTGACTCTATAACTAGACTGAGCAGAGACGGGCACTAGATAAATACAGACTGTGGGCCACAGCCCTAGTTGTTGCCTAGTTTGCTTTCAAATTTCTTGCTCAACATTTTAGCTGCTTTATATATTGAATATATCCTATACATATATATTGAATATCTCATATATATACATATTCATATGCATATATAAATCAGGCTTCAATCATAGCTTTTTTCCCTTGATATCGAAAGTTTGGATGCTTTTCTTTGTATGAATTGCTTATCTTTCGTGTCTTTTGCCAATGAAATTTCAGCTCAGCAGATTTATTATTTTCAAGCAACTAAAAAATAGTTGATCTATGTTTTCTTGCGACTTTTGATGCAGATAGTCGAGAATTAAAGAGAATTATAATTAACGATAATACCTGAAGTATACTAGACCATATTTATGTAGTATTTTTTTTTTTTAATTTTATAAGGGGAATATGCTTCTGATTGTTATTCACAGAGATCAGCCAGATATATCGATAGCATATTTAAGTTCCAATATATATGGATATATATCTATGATGATCATGATGATCATAAATCAGCGCGTATATAGGTTATAGTATAATATAGCAATATCATATACCAACTCTAATCCATTTCAATTGATATAGATATATAAACTAATTCAAACTCTCCCCCCTCTCTCTCTCTCTCTCTCTCTTCTCTCTCATCAGGTACTCAACAGCCAGCCAGTCCGGATAGCACCTCGCCAGTGACCTCCGAGGTCTCCTACACATACATTGGCTCCAATTGCCAGACGTCGCCCGCCCTCTCCGGCGACTACAAGAGCTACAGTCGCTCGGCGGACAGCGATGCGCTCTCTGTGGGCGATGCGCTGCATACGCTGCATGGCAGCGCTGCAGCCGGTGGCACATCAGCGGCGCATGCGTTACACAACAACAACAATAATAATAACAACAACAACAACAATAGTAATAATAACAATAACAATGACAATAGTCTGAAGCACGATGGAGGCGCCGGCAGCGGCAGCAACCACGACGACAGTCTGAACGAGGACGGCATCGAGGAGGACATCGACGATGTGGACGACGCGGACGGCAGCGGCGGCGGCGGCGTCAATGCCGACGGCATGCCCAACAAGAAGCGCAAGCGACGCGTCCTATTCACCAAGGCGCAGACGTACGAGCTGGAGCGACGATTCCGGCAGCAGCGCTACCTGAGCGCCCCGGAGCGCGAGCATCTGGCCAGCTTGATACGGCTGACGCCGACGCAGGTGAAGATCTGGTTCCAGAACCATCGCTACAAGACCAAGCGGGCGCAGAACGAGAAGGGCTACGAGCACACGGGCATGATACACGGCAACGCCATCCATCCGCATCATCCGTCGGCGCTGCCCTCGCCGCGGCGCGTCGCTGTGCCCGTGCTGGTGCGCAACGGCAAGCCCTGCCTGGGCGATGGCTCCAAGCTGGCCCAGGACTGTGTCAGCACGGCGACGGCCATGCAGAATGCCGCCGCCCATCACCTGGTGGCGCTGAATGGCGCCGCTGCCTATCAGCATGCGGCTGCTGCCGCCGCAGCCGGCCTCCATGCCCACGCCCACGCCCATGCGCACGCCCATCCGCATGCGCAGCGAGCCGCCTGGTGGTCCTAATATTGCTAGCTGCCTGGGTTCGAGTAGGTGGCCGACCTGGATGGCAGCGCCCAACTGACTCTGCCGACTCGAATACTGGACAATAAGCGCGAGCTGAGCTGCGTCGATCGGGCATTCGAACGAACAAAGAGACAAAAAACAACTAAAACAACACAAACAAACGGAAATTTGGTGCAATAATAAATAAAGAGCCGCGAGTGGTTGCCGTTGCCCATCGGCCATCAGCGAACCACCCAGACTAGTCTTGGCCAGTGGTCTACGCCAAGCCACGATTGTTGCTTCAGTGTTGCCAGTGACAACAACAACAACAACAACCGATATCATTCGTGTAATAAACAAAGAAGAAGAGATACATTTTTTTCCCTCAGCTCTAAAGCTGTGGGCCATTTAGTCGTAGTCTTTTTTTTAAACACTTTTTTTTTTTTTTTTTTGCACAAGAGTCGTTAATATTAATAGAGAGAGAAAAAAAACAAACAAACAAAGAGACATTAGTTAAAGTAAGCAATTTTTTTTCGCCTAGCATTAGTTAAATATAATAAATAATTTTATTCAAATAGAAAATATGCGCAAAATTAAACACAAAAAAAAAGAAAAAAAAAAACATTGTTTTGTAAATACATAATATAACATAAAAAATATATACAAATTAAATATATATATAATTCAACTAACGGGACAGCTAATAGTTATGATCGTGTATATATACATATATTATATATATATATATATATATATATGTATTGCAACAAGGATGAACTAGTGTCCGATTCGTAGGCGTAATTCCATTTGTTCATTAACAATGCAAAAACATAGACGAGGTCCAGGCGAGGTCGTATCTGTAACATATAATTCTAAAATCCAAATATAATCAAATTTCATTTTTTTTTCTTAGTGCATAAATAAATAAATAGAAGAAAAGCAAACTCTTTGAATTTATAGCGCGTAACGAGTTCATTAATGTTAACACAAACGTCATAAAACTTAACAAATGTATTTGTAATATAAACAGAAAATAAAAGAAAAATTTAAAAAATATATATATTCGAGTTTCTATTTGAATTGTTTATAGAATGATTTATATACGTGAAGTGAAAAGCTGGGTGAGTATAAACAATGCTGTGCGTGACTAAAATTGTTTCTAGATATGGTCCCATTCCATAATGTGTGTTCGAGTCTGCGATGAGCATTTTCTCCTTTGATGCCAACATTATCTGCTCAATGCAGTGGAGTTGGAGTATATCTATTCTCAATTTCTGAAAATCGAAAAAAAACTAAGCATTAAAAATAACTAAACAAAATTACATACATAAAAGAAAATAAACAAATTAATATTAATAATAATAATTAATTAATAAAAAAAAATAAATAAAATAAATAAAAAGAATGCGTAATCTGAGAAAATGCATAGCAGTCATATATACACATACATATGTATATATGTTCAAATGATAAGCGGAGTCTGTACAAAAAATATAGCAAATCTGTTCTTAACACACTTCAGACTATATATGCAACCAATATTGACTGAACTGTATTTAACTTAATAGAATATGCCAAATATATATATGTATATACCCAATAAAAATGGTCATGTAGGTTTTTTTTTTTTTTTAATTGTGTTCTATTCATTTTTAATATTATTATTTATTTGTATTATTCATTTTTTTTTATACATTCAGTATTTATTTTTTATTTTTTACACTTCTTTTATTTACTTTTATTTTTATTATTATTTTATTTTTTTTTATTCTGAATTGCTGCATATTGTCTATGACTCTTGACTTCTTAAAAATAAATAGATAATAAACAATTTTTGTTTATTTTTATTAATAGCACAAAAATATATGTTGCATTATTATCATGCCTGATAGAAACAGGCAGCCTCTGCAAAGAAAAGAAAACTACTAAGGCCAGAGTGTAGAGTGCAGAGTCCAGAGGATGGCATTGCTTCAGCTGTTGCACGTGTTGGCTGTATTCCAGCGGGCTTAGAGCTTTCCTTGTCGCTGGAGCAGTCAATCTCTCATATTAGACGCAGCGTTTGTGCTCAAATGAATAGCTAGGATATTAGTATTGCTGGTCTCGCATAGCTAACTGCAGTAATGTAGTTAATTTATGTATGACGTCACTCTTGCTTGCTAGGAGCTATTAACCAATCCAGGGAAGCATTGATAGCTGTCTAAATGCGAGCTTAATGACAACATAATATTCGATATGGGTAATTAACATACATGACATTACAGCCATTTGCGACATGAACTCTTTGTTCAAGCTAAGAGCTGGCCAACATACATACATATATGTATATGTATATACATATGTATATCGATAGTGGTAAACAGCGTGTAAGGGTATTGCGGAGTCGACAAGCCATCGATAGTTATCAGATGGCGGCGGCAGCTGGTTAAAAAAATAAGTAGTAAGCAGCTCATAAATACGACTTGATTATGGCTTTTAGCTACCGTTCAGCTGTGTGGCCGGGCAATTGGGCTCGTAATCCATTAATGATTATACGAATATAGTACTACTGGCACTCATAGCCTGGACTTTGGTAATGCTACCCAGCGATAAGCTGGGCCCGGCCATAGGCGATGCATTCAATACGAATGTATGACATGGCATCGCCTGGCCTGGCCTGGACTGGGCTCGCATGGCATGGCCCCATAATTGCCCCGGTTACAACATATTGACTTTATGGCGGGGCCATCAATTGCCGATTTGCCGTTGTTGTTGTTGTTGTTGTGGAATATGCCATTCAATTGTCAACTGTGGATCGCGAATGGAAAGTCACATTGGGAACAACTCTTTCCCCACTCTCTCTCTCTCTCTCTCTCTCGCTCCCACTCCCACTTCCACTCCCACTCGCTCGCTACATGGGAGGGCACATAAAGAACTCGAAGTCAAGTAGATGCTTTTGAGTATCTCATAAAATAAACAAGTGCTAGTCGAATAAACGGCCATTTAAATTACTCATCAATGAGCGCTCGAAAAGCACTCGAATCCGAGCCACGGCATTGCATACATACATACATAGACATCATATGTACATATATTGATATACATATATGTATGTACATATATACGGCCAGGCGGGCGTGCACAACGGCTCGACTGCCTCTGAGTGAGGGAAACGAAAAGATTATCATAGAATTTGATGCATTCTGAGACGAGGTATACAAGTATATCTGTACCCAGTATTAATCTGTACCCATATTGCAGTCGGGCATTACCAACTGCCGAATACTCGTGCACGCTGTCAGATCTAGTTTTCCATATTCCAATTTATATACATACATACATAAATATATTTGAGTATGGGCGGATCAGGAAAGTCTTTACACTTTATAATACGATACAAAGCTCTGACGGACAGACAGAGACGGGCAGTGCACAAAACCAATATACTCATTACAGGTACGTGAATGCGTATAATAAACAGCGAGTGCTTGGTCATATATTACGCTTAACAACAACAACAAAAGTATTTTTACACAGCCCATAAACTGAACGATTACTGAAGTGCCATAAATATTAATGTATATATTTTTTTATGATTTCTTTACTTCAATTTTTTTGTTGATGTTTTTTTTTTTTAACTTATCAACAAGCCGCAGGAAATTTAAATGTTGATATTTATACTTTATTTAAATTTGTACTTCATTTGAATAATGCAAAAACTCACACATTTGCACTTATCACACAGTTCTCTATATTTAATTAAAGAACTAATTGAAATTAAAACTATGTTTCGATATGATAAATATTTAATTAAGGCAATATTAATATCTTTCAGGAAGATAAGCAGCAATTTAATATTTTACCCCCTCACACTATATATAAATACCGATCTTGGAATTGTTTCTATTCTCAGCACCGAGTGGCCCCATAAAAATACCAGCTCTCGTAATTGGTCAATAAATTTCGATTGTTCGAAATCGCGATTTTCCAATTGCCTCCGCTCCCGTTGCCGGGCCATTGAGTTTATTTGCATAAAGTTTTGTTTTTAGATTTTAGCTTTTATTTTTGTTTGTGTGTGTTGTTTTTTTTTTGTTTTTTTGGCTTGGGGCTATCGCACAGGATGTTGATTAACCAACGGAGCGCGCATATCAGTGGCACATTGCAAAGATCTAGATTAGACGTAATAGCTGCTCCAAGACTGATATTGCCTGGCAGCGGCTGTGCGAGTTAACACAATAATAAACCTTTTGTTATTATTTATATTATTATTCTTTTTGTTGTTGTTGCATGATTGTTGCTCGCTTTGCTTTCCAGATAAGCCCTACTCCCAGAAGGTGCAAACTGGTTGTCGCACGGCGTCAACCTGATTGTGTGAGTGTGCGAGTGTGTGTGTGTGTGTGGTCGGCCATATCAGCAAATACGTCTTGCACGGCCGGACAAGCTGCCCAGCGATCGCGTCACACACAGACTACACACACACACACACACACACACACACATGTATATCAAATCATTGGTGGGCTGGCGCGGACATGTCAAGTACAAACGTGCGAGCTTATCGAGCCACAAGCCCGAACACTTGATGGATGCGGAGATGTGGAGACACAGTCAAGATATTGAGTGCACCAGCCAGCCAAGAGATATGTTCAGATTTCTAGAACGAACTTGGGAAGCGCCTACTCGCGCATTATATATAATATATTATTATAATACTAACTAAATACATAAGTAATTGGACCAGCTGAAAAAGCCGCTGGGAAAAAATATTTATTATTTCTAAATTAACTAGATTGAACAAGAAAATATATGAATGTTGAAGACTCTAAGAGTACCATAGGTCCTGCTTTATATATATAATAATTTGCTCATTTTATATTTTCAATGTAATATAATTTCAATATTTTTTCTATTAAATTCTTCTGAACATTTTCAGCCAACTTTATTTGCCCTTCAAATCTTTTTGGATTGTTGAGCGTGTAATAACATTTATTGGGCTCAAATTGAATTGTGATTGCACCTTTGCTTACGTCTTTTGAAATTGCTTTTAATAATGATGTACTTATTTTGTATCAGTTATATTTACCCAAATAACATTCAATGTTAAAAATATTAATTACTTAAAAATTAATATAAAATGCATATAAATATAAGTACATACATACATATATTGATATAATATTTATTGAATGAATATAAATGAATTAAAAAATTGTATACATTTGTATACATATGTAAACTTAATTTTGAATAATTATTAATAATAATAAACAAAAATTTTAAAATATAAACATATAAATAAATGTTGATTAGTTATATATAAAACAATCCAAATTTGTTTAAAATAAAAAGAATAATAATATTTATAAATAAAAAAGAGATAAATTTAAAAAAAAAAATATGATTAAAACAATAGTTAAAGAAAAATAATAAATAAAAATATTTGAATATAAATTGTAAAAATATTTTAAACAATTTACAGTCGCTTTAAGTATTCCCAAAGGCCTCTCAATCGACTTTCCAGTTTGTATGCCTCTCTAGCACCGTTTTTTCATGAATTCTGTGTCCTCAATTCATGTTTGCAAATACTTGGCGAAACCTCGTAATTGGGTAATGGGCACAAGGTAAGCTAGCGCAGGGATACTACGAGTATAGCCACAATGGGAACAAGCGCAGCAACAACAACAACACTAACAACAACAACATGAATAACGGTAACAATATCACTTCAGCTGCAGATAAACTGGGCAAAGCGAAGCACTTGTCAACACGTCCCAAGAACAAGGAGTACGTGGAATTCCATGTGAGTCGAGTCGTCGAACGCCACTTACAACGCTTAATCAGCACCGATTTCAGTCGATATATAATGCATGTTGTTGTTCTTGTTGTATTTGCTTGGTTGTTCAATTTTGGCATTGATAAAGCTGGCAGACACTGCCAGACAACGACAACGACAACAACCAAGACAACGACGACGACGACGACGACGACAACGGCAATGACAACGAGAACGAGAACGAGAACGAGCACGACATTGATTCGACTGTGGGCAGTTTGTAAAGAAAAAAGTTGATTAACGCCATACAAAGTGATATATACACACGCATAGCCATATATGTATGTATATATATATATTATTATATATGTATATAGATTTGGTCGATCGAATAAATAAATTTATCACAAAATAAACGTAAATCAGTGAACAGAAATGTAGAAATTAAACAGGCCAAGTAAAGACCGTTAAGCAAATAAATGAGATTACAATTAATAAAATAATCGATAAGTGCCCGGAGCTGTTGTTGGACTATGTACATATGTATATATACATTTATACATATACATATATATATAAAATATTTATACATACAAACTCTGGCATAACCAGAGCTCGATTCCTGCTATTTTCTTTTTGATTGTCGGCCAAAGCTAATTGCGTTTTTGATTTAACGACGTGCAGTTGGAGAATTGTCACTTGAGCTGACCCTGCCCCAGCCCCTTCTCTAGCTCCACATTTGTTCCCTTGATACCTCAGCGATCGCCTAGCCGCTTGGCCATCCATATCTTTGCTAGCCTCCAAGTGGGCGTCAACCATTTCACTCGAGTTCTCTCTGTGTGTGTGTGTGTGAGTCACAATTCGATTTTCGCTTGCTTCGCCCATTCGGCATGTGGGCGTGGCGTTCAGATAAGCCCTCGTGCACTCGCCTCCCATTGGCCAAAGCAGCTCCAATCGCATATATCAAATGGCATAAATGCTTTTTGCTGTTCCATTTTCTGTTGCTGAATGAAACAATTGAACAGAACTCAATTGGATTGCCCACATTATGTTTAGCCCTTTATGCTAAATATAGTTAAATACTTTCTATAATGTATATAATATAAAATCCTATCAAAATATGATGATGATGATATGAGTTCGTTGCTATTTGTATGAGAGGCTGCACAGGACTCGATCGGATCTATGTGGTATGCATGTATTTATGCTGTATAAGACTCAACTGCTTTGGGATGTCTATTTCTTCGTTTGGCTGTATATGTTTGAGAGTGTGAACAGCGTACTAAGCTCATCTAATCGGGAATATTTCATCTCATAGACATAGACATAGCCAGAGACTTGTATAAAAAATGTTGCTCTGGCATTCAGTATGGTAAATCTTTTGATATTTATTGAAAAAACGCATGTCTAATGATAAACTTTGATGGATATTGTTCATTATATTGTCATATGCCTTCATTCAATGATAAAAATACTTCGATTCCTCCATCTCGATTAAAGGACGTACATTTCAAAGGATACCTCATATTATAGAGTCAAGCATTATTTGTATGTATTTACATATATTTAAATTGCTATTAAATTAAATCTATTAGATTATTACTAGATTAGATCCTATAAAAAAAATAGAATTCTTTAAATATATTTACATACATATATTTCAGTTAACGCTATTTAAAGATACAGAACTTGGACCGAATAATTATTATTATTTTTTATTTTTTATTTGTTTTGCTTAATTACTCTTTATTCATATAAACTATTTAATTTTTTTCATTAAATAGACTATTTGTCTTTGCTAGAATAGAACTCAGGACTCCAACTGCACTGGCTAGGGTTCTCTTAACCTAGATACATATATACATATATAGATGTATGTACGTATGTATTTTATAGGTATACTTTGTTGGGCCACATTCATCAATGGTCGGCGCATTCAAACTTGTCCAAAATTCTTTATAGCAATACCTGATCCCAGCAGAGTAATGAAGCCCCTGCAGCAGGCACTGGAGCTGGCCAGGATTTGGCATTTTCAATTAGTTGGGTCTTCGGCTTGACCGTTGTCCGCAAATAAAATGCAATTTTAATGACAAAACTCTCACACAATGTGGACAGCACTACAAAGTCACAAAGTCACAAAGTCGCAATTCTAATTAGCCAATGTGCTGCAATAAAGCGCCGGAAAGCTTCGCTCCGGGGCGCGGCGAGGTGTGCTGGGACCGAGAGAGCTGTCTAGGCGTAGGGGGGCTGGGGAGTGAAACTCAAATCAAATTAAATCAAAGTTGATGGCTCATTTTACAGTTGTTAGCAACGCAGCGGGGGCGGGGCATGCCGCATGCCCCGGCGGCGTCTCGTGTGAGAATGGGTATTGAAAAATTTAATAACGCCCAGCGCGATTGTTGCTGTTGGCTGTTGCTGGCAGCGGTTGTTTGTTGTTCATTTCGCGACCATCGTCATTATCTGCATGTAATTTCTCATTTTCATAGTCAATTAAGTCAATCACACGCCCTTTTAGCCACCGCAGCACCACCGCCGCCGCCGTCGTCGCCGTCGTCGTTGCTGTCTAGAAAGCCACCCTGCAAATTAACACGTCGTCGCCGTCGTCATCGTTGCTCGATTGGTGGGTTGGCTGGCTGGCTGGCTGGCTGGTGGGCTGGTGGTGTTTGTTCCGTTTCCGTTGCCACTGCCAGCGGGCCTTTTGTTTTTTATTTGTAACGCAATGCAGCGCGGCTCGACGCGGCGCGTTTATTGCTCAATTTTCATCGATGTTGCCAAAATTACATATTCATAGTTCACCGCGTGGGCAATCCAACAACAACAACCACCACCGCCGCCGCCGCCGCCGAGCAACCACCAGCATTACGATTACCATTACCACAAGGCAGCCCACACAGTCGCACAGCCAGGCAGCAGGCTCAATAACTGTAACAATTTCAAGCACTAAAAGGACACGTGGCAGCTGCTTTTAAAATTGAATTTCCTGCTTGTAATCTTGTCGAGTCAATTGTGTCTGTGTGCAGCCAGTGGTTGGCAGCGAACCACCCACCCAGCCAACAACCAACCCCCCCCCCCCCCACCACCAACGATGATGTTCGCAATGTTGTTTTTCAGTTGCATCCCACACACACACACACACGCACGTACACGTGTCAACAGCTGGCCCTAGCAGGCGCGTGCACTCCCTCCCCCTACCCCTCTCTCTCTCTCTCTTCTCCACCCCCCTTTCACCGGCACACGTCTTTATTTATGAAGATGCGGCCAATCTGTTGGCCATTTGTGCACACCTCGGCCCTCAGGCCGTGGGCGCTAAGACGGCAACGGCAGCGCCGGCTTTGCGGCCAGGATTAGCCTTGGCTGACATCGAGCATCGGGGCAAGTGCAAATTGTAAGCGAGCTCGTAAATCAACAGAGTGAGTCAATTAGAGTAGCTTTTCCATTAATCAGTTTTCAGTTCACGCTAAAAGATTAGAATGATCTTAGTCTAATCTGATGCCAAATATTATATTTCATATTTATATTTATTTATTTCATATGTAATATGTATTTATTCAAGTGCAGTAACACGAATGCTTGCATTAGGCGCCGACTTGGCCGACTTGAGAGCTCGCACGAATCTGTTCGTAATTTACATGTAGAAGCGAAAGGCGAAAGGCGAAAGGCGAAACCCTTTGCGAGCCATCGAACCTTCGTCGTCCCAGTTGCACCCCGAGAAACGGAGCACTTTGCGGGCCGCGTTGCGTGTCTGGCAGTGTTTGCCATTAAAAAGTCACCGAACATCAATTTAAATATTGCATTACAATGATTTGCATAAAAGGCAACACGCAGCAGCAACAACAACAAAGCAACAACAACAACAACAGCTAAGTGACTGAATGATTGAAAGAGTGTGTGAATGTTGTCTCTCCCGCAATCAAAGTTAACAAATGTGTGTAGATGGGCAGATGTGTGTGCGACTGGAATACCCTGTAAAGTTGCTGAAGTGGGTATAATGCACAAAGCTACTTAGCCAGTTTATAGTCAAATGCATGCTCGACCGAAACACCCTGTAAATGAGCTGAATTTGGGCAAGTTAAAGACTTACGCTGTGAAAAATTTAATTCAGGGCTCAAACGAAGGAAGACAAACCATATGTGCTATATGGAGCACATGTTTGATACCCTGTAAGCAGCCTAAAGCAGTCAAGGACAGCAATTTTACCCTAGGAAAACAACTTAACTGAACTGCAGACTGCGAATTCGATCGATCGCTTTGAATACCCTGTAAAAGGTCATAAGTAGAGCAAATAAACGACAGCACACCGAGCCATGAAATAAAAATATTATATTTTTCAAATATGGGAAGAGTGGCACAAGCAGCAAGCAAACAATGCTCGACTCAAATACCCTGTAGAATGTTTAAAGAATTTCAGGTGAACAATTGTGTTTATCTATATTATAGCCCAAGAAACAAAGTAATGCAGTATTTTCATATTGAATAAAACTGAGTAATACCTTATTCGGAATTTGAATAATACAAATAAATGGAGCAATAGAGAATTAGCTCGAAATACCCTCTAAATAGACTTGTTCGTAATTTAAATATTGAAAAACAAAAAGTAATAGTACACATAGAGCATTAGTTCCACTGAAATACCCTGTAAATAGCCTTCATCGGTATTTAAATATTGAAAAAATAATTATAATAATACAAATAGAGCATTAGTTCGACTGAAATACCCTGTAAATAGCCCTATTCGTAATTTAAATATTGAAAAAAAAGGAGTAATACATATAAAACGTTTGTTCGACCTGAACCCTGAACCCTGAACATAGCCTAAAGGAGACCGAATGGGAATATACATTCCCATATATGTACATATATATGGAGTATTGAGCAGCACTTGGCTAGCTGATATTAAAGCATATTGAAAGTCAATTAAATATATTTCATTCCCTGGATATATGAATATGATATGAGTAGATATATCGAGGCTGTCCAGCTAAGTATATTTGATGATCAACCATTTATCATTTGCAGTCCTGGCTCATGTGTTCTCCCCCCATATAGACTTTGGTTTATTACAGACATTCTCACAGCTTGATATGGCCGAGTCTGGCCCCTTTTGTAGAGCAGGCATAACAGCCATTAAGCCAATATAAATTTGCACTTTCACATGACCTCGCGTTGGCGTTTGATATTCCTGCTCAATACTGCTGACTGTGTGTCTACCTCCCTCCCTCTCTGCCTGTTTCTCTCTCTCTTTCTCTCTTTGTGGTTGCTGCTCTTTTGGCTAATTTGAATATGACGCGCCGAGAGCGTCTGTGTGCTTAGTGCTTCCCACGATATTGATATGACTTTAGTGTGTGTGTCGTGCTCGGGTGTTGGGGTGCACGGGTGCTCGGGTGCGGGGGGTCGCAGCAAATCAAAATTGAAATCAACAAACAATAATGTGGCAGCAGCCATTAGCGTCAAGTCTGGGGGTAAGTTGCACGTGCAACAGCACCTGAGCAGGGAACTTGTGGCAGGATCGGAAACCCTTTTAGGTGTTCCTTCTATTTTTTTTTTATTTTTGATCTGCAATCAGATCTCAGCTGAGGCAGCTCCACTGTTTAACCTTTGATTTCGATTGCATTATTATTGGTAAATAAACGAAACGAAACGAAGCGAAGCGACAGCAACAACAAACAACAACAAATCAAATAGCGATTTGTAGGCAAACACTGAGCCGCGAACTCAAACAAACTTTGAGGGTGCAGACAATAGAGAAATCAATCAATAGAATTCCTCGAGCTCGTCCGCGTCCACGTCCACGTCCTCGCGTCGCCTTGTCCTTGCACGTCACAACATTTTTGGGCGCCGTCCTCGCTGAGAAGCGGTCGGCAATTAACTCTAACCGCGCTTTGAACCCGAACCACACACCAAACGGAAGTCATTAAGTTGGCCATCCAGAAAGGGTTGAGGTTCACGTTGCCGTGTGCCGTCTAATTGCGCGGGGGCGTGCGATTCGTGCTCATGTCCAGGTCGACAGGGGTGAACGGGTCGACGGGGAACGGGAACGGGAACGGAGCCATGAAATTCGAGTAGACATTTAGCGCAACGGACACTCGCCATAAAGGCAGATGCGCTAATTTGCTGACGACTGAGAGTTCAATGTGAGAAAAGACAAGAGTTTTAGGTTTGAAAAGATGCTGTAAAAGTTATTTAATTATGATAGATATGGGGGGAAATAAATATTCATTAAACAAACAAACATATACTGTAATCGATAAATATCGATATGTATTATTGCTGTAAATAAATATGCATTAAGCAAGCAAACATATACTGTAATCGATAAGTATTAATATGTATAATGGATAGATAAATGCATCAAACAAACAAACATATACTGTAAGCGATAAGTATCGATATGTATTTTGGATATTAATATGCATTAAACAAGCCAACATATACTGCAATCGATAAATATCGATATTAATAATGGATATAAATATGCATCAAACAAACAAACATACATATACTGTAATCAATAAATATCGATGTGTATAAAGGATATTGTAATATGCGATATATATCGGTGTATCTTTAGCTTCTACTAGATGCATAGCTAGATAGAAAGGATCTCGCTGCTGTCGCACATTGCAACTTGAAATCAAACAGCGTAAGAAATCATAGGATCTACACACAGATTATCATAAAGGATTATCATAGGGGCCAGTGGGGCCAGGGCCTCCACCACGGAAGGGACTTCGCCGACTGTAAAGCATCTCTGGTGAGAACGAGCATGAAAATGGCAAATGTTAATGTTTCATGATAAATATACGCTATGTATTCTAAATACTCATGAGAAGCAAATACCTAAGTATATGATCCTTATAATATTTAATTTTTATAACTGGATTTTAAGGGCCCCTACCTCATCTGGCATGATTCGTCCCTGTTGCAGATAGATAGATAGATATAAATATGTGGGAATGAAGGAAAGAAAAAACATTTTAGCTGACAGCTAGCACGACTTCAATAAGATTTACGCTAAACATGGCTATGTTCAGTCAGATATCCTTAGCCATATTTAAGCATCATACAACGAGTCAAGCAAATCGACTTTGCTCACTTGGACGCTGCTCAAATGGCACAAAGTCTTTGCCCGACAATGGCAACGGCATGCAGGCATACAGGATGCTGCTGGCCAGCGGACAGACGGCGAGTGGACGGAAGATATAGAGCACTAGACACTAGACACTGGACACTGGACACACACACACTGAAGGAAGTAACGAGGCACCAAGTGCCACATAAATCACTGGGGCGAGTCGGAGCGGGGCGCTGGCACAATTGACGTCAACAATAACTAACAATGATGTCAACTTGTAATTGAATTGATTGACAATATTTTATATGGAAGTAGAATATGGACCAGGGCATGGCCATTGGCCCCTTTGATGGCAAAAATTTGTTTAGATTAGCATTAATGGGGAGCTAGCTGGAAACACGACGCTGCCGATGGCCGATGATGAGGGATATGGGGTGAGGGCATCAGGGAGTGAGGAAGTGTGAGAGAGTGGGTGAGAGAGTGGGGGTTGCCCCGTCAGTGGTGACCCTGGCAATTGTGACGCACAGGACACGGGCGAGTGGTTGGCGGGTCGTAAAAAACGATAAGACGACTATTCAATAAAAATACTTTAAGCGGAAAAACAAACTTGAATGGCGATAAAAAAAAGAAAAAAAAAAAGCAAAAAAAGAGCGTACAACATGCGCCAGCATCGACAAGGGTCACACAACTCAAACTGAAACACCCACCCACCCGAACCAACCGCCCACTCGTTTTGGACAGCTCGTTGTGCAAGGACGAGGACGAGGACGAGGACGAGGCAGGGGCCACCCTTGTGTTCAGCTGCGCTTTTTAGTTAATGAAATCGTTTGCTAAATGAAACGTAAAGCCAAAAGCTAACAACATCGGCCAAATGGCCTGAGATCGACCCCAAGAGGCAATCCTTTTTTGCTGCCAGCCAAACGGAAGCGGAAATGTGTCGCCGTTCAATTGTAGCGTCAAGATTTTTAAAATCGAATTTCAAGTTGTTTTCCTTTTTTCTCTTCTTCTTCAAATTTCAATTCCAAATTTGAAAATAAAAGATGAGCCACAAAATCATTTTAAAACCACTTGAAAATGACATGCGGAGCGGCATTCGATCTGGATGTGGCTAACTGTGTGTGCGTTTCCGCTTCCGCTTTTTTAGTTTCGCCAACATTTTCATGCTGTGGTCTGCGCACTTGGCCCCAGCGATTAATTCGATGATTTATGCAATGCGGAAGGGTTGCTTAATTCATCTCATTCACTTCCACGCGATGGCCAGCCCAGCGAGACGATCCCAGAACTATAAATCAAATAATTAAGGCACTCAAATATATTTCTAGTATTTATTTTCGAAATACCATAAAATGCCATGCATAAAATGAAGTAGGAGCTAACAAAGCGTCTAATTTATGTTTAATTATAAAATAATAAATGAGCTCTTCTAAAGAAAAATTATATCAATCTAATAACAAATTTAAAAATAATAAATATTGAATTACAAAAAAATACTATAAAAATATTTTTAATTAAATAAAGGAATTATTGGAGAATACATTTTTTATAATTTTCTGTATGATTTACAATTATAATAATAATAATTTATAAAAAAATACGATTTTAAAGTAATTTAAACCAATTTTTATTAATTTTTTATTTTTGTAATTAGATGTAATAGTTAAGACATTTTCATTTAAAATTATTTAAACAATAATTAAAGGTTTAAATATAACTGAATAAATTAGAAATAATTTAGTATGTAGGAAATGTTTTCGCCCTAAATATTAGAAATAATTAAAAAGATATAATTATAATTATAATTTTTAAAAAATGTATAAATAAATATTTTATATTTTTATATTCCTAGAACTAAAGTTTTATTTTATTTTTATATATTTAATTTTATTTATTTATTTGAATAATAAAAAAAAATTATTCATAATTTAAATATTTAAAGAAAAAAAAAACATATTATTATTTGTATGCTAAAAATATTTATTGTTTATAAAAATATCCAAATATTCCAAGTCCTTCCATTATCATGTTTCTTTATAATTAACTTGATCTCAACTATTCGTAGAGTATTTATTAGTGCTGCTCAAGCTGGCTGAAATCCGCATATAGAAACGCCTCAACGAGCTGAAAGTCTAGCTAGATTTTATTTCTTCTCTTTTGGCTGCTTCTTCTTCACTTTTTCATTTTCTTTTCCTTTTTTTACTTTTTTACTTTTTTTTTGCATATTTACGCCTTTGAGCCGCGTCCCGCAGCAAATGACTGCAGCGTATTCGCATTCGCAGTCAGGACAGCGCCAGAGCTTGTGCTGGCGCGAGTCCACGGCAAAGTCCTGGCCGCAGTCGTATCTTTAGCATTTGCAGCAGGACTCGTACTTGTTGTCTGGTTATCAACACACGCTTCCGGAACTTAATGGCCTGAATCCTTTTGCAACTGCTGCCGTTTCGGTTGCCGTTCCCGCTGCCGCTGCCGCTGCCGCTGCTGTCTTGATTTGCCTTTTAGAGTTTTTGTTTGTCCAGGACACTTGTTAAGTGCATTGGCCTGTAATAATTCCGTGCCCAGTTCAGCAAGCCCCAGCCATACCGTGCAGCCGTGTGGAGACCTCCGGCAAATCCTTTCAGTGCGCCCGGCCAGGATATTTTGCGAGTCGTTCACTTTTGGGCTATTTCATTATTTGCCTTCTGCTTGTCTGCTCTCGTTAGTATGTTGTCGTATATCTTACAGCTTGTGTAAATCATTTGCAACGCTGACTTTGAATTATGGAAAAACTGGCTAATTTACGAGCATTCGCTGGCTTCGGCTGGCGGAAGAAGCGAATTGGAATTGAAATTGGAATTGAAATTGGAATTGAAATTGGAATCGTAGTTGGCTCTCGGATTTGGCTTTATGGCAAACAAATTTGTTTCGCAATTCTCTCCTCCCCCCCCCCCCCCCCCCACCCCCTCTCACGCTCTCTAAGTTTATTCTTCTCTGTTTGCTGTGTTTACTTAACGCAATTTACACGCTTTGTTTTTAATGCGCTTTTGATGAAGCCATCATGTCACATTACATCAAATGTGACCGCTCGTCGCTCACCCGCTCTCTCGCTCTTGCTCGCTGCCTCCCTCCACAGCTCTGCCTCTCTTTCGGTCTGCGCGAGGGTGTTAATAAACACACGCACACACTCACTCTCCCACATGTAACCAGCATAGCAAAATACAATAACAACACAATAAAAGTCAAGCAAATCTCCAGGCAGTCATCTCGTACCTTCGCCTCCTGCCGCCGCCCCTCATGCTCGTCTCGGCCATTTAGCAGCGCGTCTCACTGCAAAAATCTCATAAACACTTTCCTCCAGCTCGGCCCAAGCGCACAAATTGAAATCTGGTTAGACACAAGGGTGTTTTTCGAGGGTGTACGCACGGCGTTTATACGGTCGGCGGGGCGGGGCGGGGCAGGGCAGGGCGAAGATGCGACGCCAAACAGATTTAACTGGGCAAACAAACGAAACGCTTTTCGTTTTCGGCATTCATGAGCAGCTCATGCGTGCAAATCGGGGCGAGCAAGTGGAAAGCGGGCAACGGGCTCGCACGAGCCAAGGGCAGCGGGGGCCGGGGCCGCGAAATGGACGGCAAGACCGAGCAGTCCCCAGCCATAAATGATTGGATATGCTGTGTAGTGGAAGTATGTAGATACATGCGCGTGCACATGTATGTATGTATGTGTATGCGTACGCTTACATACATTATCCAGTTTAGTTTCAGCTGACATAACTTGTCAACGGTGGGTTCAAGAGAGCGAGAGGTTATGTCTCATATTAAAATCTCTAATTTATGACTTTCTGGTTTTCTATCTTTCTTCCTTTCTATCTCCCTCTCTATCTCTCTGGATCTATCACTTTCTTTTTTCCCTCTTTGTCTCTCTCTCACTTTCTCTCTCGCTTTATCTTTTCACTTTCCAACTCTGTCCCTCTCTCCCTCTCTCTCTCTCAAACTCTATTTGTTCTATCCTCTCTCCTTCTGACACTCTTTTCTATCTTTCTGTCGATCTATCACTTTATGTTTCCCTCGACATCTCTCTCTAACTCTCTCTCTTTCTAGCTTTATCTTTGTTTTCTAACTCTCTCTCTCTCCCATACACTATTTCCCTTTATCCTCTCTCCTTCTGACTTTCTGGCTTTATCTCTCTCTCTCTCTCTCACACACTCTTACTCTCACTCTTTCCCCTCTCTCTCTGTCTCACTATCTCTCCCACACAGAATTTTTCCTTTTCCTCTCTTTTAATGAATCTCTCTCGCTCTCTCGATCTATCCTTTTATTTCAACTCTCGCTCTCTCTCTGTCTCATTTTTTCACTCACCTTCTTTCTCTCTCTCTCTCCAGATCAATCAAACATTCTATATCCAACAGGAAGTCAAGCTTTACTATATTATGCATATGCAAATTCTTCTACCTCAACAAACTCTTTCTTTCTTTTCTTTTTTGAGCTCTGATAAGCCGCTGTAAATAAATCGCCCACCGTTACTGATCTGATTTAGCTGTGAGCTAGATAGGGTCTATGAAGATAGGTCTATGTGGGTATCTAAATTCGGTTTCTCATTGAAAAACAATATATTGCAATATAGTCAACCTCATAGCTGACAATGTCTTTATCTATATAATTATCAGTACAAATATCCACTTTGGAAGTCCTCAAGGATTCTTTAAGCAAACTCAAGTCAAGTCCTGGCAACGAGAGGAGCAAGAAACAGGAAATTTATTGGTCATTAGCCGATCTATGAATGGGCTAAAACGAGGCCGACTTGTTCAGATTTCAATGCAATGGAGAAAGAGAGGCCACACAAAGGGCAGAGAGGGAGATACAGGGAGAGGGCAGAGCATAAAAAAGAGGGAGAATAAAGCCAATTCAGACACTTACTCATTGTCATTGCACTGAGAGTTGTTGGCAGCTCGAATGCTCGATTCTGTTTCTTTTCTTTTTTTTTCGAGCTGCTTATTGCTGGCTCAGCATCAATATCAACATCGACAACAACAACAACAGCAGCAACAACAATGGCAATGTGTCATGCTTGTTGATTTGTAAGGATGCAACGCAACCGTTTTCAATTGTATTGACCGGAAAATCATAAAGCTCTTTGTGCCCGATATCGGTGCAGAGAGAGGAAGTCGCATGGAAGCGAGCGCGTCATGCCCCGCACCGAGCTCATCGTGGCCCTTGGTCATTTTGTTTCATCATCATCATCATCATCATCATCATCATCATCATCATCATCACAATCGACTCGTCTCACACTGTGAGTGCGTCTCTCCTGATGCTCGAACCGGAAATGTTGCCCAGCGCATTCAATCTGTTGTTGCTCTTCCAATTTCTTCTATTACATGATTATAATCCTTAATTTTCTATATATGTATATACATATATGCTCTTTTTGTAATTCGTATTTTTTTCATTCGTTGCTGTAGCATTAGCTTGGAGTTTTGAGTCTCGACTTGTTTCCGCCGCAAAAGTTTTTCATTATCATGGAAAACTGTTTATAAGTTGACAGGCAGTAAACAGGATTTGCTCAGACGCAATCGGAAACGCTGTGACGCCGACCTCAGTTCAAAGGGGTCGCTGATCGAAAAATTAACATTCGACGTGGAGGAGGCAGGAAGTCAACTTGCTGGATATCGAACTGGGAAAAGGTAAGTGAGTGTGACTCTGTGTGTGTGTGCGAGGGAGAGAGAGAGAGAGAGAGAGAGAGAGAGAGTGTGTGTGTGTGTGTGTGTGTGTGTGTGTGTGGTCTGGCCTATAAAACTAGAGCAAGTGCATTAATTGCGCCAAGTTTTCACATTGCACATGGGCCAGTTCCATACGTTGTTTTTATACCCTGAACCCATTGAAAATGGGAAATCAGGGTATAATGGTTTTGTGAAAAGTATGTAACAGGGAGAAGGGGGCGTGGCAGACCCCACAAAGTATATATATTCTTGATCAGGGCGACGAGAGAAGTTGATTTAGCCCTGTCCGTCTGTCTGTCCGTCCGTCCGTCCGTCCGTCCGTCCGTCCGTCCGTCCGTCCGTCCGTATGTATGAACGCGTCGATTTCCGAAGATATACGAGCTAGAGACTTGAACTTTTTTTTAAAATGACCGTATATACAGCGCGCATATCAAGTTTATCACAAAAGATCGATAACTCATCCCGTTATTTTTTTATCGATCAAAAACCTTATCGAAATGCAGTTATAGAATTATATCTCCTAAATCTTTAGAGCTAGAGTATCCAAATTTTAAATGTAGATTGATATGTACGTTATAGAATTTCGATTTTTATTCAATTTCACCCCCCACCCTTATATCCACCCCCTCACCCATAAGTTTGTAAAAGGCGTATTTCAAATACTAGAGAATTGAGCTTTGGCAATTATACGCATAGTAATGATAAAACCACAATCTGAAAGTTTCATGGAGAACGTACATCCAGAAAAAATTTATTAAACAATTAAGTTCCCATAGTAAGCCCACACTGCAGCCCATGCGTGCGCGCCTATGGGTGTCTATGTATGTGTGTTTGCGTGTGTATGTGTGTGTTTGTGTAAGCAGGGAGACGCTAAAAATGATTGAAATGGTTGTTGCTTGAAGGGTTCAGGGGGATCTCGTAGTCGAGCACTCTCGACTAGAGTTTTCTTACTTGTTATACCCTGAACCCATTAAAAATGGGAAATCAGGGTATAATGGTTTAGTGAAAAGTATGTAACAGGCAGAAGGAATCATCGCAGACCCCATAAAGTATATATATTCTTGATCAGGGCGATGAGCTGAGTCGATATAGCCCTGTACGTCTGTCTGTCCGTCAGTATGAGCAAAAGAATCTCAGAAGTTATAAGAGCTAGAAAGCTGAAATTTTGAATGCATACTCGTGTATACCATAGGCAGTACAAGTTTATCTTATTTTTCCGATAACTCATCCGATATCGTTTTTATCGAGAATAATCGATGAATTTAGTACGTTTTTTCAGCCTAATTTGAACACTTTTAGACCTAGAGACTTCAGATTTACTGTGTATATACATTTGATGGATACACACATTTTGTAATTTACAGATTTTGGATACCACGCCCCCTTCGCCCCCAATTCGTAAAAAACGTATATCAAGTACTAGAGACTTGAGATTTGGACTGTACACAGATGTGCACATTATATATATATATATATAATATATATATACGCTCTAAAAGTTTCATTAAGATTGTACTTCTACAAACGAAATTATTCAACAAATAAATGCTCATAATATTGCCCACACTGCAGCGCAGTCGTTGCTTACTGCGCAGTTAGCAGAGGGCGGACTTATGTGTGCGTGTGGATGCATGTGTATGTATGTGTGCATAAAATAAGTGCAGAGTGATAAGAATATCAGCTTGGAGGGCTCAGGGTATCTCCTAGTCGAGCAGTCTCGACTAGAGCCTTCTTACTTGTTCATACAACGATAGCTACACCTTGCTCTTATCGAATGATAATAATGAAGAATGTCACAATAATTTCTTATTATACCGAATAGACTGGTTCGGAAAGAGGCTCAAGTGAAAGCTAATTTAATAAAACTAAGCAGTATTCATATTATATTTAAATATATTATTATTAAATACTTTGAAAACAAAACAAAATGCTGTGGAATGGCGTCAACGACTGCATAATACTTATTCAATGTTAACAAACAATTGAATGTTTTGTAAACAAGAAAGTGGAGAAGTCAATAATTCAGAAAGAAGTCTTCAGCAACTAAACTCTTCAATTTAATCGCTGTAGCTTCATAAGTATGAAATATATACTTTCGTTTTCCCATTGCCAACCCAACTATAGCCATAAGTGTAAGTTCATAATTGGATCTTTGGGAAAGTTGGCAGAAAATGATTCGATAAGCCATAGATAGACTGTCTAGCTGTGCGATTATTCAGATATTTCTTTCTATATTCATTTTTGTTCATGCCGAAATTCACTTCATGAAAGACTCAAATGATGTCCAGGTAGTTCGATTGAGCAAACAAATACTGCATAAAAAAAAAACGCTTAGTAAAAGGAAATCAATAAGCGAAGGCTGTCATAAATATTGTAGAGACTTTTCTCGTCGTTTTCTTGACCAAATGAAGACAGCTTGCTGATAATAACTTCTAGTTGAAACATTTAAGTATTTCAATAAATTGCAATAGTTTCCTATTGTATTAACAGAGTTAGAATACAGCCCAAGGGCGATAAGTTCTCAATAGAGAGAATCTTGGGAAAAGGCAGCTATGCGCTGCCTTTTGATAATGCTCCAGTTTCGCTGGGTAAATGACCCATAAATGACACGCACACAAAATAACTTTGCTTGGACTTGGCGAGCCACCGAGCCACCGAGCCACCGAGTCACCCGCCTAGCGAACCACCGAGCCAAGCATATGGCATGCGTTTATCCATTTATGAGTGCACATTAGCCATTATATGAGGCCGTTATGATTTACGCCCAGTGGGTGAGCCAAAGCCCAAACCACCTTCGGCTGAGCGCCGTCCGGTAAGTGGGACCGTTGTGCAGCTAAGTGGAAACTATAGATAATGTATTTATGGCTGCAGTGTGAGGTGGTGAGGTGGTGAGGTGGTGCATTGTCTTCGGCTCTGGCTCTCGCTCTGGCTCCGTTCTACTTCTCCGACTCCTTTGCCGGCTCGTGACTATTTTGTATATTGAAATGTTGGCGCATAGAAATTTATTTGCCGATTTTCTGATTTATGACAACGCATTTCTTTTATTTCACCGGACTCGACTCAGCTCGGGCCACTGTCCACTGGTCAGCGGCAACAAATGATGCGTCAGCATATGCTCGCCCAGCCGCCCGTTGGCTCATGCCACACCATGTGCCGCCCATTAAGAGATACACTTACTGCTCTTCGCCTTCCCCCCTCCCCGAAAGGGTAATCGCTTAATTGAATGCGACTCTTGTTGTGCGGTTAGCCAGCAGCCACCAGGTGGGTCGGCCAGGGTGGGGCTGGTCACTCGCTCGTCGAACGTGCTGCGGCTAGCGATGAGCAGATTAGCATTTCGGCCTGTGCCAAGTGAGCGGATTCTCAAAGAGTTCAAAGTGCCAGTGAATGGTGAAAGAAGAAGAGCAATTAGAGACCGTTTCTCTAATTCAATTAGATGACTGAGAGTAAAGAGAAAACTATTCTCTGAAGCTATTATACTCATACTTCATTCATGAACAAATTGTCGTATTGAATATGCACGCATGGAATAGAATGATATGTACATATGTCAATATATATAAATATATACATGTTCATATACATATGAGTATATGTATATGTATGTGGGATTCCTAAAAGTTAGGACATCACTGGCAGATGAGCCGCACAGTCGCTCGGAGTGAACGGAAGCTTGGAGCTAGATCAATAGTCGTTCTTAGAAGAAGAAGAGTCGTAATATAGTCGTCATACAGAGCAGTTGTAAGAAGGTCGTGATGTAGTCGACGTACAGCTTAGTTGTGTGGCTCCGAGTAGCCGATAATGAAGAAGAATAAGAATAGCTGGTTGCATAATTAAAGTCCCGTTTCGCGATAAGTTAATTTGATAGTTTAAGTGTAACTAAAATCAATCTTTATAATACAGAATAATTAATATAATATAATTTTGTAGACATTTATTGGGAAACTCGTGATAGTATATAATTAAGAGGAGATCGTTAAATTGACTTTTAATTTACTCAATATATATGTATATAAAATCCTACATGTATGAGACCCAGTCTGTTTTGATGTACATATACCATATCGCATACATCAGCTTCACATCAATTCTTTTCAGTTTTGATCCAATACTTCAATCAAATCAAGCATTCAAATCTTGCTCAGCTTCTGCTTCAATGCTGCCTTCATCTACTCGAGCACATATATACAGTAGAATCCGGTTATAACGACTCCGCTTATAACATTCGTCCAGTTATCGATGTCACCACAAACCTGTATATGTAAGAGGACCTCCGCTTGGTTATAGCATGCTCCGGGTATAACGACGTAGAATCGTGTATTCCTTGAGCGTCGTTATAACCGGGTTATATTGTATATATACATATATATGTTTTGTCATCTTCAAAGTAAACCTCTTCAGATTTGATCCATAATATTTGTTTAAGTTTCTCGGCTCGTCCTTCGCCCTGCTTCTTCTGCCTTTATCTCTGCGCTCAGATCATAGTTTCCTGCTCTTCATCTTTACCATTCGCTTTCAATTTCGAAACAGGAAAACTTACTTTGGGCTTCGGTCTGTTTTTAGTTAGCAAGTTTACTGCTGATTCTTTGCTTTCCCTTTTGCCTTAGGCCACACATGAAAGACTGTAATAATATAGTAACTCAACGCAAAGCCAAGAACTCCTTAGCTCACTTGTAGACTCTTACCTCTTGGTATAGAAGTTTCTTGGCTACAAATTAAATTGAAAATGTGTGAAATTCTGATTGGAAATCGTTTAATATTCCCCATGACTAATTAAAAAAAGAGAAAAGTGTATTCATGTTGATCATTCAATATTTAAGACAAGTCCTCAATAGATATTTGAAATTGTTGCTCTGTGGGGGCATCTTAATGGAGGGCATTGCGTAGTCGGGTGCGGTGTGGCTCTAGGACTTTCCATAAAGCTCTTAAAGTGTGCTCTCCCTCTCTCGCTCTCCTTTGCCTGGTAGAGCTCTTAAAATGCGAACAATATTCATTAGTCGGCATGCTTGGGCAGCTATGGCCAGCCATAAAGTGTTTGGCCAGCCAATCCCGTGGCTGACCGTTTGCCATCTCGCTCGATGGCCGACGGCAGGGACGGCTCAGCTGGCGGACACTTATTAGCGTCGAGTACATCAATCATCGGCTTGTTTTAATTTTAAAAAATCGCACGCTGTTCAGCGTCGTTCACCCGTTGGGGCGAGGGGCGGGGCTGGCTGTGAGGAGGGTCACAGCACCCAAGTTTTTAGCACTTAATTAAATGCCAAACCGAGCGACCGAACGACCGAACGACCAAAGGACTGAGCGACCGTCCGCCCACCCGCCGGGCGACGCGTCGACGTTGCATAAAATCCCGCCCACTGTGCGGCATGTGCTGCTATCTCTTTCCAGCACAAGCTCGCACCGGCATGCGTGTGCGTGAGTGTGCATGGGAAATTTCCCAGTCGTAAGGAAATTATTGTATCATGCTTAAAGAGCGCCATTTTCTTTTGTTCACTTCAATTCCCTCTCTCACTCTCTCTCTCTCTCTCTCTCTGTCTCTCTCTCCCTCTCACCCTTAAGCTTTTGCCCTGTGGGTGGGACTGGGTGGTGCAGCGCCCGTTTGTAGTGGGTAAATGGGCGTCGCTGTCTCTCGCTCTCTCTCTCTCCCTCCTTTCACCCCACTCCCCCCCCCCCCCCTCTCTCTCTTTCCCTGTGCAAGATTGATCTGTTTAATAAGCAGCCTTAAAATTCTTATTATTAAAAGTGTAAGCCAGTTTTAATCCGCTTTTACATCCGCCATGCAAATATTTGTATACAAATTCGTTGAGCCAGCCACCTGAAGCTCGTCAAAATTATGAACTTGGCTTTGCCAGGCGTTTGAGTCATAAAAAAAAGTTCAATAAAAAATAATTAGATTTTGTTGGCTTACCTCAAAAGAACTGTTCATGCTATGAAGTGAGATATTCCGCTTCAAAATTCATATTGAATTAGTTTTTCACTTGAATTTGCTTTAAGCCAAATGTGGATGGAGTGTGTGAAGCGTATGAGTGCTAAAGATTTTTAATTCTATTTATATTTTATTAATAATCTGTATATATAAATATTTAATTTATTTAATAATGTTTATAATTGCTATTATCATTTTAAGTTGTAATATATTTGTATTTTATTCCTCAATATATTTGTTGGTAAGTATTATTTCTTATTTGATACATGACTATTTTTTTTATTATTAATAAATATTTTGTTATTGAATATAAAAATACATATTTTCTCTTGATTTGACTACAAAATGTGCTAAAATTTCTATTAAAATATCAAAATTCGGTCTGCTTAAATACATCTGATTATTTATTTTTGTTTGATTAGAGAAAAGATTAGAAAATAATATGTTAGCAAATTATTATGTTAATAATGAGCATCATGGGAAATTTTTATTATTTATACATAGTTTTATAAAACTAGATTAAAATGGAAAAGGAGCTGTTGTTCAATAAAAAATCTTTTTTTTTTAAATATCAATGATATAAAACAACTAATACAAAATTATGTTTTTAACTTTCAAAATGCTCTTACATTAAATATATTGTCAACTAAGTTTAGTAAAATCTGGTTATAATAGCTCCGCCTAAGGAGTCCGTACGGTTATTGAGACGAAAATTCTGGTCACCAAACAAACTCATATAGAGCAAACTCATTCTATAATATAATATATATAATTTTTATTTTATATTATTTTTCTTTGCCAGTGAATATGTTGCGCAGCAGTGTTTAGCAACAATGTTGCAGCAGTTGATTTGCAAATTCCCAACTTGGGAATTGGTAATTTCTGTTGCCTACTTTTAGCCGTTGGCAATTAAGCAGCAGCGGCAACTCGGCTAAAAAATGCGCAATGTATGCATGTGGTGGCTATTGAAGACATGACAAATAGAAATGATGTAGTGCGTAGTGCAGGATATATGCAAAGCTCGTACAACATAAGCATATATTGTAAGCACTAGGGCTTTAAGTTGGAGCTGACACAGCTGTTGTGTAGGTAGACATATACATCCATATGTACATATATGTATAAGTATTCGCACTAGCGAGCTATCAGCTTAAAGCTTTGCTAAGCACATCCTGTCAAGCGCAAAAAATTCAACGCAGGAACAAATTCCATTCAGACAAAAGCTCTATTCTTGCATCAATGTGGATTCTGTATGACAGGCTGTATAATAGTGTGACAGCAAATGTTATTCGTTAAGTTAAATGCCAAAAAGGACAATTGCAGGCTTAGCCAAGACACACACTGTCGCGCACTCCTGAACTACCCGCTTCTCTTTTAACGAAACCACTGTGTAAATTTCCCTTTCAACCTGAGACATCTCTTTTAACGAAACTCGCATTTAACCGTTTAGCACATAGTAAAGACACAAACCAGTAAAGACACAAGCCAGAAAAAGAATTCACGGTTTTTTGCCAGGCTTCACTTCAGAGAGCTTTCGAGCCTTAACGATTTTACGAAATGAGAGCGCGCTCGTAAGAGGAAACGGAAATGAGAGAAGCTCAAGCTGAGAAACTTCGCTGAAGTCAGCGGCTTGTAGGGTATGACGCAGTGCAGTTACGCCCCATGCGAATAAAAATCTCTCCTGAATTCCGAAATGAAACATCAAGTCTAGCTTCGTTTGCACAATGAAATTTTTTTTTATTATTTTGTCGCATTCGACCATTTTTTTTTATTTTTATTTATTTTTTATTTTACACATCTATTTCTGTTTTTTTTTTGTTTTTTTTTTTTTTTTTGTTTTTGCACACATAAAATTTGGCTTACTTAAACTAAATTATTTTTATGTTTTCATTATAAACATTTGTTATGCGCTCATTTCCGTTTCAATCTGTATTTTTATCGCGCCAATTTACTTTAGTTTACACACAATGCAGTCGTTAGTTTTTAATGCGTGTTAATGCTAGTCAAAAAAAATATATATATATATACATATATGTGTATATATATATGTGTGGTATATACATGTATATGCATATATAATATATTTATATTTATTGATTACTTTATTTAGACAGCTTTTTTTATTGTAACATCTAGTAAAAATTGTAATAGTAGTTGTTTCTTTTCTTTTCCTAACTTTTTTGATATACTTAAAGTATATTTTGCGTTGTTAAAAAAAAAAAAAAAAATATTATACAAAAAAACTGTTTATTCATTTAATTATGTATGACTTAACTAGTTAGACAATTACGAGTAAAATACTTGTAATATCCATTTTATTGTAGTAAAATCGATAAATTTTCATTATTCATATTTCTTTTTTTTTTTCTTAAATTGTTTCTGTTGACATTTATCGTTCGTTTTCGACTTATATGTACACAATTTGGCTAAGAATCTAATCGGCTTAGGCTAAGAGAAAAATATCGATATCTTAACATGTATTGTATGTGGGTGTTGGTGTGTGTGTGTGTGTGTGTGTGTGAACTCAATACAATAGCCAAAGCTAGGCTTCCATTTCAGCTGAAGTTAAACTTTATTGAAATTACGTTAGCTATGAGTAGTCGAGCTCGAGTGACTGCGGCACAGTTGAACAAAACAATTAAGGAGAGCTCTAGCCGGGTGTGCCCGACTCGCTGATACCCTGTACCACATGCCCCAATACATATGCACTTTAGCTTACATCTGCACATGCATAAACAAAATCACACGCACTCTAATGCCGATGCAACTAAATTTAAATTTATTAGCGAAATGAATCTAAGAATTAACAAATAAATTATCAAATATACAATTTTCCGTCAGGACTCGTCAGGTTATAGCTAAACGCCTGCCGTCATTTTAAACGTCGCCTCTACGCACACCGTCATTCCGGGAAAACAATGCAAAGGCAAGGCCAAAGCAGCAGCTTAAACATGTTTGAAAGGAAGAGTCAATGCAATTCTATTTATAGAACATTACACAAACAGTTCAGACATTTGCATAGCTGCCTCTCTGTGTGTGTGTGTGTGTGTGTGGGGCAAATGCGGTCGCCTGGCGCTCAATTGACCAAACATTTTCTTAAATAACTTCTGTGTTTTTGCACGGATTTCGATGAAATTTGCCACACAGAAAGCTGAAAGTGATGCAATACCATGCGCACATTGAAATTTTTAAAATAACTAACACCTTTACAGTTTTGCTCTATGCGCAATTAAATGTACACACACAACTGGTGGAATATTCAATAGAAACAGAATTCAATGTGAGAGAATGTAACAGAATGTTGTTTTAGTTATTTTTGTAGATTTCCTGAAAATTGAAGAAGGTAGAGATGATATCGACATGGGCAGTTGAGGCTTCATTCTCTAGCTGCAGAGACAGACGCACGGACAGACTAGGCTAAGTGGACTCAGCCAGTTGACATTGCCACAATACCTGCAGCTCATTTTAAATGAGTTCAATGAATGACTAGATAAAATCTCAGCCTAGTTGGCAGTAAATCCATCCATACCACTCATATTTAGTGTATATAACTAATGCCGGACCATGCTCATGTTAGGTGATGAGCGTTATCAATTTGAATTTCTTATCGCTCGCTTCTGGGCCTCTGGTCTTTGCGCACTCAACTGAAACTGAGTTGTATCGCACAAAAAGAAAAAAGGTTAACAATTCAATATAATGAACCGGCATGTTTTCGGTTGAATTGTATTTTTCATTGCGGCGGAGTCGCATTTTGTACGGCCAACGGATTGCGTGCTTTTTTCGCCACCAACTTTGAGCAGAATTTTCATATTTTTAATGACTTTTGCGGTTGTCGGAGAATACAAATTTTAATTTGACGCCGGGCTTTTGTAATGTGTCCAGCTGTCTCTGGCTTTGAGCTGGGTCATCCTTTATGTGCATCTACAAGTTGTCGCCTGCTGCTGCGGCTGCTTTGGCCAGCCAACGTCTAACCGTTTGTAATCAGCCTTTAATCCTGCTAATGACTGCTGCTTCAAATTGCAAGGCTGCATGACAAGCGCATCATGTGGAGAGTAATGAGCGGTTTTTGCCATTGCCATTGCCATCGCCATTGCCATTGACATCGGCCATGCCCCATTTGTGCCACTTGCCCCACCTGCCCCACCTGCCCCACTCTTTGACCGCTTGCCAATCGGCTGTCCCTTGCCTTCTATGTTACTCTTCTTCAGCTCATCATCATCATCATCATTGCCCGTGTCGTTCTTCCTCGTTCAATTCAATCAATCAAATTGCTTGGCATTTTTAGCTTAGTACCATTCTCACGCAGCCACGCCTCCTACGCCGCCCCTTACTCTGACATCTCACACTAGTCTCTGTCAGCAGGCGTCAGTCCATTCCAAATATTCTAAACTTTTCGCTTTTATTCAAATTACAAATGAAAATACAATTTAATTGAAAAGGAAAGGAAATGCGAGACAAATTGTAAGCAAGCAAATGAATCAATCTACATTTCAATCAATCAATCCGCGACGTTAAACAAAATGAACGGAATTATATAGATTTGTTACTGTTTTTAAATAGTAGAAAATGATGAATCAGTCTTTGATTGATCAATCATTCGTAGGTTCTAAATGGACCAATCATTGATTACGCATCAATCACTGTTTCTAGTTGTACTGGCCTCACTCAATGAATATGTATACATTCAATACATTAGCCATCATTGCTTGATATCAATCATATGTGTGCATATAGAGAAAGTAGACAATGCCATCAATCATCGATGCGCGACATGATGAAATTTTGAATATTGAGAAAATACTCATGATTGATACAATATTATACCATTGATTGATCAATCATTGATTCAGTACATACAGAAAATTTTAAATTGGGTACATCATTGATTGATCAATCAGAAATAAAATGATCAAGTTCATCCATCATTGATCAATCATTGATTCTGCATTCATGTGAATTAATCATTGATTGATCAATCACGGGTATACAAAGAACGCTTAAAGATTATAAACGCCTAACAAATTTCAAAACATTTTAAATTCTCGATTCATTTTATACACCAACATCATTTGAGCTTAATTTCAAAGTTCTTAAATATATCATCTCATCTCAGTTGATTAATTATAGCATGAACTGTAAGTTAGTAATCTATATATTTATATCTGTAATTGCAAAATCGAATGCGAAAATAAACATATTTATTTACACTTATTGCATGAAATACTTAAGAACTCTATTGATTTCTTGGAAAACCCACGAAAACGAAATGAAACTCGAAATTGCGAATATGTTTTGAAATTGGTGAAAACGCAACTTGTTTAACGAAATAGAATTTCGGAACACGTTCAACTGGTAGTTTTTTTCTTTTCGTTTTTCATATGTATTTTTCGGGTTCACAGTTGGGGCGGAGGGCAAGAAGAAGAAAAGCCATTGAACGCCAACGCAATATGGTGACCGTGCTAATTGTGAGTTGACAGTTTTCCGCGCCAGATGGGAGTGAAAAGCGAAAAAACGTGCAAAGAGACACAGAGTGTGGCAGAAGAGGGAAGGAGGGTGGTAAGGGGGGGGGGGAGCAACTCCACTTGAGCGCCCGTCGAGCGAGGTTGTCAAAGATGATTGTGCGTCAAAAAATGAATTCTGAACGCAGTCAGATAATCAAATTGACGTTGAAATATTTGAGTATGTCCATTTAAAGCAGGGCACTCGTTGTGCCCCGGGGGGTGCGTGACAGAGACAGTGGATGCGTGAGCAAGGGAGATGGCGCGCTGGGTGGGCGGTGAAAACAATTTAATAAAATCATTAAAGCAACTGGAAAAGCGAGGGGCCCAAGCGAACGTGCGACGAATGTGCTGAAAATCACTTAAAAACTATTTTCACGCAAATTGCTTCAGTGCCATTTGATAGGTAACCGAGGCAGCAAGACAGTGTGTGTTTGAGTGAGTGCGAGAGAGAGAGAGAGTGAGAGAGAAGGGAGGGAGTGAGCAAGAGTCGGGCTGGGGGTAACGTGCTGCTGCCTGCACGTGCACGTGATGGATGGACTGCGTCTGACCCACTCGCTGGCAACATTCGCCATTCGTCTCCCTGTCACGTGCGTCATGCATGTAAATGAAGAAGTTGCCGGATCGCGCATGCTGGCCGCAAGTAAAGCAACAGGACACGGACTGCTTGCCCTCTGTGGCCACGATGAGGACACCAAGAGGACAGGCCGGAGGCAGCACAGAGAGCCAAAGAGAGCGCAGCAACTGGACGCCGCTCAAAATGTCCAAATGGTGGTCAGCGTTCGCTGTTGTCGCTGTCTTCTGCTCCTGCCGCTGTCGTTGTCCTTTGGCAAATGTTGTTGTCGAGCGTCTGCTTAGTGTCTGCACGTCTAGTTGAACATTGCTCGGAACAGCAGCGCCTATTTGGCTGTATATATATTGTATATACATATATGTGAATGTGGACATGCACACGGCTCTGCATTCAAGTGCATTCAGTGTCTGTTCCTACGCTCGACAGCAAAGAGGCTGCGCTTAAATAGGGATAAGTTAGCAGGTGAAGCTACCACCCCCATCCCCATCCGCCGTCTAGGCAAATTACCTGGCTTTAAAGCCAAAAATACAATTGAATGCGACATTCTGTTCCGGCCGGAAAAGTGGCGTTTGCGTTTGCGTTTGCGTTTGCTATTCGTTTGCCTGATTGCGCCACGCCGTCTCCATGTCCGCGTTCATGTTCGCCTCCGTGTCCGTGTCCGTGTCCGTGCCTGTGTCCGAGTCCGTGCCTGTGTCCGAGTCCGTATCCGTGTCCGTGTCTGTGTCTGCGTCCGTGTCGTGTCAACGCCGTCGCTGTTGCTGTGGTTAATATGCCAGCCATTGTGCCATGCCTCTGTTCCTTGTTGTTGTTGTTGTTGTTGTTGTTGTTGCTCATGGCTGTTGCAGTTGCTGTTGCTGTTGCAGTTGCTGTTGTTGCTGATTGGCGTGCAATCCTTAAATGTCAATGGGACGTCATGATAATCACGTCTGGCGCTGAATTCCGTATGTCAATGAACACTTTCGACTCCTCATTCTTCTGCTGCTTGCCGACGCCGCTGCCGCCAGTCCCCTTGCTGGGCAGCACCGTCGTTTGGCCCTGCAGCTGGGCGTGGCCCTTCGGCAGTCGCGTAGCAACGCTGGGAGCTTGCTGCTGCTGCTGTTGCAGCTGCATCTGCATCTGGTGCTGCAGCTGCTGCTGATGCTGGTGCGCAGGATGCGGATGATGTGTGCGCTGCGGCAACTGCTGTAGCTGCTGCTGCTGCTGCTGCTGATGCTGATGATGATGGTGGCAGATCTCTTGCGGCTTGACGGCGGAGGCCACTATTACGCCATAATGCGACCGCTGTCCGCTGCCGCTTCCGCTGCCGACGCCGACGCCGCTGTGCCGCTCCTCCAGCTCGATGGACTCGTGTTGTGACGGCGCACGTGGCAGGTGCATCTGACTGCGACGCGTCAGTGTGCCCAGATGCGCTGCCGCCGCTGCTGCTACTGACGGCGGTGGAGGCGTGGCCGCCGGCAGCGACGGCGACACGGCCATCAGGCCCGGCGCCGCAGCCTGCTCGTAGCCGAATGTGGAAAAGAAGCGCGGCGGGGGCGGCGGCATAACAGCGCCAGCCACGCTGCCACCGCCCAGCGATGACGAGCCGGACTTCTGTCTCATTAGCGTGGCAACGGCGCTGGGGCTGTTCACGAACAGCGACTCCCTGTGGGGCAAAAGGTGCAAGCAAAGAGAAGTGAAACATTTCAAGATTTGTCTTCCACGTTCCTTAAACAAACCCAAACCCAAACCCGAACCCACACCCCGACCCTGACCCACATTCACATCCACAATCAGCCGCACACCCTCGCGCTTAATCTAAGAGTCTGCTCCGACCCCATCATCAGCCATTTGGTCCCCGCCTTTGGGGCGCTGTCGAAACGGTGAATCTTATTTTTGCTATCAGTCCGCCTCATTCATTGTCTCTGTTATATTGTCACTGTTATACTGCGACTCGTGTACAACTAATGCTAGCCTATCATTTTCGTGCTGTGTATGTTACACATACAATATGTATGATTACTGTTATACAGCCAGTGTTATACTGTCATAACAGACATTTTTATGCCTTTCCTATATTGTCTTATTCATAGTGTACACTAATAAGCAGCAACTGTTATACAGTCGTTGTTCTATAGTCACTGTTATATTATACTATTATACTGTCAGCGTAGTACTGTCATTATTATACTGTCTTATTCATACTATCATACTGCTATGCAGCAGTTGTTTTGATGTCCCAGTTATACAATTACTGTTATACTGTCAGCATTATATTATCACTCTTAATCAGCTAATATTGCACTAAGACTGTTATACTGTCACGACTGTTTAGATATTATACTACCAGTGTTACTCTATACCTTGCCCCTTTCATACTGTTATGCACTCTTTTTTATTGTCTCTTACACTGGTATACTGTTATACTGCTATACTGTTATACGGTTATACGGTTATACGGTTATACTGTTATACTGTTATACTGTTATACTGTTATACTGTTATACTGTTATACTGTTATACTGTTATACTGTTATACTGTTATACTGTTATACTGTTATACTGTTATACTGTTATACTGTTTTATTGTTAATTCAGTCACTGTAAGACAATCTACAGTGTTATACTTTTATGCTGTTATACGGTTAAACTGTTATACTTTTAAACTGTTATACTGTTATAATGTTATACTGTTATACTGTATTGTTGTTAATTCAGTCACTGTAAGACAATCGTTGCTATCATTGTCACTGTGATGCTGTCACTATCTTCTCCTAGAGCAAGGCACATCTCTGCCGCGCGTGCTTGTGTCATCCTTGTGATTGTTGGGCCACCTCATCTCCCACTCTCATGCCTACGACTCTCTCCCATGGCCTGGCTCTGACTCATCTGTGTACAAATGATTCTAGCCCAATGAAGATGCATGCAAATATAAATATTTGCATCGATTTGTGTTGTACAAGCATCGGGCGCTGTGTTTCCGGGTCTTGTACAAGCTATCTTTCCCCATTGCGCCCAGGCGGCCAGCCACCCCGGCACCCATGCAAAGCCATTTGGATACTACGTATGCGCCATGCGCTCGTTCGCATCTTTCCATCATAAGCCGCATCATGAAAACATTTTCATTGTTTTTGCTGTTTGCTCATCGTTGACTTTGCAATTTGTATGATGGCTTGGGCGCGTCTAGCGTGCTGCACATATGCTGATGATGATGACCGGGCAGGCCCAAGCACACACACACACACATATGTATATGTATATATACATATATATATATTCATACATATATAACAAATCCCCCATGCATTTACCTCGTTTGACATCCCATATCACAGGCATTAGCCGGTGCGGTCGCTATCGCCGCCTTTGTCAACATCTCATGCGTTGCCGTCGTTGCTGAGGACGATTCGCCGTCGTCGCCATCGATGCCGCCGCAGAGGCTCGTTTGGGTCATGTCCGGATTCCGGCGCAGTATGCTGTGCTCCTTCTCTTTAAAGTCGGCCTTGCTCGACTGCGTCGACATGGGCACAGCCTCGCGATAGTAACGATTCGAGACGTCATCGAGTATTTGCAGTGACGTCTGCGAATGCTTCTGTCTGCAATGAGTCAATCCAAAAACCAAAATGTTCAAATCAATCAAACACGAAATCAAAGAGACCTCAATCAGCCAAAGAAATCCGCTAAAGACAGATTCAGTTGAGATGAGCAACTTCTTTCATCAGTTGGAATTGTACAAGTTTTGCGAAAATCGAATTTACATTTGATAAATTGAATTTTTTATAGACGTTAAACATTCAATTCAATTTGAACTATAGATACATCTATATATCTATCTACATATCTGTCAAGTTTTCAAATAATATGCAGACCTTTCGCATTTAGTTTGAAATGTGTGAATTTTCAATATTTTAATTTATGTATATTTTTTACCTGGACACTTGATAGAGTTTAAAGAGGTTTCATATTAGATTGTATATAAATCTAGTCATTGAACTGGTCAAAACAATTTCCAAATGCAAACTTTTAATTGAGCACGAACAAAGCAGCTGCTGCCATAAACAGGTGCACGCTGGCCGGGGCTAACGGCCAGGTGAAAATCTGGTTAAATTCAATTTACTCACCTTGATATGTTCTCGCGTGAACGCGCCTTGGAATTACGGCCCATCTCGTCCAGCTTGCTCTCCTTGGACTCGCGTATGTGTTCCTGCAATGATTAAGAAATGGCAGACAAATGGCCAACAAAAGTAACAAAAGAGAATGTTGCATGAGTGAGCAAGAGAAAGAGAGCGAGAGAGCAATAGCGTGGTATATATGAATATATATACATATATGCATTTATATACGCATGTATATATGTTTATATATATGTATATATTCAACCAATATTCAAGCATAATAAACGTAATAATAAATATTTTCAATTAATTTTGCGGACACTGAATGTTTGAACAGGACAGCGAGAGCGAGAGCGAGAGCGAGAGTGGGCGAACGGGAAACGGCCACAAAACAAAGCCTGCTCGAGTGCAGCAGTGGCCATCGAGGTGGCAACTGTCCCCAGTCAGCAGCAGCAGCAGCAGCAGCAGCAGCAGCAATGCACTGGGGCGTATGCGTAATATTAATTTTCAGTGGTTTCATGCTGGCAGCAACTGTCAACCGTACAGCCAAGGCAGCAATTAAGCCGTCGCCACCTGATACCCGACTGCCAGACAGACGATGCCGCCCACTGAGCAGCTGCCTCAAGTTAACCCACAGTCGAAGTCATTAATACGCCGATTGTGCAGCACAAGGACTCACAACAAGGAGCAGCAACACTTGAGCGTGCATAAAACGCAGCATAAATACGCAAATACTACATAATAATGAAGGCAGCAGAACGAAACGGAACGCAACCGAACCGAACCGAACCGAGCAAGTGCACCACCAGACCAGGGCAGAATCGAGTGAAGGAGCTGCAGCTGCACTAGCTGAGGTCAGAGAGGTCGGCCGAGAGCAGCTGACCCCACTGTAGCTGGAGATGCGCTCAGCGTGAAATCTGTGAGCTCCTTGCTTAAATTGCCGCATTGTGGTCGTCGCTGTGGCCCGACCGCGCACCTCAAGCTGCATTTATAATCAAATACGCAAGTCAAACATTTTATCCATTTGCCTATCCTATTCCATTTTCCTACTGTTTATTATACAATATTTCCATTTGCATTTCCATTTCCATTTTCATATCCATCTCCATCTCCATCTCCCTCTCTATTTCCACTTAGTGTCCATCACTTTAAGCCGCGTGCCACTACATCTTCAATTATAACAACAACTTCTGGGCTATTTCCTATTGCTATATTCTTCTTCTTATTCTGGCCTTTTTATTGTATTTTCTTCTTTTTTTTATTTTTTAAATATTAGTTTAATGAGCCCTTACGAGCTTAGCAACCTTTATGCCAGAACTAATACTTTAGTAATTGGTTTACGTTTTGTTTTTTCCTTCTTTTGTTTTTCGATAATATTTACATTTACTCAATTTGATTTTGCTCAGCCTCGTAATTGGGTATCTGCTGTGCTTAAGCCTTGTTAGGGCTCTCATTATTGAATATTGCATAGATGCCTTTTTTATTTATTTGATGCCCTGAACCCATTGATGAAAATAGAAAGTCGGGCTCTAATGGGTTCGAGGAAATGAATGTGAGAGGCAGCGGGGGGCGTGGCCATCCCTTCGACTCTTGAACAGAACGAGGCGCTGAGGCAATTTAGATCTGTCCGGCTATCTATTCGTTCATTATTCTGTTTGCCTATCTGCCTCAAGGATCGTCTTGCCCATCCGTTTGCCCATGTTTCGATCTCAGAATCTACGAGCGCTAAAGATTTGAAATATTCGAGATCATAATCTACATCTAATCTGTATATATTATATAGGGATCTCAAGTTTGGTTAAGAAATTATAGCGGTTCCTAAGATTATCACTTGAAACCGTTATCGAAATTGAGTTATATTTCGTACGTCTTTGAAGGAAAATTCTTCCATCCTTTTCTCTTGCTTATTGTTTACCACAATGTGGTTTTAGCTGTATTTTAAGTAAGTTATTAAAATGAGAAACTTTCAATAGAATTCGATTATATTAAAAATATCATTCAAGTCAATTTATTTAATTTGGAAAAATCACGTAAGAGCTAAAGTTCTAGTGTATCAGGGTATTTGCTAGTCGGGCCGTTTTGCCTAAAACATTTCTGTTTGTTTATTATCATTCGCGTGTTATTAATACTCTGACTTGACAAGCTCAAGGGGTTTCGCTCATTAGTTTTGTATACAAAGTAGTTTTGAGCTAGAGACTCTGTAGCTGGCAATTATCGTTAATTGAAATATCCTAGAAGAGTCACTCCGTCTAAACTTACTTTCGCTTGGAGTTTTCCGCTATTGCGTTATCTTAATTTAATAAAGAAAGCAAGATTTTTGTAGAATTTCTTTTCTTTTCTTTTATGTTCTATTGAATTTTTTTTTTTTTTTTAAATATTTATTTATTCATTTTCGTTTTATTTGTTGATAAATGTTAACTATTCAGCTTGGAATTATCCGCTACAGCAATACGTAAATAGGAATAATTATGACACAAATGGTATGCTTGATTGTTAAGTGCGCCATCGTGTGATATCTTATATATTTCACTGGGTAAACGCGGCAATATTTAATGTATATATATATACTTATCTATATGTATATATAAATGTAAATTCCATTGCTAATATGTTTTATATGAATGTCACTTAACTAAATGCGGATCGAAGCTGATTCACAAAACCAAAAAGCATTTTTCGAAAACAATACAAACATAAATGGAAATGGAAATAGAAATAGATTTTTGGCAACATATTTGTTGATTGATTGACTGACTGACAGATTGATCATGAAAAAGATATATCAAATTTGCAGCCAGACCTACGAATTAATTTAAAGGGGGAAACAATGCATTTGAAGTGAAAGTCGAATGGGCTTAAAAATAATTGTGCTTCGCTGCTGGCAAATGCTAAGGAAAGCCAATTGAGAGAGTTTTAGAGGCGGTTCAGGTGGGGGTGGGGGTGGTGTTGGTGTTGGTGTTGGTGTGCTCGGGGTTGGCAGTGAGGGCAATGAGAATTCAATTGAGCATGAGCACGACTGGCTGGCAGCGACCTGTGCTTCACAGTCAGCAACACAAAGGCTGGCTGTGATAGAAACCAATAAAGAGGGGAAAAGGGGCCGAATAATGGAATGTGAATGAGTGAGTGTGCATTTGTGTGTGTGTGTGTGCGTCGAACTGATTTCTGATCTGTGATTCATTGTGCAGTAGCTAAGACTATCCGGAAAGCAGCAGTCACGCCCACGCCGACGCCCACGCTGGCTCAGATGATTTTATGAAAGAATTTCAAGCCGCGCCTGGCCTTTGGCTTCGCCTTGCCCCCAGTTGCCGCCAATTGCTGCAGCTGCAACTGCAGCGGCGCTGGCGGCGGCGGCGGCGTCAGCTGTGGCAGTATCGCGTCCATTTCGGTGGACGTTGACGAGCAGGCCGTGCCCGTGGGTGTGCTGCACTGCAGCGAGCTGGTGTACGAGTTGCTCGAGCTGGGCAGCTCCAGGCGAGCGCCGGTTAGAGCCATGCAATGGCCAGCCACGAGCACGAATTCATCGTCTTCGGGCACGGTGGCGCTGTCGCTGTCACAGCTGAAGCCAATGCCATCGTCGTACTCATCGTCTTCCTCCTGCTCCTGCTCCTGTTCCTCGTCCTCCTCCTCTTCCTCCTCCTCATCGTCCTGCTCTGCCGCCAGCTGCTCCTCCTCCACGCGCTGCTGCTCCACATTTCCCTCTGCCTCCAGCTGCGCCGCCTGCTCTGGCTTATAGTGACAGGCATTGTCGTACGCCAGCCTGCGCTCCGGCCCATTGTTGCTCGGGCAATCGTAATCGTAATCGTAATCGTAATCGTAATCACATTCGTAATCGCAGTCGTAATCGACCCTCACCGGCGCCACCTGTTGCTGCTGCGCCTCATAGTTGCAATCTTGGCTGCTGTTGCTGCCATTGCTGTTGCTGCCATTGCTGTCGTTGCTGTTGCTGTTGCTTGGCTCCAGGTGATTGTAATCCTGATTAGCATATTGCTGCTGCAGTTGCTCGTCCAGCTGCTTGCGCTGCTCGTGCTCGAGGCTGTATGCGAAATCGCATAGAAAATCGTTTTGTAATCCCACGAAAATGGCGCTCTTTGGAGCGCCCAGGACAAAGGAATCAATGTGATAGATACTATCACGCAGTGCTGGAACATCCTGTGGATAGAGCATATAGAGAGACAGAAGAACAGAAAGAGACAGAGAGAGAGAAAGAAAGAAAGAAAGAGAGAGAGAGAGAGAGAAGGAGAGACAGTGTGTAGAGAAGATGTTGTGAGAGAGATAGACAGTGTGAAAGAAATCAATGTCGAAGACGAAGAGACAGAGTGAGTGTGTGTTCGATAGAGACAGAAGAGAGAGAGAGAGAGAGAGAGACAGAGAGTGAGAGACATATAACACGATTGTGACCAAGAACAGAGCGCGATATACATCGAAAGTTGTGCCACTCTATGTATATATATATCTATATATATATGTGTGTGAGTGTGTGTGACCATGATAGTGAGAGAGATAGAGAGAGCTACAGACACAAATACAGAGAGAGAGAGAGACAGAGAGTAGCAGGCGATAGGTTACAGGAAATTGTGGTAGGGCTAAAAGTGCATCATGCATGACGACTCTACAGCTCTACGGCAAACGACAACAGCAAGCACATTAATGCAGGGACCGTAACGATTATAACATTTATAGCAAAAAATTGAAAAATAATTATTAATTTTTGATAAATTAAAAAAAAATTATTTTTAATTATTAAAATTAATTTTTATAATAAAAATCAAAAATAATCATTACAGAACAATTTATATATGAAAATCAAATCATAACTCTTATTTTTGATTTTTATTATAAAAATCAAAAATAAGAGTTATGATTTGATTTTCATATATAAATTGTTCTGTAATGATTATTTTTGATTTTTATTATAAAAATCAAATTTAATAATTTAAAAAAATTTTTTAATAAAAAATTACAAATAAAAGTTTATCCTTTTTTTGAATTCGCCATAAAAAAATATCCTTATGTGTGTTTTCCTCTCTCTTCTTGGGAATTCTTTTGACCCTCAATTTTTTTAAATGCCTAACACTTATTTGCGGTCCCTGCATTAATGACAGCCATCAAAAGGATGCTAGCCAAAAAATAAAATAGTGAAAGGCAAACAGAGAAACGACGAGAGAGTGAGAGCGAGAGTTGAGTGAACGAGAAACCCACGACAATTCGCACCGACCGCAAAGACCAGACCAAACTCCTATGCCAAATGCTATGAAATCCACCTAAAAAGCAACCACAAAAATATCCAAAAAAAGGGGAAACAAAAATATATAATAATAACTAGATACATATCTAAGTATACATCAGATATTTTTGCCACATATGTATGTATGTACGTATGTGAAGTCTTGTGAAATGTGACAAACAGAAGGCGAGCGAGCGAGCGAGCGACATAACATAATCGTAAACGAGTAAGAAAATAATAAAGATAGCGGAGCAACGATGCTGAAATATCCTTTTTAGGATCTCTCTGTGCAGCTGGTATGGGTATAAGTGCGTGAAAGGAGAAAGAGACAGAGAGAGGGTTTCTGAGCTTACAGGCATAGCAACTGGTATTTGGTATATACTAAGAGTAGCGTTAGTTGTTATGGTTATAGAAATCATTTGCGCAACATTAATAGCGATAAGTATCGATAGCAATTAATATCGGGCTTGCCTCAGCCCTGGCATTTCAATTCCATTGAAATCGTTATCGTTAAATATACAAATGATGCTAAGTATACTCAGTTGGAGCTTACTTCCTCTAGACTTCAATGTTATACGAATGTATAATGAAGTAAACGATATTTGATTTCAGCTGTTATCGATACGCATCGATGTTATACGAAAAATAGCGTCGATAACTATCGATAGATTTGATCGAAATTAATGCCTGATAGAAATGGCTTGTGAATATGTATATGAAGCAAACTCTGATGGAATAACTTTACTTCTTCGCACTGGCATGTTCATACTCAACTAATACAATATACCTCTCAGCTCAGCTCCTACCCATACAGGGTATATAATACACACACACACAAAAAAGCAAACAGAAATCCAATAATAGTTACTCTTCACTAGCTCAAAATAATATCCTTCAACTGTTAAGCAGCTACCATATCAACGGAAGCTATCACTATACATCCTAACCAACACACACAAACACAAATACACACACACACACACACACATAGATATTCACTTGGATAATAGCTCTGTGCAATATATATATATATATGCATCGTTCGGCTGAGAGTATTTTGTGCCCATCTATTGATTGGCTTCGACTTTGGCTTTTTCTTTGCCTGTGACTTCAACTTCGACTTCGACTTTGGCTTTGGCTTTGGCTTTGGCTTTGGCTGCACCTGGCATATTCTTGGCCTTCGGTTTTGCATTCGCCTTGGTGCCAGCAGGCATTTCAAAGAAAAACTGAATAGTCTGCTCAGGTAATCGTCTTAGCAGTGAGCCAAGCTAAACGCCCGCCGGCTAATACAAATTTCAATTAAAGCATATAAATAATCAAAGTTAAACAAAAAAAATCTGATTACAAATAAAAGCAGAAAAAATCAAACTTAAATGTGGCTATAAAGTACAGAAATGTTGCTCAATATTCAAATAATGTTTTTTTTTTCCAAATATATACATATATTTCTACATATTTATATAAATAGATATAGGGATTTACATATACAAATATATATCATTTGCAATTTGTTTTATATTTGTGAGATTCGTTTAATTAATGGGAGTCTTTGGCATTGAGCTGCAGATGGAGTCTGCAATGCTTGCACAATTCTACACACACACACACACACACATAGACAGACATAGTACCAACACATATGCACACACATTTACTACTCGCTCGTATACAAAAGCGACAGACGTGATACATTGAGCTCTGGGCTCAGGCGATGATGGACGTCATTGTCCTTGGGCAGAGCAGCTCGTTGAGCATTTTGTTTGCTTTGTTCATATTTAACTTGACTTGAAGAGCACTTGCAGCTGAAGCACATGGTGTGAATTGCATTTAAAGGCTTTAAACTCAATAAAGGCAATTTATTTTACTAACAATTAAATATGAAATAGATTTCAGATCCAATTTTACATAGGGCTATTCAAATTTTCAATAATAAAATTCAAATTTCTCTCTCTCTCTCCCTCTTAGCAGATGAAACCTTCATGAATATTTGTGAGCTTTTAGCTGCATTGCAGATTTATGCTTTACTCTTATTATTTTATTTCTTTTACAGTTTAAATGACTCTACGAATTTTTGTTTTATTAAGCTTAAGAAAAATGTGGAAAAATGTGCTACGTTAGGCATTCGAAATGAAAGCTAGCTAAAATTCATTTTGTAAACTGATTTTCATTTATTTCGAAGCACAACAGGTGTGAGAATTCTGAGAGAAATCACTTGGGCAGCCTAAATATATTAAACGCAAGGCGCTCAAAGATTCCTCGAATTCTTTCGGCAATTGCTAACATTTGCATATCTAGAGAGCTCTATTGCTATATGCTTATCAAATCTAGTTGCCTTTGTATATTTTCTACTCGAATACAATCTCATTTGTTTGTTTGCTTCTTTCTTGGGGCTCATTAGCGTAAAAGTCGCTGACAACAGCTCCGCGAAATGTCAGCACAGCTTTTGAAGAAGTATCAATGTCAGCTGTTGCTCCCTTGGCAAATGCACAAAGTTTTTTGTTATTTCGCCTTAAGTTGTTGTTCTTTATGCCCTGCGCACACCCTGTGCGAGCAGCAGCAAGTAGGCCATGATGGACGTGCAATACTCTTTAGGCAACTAAATGTACTCGGTTGACTGGATTTGCTAAGAAATATTTGAAGTATAATTGTGCAAAGCTGGATGAGAAATCTGTGAATGCTTATTGAATTTGGCTTTAGCTATATTTTTAGCTAGAAGTTACGGCATATTCCTTAGCCTCTGGCAATGTCTACGTAATATTGTATATCGAATAGTTAGACAAATAATTAATTAGATTTTTAGATAAAAGTATATCAAATATCGATTCATTGAGTCCAATTCTTTAATCCAGCATAATTATATTCTACTTTTCTTTTTTTTCCATAAATTATTTGTATATATATATCCACTGTGCGATTTTGACATTGCAGGGTATTTACTAGTCGAGCAGCTCGCTTTTCTTTGCAGCCAGTTACTGCTGCTGCTGCTGTTGTTGCTCTATGAAGCTTTTAGAAGTCAGCCACAGATTTGTGCTCAACTCAGGTTCATTTGGCCTCCAGTTATTGACGGATCTAACTCTATGTGCTCTCCGTCTCTTGCGCCCCCCCACCCCCTCTCTCCCTATCTCTCTGCCTGCCATTCTCAATTTTGGAAAATGTAATGGAAATGCATTTAATTCGGTTTCGTTTTTGGCTGCGTGTTAAGTTTGCCCAGTTGAATTCCAATTATTGGCATTGCCAGCCGCTGCCTCAATTGAGCTGAAATGCAAATGTTTGACAAGCTAATACATAAACACACGCACACACACACGCACACACACGCACACGCCGACGCTTAGCCAGCTTTAATTTACTTTATATCAAATTTTTAATTGGCCGCAAAACTTTTTGCATACAAATTATGAAAATATATGGCGCACACCTCGCACAGCGCAGACTTTTGACTCATGATCTCCATGTGTGAACAATGCGCATACATGTACTTATATAGGTATAGCATATCGATACATACATAAATCCAAATTTGATGTAATTAATTTAGGCTATGCACCGCAACAACAATATGTTATGCACAAAAGTTTTCCGAATTCGCCAATATTGTATGTATGTATGCATCTATATTTTCGAATTGAATTTGAATTATTTATATAGATTTTATATGTTCATTATACCAGGCAGATACAGGTATCCACATACAGCATCAAAATGATTTTTTTTTTTTTTATTTATTTACTTTTTAATTTATATTTTGTTTTGTTGTGGGCATGTAAAAGTTGGGGCTTAACGCTTCGCTGGCTTTGCTTTGCATGCAAAAGTTTGGCATTTGTTTAATTGGAATTCGGCATAGGTGCAGAGGGCAGCAAACGGTTGGTGAGAGGCGGAAGTGGGGGGAGGCGGAGGTGTTGGTTCAGGAAATTGACTCAAAGGTTCGGTGTGTTCTTTGTGCTGTGGCAAAAGTCTTCAGGCATTTGAAAATTAACTTACTTCTTAGCTTATCGCTTGGCCAAATTGCGAAAAGGCAAAAAGCTTTTAAGTTGCAGCCATGTGGCATGTGGCATGCAGTATGTGGCATGCAGCATTCGCCCAATCTAAAAACTCAATTGCTGGCCAGCTGAGCAGCTCATACAATGCCAATTGCGTTTGCATTCAATATTCCAGCGATTCGATGCGATTTCATTTCAGTTTGGCTCTCTGATTTCCTTTCTTTTTTTTCCAAATTTATTACGAGGTATTTATTGCAGAACACACATACACTTGAGATTGTTGGCTGCCGGTCAGCAGCTCAGATTGATGGACAATGCCAAGTGCATGCTCAGCTAAGAAACGACAACAAAGAGAGAGGGAGAGAGAGAGAGAGAGAGAGAGAGAGAGAGAGATGTGTGATGAGTGGGAGTTGAGCAGCGTTTTAAACTACTCCAGATTGTTTACACACATTGCCCACACGTCTCTCTCTCTATCTCTCTCTGTCTCTCTCTCTCTCTCTCACCCAGTGACCCACTCATCCATTCGCTCGCTTTGTATTTGCATAGCCGAACAACAGCTGAACGAAGTGGATAATAAAATATCTATGAGAGCAAAGTGTTTAAATCGAGCGTACTCCATTGCCTGAATGCAGACGCATTTATTTACATGGAATATATGAGCATCTCTCTCTCTCTCTCTCTCTCTCTTCTATATATATATAGAGGCAGATTGACCAAATAAGAGTCAATAGTAAAAGCCGTGGCAGTAGAATAAATAGCGCTGCAGATATTACATGAATGAGTGCAAAGCTGCATGCATGCCATTTTTATTATAAATTATCATATTATTTGAACTAAGACTGAAATTTGTATTTGTATTTCAATATCATACACTCATATATGTATGTATGTATAAGTCATCTCACTAGTATGATATCTGCTAAGTCTGTTTGTTAAGCCTCTCAACTCAGGATTATTATCAACTGTTGCAGTAGTATTAGTTGGTGGCTAGAGAGCTTGCACAGATTTGCTGAGGCTGTGAAGGTATTATCCGAGTGAGCTTCTCAGTTCTGGATCGTGTGCTGAAACTCACACTCTCTGTGTGTGTGTGTGTGAGAGAGAAAGAGAGAGAAGAAATTTGTTGGTCTATGACAAAAATCGAAATTCTATAAAATACACACCCATGTCTATTATACATTTGGAGAATCTAGCTCTTAAGATGTAAAAGATATGACTTTATGGCTCATTTTCAACAAGTATTGTAATCGATAACAAACAAGTGGAAGTTTTTATCGATCATTGAAAGCAAACTACATGGAACTAAGAAACAAAATTTCAATGCAGACATGGCTATATCGACCCAGCTCGTCGCGCTGATCAAGAAATTATATATAAAGCCTGAGGTCTGCCACGCACCCGCTTTCTGCCTGTTGTATACTTTAAAAAAAAAAAAAAACAATATACCCTGTTTTCCCATTCTCAATGGGTTTTCGGGTATAAACATAGAATGTAAGCTAGTCAAACTGAGGATGATCCGAATGCATCTCATCAGTAGGCATTCATTTGCTTTCGTTTCGTTTTCTTCCAGCACCGTCTCTCTGTTGAGTCGATAAATATATCGATAGATATCAAGTTAGAGAGGACACTTAATGATCTCAATGAGCAGCTCAATTTACTCTTGCTGACATTCACATAGGCATACCAGAAATAGTACTTCAATAGTACATACATATGTATCTATGAAGGAGAGTGTATAGCAAAACTAATAAAGTGACACAAAGAAAGCAAAGAGAATTTGAGCCGCTTAACACTTGCTAAATGGAAAATGAAAAGGAAAAACTCGTTGATAAGCTATCGCTTCGTCTGAGTTGATTGACTCTCTGATGATGGACTGATTGATGGCCATGGATCATGGGTTGTCAATGGCGGCGCCACGCCTCCTGGGACAGTCGGAGAACTTTCAAGTGTTGAGTTAAAGTGTAGCATTTCAATTCGCATTAAGCCAAAGCTTTTCACTTTTCGCTTTTCACTTTGCTCATCCTGCGAAACGTCGCCGAGTGGCATCCTCCACAGGGAGCAGCAGCAGCTGCAGTCCTGAACCGCCTTCCGACCCGTACTCTGACCCAGCCAGCACTCTCTTTGTATTATTTTATGGCCGTGGCTGTTTCTTTGCGAATTGCATTTCAGCTTGATTTATTTCATTTCATTTCATTTTATCCCAGTGCAACGAGCCAGGCGGCCGGGAAAATTGATGTTAGCGGAGAAATACGGTTAGCTACATAAGTTGGTTATTACTGGCTGCTTAAGCCAATGCTCCTTGGCTCCCACGCCCACATCAGCAGCGCCTCACGCCTCATCACTTCGGCCCAATGGAATCTCTGTGCGAACTTCGTTTCAAATAATATATTGCACTCCCAAATGCAGGTCCCGTCTCGGCCAGCTGGAGGCCGGCTCGAGCAGCGTGTGCGTTAGATAAACTTGTAGAGAGAAATTCTAGGAAGAAGCAGCAGCAGTCGCAGCAGCAGCAGCAGCAGCAGCAGCAGCTAACCGATACGAAGTACACGAAACACAGATCCCGCCGCATTCCTCGAATTCAGCTCTCAACACGGATGAGCGGCGTCTGCTCGGAAATGGCAGTTTTTCCATTACGCTGCCAAGCGTCGCATACGCCAGCCCCTCAGCTCACAGTTCCGTCTTCCCTTTAACCGTGTCACAAGTGCCAGCCCTCTCCGCCCCTCCTCCCCCTTCTCGCGCGCTCTTCAGTCATCATCACATATGCCAGTGCTAGCCAGTGCCAGAGTTTCGCACTCTCGCGTATTACTTAATTTATATGAAATATGAAATGCTCGCCTGATACATGAAACAATAACAGCCCCAGAGTGGAGTCTGCGAGCAGGGGCCGGCGAGTGGGAGGAGCAGGGTAGCCTCTGTATGGCTTGGCATGGAGTGCACGGGGATTTGAATCAACCATCAAATTAAGGCTAAAATGCATTTGTCAGATGGCGCCGTGACAGCAAAATTGCTAAAATAATAAAACTATCAGACAAACTTGTGTACACACTTACAAATACACAAACACACACACACACACACACACACACACACATTTAGAGAGAGTGTGTGTGCACACATGTGCGTCGCTATGCTAGCTCGTAAGCTGTTTATCTCTGAGACGGCCGCCAAGACACGGAGCAGAACAAGTGGCAGCACCGCAAAATGTCCCCTTGCCACGCCTTAACGTTCCGCAGACATACCCAGCCCTTGCCACACACCCCTCCACCGGCTTGCGCTATCGGTGCTGCTTCTTTGGTATCGTTGCGGCGCATCAGCAGCAGCGGCAACAACTTGCTGCAAACAGCCAACACTAAAATATCACTCAAGGCAATGTTGGCAGCTGTATATAAATATATATATATATGTGTATGTGTGTGTGTGTGTGTGTGCTGGCAGGGCAAATATGCATTGCGGCTGTTACCAAATTGGATGCAGTTATGGCAAGCACAATATGCACACACGACGCTGCCGCAGCCAAAGAGAGTAGCATTTGATGCTAAATTTGAGCTTAACTTTGTCACAGATCACGCCTCCTATCTCGCCCTGCGCCCCTGGCTCACGAGCTGGGCAAGTTCAAAGTTCAAAGTCGTTCTAATGTGTTGCCTTCTGCGAACAAAAAACACTAAGAGATGCTTTCTGACACGACTCATATGAAGCTGGTGGCAATATCAAAGACCAAATGCAGCTCCGAGTCGATTCATCACTGCTTATCGATAAGTTGTAAATGACTGCATCGATAAGGCAGAGATTATGCTTAATTGAAGAACATTGAAGTGCTTTAAGCCTAACTCTCTTTGACATTAAACGAGTATAAGTACTGCCATCCGTAAATAACAGCAATATCTTGAGCTATTTTTCGATAGGTGTTATATGCATATCGATACATTGCGATAAAGTGCTATGTACATACATGCCTAAAGAAGTATATCCAAATAGGATTGATAATATTTCCGATAGCTGCTGCGACAATGCTGAAAATTCTTATAAAATAACTATCTATAAACATAAATATACTCTCGTATAACTGTTAATCGATACTACAGTTTGCTCATAATTAATTTGTATAGAAATTGTTATAATAATATTAGACGTGCAAGTTAGTTAAGCAAATTGATTTATTGCATAGTTTCACATCTAATATTGATCAAACAGCAGTCGAAACATTTCCATTCACTATATTATGAAGTTATGGATAGTAGATAGAGAGTTATGAATATTAAATTCAGATCAAATACTCATCTATATGAATCGATAAACCTATTGCCGACTTATCGATATTATAGGCCAATATAAACACCTATTTAACCCTAGGCTCCCCTACACACACATCTGCCACTTAAGCCACTTCTTGGACCGCACCAACTTCAAAAGAGAAATCAACTTCATAGAAGAGGAAGCGAATAATATATTAGCAATTCTTTGTGGGCATGCCAACTGCGTGGCTAAGGTCACAGAGGCTGGGTATAGCCGGCTTTCAAGTGGCTTGCGTTTGACAGTTAGCAGTTGCTGCCAAAAAAAATATGTGTGTGTGTGTGTGTGTGTGTGTGTGTGTGAGTGCGCACGAGTGTGCAGCGAGCGTGCATATGCTTTTATCAGCAAGTACTACATGCTAAAAACTAAGTGGTAAACGAATTTTGGGCAAGAAATTCCGCACACAAAGTCGACGGAAATAAAAAACAGAGAGTGAGCGAGAGAGAGAGAGAGGGAGAATGAGAAACGTAGCAACAGCATCTCGGATAAAAGAAGCAGCGAGTGGCATGCCACAAGCGAGCGCAGCACATGCAACAAACGACCTCAACTTGGAAACTGTGAAACTGTGGAATATGGAAATACATGTAATAAAATATGTATATGCACCATTTTGTATACGACGAGACTGTCCAAATATTTAACCCTTTTATCTCAATCTCTCCCCCTCTCCCATTCTCTGCGTGCCCTGCGTGCCCTGCGGTCCGAGCTGAATTTTTGTTGGTTGATTTTCTCGGGCTTGTTGCTGCTGCAGCGTTCGGTCCGTCATTTAGTGGCATAACGGCATATTAAAGTGGCCGTCGATGGCGTTGCCGCAAAGCAATTTCTTTGTGGGTTGTCCACACACACACACACACACACACACACACACACACACACACAGGCACACACATACACGCAGAGCAGTTAGCCGGCAGCTTATCCATTGAGCATCGATCGAACTGCTGAATGATTTCATCAAATCCGCTGACGTTGAATTGATTTGATTTGATGTGCGCTTTGTGCAAATTTATTTGATGCAGTTTCATAAATGCGACCGGCCATAAAAAACAGTAAAAGTAAAAGTAAAAAAAAATAGAAATATAAAAGAACTGCGAGCTTTACTTTGCTCTCAGGCGAGCAGCCAGCGCTTCGAGCCTTTGCCACTTTCATTTCTATTTCTCGATGGCATAATTTTTCACGTTTCACAAAACGATTTTGCCCAGCAACGCTAGGGCTGGGCGGGGGGTCGCGTGGGGGGGGGTTGGACTCCACCAAAAAGGTGAATCACACAGAGAGAGCATCAATGCTGCTTCCACTCCAACACTCCCCCCCCCCCCTCCAGCACCACCCCACCCTCCTACGCTCCTCTTTCTGCACATTTACACACTTGAACCTCTGCCAAGCACTCGAGGCGATAATCAGATTGCCAAGCTGGCATGCCCCTTTCCCTTGGCTTCCACCTTGCATCTAACCTGCCAGAGCACTCAGCGCTGCCTCACGTTTGTGCCTGTGCGTCTGTGTGTGTGCGAGTGTGAGCGTGTTGGTGTGCGTGTTAATTGAACTGTTCGACGTGCATAGTCAGCGCTTGTTTTACAATTCGGCAGGATATGTCAGGCTTTAAAAGTTGCTGGCATCAATAGCACCGACACATACACACACACACACACACAGACAATTACACACAAACAGCACACACACACACACAAGTCAACATCGCCATCAACGCTTAAAGCTCACATCTTAACCAGAAAATTAAGTATACGTAGCGTCCAAGTTTTCCGATTTTCAACTTGTACTTCTTCCTCTTCTTCTTCTACTACGCTCGTTCCAAATTAATGCGATTATTTAATCATATATAATCCAGTGCGCCGCGCTGCCAATTGATGCGGAAACTTTTCCACAAATTGTTGATTGCCATTTAATTGTGTACATGATTGTGGGCGTACCACTGTGCACAGTGTGTAATTCAATTAGGATCGCCCGAAAAAAAAAATAAAAAAAAATTCCAAAAAAAAAGGAAAAGTTTAAATTGAAAAACGTATAACAATAATACAGGAGTTGTCTCTGCATGTGGCCATTTAACATACGAAATTTCAGATTGAGATTTTTTTTTTTTTTTTTGTTCATTATTATTTTTATATTTATATTTTTTCACTTTTCCCATTTATTCAAACTTTTTATTAAAAAAAAAAAAATGCAATAACTGACAAAAAATATTTCAGAAATTATAAATGGTAGGCAAAAAGCAAAAGGAATACCGAAATCGGATAGCTCTACAGAATCAGGCACAAAGCTCAAACGCTTCGGGCCCTTGAAATGCCATCGAAGTTTATTAAGGCTCCAGCCAATTCATTTCGATCATTTGCATTTGCATTTGCATTTTGCATATCGCATATTGCATAGCGAAATAGATGCGAACTCAACTTGAGCTGCGTTGGCGATTCAACGAGCTAACAAGCAGCAGCTACTGCGAAATGCCACAAACAATTTTAAGTGGATTTATTGCCCTAATGGATGCTCCATGGCAGCAGGTTCATGCGCTTCATGGGCTCTCGGGCCGAGTCTATGGACATTGTAGCAGCATTCATTGAATTGTTGTTGGCTTGAATTAAGAAGCCTCTAAGCTCAAATTTCATTAATTCTCGAGCTCAATTAATGGGCATTCCGAAACAGTAGTCACGCATGCACAATGTGATGTGGCCAAGGACGCTGAGTGCCCGGCTCGTGTTGGCAATTTGACTGAAATATACTCTGTATATAGCATGATTCGAAGAGATACAGACAGATTTGCTAGACCTACTGGGCTGCTAGCAGATCGAAGAAGTTTGTTCTATGATTGGGGAATATATTTATGAATACCAAATGAATGTCATCTATGACTAAAAGACGTATTCAAGACTCAAGATCTGTAGCTGAGGTATGTACTCACTGGTGCCAAGTGAACTCATTCACATTCTTGATCTGGATCTACAGATCAAATGAGCTCGCTCTTATGTGCTCAATCTATGATTGTGTCATATATTCAGGATGTTATTCATTTTTGAGACTAGATCTACATACATACATCAATTTAGTCTTAACTGTAGATCTGTTAATAAGGGATATATTCATGACAGTCCGTTAAATGAATTCATTCCAGAGACTGCGGATTTACAGCTGAACGATGTATTCATGGCCGCCAAGTGAACTGATTCATTTTTATTCAACTTTAACCTATTTAAATACATATATCAAATGAATTTAATCTTAGCTGTAGATCTGTTGCTGAACTGAATCACATGATCTTACAACTGTACTTCTAAAACTGGCGTATTTATTGATGACTCCCAAATGAATACATTCGTTCCTAAATGTACATTCATGCCTGAGCGACATTTATCAATTTGATTTAAGCTAATTAAGCTTAAGTTGTAGATCTTTGACTGTTGCATGAAGTGAGTCTTGAGCAGTTGATCGTTGATCTATGCCTGAGCAACATTCATGGCCTTCGCATGCGCTCATCCTTAGACGTTTGATATCTAGTTACCTGACTGTCAAATTAGCTCATATTCAGAGCACTCACTTCTTCCAGGGTATTTCAAAGCAATATACAATGCAATTCGCATTGTTAATCAACAGCAAGTAGAAGCAGCACTGCAAAAGCCTCACATATTGAGCTTCACTTCCACTGCCGCAGATTGAGAAGAGCCTGTGGCCTCGTTGGCCTGCCATGATTGCTGTCAAAGTGTGGGCTGGGGCAGGGCTGACTGGGCGGAGGCCGAGACGCCATGTCTGTAGGGGGCTTGGCATATTAGAAAAACAATAATAGGTTGCGTGATAGGAATCTTGTCGCCTTGTCTCCTGCCAGCGCATAGAGCATCGATGCGAATGACTTTTGTGTGTGTAACTGGCAGGAATTTAATACAGCCAGCGACGCGTCATCGTGTGCGATGCGATAGGATAGTGGAAAAGTCGGCTGACTTGAACATTTGCAAGTGTGTGACACACACACAGAAGAGATGCGGATAGAGACACCTCTTATTATGTTTGTTGGCTTGAATTGGCCCAAAAAGAAGGTGTTCAGCCATTCGGCTGCTCAGCAAACAAATCACTGCTGAGGCACGAGCACGAGGGGCGTGACTTGCGGTTCGAGTGTTCAATCAAGCGGCTGACCAGCAGCTTGGCTAGGCGGCTCTATAAATAGCGCTGGCCACGGCCACCCACACCCGCACCCACACACACACACGCACAATCAGTTAATTAACTTGTTAGCTGACAGCAGCTGCAGCATATTTTTGCCCATGTCCAGAATGATATTCAATTTCTGTTCCTGCTTTTCGACAGCAGTTGTCAATATTGCAAAAGTCAAAGTTAAATCTGAAGCTCGCTCACTCTCTCTCTCTCTCTCTGTCTTACTCTCACCCTCTCATTCTCTGCCTATGTGCCAGCGCTGTTTGAGCTGGCTCAGCAAGCAATCTCCCCGGGGAGCCACTGGGCGGCTGACGTTGCCAATGCGATGACAATAAAATGCTTTCCCATGCTTTCCATGCAACAGCAGCAGCAGCAGCAGCAGCAGGAGCAACAGCAGCAGGAGCAGCTGCTTGTTGAGTGCCAAGTGCCAGGCCAGGACATTCTGGCAGTCGGGCACCCTAGATGATATCGGGCGAGCTGTATTGAAATCGACAGCTAATGAAATGTTGCCCAAGATAGCAAACAAGCATCTGCAGCGGGCAGCGGGCAGCGGGCAGCGGACAGACGTACAGGCGGACGGCTAGCTACCCCCTGGGACAGAGCCGAGAGAGTTACCCCGAGCTCTGAGGCTGAGCTTAACCAGAGTCAAGACATTTGAACCTGCTCTTGTTGCTGGTGCTGTTGCTGTTGCTGTTGCAATAAATTGTAATTAGAAATGGCACAGCCACACACAGCCCTGATGCGAGCTCAATGTCAAGCAGGCGGCCACGTCACGTGTCGTATGCGCAATATTAATAGTGTGAACTGCCGTTAATCCGTAAACACAGTTTGCCACTCCGGCCATTTGTCAGTTCAGCAAGCGCATCACATCTCCATCTGACAATCATTCAGCATTCGTCAATTGCGTGAGCAAATGGCGGCTATAAATATCGGATTAGCCGGAAGTCCTTAGCCAGAGATCCTCAGCCAGCCATCCGGCTTAGATCTTTATATTTTTCAGTTCTCTAATGAAAAGCGAAATTCTCACTCAAATTGGATTGTCTTTTGTTGTCGCTGCACAGGAGAGTTCAAACACATTCCATATTAAAGCGCAAAATTCCTTGTTTCATTTAAACATTTTAAGATAACGCTTTGTAATATTTATAGCTACGGAATGTGTTCATTGTGTTGAACTAGAGATACCCTGTAGTTGAATATATATTACTGTTGAAGTGCTGCTGACATTTTTATTGTGTAAAGAGAGAATAGTTTTTGTATTGCTTCAGCATCGCTAGAGAATCAATGCCAAAGGAACATACATACGTGGCACACAAACTGCACACTGAGGCCAGCTATGGCATTGGCGATAGGTTATGAGATTCTAATTTCAGTACAGCTCAGTTGAGTCGTGTCTGATGAGTGAGCCCTCATCGGAGTGCAGCATCAAGTGCTGCACTCGTAGGGCTCTAGATCGATGTTTGCTCACTCATCCGACTACAGCATATATTGCTGTTCTCACTACTCTTGCTGCAGGGGGCTTTTCAGAGCTAAGAGAAACACTTGCGTAATTAGTTGAACAATTTTATTAAAAAAAAAAAAAAAAATTGTCTTATTAAAAAAATTTGCCTATTTTTAAATATATTGAGAAAAAAAAAAAAAAAAAAAAAATATATATATATATATATATATATATATATATATATATATATATATATATATATATATTTTTTTTTAATATATTGAAAAATAGGCAAGTTTTCTTAATAAGACAATTTTATATATATATATATATATATATATATATATATATATATATATATTTTTTTTTTTTTTATTTATTATTATTATTTTTTTTTTTTTTTAGCATATTTTATGTTTTCAGAAGTGTTCAATAGAGCAATTATTTTAAGTGTATATTAATATTTATTTATATTTTATTTTATATTTTATTTTTAACTCAACAGTTTGTTTTATATTTTATTTTTAAAATAATATAATGTAAGAGCTACTCTATTTAATGTTCAATATTATAAAAAATCAAAATATTTCTTGCTACACAATTGCTCAATGGAGCAACTTTTCTATGCTAGGCCTAAAGAATATATATACACAATTAAAAAAAAAAAAAATCATATATTATATATAGTTTCTCTACTTAGAGCCAAATTTAAGATTCGAAGATATTTTTTCTATATTCATATTTCATATATATGCAGCCAAGTCTAATTGCCTAAAGCCCCTTCAAGCCGTATTCAATGTTAACAGAGTATACAAGTTGCACACTCACTCATACACAAAGCCACCCACCCACACACATCCACACACACACACACACACACACAAAGTGAGATAATAAGCATAAAGAGTTTTTGGTAGAACGCAGACTTTGTTTTGGTTACATTTTGCGTATCTGGTCAGCTGGAATAACTAAAAATTTTACAATTTACATACATTAAAATTTTGTGAATTGTTTGCTTGCTGTTGTAATGTATGTGTGTATGTGTGGGTGTGTGTATGCATGTGTGTGTATTGCATGATAAAAGAACTCGCCGATATAAGCATTGCTGTTTAACAAAATCTATGTTATTTCATGTTTAAAATTCTATTCATATGGAGCAGACCGTGAGACAGTCTCTTAGCCCGGCCACCGACTCCAGGTGGGTTATTCGAGGGGGAGGGGAGTTTTTTTTTTTTTATAATTTTTTTTTTTATTTTTGGGTTGGACAGTGACTAGAGCGAGCAGGATAAGCACAGCGAGCAGAGTGTGAGCAAGGCAAAGGCGAGAGGCAAGAGGCAAGAGGCTAGAGGCTAGACAAAGACATTGTGAAGGTAGTTTCTATATTTTTGGGACACTAAGAGCGCGCAGAGAGGACTGCCTAATAACAATCAAGCATTATTACGTTACTTACGCGTATTATCTTCTGGTCTCGTATAATCTTTCGCACACAGTTGACAATGAACGTGATGAACATGCCGCCCAGTATCAGGCCAAATACAATTATTATGATGACCACATGCTCCGATTGCCCGGGCGCTTCATTCTGTAAAGGGAAGTGTATGATATATAATAATACTATAATAGAATAGCTTGTGAATACATATTTCAAATTATATACAGGGCAAAGAAATCAAGAGGCGAGGTATGCAAATGAATGTTACTGTACACTTGGAGGATATAATACCTCTTGAAAGATTATCAATGAAACTTATTCTATAGATTTTTATAGATTCCAATATCAAGGTGGATTCATGCACACAGACAGCCTAATGTAAAGGCAAATGAAGTCCTCATTGAACAGCCTGACATTTGCGTTCAGTCTATACATTTTTTTTTTTTCTAAATGATATTTGGCATTGGGTTAACCCAGTACAGATGTCAAATTCAGTTCAGCTTGGATACATTTTTAAAATAATTTCTGCTGCTAAATTTCGGCTTTCATGTAGCTTAATATTGCTGATATATAAAAATGTATTTAATTAAAATTTAAAACTCGCTTCGGTCGTTGATGCAGAGAAAAATGAATGTTTGTCGTCTGTCCATCTGTCCACTTGCTAGACTTGAAATATGATATACGTAGCTGATCTGACCAGTTCCAATTGAATATGCAAAGTAAATAATATATATTGTAGATATAGTAGATATATGCGATTATAGATATATTTTATTATTTATTAAGGAATATTTTTTGTATTATATACAGCTCAGTTTGATCTTTCCTATATATGAGCCGCATTTACCTCTACATCTCTTCTAGTAAATAGGCTCCGATTCAATTTCGTTTACTTCTGAATTGATTATAGACCTTCAAGTTAAAATTATAGAATATATTTGAACAGATTGTCATAGCTGTTACATACTTCATTAGCTGCTGTGCTGCATGTTGCGAACGTGCATGCCCATTGCAATGCATTTTGAATAGGCAGCGACATATGATAACAAAATGAAAGAGCGCACAGAGCGGGCTTTGAATGCCGTTGGCTTTTTGGCTGCTCAGCGTAACAAGCCAGCAAAAACTGCATAATTATAAAGCTTTCATAAGCCACACATGGACACACCTTCACACACACACAAAGAGAGAGAGAGAGAGAGAAAGGTACGAATATGACGGTTGGCTAAGTTGATTTGTTTGCTTTGGCGAAATCAAATTCGTTGAACACAATTAGTGAAAATTCGAGCTCCAATTTAAATCAGAGCCAATTATAAATATATATATATACATATATATATATATATATATATATATATATATATATATATATATATGATTGTGTATGCGCATGATTGAACTGCACGTTTGAACCGTTGCGTCAATTATGAGTCAAAGGAAAGAGACAGAGAGAGCGAGAGAGAGAGTGAGAGCGAGTCACCCAGAGAGAGGGCAAGAAAAATGTTTGATTTATTTGGCAATTTAGGAACAATCGCAACACAAATTAGTGGCAACAAATCGCTTGAATTGATATAAGTATGCTTGAACAATTGGAATTCGAAATTGTAATACGATTATCGTTAATGCAGCACAATGAACGTAATTATTAAATTTGATTATGGCCAAACAAATAACTGAATAACTGAATAGCTGAACGGCAACCGAACGTCCAGTTGTTTGCATTGCAATTAATTACGACTCGAAAGAGTCTAGCCGGAGTTATAAATCGTAAATTCAAGTATGTATAAACGCATTTGTGAATGTTTGTTTGTTCAATTAGTTAAGTTTTACGATCGAAACAAGATTTACAGCAGACAGCCACAGAGCAGCCCCCGAGGAATGCAAACTAAGTATTTGCTCGCTTTCAAGTTTAATGAGTCACAAAGGAGACATTGCTTTAGAGCCAAGCCAATTCGCTGGGCAATCGCTGACGCTGGGTGACCTTATCAAATCTAATCATCTGACACAATTGCTGAGCCAACAAAACACCAAAAAAAAAAGAAGCAGAAAACTGCGAAAACAAAACAAGTGTAGATTGAGCGTAAAGCTAAAACAATAACAACAATTCAGCTCAGTTCACGACCAAAGCGCGTTGACAATGAAGAAGAGAAAGCAGAACGCCTCGAATATAAACCTCAGACTTTGCAAACAAAACTTATTTGGCCAACTTTGTCTATCTGCGTCTGTGTGTGTGTGTGTGTGTGGCATAGTTCAAATGATAGTCAAGACTTTATATACATATATACATGTGTGTGTGTGTGTGGCACACTCGTTTGCCTATAATTAGATGCATGCACAAAGTTTGCTGAACTTAATGATGATAGAAAGGAGATGCTGAGACGCTCAGATGCTCACAAGGTATTTTCAATGGGTAAAAGTAAAAGAGTGAGACGGCCAGAGAGAGAGAGAGGGAGGGAGAGAGAGGGAGAGAAAAGAAAATGAAAACAAATCAGATAATCTGTGGCTCGTTGATTTTCACACTTACACTGCACTTCTCCTCGTCGAAGCGAAACTTGCAATTGTCCCGATCATTACACTTCAAGTCGCTTGATATGCATGTCGCGTCCTCGCAATCGTACTCGTCCTCGGTGCACGCTGTGGAAGACAAGAATTCACAATTAAAACTTGCTTAATTATTGCCAAAGTGACTGTGGAATACAATTGATAACGAGCCTTAGTGACTATGTAAATACTCTGCTTAGATATGAATGACTGTGACTGAGAGCTGAGAGCTGAAAGCTGAAAGCAAGAGCTCAGTTTTTGAGAAAGCTGAGACATTTTTGTTCATATATGTGTACTATATTATTTTACATATTTTTAAATATGTAGTAATTAGTATTATAGCATAGTATATATTGTACTATATAGTAGTAGATCTTGTTGCTCTAAGTCTATGAAGTGCAATAATTTGGATTATACACTCATCTCATACGATTTTATAGTGGACTACGATTTACAGATACAATAAATGAGTACATAAATACACTGATAGACGTGTAACGAGACTAAGAATCTGTTGCTCAGCTTCAGCTGAAACAGCATAAATATTATTTTGCATTATTTGCGTAAATCATTTCTCCTTTGTTAAACAACATATTTGCTATTGCTCAATTTCAAGTAGAGTATTCATATGCAGTCTGAGAGCAGCAAAACAAATAGACCTAATCTCGAGCATAAATCGTGCTACAGCAACAATAATTGCACTGCCAAGCGATGACGATGCGGAGAAGGAGAGGGACAAGGAGAAGGACAACAGCTCTAACTCTGAAAGTTCGTCTCGAACGATGCTCAATCTGTTGTTGTGGCCGGGCTTGGATGTCACCTAAAATTTGGTAGCCTTGACTGGAGGGCAGTGTGGAGGGTCGTTAGCTGTTAACTGGAAGCGAAGCGGGCTTTGCCAAAGTTAACAATGCCTGGCACAAAGGACACTCGTTGCATGACAAAGAAGTGCTTAGCCTTTGGCAACAGGCGGCAATCACGCAAAACTGGGCGACAAACAAACAGCGCAGGCCATAGACTACACACAGTCAGCCACATAAGTAGTTAGCCAGACACATGGCACATGGCACAGCCAGACAGACAGACGGACAGAATGAAGGCAAGCCTCTGGCTGCCAAAAAGCCAACAAAAAAGCCGTCGACATTTGCGGTGCTTGTGCACAGCGTAAGCTTAGCATCGGATTGCCAAGGCTTTTGCCCAGCCGAGCAGCCGAGCTGCTTGCTTTGAGTCGCTGCCAAATTTGAAGGATTTTCCGCCACAATCCGCCGCAATAGTTAGTTAGTTAAAAGAGACACAAAACATGAAGGAAAGAGTTTCGCACTTACTGCCCGATCCACGATCCCGGAATGCTGTATACAGAATGGCGAATGTTGAATTAATCGCACTTTGCTCCGCGTAGAATCGCATGTGCAGAATGTTTGACTCCGCCGTAATGCTCTCGCCCGCCGATCCGCAAAAGTTCTTCACTCTGCAAAAGTGGAATGGCAAATGTTTAGTTATTTATAGAAATATGTCAAATTTCACTTTGTGCAGCTTATGAATTATGCATGTGGGCGCCAGGCATGCATGCATGCGCACATGCTATAATTATATACATATATACATGCATATTTTGTAAGTCTAACCTGTGCTCTCTAGCTATGCTACATGCTGCCGCATCGATTAACATTTGTAGCTGAACACTTAACGCAATCGGATGAAAATTGAATTTTTCTCTTTTTTTTGGCATGTCCATATACTTAAGTTGTTTTTGAAATGCATTCAATATGAACGGACGGACGGCCAATACGAAAAGTGAATTTAAATAGAAATTGTGGCAACGTCCAGAGCCGCGCCGAGCGCCAACAACAATATCAAAGGTCAAAACCAAATTCCAGCTGCCGAAGCCGACAACTGAATACACTAACTGAGCGAGAATAGCCTGAATGAGATCTAAGATATCCAAGATATCGACAACTCAATGCCAGTCACAATACTAATAGATAGATATTTGATAGACTCTCTTTATCTTTGTCAATGCACAAATGTGTTAGCTTCGCCTTTTGTGTGTAATTTGAATGCCTTGTGTTAGTTAGGGCACAGCTGGCAGCAAATCAACGGCCCCAGCCGACGAGACGGCCAGTCAATCACATTGAGTGGTGCTGTCATTGCCGACGCCCATCAGCGAGCGCACAAAAGCCCGAACCCTAGAGTGACTCCAAAATCGAATGGCATTGCAAGTGTTGAAGTTGCTGAAGTTGGCGGGGAGAGCGGCAGAGGGGAAGGGAAAGCAGGCGAGCAAGCAACAAGTGGAAATTTGTTGGCGTGTTGAAAGCGACAGAGGACTGAGAGTGAGACAGAAAGAGAGAGAGAGAGACAGAAAGAGAGAGAGAGAGAGAGAGGGATTGTGCCTCGCACATGGTAAATGGTAAATGGTAAATGGCAATGGATGGGTAGACACTGCCTCTCGTCGGCATTCGGCTGGTGCCACAAAACAATTCCAGTTGGGCGAGTCAAAGGCGCCGCCGCCGCCGCCGCCGCAGCTTCCGCTGTCATACAATTTACTTGGGCCGGTAATAAATTGAAATTTTGCTTTACATGCTTTGATCTTTGCAGCGTTGGAAAACGCTTTTTGGCTGACTTCACATTGTGGCGCATTCGTGAAGCGGAAATTGGTTTGTGGCACTGGGATTGCGTATCCCAATGCCACTCCCACTTCCAATCCCAATCCCAAACCCAAACCCAAACGCAAGCCCAGTCCCAGCCCGAGCTAACTAAGCCAACACACAGCCAATTCGCTGGGATGTCTATTAACTCTTACCTTAATGGCATCACTGTTTGCTCGGGGAATATATCCAAGAAGTTCGTTTCGCAGTCGTTCGGCTTGCTTAGATGAAAGTCCAAAAATTTCAAAAATATCTAAGAGAAGGCAAGAAGATGGAGAGAGTGAGAAAGGGGGAGAGAATAGAGCACACAAATGACAAATTGATACATTTGATTGAAATGGAAACGCACTCACCTTCCAGTTGTCCTTCACCTGGATACGCCAAATGCAGTCGAGGGCAATCTTGTCGCGTATCACCTGCTCCCTTATCTCAGCTGGGACATCTGTTGAGTTAATGAAGCCCTCGTAGCCATCCTTCTCGATGGTGCAATTGAGATCTGTGCTGGGCGCCTCACGATTCCTATCCAAAAACTCAAAGACCGCACTGAAGCCCGTATACTCGATGGTGTCGTCCGAGTGGAAGTGCAGCCACAGATACCGCTCCTTCGACGTTATCTCCGGCGGGAAATCGGTGCCGCAGTATTTTCCAATTAGCGTCGAGAAGCCATACTGTCCATCGCGTATCTGCAAAGGGCAAGCAGGGGCATTCACAACATGATTGACCGAACGAACGGCAAAGACAACTTGAAATTTCGCTACTTTCGCTTCACTTTGATTCCTTTTCTTTTCTTTTTTTTTGCACTTTGGCTATTCAAGTTAATGTCTGTTGGCAGCTCGCACTAAAGGCGAAGCACGATATTAAATTCCTGTAACATTAAGCTCAAACTCTGCCCAGGTGACAACTGACAGGTGCCTCTCAATTGGGCCCATTTGGCTGTCAAGGCGAACAGACTTGTCCCTCAGCCTAACGAGCCATAAAAAACATGAGCAATTGGACATGATTTTAACTGAATGATTAATCAGGTCAAATTATATTACAATTACTCAGATTAACAACGTCCTCTGAATACAGCCTGTTCGAGGCAATTTGAGTGAGATGACAAATGTTTTGCCAGCATTATTCATTTGCTTTGATTGAAGACAGGCTCTTCAAGTGAATGCAACAAAATTTAAATAAACGAATAAGACAGAACTCAATGGGAAACAAGTCAGAGTGCACCTAATGCGACTGCCCGACTGGGAGATACCCTATACACTGCAAAGAGCTGATATTTTACGGTTCTTTATGATATGCAGTGCAATTAAGTCTGCAGTTACAGAAGGACGGACGGACAGACGGATGAACGGATAGGTAGAAAGTAGACGAACGAACGGACGGAGGCACAGACTGATCCACGAATAGATAGGCTGGCGGACAAACAGACGGACGGACCGACGATCGAAAGAACAAACGAAACAGACAGAAAAACGGACAGTTTCACGGACGGACAGATGGACAGACAGAAAGATGGAACGACGAGCGGAACGATGGACGGACAGACAAACAGTCGGACCCACGAGCAGAAGAGCAAACGAACGAAAATCCGTATAAATAAATAGACGGATGGACAGACAGAAGAACGGACAAATTTACGGACGGACAGATGGACAGCCCGACAGACAGACAGATGGACGGAACGACAAACGAACGGACATTAGTACGGGTGGTAGGTCCGACAGACGGGTAGGTCTCGATCGACTCAGCTCAGCTCGTCACACCGACCAAGAATACGTACACTTTTTAGGTTCTACCACGCCTCCTTCGGTCTGTGTTTCATTTCATTATTGCAATTGGAATTCAATTTCCAATGGGCTCAGGGCTTACATACATAAAAAAATCATTCAAATTTAATAATCAAAAATCAATTTTTGCCCAGTATTAGCGCCAATTTCGTTTCGCTCAGCTTAACGAATGAATACTTAAAGCCTGTTGGCCTGTGTAATCGGCTCTCCGACTAAAAATCTATTTAAATTGCGGCAAACATAAAGAAAACGCCGCGTCATCTGTCTTGAGCTGAAAGTGTGACAAAGTTCACACGCTTTAATTAGTTCGGCTCATGTAAGCCGCATGATTAGGCAAAAATTAGCTCTTGAGCTGTTCAATTTGTTCATAAATAGGAAATGTGTGAGGCGTAGCACAAATCATATTTCAATTAATTGTTTTTCATCTCTTCTCTCTCTGGCTGTGAAGAACTAATTAAAATTATATTCCAATTAACAGCAGCTGACGCAGAATGTGCACACTTTTCATGCAGCTATATGTTTGACATTTGCTTTAGAGATGAAGTTTTTCTCGGCGGAATTGCACATACGACACGTGAGCCGCCGCTGCTGTAATGTTAACTTTCAATTAAGGCAAGGCCAAAGGATTTGTCTGCCGAGCACACACACTCACAGCATCACAACAAAGTCAACAATTTGTAAACATTTTTTTCCCCCTACCCGAAACGAGAGCAAGCTGCGTCTTATGTCAGCAGCAAAGCAACATTGTATTTGTTGTGCAAATGCAGCATTTTTTTGTTTTTTTTTTTTTTTCTCATTTTTATTTTTTGTTATCCCTGCACTTATCCCTTACCTCGAGAAAATCAAATTTGCACTCCTCCTTGGCCTCAATATTGAATGAGTTGCGAAAATCCAGCCTTATAATTTGTCCCTTCGGCGCTGTAATTAAATTAAATAGTTTACCAGATTAGTTATATGCATATGTATGTATATATGTATATACATGCATATTGTATGTCTCTTCTCTCTCTTTTCTGATATGTGCTAATTTTCCCTAAATATCGATCGAATCCATCCATCCAACAGATTACGGCTTCTGTTTTCATATTGGCTCAACTGTCTCAAAGCCAATAAATATTTGCAGTAAAAACAAAGCTCAGGGCTGAGTTTTAACACTGCATAACAAAAGCTCTGAGGATATGCATATTTAAATAGCAGCTGAAGCAGCTGAAGCAGCTGAAACGACGCTGTCGCATATTTATATATTCATTTACGGTGCTGAAGTTACCAACAAAAATAACAACAAATATAACAACAACAATGGAATTTTGCCAGCTAAGCTGAGTTTTTAATGTTGAAGTTTGTAAAATCATTGAAAAAGTTTTGATTCTTTGTCGTTAACTGTCGTGTCATGAGTTTCAAAATATTTTATTTAGGCTTCTTGTGTTCCCGAAATCACGAACAAACTTAGTATTACTCTCTTTTGGTTTTCATTTAACAATGACTTTATTCTTCAGTTGCTTTGATACCGTATGCATACAGTAAACGAGCACAGAGAGAGTGGGAGAGAGAGAAAAAGAGGAAGCGATCATAGGGAGAGAAACAGAAGGAGAGGAACAGAGCTAGAGGATAGATCGATGAATAGATTGGGGAAACATAGAGAGTGGAAAATAAAGCGAGGAGCATAGAAAGAGCAACATAGGGAGAGATAGATGGAATGGAATATAGGAAGAGGAACAAGGGAAACTAATAGGGGGAAGGGAACAAAGGAAGATGAATATAGATTGATGAGAACACAGTGGGAGGAGCAACGGTAGAGTAACAAAGGGAGAGGGACAGAAAAATGGGAACGTAGGTAGACGAATAGAAGGAGGGGAGGGACAACATATTGAGTACAACATAGAGAGTGCAATATATGTGGAGGAACATAGAGAAAGGGACACAGGCAGAGCGAACTAAAAGTGAATAAATACAGAATCAACAGCATTCCTGCATCACTTTTCATCATCATTTTTCGACAAAATAATAATATAATAAATATTCAATAAATAATTATTGACTAATATACAAATGCGTGCTCAGACTCTATTCACTTCAATATAGTTCCTTTTTTTTTTTTTTTTTGGCAAAATATTTTTTTAATTTTAATTTTTTTGTTCATAAATATTTGTCACCAAATATTTCTCCACAATATTTCATCATCGAAATTCACATAGCCCCAATGTATTTAATTCAAATCAAATGTGTTTTCACTTAATTTACGTTTGCTTATGCTGTTGTTCTATGAGGCAATTGAGCACAGATCAGGCAACAAAAACAACTACATATGTCCTTTGATTAAACATACGAGTCTTTCAGCTGACTGAAAGCAGGCTAAAATATTTTGAGCCAAGAGGTCTTCTAGAAGCAGCCGGACAATCTGTGTCGGCAGATGAGCTAAAGGGCTGATAACGACTCTGGGCGCGCCTCAATGGACAGTTATGTAAGACTTGAAAGGGTGCACAGCAACACACACACACAGGCACGCAGACTGACTGACACAATAGCCTATAAAAGAGAGCTGCAACTGCGAGCCACAGTCTACGTCTGGGATATTCTTTGGTCCAGCCACACACACACACACACACACACACACACACAGAGACAGAGAGAGTCCAGCCTCAACATACTATAACATAATGGAGCTGTAATGAAAGTGTAAATCACAGAGGTTTGGCCAAACAAATGCGATGTTTGTGCGCTCACATTGAATGCGAATGGGGATTTGCTTGCTGATTGGCCTTGATACAGCCGCACAAGCTGAAAGAGAAAGCGAGAGAGAGAGAAACCGAAATGAAAGGAAGCTCAGTCTCTGGCCCCTCTTCAGAGACCCTACTAGCCTCTCTCATGTGTGCTGGTATGGCCTAGTAATTTGGGGCTTTTGAATAGCATCTGCTCAAACAAATTGCAGACCCAATGAAAAACTAACCACAAAGCTGCCGTTAGCCAATTGATAGACAAAGGCGAAGCCATTCTAATTTTGTTTGCCTCTAAAATTATTATTTGGGCTATACATTTGTAATGCTGTATGTGTGTGCACAGATGAGTATTAATCTCTATGTATGTATTTATGTATGTACACATGTATGTGCTCTGTCCAGATACTGTTTCCAAGGCACCTGTAATAGGTAAGCCTTTGCTTCGACTTGTTAATTGAAATCTAAGGCTGGCTTAGTTCAAAAACCTGAAACTCTCTGTCGAGCTACTTTTGCATACATTTGAGCCTAATCGCTGTGCATATATGCACACACACACACACACATAAGCTGAGCTTCTTCTTCTTCATCAGCTTCGCTGTTAATGCTCTGTTACTATGTGGTTCGATCGCATTGAAATTAGGCTTTGAATAATACATCAAAATGTGCATATGAGTTGAAATGCAAATGCAAGGGTAGAGAGTTAGTTAAAAGAGAGAGAGAGAGAGAGAGAGAGAGAGAGAGAGGGAGAGAGATTACAGTATAGCTGCGTACACTTTCTATAAGTCTAAATACCAAAGCATTTGAATTATATGCTTACATATGTTTGATAGCAATTGTCATAGATTATATGAAATGGTAAAAGAGCTATCAGAATTTTAAAACGAATTTCTGATTGGCTTGATGCTTTGCAGAAACATATATACATATATCTACATGATTGCCTTAGGAGTAAAACTTTTCTATGTTTTAAAACTAAAAAATATATATGTATATATATAAATAAATAAAATACTTTGCTCCCATGTTATTTACTGCCCGGCTATAAATAGCTGATCATTCCATTTACATTATTTTTATGTATTCACTACAAGCACACACACACACACACGCACACTTACTCACTTACTCTGCTCATTGCGCTTATGGGCTTTATTATGCGAGCTTAATTGTTGTGCAACTTTACTTTTAGCTGGACTTTTTTACTCGTATTTTCAGAGCGTAACAATTATATTCATATGTATGCATTTAGTTGCATTGGGTGCAGCTGAAGGTGGGAGGTATACAAATTAAGTATATTAAATCTGTGGATTACAGACACAACCACAGCAAATTTGGTCCAGTATTCAAGATAATGAGGCATGTTCATCGACAGCTAGGAAATAGGGGAACAAAAACATAAGCTAGTACTGAGTATTGAATCTAGAAATATATATTTAAAATTTCAAGTAACCAGTTTGGGTAGCTTACGAGATCGTCGCGTTAATGTGGATGGACAAATGGAGAAATATTTCAGCAATAGACGAAGGAATGGAAGTACAGAGAGACAGACATGGCTACTCCGACTCAGCTCGTCGTTCTGATCAAGAAATATAAGTATATACATATACGCTTACTTCATGAAACCAATATTCCCTATAAAACAATGTCTATATATTGTAGCGTATAAAGTAAAAATGAAATTCAATTCTAAATGAATTTTGAGCCAAGTGAATAATACGCATTCATATCAATTAGTCTTTAATTTTTATCGTAAATTTCTGAATTTGTTTTCACTTATTGAAGATTTCAATATTTAATTTAAATACTATTTATTGGGAATTATTGATGTAGCCATATATTTGCAGCTGGGACTTATTAAAGATAACTAAATTAGCAGCAATTGACTTACAGAACTGCGAAGTTGTCAGTGAGTGCTCAATATTCGCACACACACACACACACGAGAGTCGAGGGAATGACAGTGAATGAATACATGTATGTATGTATGTGTTTATATACATATATACATATATATATGCCGCACGTTCGCTACTAATGCAAACGCTTAACAGCCTGAGAGCCTAGCATTAGACAGCAGCCAGAAGGCAACATGTCCGACTCGCACACAGGCAACGTCAATCGCCCGACCGCACTCATATTGTTATGCAAATAAGCCTGCCACTCCCTATGGCAGTTGTCGGTCTATCTTTCCATCTATCTATCTTTCTAGCCTGTCTGTCTTACACACACACACACACACATATATATATATATATATATATATATAGTAAACGAACACACACACACACACACACTGCTGCAGATACTGTGAATCGGCTCTGATGATGGCATTCGCTGATGCGTGCCTATGGAAAGTCAATCATTTCATACGCTTTAGGTTTTATCTGAGCTGCTCGGCTTGCAGTCATGTTGTTGTTCGCATTTTGTCTTAACTGACAAATGAATTTGGCCCTGTTTACAGATAAGCGCCAGACCAAAACCCAGTGAAGCGCAACGCCAGCAAATATGATGACTGCCAAGCCGAAGCCGAAGCCAAAGCAAAAGCCAAAAGCCCACATGTGCTATACCCCATTACCACCCCATGCCCACACTCCCACACTCCCAGCCCTGTCGAAGAACAGTAACTGAAATCGAATCTCTGCCTCAATTCAAAACGCATTTGGAGGCCATCAGGCTAACACGCGAACGCTTTTAATAGCAATACGGCTGCATCTAGTTCAATCTATTTAACTGACTCGCTGACTGACGGGCTGAACTGCCTGGCATCTGGAATGTCAACACAATGGCTGCATCCTCGCTAAGACTTGCAATTATTTGCAGTAAGTAGCGTCCCGGCAGCAAAGTGCCTGCCATATCAACTTTTACGAGTCTCTCGCACACTCCGCGCTCACTAAGTGCCACACACATGCCGCAGCTTCTGGGCCGTGAATTGGCTGGCATAAAGCTGAGCCAAGCCATTGCCTGCAGCCGGCTCAAAAGTCTATGCGAATCGTATCGTATCGAATCGCAGGGTTGAGCACTCAATGAAACCCTCCACTCATTAACATATTACGAATTACTTTTGCATATAAATTGCATATATATGTACATATATTTATCTTAGCCAAAACCCTTTGCCTTTACATACAATTTTTGATATCCACAATGAATACATTAGACTGCGCATTAGCATATTCATTCATTTAACTCAATTAACATCAAATAAATTTATAGACAGAAATCATATGGCAGAGTTTTATGCGAACAGGTCGATATGACTCTATCAAAGTAAATATGAAGTGTGATGCAACTAAATCTATTAAAGGATGCTTTATTGATCTGTCCGACTTGCTTATAGAAAATGCCGTTCAACTGAATAGGTTTTAATGAATGATGACGAATAATATGAATAATATGAATAAAATAAATGTTGTTATGAAACATTAATTAATCAGCTATTATTTATTATTTATTATTTATTATTTATTATTTATTATTTATTATTTATTATTTATTATTTATTATTTATTATTTATTATTTATTATTTATTATTTATTATTTATTATTTATTATTTATTATTTATTATTTATTATTTATTATTTATTATTTATTATTTATTATTTATTATTTATTATTTATTATTTATTATTTATTATTTATTATTTATTATTTATTATTTATTATTTATTATTTATTATTTATTATTTATTATTTATTATTTATTATTTATTATTTATTATTTATTATTTATTATTTATTATTTATTATTTATTATTTATTATTTATTATTTATTATTTATTATTTATTATTTATTATTTATTATTTATTATTTATTATTTATTATTTATTATTTATTATTTATTATTTATTATTTATTATTTATTATTTATTATTTATTATTTATTATTTATTATTTATTATTTATTATTTATTATTTATTATTTATTATTTATTATTTATTATTTATTATTTATTATTTATTATTTATTATTTATTATTTATTATTTATTATTTATTATTTATTATTTATTATTTATTATTTATTATTTATTATTTATTATTTATTATTTATTATTTATTATTTATTATTTATTATTTATTATTTATTATTTATTATTTATTATTTATTATTTATTATTTATTATTTATTATTTATTATTTATTATTTATTATTTATTATTTATTATTTATTATTTATTATTTATTATTTATTATTTATTATTTATTATTTATTATTTATTATTTATTATTTATTATTTATTATTTATTATTTATTATTTATTATTTATTATTTATTATTTATTATTTATTATTTATTATTTATTATTTATTATTTATTATTTATTATTTATTATCTATTATTTATTATTTATTATTTATTTTTTACGCGCATCTCTCTATACTCATTCAACAATCCATCGCACTCACCTGTTATCACGCGGGTGCAGTTAATGTTCTTCGGATATAGATTGGGATATTCGGGGCTGTAGAGCTCGTTCTTGGTGGGATCGCCCTCGACGAAGAGCCGGCAGCGATCCACTTGATCCTCTTCTGCCTGTCGGCGGTAGCGATCCGCTCTGGTGGTTGTGGTTGCTGTTGAGATGGTCAGCGCGTGCTCCTCTTCGATGTAGAGGCCAGTGGGCGTGGCAAGTGTGGTGGTGCTGCTGTTGCTGATGGCGGTGGTGGTGCTTGATTTTATTGTCAGCGATTTCGTTGGCGCGTCTGTGTTGGCTGTCAGAAGAGAGAGAGAGAGAGAGAGTGAGTGTGTGTGAGAGAGAGAATGGAATACAAGGCTTAGAGTTTGTTGCAAGGATTTATCAATGCACGCACATCCGCATATTTCAACATAACATTTACGGGTTATATTATCATAAAAATAATCGTGCGCATTAAAATTTATGCGAACGTCGTGCTGGTTTCACTTCTTCTTTACCAGTTTTTGTTTTCTCTTTTTTCTAATTTTTTTTCTTTTTTTTTTATTAATAATGCGCATAACTTTTGCTGCCGCTGTGAATAAATCAACTTTTCACTGCACTTTTTTGCATCAGATGCAAACTTTACGCACTTGTTACGGTAAACAGGAATTACTGCACCACCCAAACCAACTCAACCAGCCGTCCATGCATCGCCCCAAAAAGTAGGCAATGCACAATTTTCCCTCATGTTTTTTTCCCACATTTTTAAAGCCTGAACGCTTTCAAGTCGCAACTCGGAGTCGCAGTCGTAGTGCACTCGTATAAGTCTATTTGAACTGGCGGCGCAAGTAGCAACGGTCGCGGTAGAGGCAGCAGCAGCAGCAGTTAGTGTGCAGCTGCAACGCAACAGTAACTGCGTCTAAACAACAATCGTTAAGCCTATGCAAAGTGGCCCAAAGCACATTCATGCCAGTTACAGCAAGTGTGCATATGTATTAGTTGATGCGTGTGTGTACGAGGATGTGTGTGCGCGTGTGTGTGTGAGTGCCTGGAGCACTTTTTGCTGGGGCATTGCTATTTGCTAAGCAAGTTAAGCCGAGTCGACTTTCAGATGCTCTACCAAGCTTTTTTGTTAAACAGTATAATATAATAATAATAATAATTAACGATAGTTTATAGCTAATTCTCGAAGTATTAGTATTATTTAGTCCATAAACTTTAATTATAATAGCTTAAGCCAGAACTATTTCTTTTTTAATATTAATTAATTTTTGTGTAAAATCTGGTAGCAATAAATAACTATTCAAAATAAAACAATTTAAAAATATATATATATGTGCAATGCAAATCAAATTATAATTAATAAAAAAAATTATATACATATTTTCTTTTATTTTTATTTTTTTATTTGTTATTAAATTAATAGAAATTCATAGCTTTTGTATATTTCTATGCCATATACATTTTTATAATCAAATTAAATTTGTAATTTTTATCTTATATTATATTACATTTTTGTAGGGAATTTACAAATTAAAAAATGCATATATTTGAAGTTGAACTAAATAAAAAAACTCACTTTAATTTAAATTCCCTTAATGATTTTTTTTATTAATATTCATATATAATGTATAATATATAATTTTATACAAATCTAAAATATTGTTTAAGCAAAAATAGAACAATACAATATTTAATGTACAGATACATTTTCAAAATAAATATTTATTTATTTTCTATAAATAATTTTAAATACATATATTTTACGTAAATTTAACTTCATAATTTTTTTAATAATACCCCGAAAAAAGGAAAAACGGGCCTAATAACTGAATATATATATTTTTTGTTTTACTTGTCATTTTAATAAAATTAATTAAATTTTTTTTTTTTTTTTAATTTAATATTATATGCACAGCTCCGCTTGTTTCTGTTAGTGTGTCTGTGTGTGTGGTGTATATGTGCTTGCAGGCGTTTATAGCTTCTTTTGCTTTTAGCAAATGTTACATGTATTTGCGCCAAGTTTGAATTACCTCGGTATATACGTTTTATGGGGCGTAGGGTATTAACGCTCAACGGCAAGCAAGCTCACAGAGCGCGAGTGTGTGTGTGTGTGTGTGTGTGTGTCGTACGTGTGACAGTTTCTGTGTGTGTGTGTGTTTGCGATTGCCAAAGTGTTTGCGCCGCATTACATGGCTGCTAGTGCCTAATGATGTAGCAACAAATTTAATAAACATATTAAGTGTTGATGTTTTTGTAATCGCACTGGCTTCTCCACTCCACTGCTGTTACCTAGTTTTTGCTCTAGCTTCAATGTTATTGCTCTCTGCACCACATGTGCCCGGGATAGTCTGTGTGTGTCGCTGTCTCTGTATGTATGTATGTATGTGTGTGTGTGTGTGTGTGTGTGCTGGCTTCCATTTGCCGTATGTCATAGCTGCTTATTTCCTGCTACGGCCGCTGCCGTGTCGTCGTCTCGTTGCCATCGTGTCGACAATTTGCAACATAAATTTAATTAAATGCAAATTAATTTTAACAACATTATTTTCTACAGTTTCATATTGCCATTATGTACGCATATTGTATATATGTATGTATATGTGGGGATAGAGACTATATAAATCAGCCAAAACAAATACAAATTCAATTTAATGAGTTCCTCTAAAACTTTCCAATTAAACACATGCCTTGGCTAGATTATATGCCTGAGCCAGTTTTAATTTAATATTATTTCTATTAATACCATGTCTGTCTCGCTGTATGTATGTGCGTTGTAATGGAGATAACCAACAAAGTAGACATCTTCGCCTTTGATGCGACTAATGTCCTGCCAAGTTGTGCTTTGTATAGTTGATGCCATCCAATGGATAACAATAAACTCATCATTTCATGGCATTTAAAGACACTTACAGCCATTGCATAGTTTATGGGCTTTCATTGCATCAACATGCATGGCTGGCTGTGTGGCAGGGCATATCATTCAGAGCTTGACAGTTGGCCTGGAGCTCTGTCAAAAGGTGTTGAATAATAGGACTTCACTCTGCCTAAGAGTGAGTGAGATTATGAGTTGTCTGAACAGCCAATGACATACAACATATCATAGCTTAGAGCTGGCGCTTTGAATCATTAGTTATTATTTTAATATGACACTAAGCTGATATGAATCGCTTCATAATCACAGGGCAGGTCTCTTATAAAATCATCAGTGATAGCTTTACTAATATGCTACACATGTTGCTATCGAGCCTTCTATATTTTCATTATTTAGTGAGCATCAAAAGCTTAATGAATCTGCACACTTCAATTTCAATTCATGCGACTGCAATTTCAAACTCAAACGCATTATGTATTGCAAGAAGACTTCGACTTCTGAGAAGTGCATAGAAGGGTACATTTTAGGCGTCGTTCCTTGAATTCCTTAGACTCACTTTGACATATTTGAGCTTACACAAAAGAGATTGAGCTCGCTCTCTCTCTCTCGCACATATATCGTTCTTTCTCTCAAAAGTTAACTCATTGTTAAACTCACATAATATGCTTACAAAATAGATTGAGCTTTCTGGAATTCTTCAAGTTTTGAGAATTGCATATAAAGCATATGTATATATATCATTCACCATGCATTTCTAAACTTTCATAGCTCACATATAAAAATAGAAACTGGTTCGGCTGATTGAGAATCACAGAGAAGAGCGCATTTATAGATGCGATTCCTGTGCAACAAGCGATGATTGAGAATCACATAGTAGGGCTCATTTATCTCTACCCTCTGCACAAATTTTTGCTTACTCATAACTTACTTATAGTTGACCCCACGCACACGCAGACCATAAGGCACACTTATTCAGTTCTCTCGTCAAATTGAACAAGTCAAATGACGCTACGTGAAACTAAGCTGAAGGCAGCATTAAGTCGGCACGGCACGACTGCCGATTGCTCAAGTCTTTAGCAGAATCTTAAGAAACTCGCTCAATTTGTATACAACTTATTTATGTACATAACTTTTAATTACTTATATCAGGCCACCAGTTCAGCCGGCCGCCCACATTCGCCTCGCATTTATTGGAGCTGACAAGTTTCGTTAAGCGAGAAGTCGGCGCAAGTTTCGCCAGCTCATTGGCAGGCTCAATGTTTGCATTGAGGCGAGAGCTGAAAGTGGGCCATCGATTAAGGTGGGGCGTGTCTGCTCGACCTTTTCTGCCGGGGAGACTGAGTGACTTGTGTTCGCACTTTCGCTCGGTTAGTGTCTTTAATTGCGCTTTTAGGACTGACTGATTGTATTGACACTTGCAGGCGGGCCGCTCTGCCACTTTATTGAATTGCCAGCTCGGTGGTTGAGCCGGTGGCGATGCGAAAGGCCCATTTACCACTATGTCACGGCAGCTTAGCAAATGTATCTTCCCTCTCTCACTCTCTCTGCATAATTGTAAATTTAACACGCATTCCCCAACTGTTCGCCGTCCCGGCAATCCCTTTTAGCTGTCGCCAAGCCTTCCCTTCAAATGCCACACACACATTGTCGTGGCCTCGTTATTGCCACAGCAGCAGCAGCAGCAGCGGCAGCAGCAGCGGCAGCGGCAGCGGGAGCGGCAGCAGCAGCGGCAGCATCTGCGCTTGTTCACACTTTTGTTTTAGTTCTAATACCCTTGTCGATCTGCTTTTGCGCCCATAAGTTTAACTTTTAACTTTTGGTATCCACACACACACACACCAACATGCACAGCCTAACACACACATATTTGCATATGTGTCGGTGTGTGTGTGTCTATGTGTGTGTGTGTGTGTGTGTATGTTGCTGTTGGATGTTTGGCATTTACGTATCTTAGGCCTTGCCACGCCCTCACAGCCAGCAGTGCCGCTGGCATGGCTGCATGTATCGCCATCGTTGTCGTCATTTTTGCTGTCGCTGTTGTTGTTGTTGTTGTTGTCACTGTTGTTGTTGTTGTTGTTGTTGTTGCATGTATTTCATTCGCAGCAGTTATTTGCTTTAATACACTCAATAGACTTAACACATTTTGCACGCCTCACTTCATCCGGAGGCGGTGGTGACAGCGGCAAAGAGCGCCAGCCACCGCCAGCGCCACCCCTCGCCGCCCCTCAACCGCTCAGCCGTTCAGCCACAACGCACCACCCACTGTTCTGTAGTTTTCTGCAATAAATTTTGCATTTTGCTTGCAGCGACGGCAACAGCGACAGAGATGGAGAGAGAGAGAGTGCGAGGGAGAGGGAGGATACCCATGGCGAATGGGACAGACTGAACTGGCTAAGGCTTTGGCATTGCTTTGCCTGAGACATTCCGTTCCATTCCATGCCATGCCATCCCATGCCATCCCATGCCATACCATTCCATTCCATTTGTGTGCCAGACAGCTCCTACTCCCATTCCAGCTTATGTATATGAGATGTTCTCTCTGTGCATGTGCTTCGGTTACTGTGACTTGTCTGCGACTCTGACTCTGACTGAGCATATTTATAGTTTGTATTGTCTGCTGCTGCCGTCGACGCTTTTATCCAAAAAAAAAAAAAAAAAAAAAAAAAAAAAAAAAAGAGGACAAAAAAGGAGGCGGAAACTCTTACGCCGAACATTTTATATGCTTGCCAAGACATATTGAAGGCATATTTCAAATGATATATAAAGAATTTCGCTGTCTCAGAGCATCACTTAAACTATATATGAAAGCTAGTTGGCATAGAGTATCATTGTTGTCTGTGTGCAGTGCAATTAAATCTTCTTTCAATTTACTGAATACTCTAAACAACAGCAAAACAGAACCTAAGACAAGGTAATAAAACAAGCTGAAGCAGTCATCAGCTCTGCTACTGCTCTGCAAATTTCATAATAAATTCATTTTAGAAACTCTCACCTCTCTCTCTCTCTCTCTCTCTCTCTCTCTTTCTCTCTGTATCTCTCTGTCTCCTAAATTCATTTTACCCACTCACATAAGTACTTAACGAAGACTCTAAAAATACTTAATAAACTGCTTCAATTTTATACATTTTTCTTAGATATTCTAGACATTTTTAATATGCCATAAGAAAGTCGCATAAGGCTTCAGGTTTGCAGAAGGGAAAAAAAAAATAAAAATAAAAAAATTGTGAACCCATTGAAACTGAGCATTCTGAGCAATGCAAGGCAGACAAGGGGGGAGCTTGGCAGAATCCATAAAGTATATATATTTTTAATTAGTATGACGTACTGAATATATTTACATATATTCTTTGTCCCTCTTGCTGTCTATCTATCCTCAATCTAGTGAATTATAAAAGCTTGAGAAGGTTTTATCAGAATATATAAATATAGTTTTTCGATAACTCATTTTCTGATGTACGATAAAAATCGATAGTTTAGATTTTTAGGTATAGTATTTTTTACTGCAGAATTTGTACATGTTGCATTGTAATGTAAGAACGTCAGCGCTTTGACGGACTCTCCGGGTATTACCTAGTCCAGCACAGTCCTACATAAATAACCCTTTCCGGCAGAGCAAATATAATAGAATGCAGCGGGCAGCTGTGCCTCGAGAGAAAGCTTCAACTGCCATTGTCAACAACAGGCACATGTCACTTTGGCACAGTCAGCAAACAGCATGTCGAGGAGCGGAGCTCTCATAATTCACTAATTGGTTAATTGCAGCTGGTTGTTTAGCAACTCAGCTTAGTGTTAGACGGCTCTTAAATAAATTAGACACTAATGCGTAAGCGTATGTATGCGTACGAGTTTATTGTATTTATGGTAATGGCATTTCAGTTGGCTTGCATTACGGCGTTAAGCGGCTTATGCGATGTCAGCTCGAGCAATTGGTTCCAATATGAAGTGTGTAACGTGAGAGAGATGCAGAGAGATGCAGAGAGAGAGAGAGAGAGAGAGAGAGAGAGAGTAAATAGCGAGTGAGAGCCACTTTAGACAATGTGCACATTCTTGACAACAGAGTCAGATTCCATATTCGCATATTGCGTATACGCCCGGCTGTCGTGCAATTTGATGGATTTGCCAGTGCTTGAGCAGTAAGACACAACCCCACACCCCACTCCTCAGCAAAATGTGTGGACCACATTTGATTTTCGATGTTCGGCATCTGCAGCGGCATGGGCCAAACACATTGCGGTTGAATGAACGCACCACAGCCACAGCCACATAAATCATAAAAATTTGACAAAATTTCACCGATGATTGATAGATTGCTAAGAATTTGTGCTTAAGCACTGCGCTCAAGCAAATGACTTTTACGATGAATTCAAATCAATTTGGTTTTAATTTCCATTATCCTACACCACATTCAGCTTATCTGTTGCCACAACTTGCAGCTGCTTGTCAAATTTTAAGCAATAAAAACAAAAACAAAAGCAAAAAAAAAAAAAGAATAAAAAACCCAAACTTCATCCAGCTGTCGCAGTCAAAGGATATCCGGAAATGATTGCACTCCAAAAATTGGCCTCTGGCTCTGCTCTGTGCACTCGAAACTCTCTCAATGCTCGCTGCTCGCAATTAACATGGAAAGAGCTGCACTTAATGGCTTACGACTAAGAGGCCATATAATTACCAGAAACAAAGCAGCCGAGGCGCGGGCGGCGGTTGACTAGAACAAACGACAGACAGTGTAGGGAGGGAAGAGAGAGGGAGAGATAGGGATAGTTGGAGGAGATTTGTTGAATTTATTGTTGCACTTTATGTAGCGCAAATGCGTTCGCATTGCGCATTTGCAACAATTTAAAATTGAACAACATGAAAATTTCGAATGCTGAATGCAATTACAAATGAGATATTGATGTGCGCCATGGCATTTCAGCGAGGGGCGTTTGTAAAGTACTGCATATGCATGTGTGCATGTGTGCATTTGTGCGTGTGTGTGTGTCTTGCAATATGAACTTGTTGCAACTCCCAACGGCTAACGTCCCAGTGCCCCATTATTTGTGAGTGGCAGGTGCATCCTTCAGTGTAGCTCGAACAGCATCGTCGTCGTCATCGTTGGCGCTGCTTGTCGAATATAATGGGCACAAGCATAACAATAACTGCGCGAGCGAGTTGGAACAGACAAATGTATTTCCGAAAGTTTGCCCGCACATCGAGCATCGTACACTGTGCGAACCTTGCCAAACCCTTCTGGCACAGCGCCGCGATCTGGAGACGCCGTTCGTGTTGCGGAATTTCAATTTGCTTTTGGCGTGCGTGTGTGTGTGTGTGTGTGTGTGTGTGTGTGTGTGCAACACATAAATAAAATCTGTTTTATTATTTTCGCCAGCAGCGCTGCCAACTTGCCGCCCCAACCCGGGCAGCGCCACTTGCCAGACGAGTTGTCACTCATTCACTTGCTCATTTGGCCCAATTGCAACCAGATGTTGCAATTAGCATAACAATATGCAGCCAGACGATTTCCAAATACTACTTAATTGCCCAATGCCAAATTTCCAGTGTGCATTGCATTTGCCATTCGCCTGCTAAAGACTCACTGGCTAAATACTGTAAATTTAAGCAATTAAATAGAGCTGGGGCTTCTCTGATAAATGTTCAGTTAAAGCTAGCAGATAAATTGTCCCAAATCAATATTGTTCTCAGTATTCTAATCATATTCTAGCGAATGTAGATAGATATAGTTTGTAAACCACTTAGGAACGCCCCCAATGGGCGTATCTATATCTACCTTATATGGGCGGGGTTGTCTATGCGAGCCAATATTCCAGGTCTTGGCAAAATGAAATTTGGAAGTGCGAAATAAAATTAAAATTGTTATTGTTTATTGATTAATTATAAAATGAATACCAAATATGTATTAAATTCATTGAAAGAATAATAAAGTAATAAACAAAAAATAATACAATAAAATATAAAAAAAATAATAATAATAGTTGCAAATATTTTAGTTTATTATTAAATTATTAAAAATAATTAACATTTTTCTTTTGTATTTTTTTTTTCTTTTGTTATATATAAACAATAAACAAACTATCCTTGTTGATTAATTAAACATAAAATATGGTTAAATCATACAATATAAAAAAAACAAAAAGCAAAAAATACAATTAAAATTATTGTGATAATAATAATAATAAACTTGCTCGTTTATTGTTAAATTATAAAAAAAAATTATGTATTTTATTTGTACTTATGTTATTATTTTTTTTTATTTATTTATTTTATTTTTCTTTATTTATTTTGATTTTTATTAATATTATTATTATTATTATTTTATTTATTTATTTATTTATTTTTATTTTTTTTTTTAAATAAAGAAACATTAAGCTAAATTTTTTATTATTAGTTTGATAGATGTCCGGCTGGTTTGAGTGCCGCCATAATTAAAAGCAAAAAACAATAATCATAACAATAGTAAATAAATCAAAAAAGTTATAAATAAATTGAAATGAAATAATATATTTTGCTATTGTTGTACCAATTGGGCAGTCAATCGGATTATGGCCGCTAGAATTGGCCTACGGCTACTTTATAGCTGATGTGGCACATTAATCATTTTAATTGTAAACACATAAAGTGAAGAGAAGCGCAAGCAAACCTTTCCCAATCGAATTGCAATTGATTCGTGCAAAATCGAATAGATGTACGGCGTATGTACACAAGTTCAATTATAGAATGAATCATTCGAATCGTGAACCGTTCTCGCTCAGCTCTATTTGCATAACTCGCCGAGCATGCGAAATGCACGAATTCCTATTGGAGCGAATGGCACACGTGGGCGATTCCCAATTGGAATTAAATGCAATTGCTAAACAGTCTGTCACGTGACTCGATTGTGTTTGAATAGCGCTTCGAAATTGAACAATATTCAAATGAATTACATTACTGGCTTACAGGGTATCCTATCTTATGTGTGTGGGTGTGCGTGTGCGTGTGTGTGTGTGTGTGTGGGTGTGCGCATTTAATGCTGTTTGGTTAGCAAATGTTGTTGTGCATGACAAATGCTATTTGCAATGTGAGAATCATTGAGCCGCCCACAACTAGCCGAGAGAGCCCCCATGTCAATCTGTCAAGCCAAAGCAAAATATTTACGCTACGCCAAAGGTCAAAGCGGCCAAGTGGCGTATCCTGCCAACACCCCCCTCCCCCCCCTCCACACCTCTTTGGCTTAACGGACAAAGACGCCCGAGTGGAAAACAATAATTTAGTGATATCGTGGCAGCAGCAACTCTTTTACCATTTCTGCTTTGGACGACATTTTCGAAAATTGTTAAATTGAAATGAAATGTCCGACAATTGAATTGCGTCAAGCAAATTGAGAGCAGCGCCATGGCAAAGCCAAAGGCAAATGGCAAACGCCCAGCCCCGCCCCGTCCCGCACGCGAGCGCGTAGTGAATAGTGAAAACGACGACGCGGACGACGACGACGACAAAGAGGATGATGATGATGATGATCTATTAACCCCAACTGCGGCCAAGTGCGACCGATAAAGGCGCATGGAGCTGGCGCTGGACTGACGTGGCTGCCACCGACATGACTCCTGCTACTCCTGCTGCTGCTGCTGCTGCTGCTGCTGCTGCTGCTGCTGCTGCTGCTGCTACCGCCACTTTAATTTGCGTGAAAGCGCAAAAAGATTTCAAAATTAAATCAGTGTGCGGCAGCGCAGACGTACGTACATACTCTCACTCTGGCCGCAGCGAGTTGCAGTTGAGACCGGCGAATCGTGGCGCACTCAATGAATTTTGCCTCATGGCCTGTGCGGCAGCGTGTGGTCCACCAAAATCTACAGGCGAATTCGATTACAAAGCAGCGACCCTTTCACGTGCCAGCATGTGCGGCAAATACCCAGGCTTTGCGCTATCGAAACCCAACAGGTGGACCAGAAACATTAATTAGTCTGCAAAGGTGAGCAGCCAAAGCGGACGAAACATTGCAATTGCAATCGCATTGCATTGCCACAGCTGCAATAGATTTTAAAATTGCACTTCAAACAGAAACAGCTCAAAAGGGGAAATGAGCCGAAACAGGCATGTTAATTGCACGAGGCATTCATATTTGCTTTTGCTAAATTCATAATAGAAAGAAAGCTGAGTAAATAATGAATTACACTTATAAAAATATAAATTTATACCATAATGTTCTCTAGTTGAAAGTGAACTTGATTCGATCATATTCAGTAGTGTATCCCGACAACAGTCAGGCTACGAATCGCTCTATTTATAGGATATGGGATATGGGATATGGGATATGGGATATGGGATATGGGATATGGGATATGGGATATGGGATATGGGATATGGGATTCGATTGCTTATCAGAAAGAAAAATTTAGAAGAACCTAAGAGTCTTGGTTCGGTTGATTTCCCAAACAGAGCAAGCTATGATTACAGGGTATTTACAAGAAGAGATTTTTAAGATAAGCTTCTCTTCTCATATACTATTACCAACTGGGTCTCATCAGCCCAATGACAACTTCTTTTCCCACACACTTTTTTCAGCTTTCATGCGCATTTTAAATAGAAGAGAGAACTAGTTCCGCCAGAGCTAAGTCCAATTAGAAACTCGATTTACTTGAGCTAAAACGCTGTGAATGGCGATCAAATGTCAGGAAGTGCACACAGCTCATTTAGCAATATTTTGCAGTCGGTTTATGAAGCGGTCTCTCAATAAATAAGTGTGTGTGGACTTCCGAATTGATAAATAAAACGCAGGGCCAAGAATAATAGCTGGCAGGCAAGGCCGGGCCGGGCAGCCAACGCGAGAGCTAAATAAAATCTGGGTGAAAGAGGGCAAAAAAAAAAAAAACAAGAGTGAAGCAAAGAAAATATTACAGTGAACATGCTGCACGCAAGACAATGTCCACTGGCACGGGGTAACACGAGGAGAGCAGTTGGGGGGTGGGGGGTATGTTGGGAGATGTCGCGGGATGGAAGCATTGTTGCCAACTTAGATTAAAAGTGATAGCCAGCAGCGTTCGCTGTGCGCCAATTGAGAAAGCAATCACAAAAACGCACTGAGGCTGACGCGGGATAGTGCGATACCAAGTACAGACTAGCAGATACCCTGCAAGTGCACCTAAAGCGCCAGCAACTGGCTGCATTGGCCGTGCATACCCTGCCAGGCGATAGCGCCAAGGTATATGTATATTGGAGATGCAAAAACGAGGCAAACGGAAATCCAAACATGACATGCTAAAGCAAACTGAGAACGCGAACGGGTCTAACCATGGCTATATGAATGGAACTGGGTACGGGATAAGCGACAAAAAGCGAGTGCAGAAGAAAAACAATTTTTAATTGAAATCAGTGTCAAGACAGCCACAACAACCACAGCAACAACTAAACTAACTGCCAACTAGCAGCAACAAGAATGTTGCAACTGGACGGCAGCAGCACTTAAGTCTGTGTTGGATGCGCATTCTCGCTGCTGGAAATTAGAAGAAATTTATACATATATACACATTAAAGAGAGAGCGACAAAAAGAGGGAGAGAGATAGAGAGAGAGAGAGAGAGAGAGAGAGAGAGAGAGACAGGCAGCAAGAGTGGGCATAACGGAACACAAATTAGCTAATGTTAAATAAAGCCAATTCTGTTAAAGCTCTGCGACGGCTGCGGTTGGGCAACGGCTGCAGCTGTACTCAGCACGTGGGGCACCGACCCAGGCACAGATACGAGCCCCTAGGGGCAATGGCAATGCGTCCCTTCTCAATTGGGTCAGCTCACATTTGGAGCAGAAATGGCAAGCGGCAAGTGCGACGAGCCGCAGCGAAGGCATGAAATGGACCGCCTTCAAAATTTTGAGTAATCCTTAAATTTGTTGCCAACTCTTCTGCGCTAAGCCGACTCTAAACGCTTTAAGTTCCATTAAATTAATTGTTAATTCTATAAAGCGGATGACGAACTCACAGCTCCAACCTTTTTTCCACAGAACTCCCCATCAATAATGTAAAAGAAAATGTTTGCTTTGCGCATTTTCGTTTTCCGTTGATGAGCCAGACACGACAAGACACGACAAGACAGGACAAGGCAACAGCGATAGCTAATAATAATGGCTTATCTGCTAGTCTCTTTTTAAGCTTAGTTGATCTACTCTTTGGCCAAATACCAGATAATACACAAAAAAATAAAAAACAAAATAATAGATAAATAAGAGACTTCTTATGGAGGACTCTTGCTTTGACAATATGCTTGTAATAATGAGTTAACAGTTGATTAAGTAGAATTCATTTTAAATTGTAATTGATAATATATCTATGTCGACATGTATATCGATTGTAATCGACTTACAACAGATATTACAAGACTTCAAATACGGATCAAAAAAATCATGTAACATACATATGTATTAATCTATTATGTATAAATCTATTATTTATATGTGTAGATTTATATGTAAGTTTCACTTTTAAGCTATTTCTTATATGATTGATATGTATCGATATATTTACTTATTCATTCAACAACTTATCTATATATACACTACAAATGACATTCTTAGATATGGAGATATATAAAGGCCAACTTGTCATTGCGTTTTAATCTGATGTCGACTCATAATAAGAGTTTACTAGAAATCGATATTTATCGACTTTAAAATATATGTTTTAATTACATTTGGCAAAAAGTTTTTGCCAAAAACAGATAGACAAACAGGTACTACTATTTATGTACGTCACATATATTTTTCATTACCTATCGATATATATCGATTTTATAACGTTAGAATATCTACAAGCTCTTAGTGTGGAGTGTGGAATGTGGATTCGCATATGCAGATTCACTTCATTTACTTTCCACAACTAATTCTTTGTGGGAACCAACATTTTAAATAGAACTCGATTATACAATATTACGAACGTCTATGAGCCGTATGTAATACAATCCAATCAAATAAGCCGCAAAGGTATTTAGTCCACTACAGTTTAGTGGCCTCAACTCGTCGATTGAAACATATGAACGCAGCTCTAGAACAAATGAGCCTGAACACTGCGAGTCAATCAATCAATTAACCTAACAATAGAATGTTCATTAGCCAATTGAAATTTATGATGGTAATTAATACAAATCTAAGTTGGAATTGTGAAGTTTATGTGAACAGAGCACAGTTAACACACACACAAACTCACACACAACCACATACAGACAGAGCCTTAAGCTTAATTCAAATATTACATCGGAGTCTTAACAAGAAATTTAACTTTTGATTGACTCAATTTATCTAGCTTTTTAGTTTGTTTGCCGAATTTGCGAATCTAATGAATGGCCATTAATGGCTAAGGCATTCGCCACATTTCAATTTCAAATAAATAAATAGCCTGGCCAGGCTGGGCCTGGTCTGGCCTGGCTGGCTGAGTCGATTTCCAGAGGCGATGAGCTGAATTTATTTATCTATTGGCCCTAATCCAGGCCCAAATCCAGCTCATTATTATGCAATGCAATTTGATTAGCCTGTTGTTGGCATTTTATTAATGCATATTTAAATTGAATTCGCCCTCTTTTCACTTTTATTTTTCTTTCCCTCCTTCTTTTTTTCTTCTTGTTAGTTTTGCATATTCAATTTGATCCCAGGCAGGACACACAGCCCAACAGCACGTGAGCAGTGGACCTATCGCATTTTCCTCTAGAATTCCATTCATATACCTTGGCCCTCTGCGTTCGCCAAGGATTACAAATCATACCGAATTCGGTGCCATTTTTCATGCCAAAATTATTTAATTATTGGTGATGCGGAAGAAAAAAATAATACATATAAAAAAATAAAATCAGCAGTCATTCCAACGAAAAAATATCCTATAAAAATATCCGATAAAATATCCTATTCCATGGAAATGTAATTTAAGAGAGGCATACATATATAGAGGGAGTAGGGTAGAGCTTAAGTTCTTTAAAATAAAACGATATGAAATAAACCTAAAGTATTAATTGAAAACAAACGAAATAGTAAAATTTTAATATTAAAAAAAAAAAGACAAATTATAACAAATTATCAAAAAATAAAATTTTTATATATTCTAGTATAACATAAATTTCAAAATTAAATAACAACAAAACAAATGGTAAACAAAATGTTTATTTCAAATAATTTAAAAAAAAAAATAAATTAAAAAAGAAATAAATTAAATAATAATTAAAAATTAAAAAAAATAGGTATTAAAATTATAAAATAATATTAAAAAATATATATATAAAATAAAATAATGTTAAAATAATACAATGAAATAAAAAATTACAGAAAATACATACTTTAAATGAACATAACAAATTTAACAAAAGTATTAGATAATTAATTAAATGGAATAAAGAATGGTAAAAACTATATTAATAAATAAATGCTGTAACTATATCAAAATTTGAGTAATGCAAATAGAGTCTGATATACCTAACATGAGCAAACTAAATGTTTATATTTAAAGTTTTGCAGAAAGAAAATCTTAAAGCTGAGAGACTCAGCGGCTGTTCATATACATATATAAACGAAATAAATAAAAAATTTCCAAGAAAAAGACGTTAGATGCAAACATTCCACATAAACGTACGGTTAATATCTTAAGATGCTGCATAGCTATAATTAGATCAGAAATATTATAAGTTGGAGACGTGGTTGATGGAGTAGCATAAGTAGGAGAATATATTCGTTATTTAAATCGCGAGTAGCAGTAGAAGTATGCTAATTAGTTTAATAAGTGGAATAGGTAGTAGGAGTAGCCTACAATTTACTTAGGAGTAGTCAAGACTCTTACTCTTGCTAGAAGGGGCTCAAATTGTCGCAGCGTTGTAGAATACTCCTTAGTAAAATTAAGCATAAATAGGACTGGCCCATTCGATCAATTTTTAATGGTAATATAGGGCATCTATAGTAGTACCGAAAATAGTAGTAGCATACTCTTTAGTAGCATTAGCAGTAGCATAAATAGTAAGTAGTGGATAAATAGAAAACACGGTGAAACGTCATTCTACTTGACACAACTACTCTCTGGACACGGTTACTTTCGAAAGTATCTAAATAAGATGGGGAAAACTGCCGAATCCAGCTGCATTTACTGTGGAAATGCAATGGATGATGCAGAACACACCTTCTTCAACTGCATAAGATGGTCGGAAGAAAGAATCGACCTGGCAGAAACAGTAGGTGAAGTCAGAGTAGAGACATTAGTACAACAAATGTGCAGCAGCATAGATGCTTGGAAAAAAGTCTATGACTTCGCCGAAAAGATTCTGCGGCGGAAAAAGTATGACCTGGACGCAGGCACACAGAGGGCAACGCTCACTTAGAGCACACTATGGGGTTCCACCTTGAAGGTTAATGCGGGATAACTCCTGGTTCCAAGGTGGATTTGAGCCCCAAAAGAGGAGGATTTTTAGTCGGTAAGCAGCTATGCAGTCCGACACACCGGTCAAAGTGACGACCTGACTGACGGTGCATAAAGCATTTTTTCCTACCTCAGCCCAACAAAAAAAAAAAAAAAAAAAAATAGTAAGTAGTAGTAGTACCTTAATTATCAGCCTTTAAAAACTTTTCCCAGAGACGAATCATATTATAATTGCTCTAGTGCATCTCTCTCTCTCTCTCTCTCTCTAATTCAATAATATTCTATTTAAATTTGCAGGGTATATCGTACATAGCGCACTTTATTGAGTGTGTCCGAGTAAGCAAACATTTTCCTAGATGTATTTGCCATATTATTATTATTTTTTTATTTTCTTTCTTTGCTGCTGGCTGTTGTGTTTAGCTCGTGTTTACGGCATGTATTAATTTTCTGATTTGATGAACCATCAATGAGGGCGAGGCTGAGGCTGAGGCTGAGGCTGAGGCTGAGGCTGAGGCTGAGGGTGAGGGTGAGGGCGAGGGCGAGGGCGAGGGCGCAACCGGCAGCTGGTATCGTTATCCTGAAAATTCGATCTAGCGCCTTCCTTCATCGACATCGACTCACAGCATCAACGGGCAAATTTGCAGCCATGCCCAGAAGGCCGCTAAGTGGGCTTAATTGTTATGGCTACAGCCAAGTTGGGTGCGCGTTGCCAAATCGATACCCCAAATATTGTAGTAAGCATTATTGCCTACGCCAATTACGTATTTTGCCAAAAATATTACATTTCAAGCATCAAAAAGGATTCCCACTTCGCTATTCTAGTAATGCATTTAACCTTTGCCGTTTCCACTAATTAACAAATTCGAATGAAGAAATAATAAACTTTTTGCTACAACTCCTGTTGCTCTATTTAAGGAATCCCTTTGATAATGAAACCTCGACACAAACCAATTCGCATTGCGAACGTGAATGAAAATCATTTTTACTCCAATTGCAGTTATGTGAATGTGCTATATGTATGTATGTGTGTGAGGGTGACCAGTCAAAGTGCGGCATATGAAATTTGTGCATCATTTCGAAGCGAGTAATAAGAAAATATCATCTGTTTTGAAAACCGCAACTGAAAAGATATTAAAAACTTTTGCCATTTTTACCACTCGTTCGCATTGCAAAAAGAGTTGGTTGGTTGGTTGGTTGGTTGGTTTTCCTTTGCAAGCAGCAACCAAGTATTTTTTATATTTTTTTATTTATGTTTGCTTAAATAAAGTTTAAAGTTTGTCTAGCTGGCTGCAAATGGGAAAGTTCTGTGAACTGCTTTTGACTCTGATTGAGTCCGCTTGACTCTTCATGAATATATGTATATTTACCTGCCATAAATATCAGCCGCATCTGAAAGCTAGTATTTGGCAGTCGTACACATACGGGACAAATTGACTTTTTCATTTCGATGCCACACAGAGAGCACTTGGTTAAATGAATCTTACTTAACAACAAAAATGCAAAAAAAAAAAAAAAAAGTAAGAAAGAAGAAAAATAACCAAATATGTTGCAGCACAGAAAGATATGAAATCAATTTAAAACAAAAAAACGCGCTGTTATTGAGTTTGCTCGACTACAAGATTCGCTGAGCCCAACAAAAAACTGATATTCTGCATACCCCAGGAAAAACATATGCAAACACACACACACACACACATGCGCTTGGGTTGCAGTATGAGCTATATTATGAAAATGTAATAGTTGAATAGATTTCCTTTTGTAATTAAACTCGCAGAACACGAGAAAGTTGAAAACTCTACCTCAAATTTATATGATATAATGTAATATAATATAATTTTTTAAGTGTATTACGACTTTTATCATCAACACTAAAACGAATATAGCTATTGCTAGTTTTGCAACAAACTCTATCTGGAAATGCTGGGACTATAGGGGGACAAAATAATAATACAAATAATATTAATAAAAAAAATAAAAATAATAATAATGCAAATTAAAATTAAAATAAAAATAAAAGTAATATTAATAATAAAAAATAATAAAATATCAATCGAATCATGTGCATAAATGAAGCATGTGCGACAAGATTTCTATAACTTCAATTTCACATTAAGTATAGATTACATATATAGATATACATATAAAAAATATATATATATATATATATATATATATATATATATATATATATATATATATATATATATATATATATATATATGTATATATAAGTGCTATGTAGCCATACTATATATATAGCACATATTATATATGCATAAGTTATATCGCTTGAGCAAATAACTTGGCTGCTTGCCACATGCGACAATTTGGCAAACGAAAAAAGTTTTTACTTTGCCGCGTGACCTTGACTGCAGTGAATGCAACTGTTAGCCATTTCAGTCACGCACACATAGACACAGGCCCGGGCACGCACACTCGCACACACACACATAAACACATAACCAACAACAAAAAGTTGCTGGCAAAAGTTTTGAGTTGTTTTTATGTTCGATGCGAAAATGCGAGTCAATTAATTACAGGCCAGCGAGAAAATAAGTATGCCAAGTTTTTTCTTCCCTTTGACTCTAACTCTCACTCTCCTCAGCTCCCTCTCCCGCAGCAGTACGTGTTCGTTTGATTTCTTTAGGTTACCATTCAGCCTGCCATAAATAGAGCTGCCGCCACGGCCATTTCAGCGCTATATATATATATATTTTTTTTTTTTTTGGATGCCAAACCAAAACCTCAAATAAAAATGTTTGTTTATATGTATGTATGCATGCATATATGTACATATATTTCTACTCTGGCTTTTCGTCTTTTGTAGCAATTGGAGACATCAGCCATGTGCACAGCAAATGCTTTCAGTGTGGGTGTGTAGTTGCATAAATAAAGAGGATAAATGAAAGGCTAATGAGGTCAAGCGGGCAACAGCAATGGAATGTTTTATATTCGACACATTCACTTTTAGCTACGCTCGAGAGCCACTTATCTCAATTGTTGGTCTGTGAATCAGTGTATATATAAAGGAGCGGGAGAGAGAGAGAGAGATGTGTGTATGTGCTGTGACTGCTGATAAGAATCGTGGCTGTTGCTGTGTTAGTTTGTATGTGTGTGTGTGTGTTTGTGTGTATGTGTGTAGCACACTTACCATAAACAGTCTGGCCAGCAATTAGCAGCATTAGCAGCCAGCAGCTAAGCTGGCGCACAATTCCACATAACCATCTGCTATGACTCCTCATTTTGTGTTGCTCCCCGTTGTCTCTCTGTGCTATCGGCACCTGCTGCTGTGTCCACGACTCCACGGGTCCACACCTGCACTTCCAGCCGTAACTGTAATGGAAAGCATTTACACAAAATGTTACAGATGCCAAATAGTATAAAAAAAAAAAAATTTAACAGCCAAATAATATAGAAATTTTAATTTTTCATCAATTTTATATGCATATTTACATTAAATTTATTTTTTGTATTTTTATTGCTCTGGTTTTATGGCTTACTAGTTCTTTGCTGTGCTGCAGCGCTTGAAACTTTTTTTTTTTTTTTTCATAATATTGATGTTCAATTTGATTCATTGCTTGGCTATTCAACAGGTTTGAATGGCATAAGTACTTAGAGACCGACTGAAGGCTATTTACTCAACGAGCACTTTGATCAGCTTTTCACTCAACTTTTCGCTCAGTGTTTGTAAGTTTCTCATGTACCTGCCTTTTAAGTCTGAATGAAGAGCGCATTACGTGCGACTTACTAAAAGTTTGCCAAGTGACGAACATAGCTCACTTCATAAAATTGATATCTAGAACATTTTCAATATTTCTTAAATAAATTTCCAATACCTAAATATATTTTGTTACTCAAAAAAAAAAAAAAAAAAAATTTTAAACTTGAGTTGTTTAAATAGTTTTTAATTACTTTGCTCAAGTTGTTGTTGCTTGAGCACCGCTCTACTTATTTTTACCTAGCTGCATGCAAAGCGCTAGCACCTTTAGTGTACCGTTATGGGTAACTGCATCGAAACATAATACATCTATTAGACAAAAGGCTCAGCTGCAATCGCTAAGCAGGCTGGGCTGCTCTCAGGCAGAGACCTGAGCATATCTAAAGTGCCTGGAGTAAGCCCTTAAGCGCTTCAATGCTTCAATTAGTCAATCTATCAGTCAGCAGTGTTTGCATGTAAACTAAAACAATTACACGCACGAGACATTCCATACAGTACGAATTGAGATTAAATTTCTTACACACATAATGCATCTCTATTCCAATTAATATTATCAAACATTGTAGTTATGCAAGAATTCACTGCAAAACAATATTCACGGCATGTAAGGCATCACAGTTGCTAATAAAGACAAGGAGCTATTGTAAGACAAATTTGTAGACATCGCTGTATATATTGTATATTGATTGGCATTGTGTAAATAATTTCAATACATGAATACATAGAATGAGCTAAAGGTCATTGGCAATTTATACGGATTCGCTTTGATTGCTTGTATTTTCATGTAAAAAAGGCAAAACAGTTAATTAAACATCATTTGAATTAAAAAATAATAATATTAATAATAAAATAGTAAACTATTTACTTTTGTATGTGTATGTTTTTTTCTTAAATATTATAAATAAATATTTAAATATTTTTTTACAAATTTTTAAAATAAAACTAAGATACGTGAATTTACTTTTTTTATATATTTGTATTTTTGCTTATATTTTACAAACAAAAAATATATCTTACAAATTTTAGTTAGAATTAAACAATTAGCATAATTAATTTTTTATATTTATATTTTCCATATATATATTTTTTTTAATACGAAATTTAAATAAATTAAATTAATACATATTTTTAGCTCAAATTATTGCTGAGCACAAAGTAAGCAGCGCTTCGTCTAAAATTTTAATTGAGAAGAGGCAATGGCATAGGTTCGCTTTGAAAGAGATTTTCATTTTCAAATGCGATCTAGGTGCTTCGTTTCGCTTTCTCTGAGTTCTTTTGACATGTGTATTCGTGCTAATGACGGCTCTCTTCTCTTGGTATGAGCATAGTAAGGGACTAATCGTCCCTCGATTAGAATTCATTCATTGAAAATATTTAAATGTTACACCATATATGATATAGCATTAATATCAATAATACATATAATAATACTTCGCCAAGTAGCTGCTCCTAGCAGCTTTAGTATTTTCTTTAGCTATAGTACTTAATTCAATTATTCCTAATTACATTAAAGCTGTTGCATTGAGAAAATTTTAAACTGGGAATATACTAGAAATTGCTGTTATTTAATGGCTGCTTTTGCTAAGCCATTTAGGCCAACTAAGCTGACTACTTAGAAGCCGTTAACAGTTTGGTATCAACTTTTCTTTATAATTTACTTACGCCAACGGAAACTTTTCAAAAACTTTGCACTTTGCTATTATCATAATTATTTACTATTACATCACTATAATAAATATTTTTATTAAAACGTGAAGCAATACAAATATATATGTATATGTATGTATGTGTACTGTATACATACTTATAGACATAATGTGGACACATTTAGCCTCCACTTGACTTTCAATTTAGTCCCTTTTGTTTTGTGTGTGTGTGTGTGTTTCTATTTTTTAGCTTATTGCAGGGTCAGCTTTGGTTTTAGTTATCCAAATGGATTATGCGCCTATTTGTCTGGTGCTATGGAAATTGTGCGAGTTATTAACGCCACGAGCCGCTGTCGAAAGCAAGTGAAGCGCAAAAAATGCGAAAAACATGCACCCACACCGACAACCGCACGGCCACCATAGCAGAGACAGCAGACAGCAGACAGCAGACAGCAGGCATCAGGCATCCTGCCCGTCCACTATCCTTGAGGAACGCACAGTTGAGGCGTGTAATCAAAGTGTCTGATATCAAAGCAACAAAAGCGACAACGACAGCAACGACGACGACGACGACGACAAAGTTATGCATAAATTTTGGACGCCGACTCGACTGAGCGCAAAATCAATACAGGAAATAAATTAGTTTCGGCTCAAAAGCCAAAAAGCCAAACGAGAAACAAAGCAAAATAGATACAGATATATATTGTATATATACGTATATACATATATAGATATATATGTATATACACATATACATACAGCTGTCGATTGGTGTACCGATGCGGATGCGGCTGTGAATTCGAATTCGTTTTAGGGGTAGACGGATGCGAATTCCCACAAAAAGCTAAAAAGCAAAAAAGAAAAAAAAGGAATAAAAGTACTAAAGGGCGACGCTGGTTCAGTAGGTGCCCCTGGTGGCATCCAGTGAATGACAATGTTTTGTAGCTACTCTTGCTGCTGCTGCTCCTCCTCGTCCTACACCTCCTCCTATTGCTGCTGTGGTCACCCCGCCAATTGTTTACCCAGCCCCAATTCGGCTTACAGCGAAAGGGAGCGACTGGGGTCCGCCAGCACTAGAGCCTAATAATAGCCGCACATAAAATTTTATTAGCCAGAGCGTAACAATTCAATTGGGTCATGCTTTATGGCGCCACTAGCCGCATTTTAAAACCAGCCAGTGATGTGGGTCAAGCTTCAGGTGTCGCGTTCACCTGTCACCCGTCACCCGACACTCGACACTCCACGACACTGCCATGACAGAAGTCAACAAAATATGTGAAGTTGCCCAATAAACTTAAATTTCATTTCAATTCAAGAGCTGATTAGTGACACTGCAAATGGGGATGGCAATCAACAAGATATCACCACTACAAACTCTTCTCCACACACACACACACACACACACACACACCCCCCCTCGCATGCTTGCCAAGCGAATAGCTCAAGAGAGTCGGATATAGCTATTACATTCACCGGCTCGTTTCACTTCATTTTCATCACAATATTGATGTAGTCTCATCTACACGCATAAACAAGCCTAGTTTTATATACCAACAGCCATATATATATATATATATATATATATATATATCAGCCACATACATATATAGTATAGCGTGTCGTAAATCAATGAAAACTTTGGCAAAATTCCATGAATTGAGCTGCGAATTGCTTTCGCCTCCACCGTATGCTCTGAAGCCCCAGTGGTCCCCAGTGGCTTTTGCCTGACCCCAAATCTGAAGAGATTGCTTGCTGTATTGGAATTCAGCGCAGTTGGAGTGGTAATCGTCGAAATTGAGAGCTATTTTTAGGCTAAGCACAAAGCGTACCATAAAACAAAACCATGTTCATGATATAATCATATCAAAATATTATAAAACTGCTCTGATCGAAAGCAACAAAAATATAATCCAAAGTGGATAAACAACTAGAAAATAAATCTATTTAATCGTTTAGAACTCGACATGTTTGATTATAGCTCTAAGCCCAAGCTAAGCTAACTTAAGGTAACTTAAGCTAACTGCTTTTGATATGAAGAGAAAGAAGAAAGAGAGAAAGCTAAGCTTGGGTAAGCTTACAGTCATTAGCTTCCGAGTTTTAAGTCAATAATCAGTCGGTTATATGTATGAAGTGAAAATTATTTTAATATATATGTATATATATTATATTAATATATATTTGATTGAAAAAAAAATTAATAAATATATGAATCCATTGGGTATGGGCAACCTGATAGAGATATATTCATAGAATACGGACAGCCCTGTATTAGGAAGCACCAGATCTTCTTTTTAAGCCCAGAACCCATGGAAAATGGTAAATCAAGCTATAATAATTTTTTACTCCATTACTTTTAGATTTAGATCATTTACTTATTTAAATTACTTGTTCGGGCTAGAAAGGGTTTCAAGCTGTCGTAAATATGTAAATGCTCCTGCTATTGCTCTGCTGCCCTCTGCTCTTTGATGCATTACAGATGCCAATTGCTCCATTCATTGTGTAACTTATGCAAGTTGCATTTTGCTTTGCTGCTGCTCCTTTGCGCTCCCCCTGGAATAGGTTAAGCTGCCCTAATACTACATCCTCGCCATTCATCGACTCCTGCTGCTGCTCGACTAATCTGTGGCAAAACAACTTATGTGCTGTTAAGCTCTGATCGTAGCAATTATCATAAACATATGCTACTAGCTCCACATAAGTACGTACATATATCTACATAGATATACATATATTCATATCCATGCAGATATGTAGCCCCATCAATTTGGCGTAACCTATGCTTATGCTCCACGTCTTGTTGCCTTGTCTTGGAGCCTTAACCGAGCACAACTGTCGTGTTCTTTATATAGCGACGGCGACATCGCAGCAGCCATAAAGTGTCATAAAGTGCATTAGAGCGCACTTGACACAACACGCACACACACACACACACACACGCACATACAAACACACACACACACATACACACTGCAGAAGAAAAGAAAAAGCAGGAAATCAGCAAGTGAAACAAAAGCAATTCACTGCCTGCCCTTGAAAGCTGGTAAAGAAATGCTATGCATAAATATTCAAGCGCCCACAAGAGCCACCAGTGTCTGCACCACCAGCAGCACCACCAGCAGCAGCAGCAGCAGCAGCAACCAGTATAAACGACTTACACCTTCAGGCACGCTCGATAGCCGAGGGTTGGTGCGGGGCGGCGTCGCTGATTCTGCATACTTTATGCCATTGCTGATTGTTTATTATTGCGACACACAACACCGATGCTGGGGTTAGGTGACGGCGCGGGGGCTGGGGCCGGTGGACGCTGGACGGGTTTCTCTGGTTCTTCGGGTGCAAAAGAGTTCCAGCCGGCAAAGCAGCAGCAGCAGCAGCAAAAGCAAAACCATTTAAATGCCTGGAAACATTTATTGGCGTGTTTTACGCGCCATAAACTGAAATTCATAAACATTTTATGCACTACATGTGTAAATGTGTGCACGTCCACTTCGGCACTGTGTGGCCCTCTCTCCTGGTCACGCCGGAACAACAGAGCCCACTCCCAGCCCCAGTCAGAGTCCCCCTTCCTCCCCACTCGACGGCAAGCTGCAAGCTGCAGCTGCATACGTGAGCAGGTCACAGCGAGGCAGAGGCATATTTTTAGCTATTAGCCTAAAGAAACGAACAATAAAATAAAAAAAAAAATAAAAAAATAAAAAAAAAAAACAAACTGCATATCAAGCAGGTGAACGCGACTAACGAGTGCTCTAACGTGCGATTATATTTATGGAATAGCACTTACAGATAAATATTTTCTTATGCGCCACGCCTTTAAGGGCGTAGCATATGATTTATGGTTATGTATGCATGTGTGGTGCGCCACGCCCACGCCTTTGACTGATTGATTGTTGCTCTAAATGAAGATGATCTAGGCTGGTATATATATAGAGAGTCTAGCCAGATGGGTGGGTAGATATTTATAAAGACAGTAAGGACGATATATCGTTGTATAGATAGAAAGGTAGAAAAAGAGGGAAAGATATATAGGTAGAGAGATAGACCAATAGACAGCTGGATAAAGAGACTAACATATGTATGTATATATCAACAGATAGAAGAAAGATGGATCGATTTATCGCTTGATCGTTTCATAGAGAGATTGAAATCGAGAGAGAGAGAGAGAGACAGAATATACAAATCGGTGTATCGATAGAGAAAACACAAAAATAGATAGATATAGAATTGATGTATCGCTTTATCAAAATTAATCGATTTAGAAACTAGATGTTGGATGGATATATAGATATGTAGATATAGGCTGAGAAAAATATATACTTGAATATATAGACATAGACTTGAATATATAGACATAGACTTGAATATATAGACATAGCGATAGATCGATTAATAAATATATTTATATAAGAACTATATGGCTAGATCGGTAGATATATAAATATAGCTACCAAACCATAGTAATAAATTCTAGTTTTTAACTATATATATTAAATACTAAAGTATTTACTAAAGCTTGATAAAAGCATCTCTGGCAGGTCAAGATGATGTGAAGTGTGACGATTGGCAACCCAAAGCTAATCTAGTTTAGTAAACTGCCAATGGGAGCTCCATATGAGACGAGCTTAGACAATCTCTTAGAGCTTTAAGCTGCTTGAAATTCATACAGCCAGAACAAGCTATTCATCCATCTGCATTGCACAAAATCCATTCACTTTTATTTACAAGCTGTAAAGCGTCTCTCATCAAATCAAATGGCTGCATTAAACGACTATGGCAGCACTATCGATCATTCACTCGGCTGCGACGAGTTATCGAACAATTTGCCACCACAAACTGACAATTGCAGTGAATATGCTCGCCGCTTCAAACGATTTGTAAACTTTCGGCTGCTGCTGCTGCTGCTGCTGTTGCTGCTGTTGCCCCTTGTCAACCAACCAACCAACAGCAGCAGCAGCAGCATCAACAAAAAGAGGTAGCATACTTATGGACGCAATGCTGCAGGCATTGCGAAAATGCGACATAAAAATTCATTTAATAGCTTTGCGTTTTTATTGCCGCCAGGCATTGTTTCTATAGTCGCAGTCATTCGGTAATTGTTACAAGCGTTGCTCCTGCTCCAACTACTGCTGGGTGCTCCTGCTGCTTCTCCTGCTGCTTCTCCTGCTGCTTCTCCTGCTGCTGCTCCTGCTGCTTCCTACTGTTGCGCATACGCCGCGTGTTCCTCATGCATATGCAAACAACGCACAAGGCACTCGTGATCCGCTAAAAGGCGGCAAGTGGCAAGTGGCAAGTGGCAAGTGCGTGCGTGTGTGCCACATAATGATAAGCGCATTTAAGGCTTGACTGGCTTCAACTTCCATTTGGGCTTGGCCAACAATATTAGCCCACTTCACATAGCCGGCATCTGCCATTTGGCCTTTGGCTCAGCTTGGCCATATTCGATATCAATTTGCAGCTGCCAACGACACGGTAATTGCTCCCAGATATTTTTCTCATAAGGTCAAACGAGACGAACAACATTTATTTATTGTGCACCTGTCCAGGCAGCATCGTCTTGCCCTTCCTGCTGTTGTTTCTTTATGTTTTATTTGTATTTTTTGCCTTGTTTTTGCCAATTCATTGGGCAGCCGCCATGAAAATTCTGTTTTCATTTCCAATTATTATTTTTATGTGCATTCATTGTCTCGCCTTTGCCGAAAAGCCGTATGCTGAATCAGCAGAATGTCTCAAGTGCCCTTCAATGTACTTGATTAATTTGATCAACTGGCAGACATTCGGCCCATGCCATGGCTATTGGCCACGCCCACTCACCTTACCCATGCCCATGCCCACGCTCAATCTATCCCAATTACCTTGCTTATATTAACAACTGGCAGGCGTGCCCCACATTCCACATTCCACTTTCCACTCTCCTCCTTCTAATTTCCTTTTTCCACACTTTCTCGGCTTCTAGAGGCCTTCGCAGCCGCATGACTTCATGCGATGCTTACGTGTCGCATCTGTGGGCTGAATGGAATTGAAACAAATTTGAACATGGCCCTGTCCATTGCCGACTGCCGCAGCAATTTTCCTCTTATATGCTCGCATCTACATAAAGCTACAACAACAACACGACAAGTCAGAATCTCTGTTGGTAACAGTGTTGAGAAAGACAGCGAGAGTGAGTGAGTGAGTGAGTGGGTGAGTGAGTGAGTGAGAGTGGGAGAGCGCCTGGCCTGAACTAAACCATATCAGTGACGGTTGTCAGTCCAACGTCAACTGCACAGTGGAGCGAAGCGCGTAGAAAGCTGTGTAATTTAATTATGAACGAAGAACTGAAGAGCAGTTGAATGAAATGAATTTCATTTCGATCAAAGTGAATTCAAATCTAATTTTATGATTTTATGCAGTTTTAATGTGCACATTGAATAAGTTATATTTGTGCATTTATTATATCTTTACTTTAAGAATCGCTCAGTATGTGAACTTCTGCTGCTGGGTAATTAGTTCCAAATAATTTCAATTCATTTACAAATAATTTAAATTTGAATGAAAAAGAATTCCAAAGGCTAGTTCAAGATGAAGAATGTTTGAGAAAATTATTGATAGAGTAAAGACATGATGGTGATTAAAAGAACCATTCATATAAATCTCTAGCTGATACAATGAAAAATGAAAATATATAAGAAAAATTAAAGGAAAGTAGATCGAAAGGCTGTAAATGTTATATTATGCTATAATATATTATCGGTTCGAAATAATATTTATTTAAGCCTAATATCAGCATTTGCTTTTCTGTTCTATAGCAGCTAAAATACCTTTACCTTCTTTTTATATTTATCACAACATTAAAAAAAATATATTTCTACACATTTTCCAGGCGTAAGGAAAGCAGTACGCCAGCAAAAGCTCCATATGTTTTATTTGTCTATATATCAAAAGCAATTTCTATATACAGTCGACTCTCGTTATTTCACACCTGCGATATTTCGAACCTCTCATTAATTGAAAGTTATCCCCTATAGAATCTCTTTAATATTTCAAACATTTTATAATAATTCTTAATATTTTAAGGGTCCCTCGACTTTCCTATTTTTGCTACTACAACTAATTGAATATTTTACAAACCAAAAGTTATCTCTATAACTAAATAAGCTGCTGAAATATATGGTATGGTCACCCTAAGTATATGTTTTATACATGCAAAGATCTATAGACCCGCAAGTCAAGAGTCAAGCGCAGAGCGTGTACAGGTCGGGTGCCAGCTTATTTGATTGTGTGAACCACTGTGTGTTTAAGAGGCGTTGAAATTAGCTCGTCTCCTGCTCCTGCCCGCGCTCTGTCCTGCGTCAGCTGCGTCGCCGCCAGTTCAAGTGGCGCTAGATAAATGCTGAATTCGTGTCTGGCGGGCGCCCAACACATTATTCGATGGGTGGCCTCTCTCTGTGTGTTTGTGTGTGTGTGTGTGTGTGTGTGTGTGTAGGTGGTTAGAGTGGAATGGCATTTGGCAACGCCCTCGGTTGCCGCGTTGGCAACACGCTTTAGTGCACATTAAGACTTGTTTACGAATTTGCTTGTAACATGAAATTAATTTGTAAATTTAAAAGGTTGCCCAATGGGGCGCCATCAGCCAGCAGCCGCAGTGGATCACGGCTAGGTAATAAAGATAACAGGGTGATGGTGGTGCTGCTGCTGCCATCACCGCACACTGCACGTAATTTTTTAATTATTTGTCCAGGGTCCAACGACATCGTGACTGAGTGAACCCCTGAGTGAAGCAAGCGAACTCTATTTGATGGAATTCAAATTTCAATTTTCTATAAATCCAAGTGCTCGACTTTGACGTTAAGCAAACTGTTCAAATCATTCGGCAAAGCTCTCTCAATTGCCATTAATCAAGGAGTCAATGTGATTCGAGCTCGCATTCGAATCACAAATGCGAAATATATATTTGTGAAATTTGCGTCAAGAAAAGGCGTCAATGCGACCTTAAATCTTTTATGCCTACGACTTCATCATCATCATCAGCCGAGCTGAGTTTGATTTCTGCAGCTTGTCTTGATTTAAATGAAATTCAGAGCCGCGCGACGGCAAATACTTGGTTGGCATTTTGGCAACTTCCGGCTTTGTTGGTTGGCCAACTTTCCGGCTTGCAGAGCACTGAAATATACGGACTAAGTACAAGTTTATGTTGCCTTAGCGCGCGCCCGTCGCTTCATTAAAAGCGACTCACGACTCACAATGAGGGTGCGAGATGAAGCGCAGGATGGCGCGAGGATTTGGGGCGGGGTGTTGGCGCTGCTGCTGCTGTCGGAGGCTCTCTTTAAAGCCTTTGCCCATTTATCAAGCGAAGGCCAAGTTTGCGTGTGCCGTGCATAAAAACTAACTACATGCCGTCAAGTTTTTGCTGCTGCTGCTGCTGCTGCTGCTTAAGCTACTTAAAGCGAACTTAAAACATGAAACAAATCCCCAACGAACGCCCAATGGATGCATGGGGACTGTGCCGAGGGCGGGCCGTGTGACAGGCATATTCATTGCCTGATGTGAAAGTAAATTTGGAGTGTGTTCGAGTCTGTTCGCTGAACATAGCCAGGCCTCCACTCACCACCCAAATGAATATTCCATACTAAAATGCATTCACATTCACCTTTCGAGTCAGGCAGCTGCTCTACACCCGCCCACCCGCCCTGCCACCCTCTACCTATCTCACCTGCATTGTCATGCTCTCTTATTTCCCATTGATATAAAATATGATGGCCTGCTGCTTCTTCCTCCCACTTGCCAGCAATGACAGTGCAGCTGCATGAGCCGGCATCTATGCATGGAGCAGCTGCTGCATGTGCAACGCACAATCCAGCATGGATTCATTTTGGATATACTCGATTTTGCCTTTCCGAAAGCTAATGCCAAACCAAGTATTTCGGCTGAGTGAAAAACTGTAGCAATAATAGGAGAGCTGTGCAACTGTTCGTTCCATGCTCAGGCTAAGAGCTAATATAGCCATCGAAGTATCGATTTCGGATCGAAAATGTTTGATAGAAACTTTAATACGAAATTGAAATTAAAATACATGAAATTCTTACAAATTTTCAATCAAGAATTTAATTATCTCGCTCAATATTTTGTTGTCAAATTATTATAATTCGTGAAATAAAATAAATAATCTTAATATTTTAATAAGTAATAACTGATAACTAGTATAACTAATAACTGGTATTTAATTAAATAACTAATACCTGATATTCAATTTTTTAATTATTGAATAACTATTTTATTTTTTGTATATATTTTATTTTTATATTTTTCTTGCCTGCCTGAAGGCCTTTGTCGTTCTGGCTTAAAGAAAATTGTTATTTAGAATTAATTCTTGGTAACATTAATTAAATAAATAAATATTTTTCTTGTATGTATATTTAATTAAGTATTTAATTAGCCAATTATTGAATACCTATTTTATTAATGTTTATAACTAGTATGTACTTAAAAAAGCTATTACCTAGTATTTAATTTTTAATTATTGAATATCTATTTTATTTTATTTTTTGTATATATTTTATTTTAATATTTTTGTGGTATATTTAATTAAGTATTTCATTAGCTAATTATTGAATATATATTCTATTGATTTTTTAGATATTTAAAAAAAGATATATATACATATATATATATATATACATTATTTTAGTATTTATATATTATTTATTGTTTTAGATAATTCACAAAAGCCCAATACTTTCGTAATAATGAATTATTAATTAATTAACTCTTTAATTTATTTATTTCGATAAAGAGAAGTCGATCGATAGCAACGATTGTTGATGTCATCGATGGCACCACTGACAAAACCAGATTTAGGAGAAACTTTCATGGAGAGCCAAAAGTCTTTCAGCTTGATTTCAATGCCATTAATTCGGAACCATGCCTAAGTAATAGTTCGCCAGCTTTATAGGAGTTCACTAACTCAAGTAGGGATATTCCCTCTCAGATGACCAGAAGCACCATGATCTATGCGCTATGATGCTCTCTGGGTAGACTCTCTCTGTCTCTCTGCCCCTCTCTCTCTCTCTCTCTCTCTCTCTCTCTCTCTCTCTCTCTATTTGCTATTTATTCGTTTCAATTTCAAGAGTCCTATATACACGCATAAACTCATTTGCAGCTGTTCACTCTCCTCGGGGCTTTCAATCTTCCGAAGCCACAAATTACAAAAGGCTGAAAGTACAAATAGATTTTTTGCCACCAACTACAAATGACTCATAATTGTCACATAAACTGAGCTCTTGTACTGCCCGCCCACTACCACCCCCACGCTCTATCTCTCTCTCTCTCTCACTCGCCTACACTGGCTAACACACGTTGACTTTTGTTCCGAGTCAACAGCGTGGAATGGCTAGGGCCGACCACTGGGCAGCCAAAAGGCCCCTAAAAGGCGGCAGCAGCGTGAAAAATTCATTTAAGCAGTCGGTAAACTGCCATACGATATATCATAGAGCCCTAGCAAAAGCGGAGGCCGGATTCCGGCAAGACGAAAAAAAGAGCTAGCAAAAAAAAAAAAAAAAGGATTTGGCCAGCAGCCATGGTGGGGCGCCAGGTTCCCAGCAGTCATGTGCTCAGGTCCTTGTGGCTAGGCGCGTGTTTGGTTCATAAATCATTAGACTCGATTGTGTGTCCAACACGTTCTTGTGGGCGAATGTATAAGTGTGCGTTTGTACGTGTGTGTGTGTGTGTGTGTAGAACACTGAGGCATACTACATACTTTGCTGCCCTGGCACACACTAAATTAATAAAGCATTTGCTATCAGCACCGTTTGCCCAAAAAAAAAATACATGAAGACAAACAAAAAAAAAAAATGATATAGCCCCAAGCTGAAAGCTCCCCATGTGCGCCATGCTCGGCTGCCCATGCCAACTTCAAAAAAAAGATAATAAGCAATGAATTATCCTACACGCAACGAGTATCAAAATTAACCTGCCTGCACACACACACACGCACAGCTGCATATGTATGTGTGTGTGTGTGTTTGCTGAGTAAAATTTATCGCACGATATGCCCGATGCTGAAAGTTGTAATTTTTCATGAGCACACACACACACACATACATACAGAGAGAGATGGAGTGAGATAGAGAGCGTAACGAGATTTGAGTTGACGACAAAGCTGGCAACTGAGATGTTGATGTTGCCCGCCCTTGATTTTAAATCCAACAATTTCAGCAATTTGCCACTTTTTTTAATATACAAACTAATCATTTATGGTAACAGGAGAGATTGTATATAATCACAAATATATGTATCTATAGATATATTAAAAAAGATATTAGACAATCTAATCAGGCAGCATTATATGATTGATCTAATAGAAAATGGCTAGCTAGATTTCGGCAGGCTAGATCGATTAAATGATCATTTCGGAAGCAAATCGTAAGTTTCATATATATCTAGACTTAATATATTTTTAAAGGGATTTTTTTTTTTTTAAATATTATTATACATTTTTATTTTTTTATATATTATGCTTTTTCGAAAAATTAATTTGATTATGCTGCCTGAAGGCCTTTGTTGCTCTGGCTTTAAGCTAAATTGTTATTTAGAATTAATTCTCTGTGACAATTAAATAAATAAATAAATAAAAATAAAATAAAATTAATAATCGCTCTAGAAAACAAGTAAGAGTGCTCTAGGCTTTGGGCTCGGAGTATAAACAAAATACAACATTTTAGTAAATAAACATCGAATTCTAATTGTAAAAATAAAGAAAAGTGTAAATGAAATTTAATGTAAATACTAAATTGATAAATAAACAAGAGCCAAGCATCAATTAATTGATAATTCAATTAAATTTAGTCTCTTGACTAAGCTGCACTCTAATGAGTCTATCAAGTTTACGCTCTTCCCTCAAGCTTTTCAAACTTCATTCACAAACTTAGTCGGAATTCAGTTTCAACTACATTTGCTCTGCGCACTCATGTCTTATCCATCAGGTGTGCGTGTCTGTGTGTCTGCGTGTGTGAACTGTAAGTGCTTCATGAAAGGATAAGCTGCTTTTGTTTTTGTTCGCAGCACGCGGCACATTATGCAAGATTAATTTGTGATGTCGTTATAAATAAAAGCCCAAGCATTTTATAACTCGTTCCAAATGATGACTGCGCAATTCGACTGGCACTCATCCTGGCTATACCCTGTAAATTTTACTTGGCGTTGAAGTTGCCTTTTGCTTTCACTTCATCAAATGATTTCTTTGTTTTAATCACTTTACAAATTCCAACTGCAACTGCAACTGCAACTGCAACTACTTTGTGTAGAGCATTAGCTAGTCGTGCATACTCGCGAACCACTGCCAAGCATTTGTCACTTATTCTTGCAGTGACCGCGTGTGGGTCCGTCCCAGTTGTCCCATACAAATGCTCAACATTCTATGTGGCGTTCGTTCTGGTTTTGTCGACATTGCGGTCTGTTAGGTAATATGTGGCGCTTACGGATGATGCGAGCAGCGAAAATGAGGGCAACGATGGGTATGGCAAGGGGAAGGGGGATGCTGGGGAGGTGGCGGAAGTCGGGCAGAGGTTGTCAATGGCCAACGGCATGACCAAAGAATAATGTTGCATTTTATTTCTCTCGACAGTAATTCGCGCACGGAACGCGTTTTGTTCACATAATCGGATTTACAGTTAGCAGCAGGAGGAGCAGGAGGAGCAGGAGGAGAAGCAGCAACAGCAGCAGCAGCAGCAGGGGTAACAGCACACATAGATACTCACACACACAAACACACACACACATGCTCACACACAGTAGTCTCACTTTGCCGTGTGACTGAGAAGTCGCAGTTATTTTTTACTCCTTTATCGCTAAGTGACACAAATAGTGTTGGGGGGAGAGAAAGACAGAGACAGGTAGAGCGTCGAATAGAAATAACAACAAAAGAGATTTAAAAAAAAAGCAACAAGCTGGACTTCGAGAACGGTCAAAGGCGAATGCCATTAGCGTATGCTAACGAAATTTGTAATTCCTCATAGAATTAGAGAGCTAAAAGGCAACAGACTACAAGCTGCTAACTATTGCCAATAAGTCAAATGAATGTAATGTAAATGCATGCACTCAGCATTACCTCATCAGCGGATTGCTAAAAGCAGATGAGTGCAGTCCATGATTAGGACACTGACTCTTAGAGAATCTCAAATAAAACTATATTATTATGTAGTAACTTCTCTTCTTCTCTTCCCTCTCTCTCTCTCTCTCTCTCTCACGCAAAGAGAAAAATATGAGAGTGTGACTACATCGATGCTCTAACGGCTTAATTTTTTTCCAACGCTCTCTCTCACTTCGTTTGCAAAAAATCCAGCAATTAAAATGCCTCAACACTAATTACTGCAAGTATTTTTTCTTTGCTTTATCCCACTCTTCTCTCCCTTTCTCTGCTCGCTAATCTTTGGGTTCCTATAGCAACATTGTTCAAAAATTAGTTATCCATAGCTGCTATATTAAATTACTAAATGAAAGCAATAGGAAATAGATGGGCATAATGAGTTTTTGTTCATCATTTGATTAATAATAATAATATTTATTATATTATTATTAATTATTATTATTATTCAAATGATAATAACACTTGAATTCATATTTGCAAGTGCGGGAATGCACGCTCATTAAATATGCAATGGAATGCCAAAATACTTTGTTCTTAAACAAAAAATAAATAAATAAAATTTTAAAAAATTAATACTGCCATGCAAATAATTATATAACAAAAAAAAACATGTTATGTTAACAGTGCAATATTTTGCTTTCATAAAGTTAATAATGTGCTAAAAAAAAGAAAAACAAAAACAAAAACAAAAAAAAATTCATTTGTCGAGCATTGTAAGTACATCTTACTTTAAACTTATAATACAAAAATAATAAAAAGAAAAACAAAAAAACCTTGGTAATCTATAATAAAAAAAAAAATAATAAGAATGTAATGCCAGTTTTTAATGATTTAGCTTATTAAATATAAATTCACATACATATATATATATATATATATATATATATATATATATATATATATATATATAATTTAAATGTATATATATATATATATATATATATATATATATATATATATATATATATATATATATATATATATATATATATATATATATATATATACATTTAAATTGTTTACATTCCTTCCTTTTTATAATAAGAAGAAGAGAATATAATAAAAAATAATAAAAGAGAATATTAAAAATGTAATGCCAGTTTCTAGTCTAATGATTTGACTTATTAAATGTAATTTCACCTACATACATATTTTTAATATATTTAAATCCCTTTCAGATATGTAATAAAAAATAAATAAAAATAAAATATCAATAAAAAATAGTTTCAACTACTTAGAATATACATACGTATGTGGTTACTTCATTCATCTCCACATTCACGCATACATATGTATGTATATGTATATATATCTTGTGATACTACAGTATATGGCGCCATTAAGTGCTGGCCCCAGCCACCCACAGCAGAAATGAGCTCCACGAATGGCTCTCTGAATGGCGCACCTTTTAGCTTGATTTAAGCTTGCAGCTAGGTGAGAAAAACAAAACGTGTTCGCAGGTATCACAATTATGGCTCTCTTTACACTGGCAGACGACCGCATTCTGCCACTCGAACATTTTGCATTAACAATTTATATGCGCTCTGCGCATTAATAATTAAGCACGATGCCACCATTTAATGGCTGTATGTGTGAGTGTGTGTGTGTGTGTGTGTGAGACGCGACATACTGAAAAATCCAATGAATTTTCAAATATATCGAAACGCGAGAGCCAGCCTGGACGCTCTGCGAATGAGCTCGATTGTGGACCGTCGACAATTGGCCAGCACAATGAATATGGAATTAAATTTCGTGATGCATATTTATGCAATATGAATACAATTTTAAAGGTGTCGCCTGTCAGCGGCAGCAGCAGCAGCAGCAGCAGCAGCAGCAGCAGAAGCAGGAGACTAAGCAGACTATCGTAGCAACGTTCATTCAATTAGCCCAAGTGAGAATATCAATCAACGCTTTCCAGGGCTCCACAGCAGCCATTGATGGTGGGTGGATGGGTGGTCACATGGGGCATGGGATGAGTGGCTGAATGGCTGCATAACTATATAGCTGTGTGTGTGTGTGTGTGTCTGTGATGGTTCGAACATTGACCACGGCACCAGCTATGCGGAGACGGAACAGCTGCTCTTGTTGTTGTTGCTGTGGCCAAACAGGAAGCATGCTAGTGGGCGTCAAGAGCGATTTGTGAGACCCGAAGGCAAACACACACACACACACACACACACACAAGCACCAAAACGATGCTCAACAACGGGTCTTCCAGACCTGGTCCTCAGACAGCTCTTGTTGCGCATTTACCAATTTGTTTGTACACTCATCAATATGTTACTACCTCGATTTAAACATGTAGCTATATATCTATATATGTATGGATATAGTAGATATGTGTGTGTTCTTCATTAACTTGGCTTGCCTTCTGGCTAGGCGAGCTCAATGAAAAATGCAATGCATTTAATTAAACGTCCATGCGGCAATAATTCAGCCGATAGCATTGAGTAGCTATAAAATATTGCGCATACGACCCGGTGCCAAGGCATAAAATCCAATTGAAAAGCACTTTTAAGTTCGGCCACACAATGGACTGTTTGCATGCAGACAAGTCACAAATCCATTTGCCCAGCCTCGACAAATAATATTATCATAAAAGACCAATCCAAAGAGGCAACAATTCAATCTATCAAAAGTAAACACGACAAATACATACAATGCGAGACGACAAATGCGTAAACTTTGGACTTGTCAACTTGAACGAATAAATCACAAAGGGCACGAGCAACAAAGCATTGATCGACCTTTACATACCCTAGAAGATAGTGTGTAGGGAGGGTTTTGTATATTGTTGTCATTTTAAAGAATTTGTGGCAACTGCAGCTAAAGCATTTAAAGCGAGTTATCAGCTGCTCATCAGCATTAACATAGTGTTAACATAGTATGCGTGGAGTATGTTAATCGAGGGATGTTAATCAATTTGATTATTTGTGTAATATTATGAGTACAACTATATTGAACTTCATTGGCAGTAGCCTAAAAAGTATTTGAAGTAAAGTAAGAGTCAGTATACTTCAATTCTTTAATCTTACTTAAAGTAAAGTCTATCGAGAAATCTCTATAAAGATCATAGCTTGATGCATACGGACACTTCTCAGTAAACTTCATTTCCCATAGTATTCTAAACCATTTAATATGACTGATATAATACCTTCGTAAGTTCAACTTTTGCTCTTTCTCAACAATCAGTTAAGGCAATCATTTAAGTTAACATTTTCTGAATAACAGAGTCGTAAACGCACACGCCATAGATATATGTATGTACTTGCCTTAAATCAAATTCACAACCTGAGCACTTATTGATGTTCCTTTTGTATTTGTGTTAATCATAGAAATGATTTCACATTTATTTTGATGCGCTCACGTTATTGTGCACTTGCCAGTTGGGAGTTTGCTCGACTTGACCTGAGCTCACTTCGAATTTAATACATTTCTTTTTTGTTCTATTATTATTACTTTGTTTTGTTGTGTTGTCTTGTGACTTTTGTGGCTCATTGAATAAAATCCAGTTGTTATTCTATTTGAGTGTGTATAAGTGAAGTGCAGAGAATCGCTTGATATTGCTGTGTATTGTGCAAATTGTTGCTGCTGCACAAGGGGTCTCTCTCTCTCTCAGATCATACACCATGCTGGCCACAATCCGCCTCGCCTAACTGAGTGCTGTTGGAAAAGTTTAATTGCTTGACTTGGTGGGTCTTTTGTGCTAATGCTGTCCAGCTTTTTGGCTTCAGCGATGGCGATTTTGGCCCCACTCGCTCACTCGCTCGCTAGCTGGCTGCAGTGCAGTCGGGCACACTTTACACACACTTCAGTGGAGCGTTTTTCAAAACTTTTTGGCGAACATTTAAAGAAACCCAAAGAGCGCAAAACATACATACATATACACACAAACAAAACGTGCCAAAGCAGGTCCGGCCAAATGCCCAACAACAACAACAACAACAACAACACGAACAACAATTGAAAATCAAAATAAAATAAAGGCAATGCACATACACATACATATGTATATATGTATATATGTATATAGTGGAACGGACCTTGCACAGAGGCAATACCAGGCGAGCTAGAGGAAGAGAAGTTTAATATTAAAAACTAACAACTTGCAAATTTACATTGGACAAAAAAACAGTGCGACGCGATGCGACGCGACGGCTGCATGTGAAAAATAGCGAAAGCTGCAATCGCAACAGCAACAAAAAGCAAGAGAGAGAGAGAGAGGGAGAGGCAGGGGAGAAGAGCGAACGAGTTGCAGAATGGCAAACAGAAACAACAACAACAACGAAAAGCACAAAAAGCAACAGCAATTATTCAACAATTTGTACGGCCGAAGTGCTTCAAACTTTTGCTTTAAATAATGTGTACGAAAATTGTTGAATATTGTTTTATTCTCTTCTTCTTCTTATTTGCTCTATTTGTTTTCACTGTAAGCTCTGTTATTTATTTTGTTCCCTTTTTTCTGTTTTTTATTTTTTCCTGTGCCGGAAAACTATTGAAAATCTTTGCAGATCAGCTAGTAGCTGGAAAAACTATGTGAAGTCAATTTTTGCTGCTTTGGTATTTCCCTTAAATATGTACATATTTTACTACCCTGTAAATTATGGAAGATGGAACAGATAAATGAAAAAATTACAAATATATAAAATAAAAAATATGAAATATAAAATATAAAATATAAAATATAAAATAAAATATAAAATATAAAATATAAAATATAAAATATAAAATATAAAATATAAAATATAAAATATAAAATGTAAAATATAAAATATAAAATATAAAATATAAAATATAAAATATAAAATATAAAATATAAAATGTAAAATATAAAATATAAAATATAAAATATAAAATATAAAATATAAAATATAAAATATAAAATATAAAATATAAAATATAAAATATAAAATATAAAATATAAAATATAAAATATAAAATATAAAATATAAAATATAAAATATAAAATATAACATATAAAATATAAAATATAAAATATAAAATATAAAATATAAAATATAAAATATAAAATATAACATATAAAATATAAAATATAAAATATAAAATATAAAATATAAAATATAAAATATAAAATATAAAATATAAAATATAAAATATAAAATATAAAATACTAGATAGAGCAGAACTAAACGAGGAACACAGATAAAAGATAAAATATAGAAGATGCTCTTTGACTCAGTCTGAATTAAAATACATTTGCCGCAACCCATTTCCCACTTCTTGGTCTTCTTCTCATAAGAACTATCCAAAATCTGTGTTGGGCCCCATGGGGCTAACAGGCTTGAGGTGCCAGCCCGCATCGAGGTCTCGGCTGTCACTCATTTGTTGCTTTGTATTTCATGGCCCATTACACGCTGCGATCGTCCAGGCTCTAAGCTGTTGGGCTTGCTAAACCAACTCGTTTGTTTACCTGCTGCTCAGCAGTCCCTGTCCATGTTTCTGTCCACTTTCTCGTTTACAGATTTCGCCAGGGCTTTAGCACAAACTTTGTCCGGCAGGGCACTGATTTTGTTTTTCTTCTAAAATATGAGCTCGAACTGTGCACACACACACACACACGCACACACACACAAAGCCAATCAGTTTGCCAAGTACACATACACGCTCGGGGCTATGAGGGGGCTATGAGAAGGGCCCAGTAGCTGAAGGTCTGTGAGTCAGATGTATGTGTGTGTGCACAAATTTGTGCAAAGTTTTATATTTTCTTGCTGGCAAATTTTTGGACAGCGTAAGAAGCAAGAGAAAAAAGCATGTAAATTGTAAAACCCACAAGCAGCAAGATGTGTGTACGTGTGCGTATGTGTGCCACCCATACACACACACACACGCACACACACAGCTACAATAGCATCACACATATGTCTCGGGACTTGCTCTTTCGGGCGTGACACTGAAGGTGTATTTGTCAAATGTGCACTCATTTTGTTGAAAAATTGAAGTCTATGCATGACTGCTCCACTGCCCCTGTGTGTGTGTGAGTAAGTGCGTATGTGTGTGTGTATGTGCGTCTGTGTGTGTGTATGAGTGTAGGCGTTAGGCTGAGCTATGCCAAAGCGAGAATCCTTTTAGTGTCTGTGCAGATTTTCCAAGATTTCCGGTCACTTCACTAATAAGTTTTACAATGTTTAGCATAGAAAAATGTGTTGACACAACGCCTGCAATTCGAGTATGTGTGCGTGTCTGTGTGTGTGTGTGTGTGTGTGTGTGTGTGTGTGTGTGTGTGTGTGTGTGTGTGTGTGTGTATAAGCATGCTTAATTTAATTTCCATTTTCATATGTACACAACAAATTGCCATAGAGCCCAGCTCATGTTTGTCTTTAGCTTTGCCCCAGTTCCAGTTCCAGTTTCCTTTCCTTTCCTGCTCCCATTCCCGTTACAGTTCCCTTTATCATTCCGGGCTATTCGTGCGTCTCTTTTTTTGCCGTAAAGCCATTATTCTCAACGCCATCAGGCTCAGCAACTCACAAATTGTCATAAATGTTTGTATGCGTTAGTTAAAGAGCGTTTCCGTTTTACCATGAACTAAAGCTGAGCAACTTACAACATTGCATCATTTTGGCCAAGTTATTAAAGCAAACTTTTGAATTATTGAAATGTCTTGAAATTCGCAACAAGTTTAAGCAATGATTTGAGCTAAATTGCTTTTTACTGGGAATAAATCTGAATTATGTCTGAATCTGAATTTCATTGAAATTGAGTATTGAGCTATATATGTATATAGAAATATTCAGTTCTATATAATCCATATGTAGATAGATTTAGCCCATTTCATTTCTGTGAAATTCGTATCTATAGCTATTTCGCCTGATAGTTTATAATCTTATACATATGATCATACATCTGCTGAACTCCTGCGATCTACTGCTGTTTTGTCTCTCGTTTCCAGGCGCCCAACAACAATTACATCCAGTACGAGAAGTGCAGAACTTGGTTAATTGCCGAACACCTGGCAGGTGTGTGGCCAAAGGTGGGCACCGGAAATGTGCACTGCGAGTGTCAGCCCGAAATTGAAACTTGTACAGAGAAGTTGTGCTGAAAAACTGATGACAGTCTGGCAGATGTAGAAGCTCTGAAATTTAAATGCAATCACATATCTTCAATATCTGCCTACAACATATCGCCTTTTATGGAGGAAGGAAGAAACATCAACAATTATCACAAATAATTTCAAATAAATTCAATTTTATTTCATGACTCTTAGTGGAAGGCATTTAATATTCTTGCACCTCTCGCTATTCTGCAATTGTTTTGCTTTTATGCGAGCCGACATTGTTAGCTTAGCAGTGCATAAATTGCAGCATCCCAAATACTAAATAATAATACTAACAAAAAAAAATATATATATAAAAAAGGCGTTGCATAAATCTTTGCTGCAGCAGCTACATTTAATTACAAAAGTTTTTCACAATTTCGGACGCTACTCCTCGCTCTCTCTCTTTCTCTTTCTCTTGTTCCTTTCTCTGTATAGTTTGGCAACAGCCTTAAATCAGCGGTATTTTGTGCCCAAAAATTATGACACACACACATGCAAGCACACACACACACATACATACACACATCTACGCACACCCTCACACCCGTTGGAAACGCTTTGGGCGCATTCACAGTTTACAGCGTCCAGGACTTTTATTGGCTACCAAATGGGCGACACTTGGTAACTTGTCCACTTGGCCAGTTGCTCAAGCCTCATCCTGTCCGTCTGTCCAGTGGGACCAGTTTGGCCGCTTTGGCCTGACAGTTCCTGGCACAGCCATAAAGGGTACTTTAGTTCGTTTTTTTTTCTTGTTTTTTTTTTTTTTTTTTTTTTTTTGTTGACCGCTTGAAGCGTTGCCCCGAAATCAGTTAACAGGCAATTTCAACTATTTTACAGGCTGTGCTCGGCATGCCAAATGACCGGAGCCAAATGTCAATACCATCAACATGCTGAACGGACCGAGAGTCATGAAATAACCAACAGCCATGTGCCATGTCATGGCATGCCATGGGCGGGTCAGCCATCGAACAGCATCGATAACAGCAAATTCTCTTTAAGTTGAATCTTTTCTTGCTCAGATTTTCTTTTCTTTTTCTTTCAGCAATTTAAGTGTGTAGGTTTATCAAATGATTTGGTATTTTTTAAATACCGGCAAAACAAAGAATATATTGTAATGCATAGGCATCTCTTAAATATTTGCATTCAAGTTTCTTCAGCTTGGCAATATTTCAAAGGCAATCTCCATGGATTTCATCCATTCATTCAATTCTCTCCTAAAGCGTCAACATGACGACTACTGAAACTACTTCAAAATGTTGTTCGCCCTTAAATGGATCGTCCCATATTTTCTTGGAAAAGCAAACAAATAGTGATTACCCGGAACAATAACGCAAATTATTGAATTATTTGAAGTGTTGACTATTTGTCTTTCTGTTTAACATTGTTTTCATGTTTTCTGCAGCTCCCACAACTCGACTAACAAATTTAGTTAATTTATTGCTGCAAGCTGCGCATTCCAGAAATGTGGCCCACTCCCTGATAAGAATGCCGACGCTTGGCTATAAAAAGAGCTCGACCGATCGAACTCGACATTCACTTCAAAAACTAAACACATTTCACTTAAATGCATACAATGAGAGTTTGTGAGTTGACATTGACGCTCTGTCATCCCGGCATTCCATTAACAAGCGATCCTTGCCTTATCCTTTCAGATAACATGAAATTGTTCACGGTTGTGATTGCATTGTTTGCGCTGGCTGGTTCCAGTGAGGGACAAGCACCGCCGTGCGATGGGTCGGAGACAACAGTTCCACCCTGTTCGACATCACCGCCCTGTACTACAACGGCACCCTGTACGACAACAAAGCCACCCTGTACTACAACTGAGATACCCTGTACAACAACTAATATTCCTTGTACCACAACACCGCCCTGTACTACTACACCGCCATGTACTACAACACCGCCCGGTACTACAACGCCACCCTGCACAACAACTGAGGCACCCTGTACTACAACACCGTCCTATACGACAACGCCACCCTGTACTACAACACCGCCCTGTACTACAACGCCGCCCTGTACTACAACACCGCCCTGTACTACAACACCGCCCTGTACTACTACACCGCCCTGTACTACAATACCGCCCTGTACTACAACACCGCCCGGGTCTACAACGCCACCCTGCACAACAACTGAGGCACCCTGTACTACAACACCGCCCTGCATTACAACGCCACCCTGTACAACAACTAAGACTCCTTGTACTACAACGCCGCCCTGTAATACAACACCGTCCTGTACGACAACACCGTCGTGTACAACAACGCCCCCCTGCACAACAACTGAGGCACCCTGTACTACAACACCGCCTTGTACTACAACGCCACCCTGTACAACAACTTCAACTTGTACCACAACACCGCCCTGTACTACAACACCATCCTGTACTACAACGCCGCCCTGTACTACAACACCGCCCTGTACTACAACACCGCCCTGTACTACAACACCACCCTGTACATCAACGCCGCCCTGTACTACAACACCACCCTGTACTACAACACCGCCCTGTACTACAACGCCGCCCTGTACTACAACACCGCCCTGTACATCAACGCCGCCCTGTACTACAACAGAATGCACAGAGGCAATAGTAACAATTAGTCTTGCCAAGCCCCGTTGTAAATGCCCCTCTGGCCTAGGCGATTGTGACTGTGGCGTGTTAGATGATGCCGCAGCCCTGGTCTCGGCACTCGACTGCCGTGGAATGAGGGATGGCACGATCCTAACGGATCCCAAGCACTGCCGCAGATACTACGTGTGTCGCAATAACCGAGCCAGACGTCAGACCTGTGCCGCTGGCCAATGGTTCGACCGCAGCGCCAAGATCTGCCTCAATCGTGCGCTGGTGACAAACTGTTTGCTGGGCCGCAACTGAACGCTGAACACACCCTGTGCTCGTATACATTAATACATAAATACATAAATTTTTTTCTTGTTTTGAATAAAGTACATAAATGCGGCAATAATTCGTTTTTTTTTTTTTTAATACAAGTCAAGCTGCGCTTCGTAGCTAGACGCTGATAAATAGTGCCTCGTTCCGTCGTCTATTAATGTCGTTTTGTTAATAGAAATCCTGGTCTAAGCTGACGATTAAGCTGTCTCGACTGCCAGAAGCGTCTTCGCCAAGGCCCAACGGACGGTTTTTCACGCTCGGCCCGTCACGAGCTGCCATCAATTTTCGGCTAAGGGCTAAGCAAAAAACGTTGAAGCTGTGAAGAACTTTCAATCAGGCAACAACAACAACAACAAATGGCCAAGGCAACGGCAAAGGCAAAACAAGGCAATAAATTTGTCAACACTTTAGGCCAATAACCGCGAGCGCAATCTGAATGTAACTATAACTTTGTCTGTCACCCCTGACCCCCCTCTGGAGGAGGAGGAGGAGTGAGCAGTGGGTAGTGCGGGATGTAAGACGTGGGTAGCGGGTAGTGGGAATCGAAATTTGAGCTGGAGCTGGAATCGGAATAAGAATCACTAGGGGTTCGTATAACATGCACTGCAAAAGTTTGCACCAGCTCTGTGGGATTGGTTCTATATAGAGAAAAAGCCGTCAACTTTTGGGGCGCCAGTGTGCGGCATTTGTGAGTTGTTGGGTTGTGGCGTTATAATGTTGTGTTTTTCTTTGCCATACCCTGCACTCATAGAATTGAGAGAGGGTATATGACAAGCAAAGGGGGTTCGCTTTATGAAAGTTTATTGATTCGAGATTTTCATTCTAGCGAATAATGCATTAAAATTATATTTATATTTTATTATATTTATATCTTTAGGTCCGATTTCTCATGGTGGACCTTCAACAGTTCTGGGTCTGTTATGGAATTCGAGGTCTCACTAATTAACTGCTCTTTGTTAGTTTACTAGCTAGAGCTGATACGTTTACTATATCCTTATCTCAGTCGCTCTCTCTCTCTCTCTCTCTCTCTCTCTCTCTCTCTCTTTCTCTCGTTCTCAATTACTCTTCCATTCTTTCACTGTCTGTGTCTCTCTCTCTCTGACGCTTCATCTGTTATAATCTATCTTTCTCTCTCTCTATCTTAATTTCTCTCTCTCCCTCTCCCTCTCTTATCTCCATCTCCTTCTATCTCTCTCTATCTCTCTCTCTCAACATTTCGTTCTCATAATAATGTCTCTCGCTCTCCCTCTCTCTTTCGTTATCATCCATACATACAGGGTATATCTTGGTCTTGCATACTCTTTTCGCTTTTCACATACAGAGACACGCACACTTGCGCACATATACTCGAGAGAATCAGAGCTTTAGTGAGACATCTAGCGTGATTTGTGCATTTTGGTATCAATTTGGAAATTCGGTAAGTTCCCTAACTCCCTCTCACACTGTCTCCATTTACACTCTCTGTCTCTGTCTCTCTCTCTCTCTCTGTCTATCTCGCTCGCTCGCTCACACACATGCTGTAAAACGACTTCAAAATGCAGCAGGCATTATCGTATTTCCGCTTGTGCATTATTATTTTTGCGTCTGCCTGTCGATTTTTGCTTTTGTTACGCTTTCGCTTCGCTTGTTTGCGGCATTTTGCATTTTTGTGGGTCACAAACACAAATCAAAAGCACTGCACCACCCTGCACCACACACCGCGCACTTCGCACACCGTGCCGAGTTGTATCATATTTCACAAGGGCATTCGACGCTCCTACTTCTGCCGCCGCTGCTGCTGTTGCTGCTGCTACTGCCATTGCCCATGTTTCCTTCCAGTCCCGGCCATTGGCAGCGCAGTCTTTTTCCTGTCCTTTTCCATTACCAAAAAAAAAAAAAAAATAGAAAAAAATTGAAAAAAAAAACAACCGCAGCTTCAGCCAGAGACGATGCAGCATAGCCACACAGCTCGCCGGCTCCACTTGATTCTGGTTGAGGACATTGCAAAAAAAAATAAAAATAAAATACAATAAAAAAAAGTGGAATAAAAATGCATAAAATTCCGCGAATACTAGCTTTAAATACAACAACAACTACAACAATTTTAACTGGTATTAAGCTTGTTTGCCACATAAAATATTCGACGTCCTACTTGGAGGCTTCGAGGCTGGCTACATAAAACCCTAAATAGACATAAACGGATTCAGTGAGCAAACCAAGTTAAGTCCTTGCAAATGTAAATGTCGCTAACGCGTATCAGCTCTGAAATATGGCAAGAAACACTTGCTCTCAAATCATGGCTAATTGAATTTAGCAACTAATATTGAAATACACAGAGAATACTATCAGACTAAGTAAAATCTCCTATCTTCTATGTAATATCAGAATTTCTTTGTATTGATGTGTATAACAATTCATTTTATACGATTCGATAAAGAAGCATTTATTAATTAATTATTAATTTATTAACTTACTAAACTGTGTGTATATTATGTACGTTTGTAATGTCAACATATATCATATAGTTTCGATATAAGTGAAAAAAAAGAACTCTTAAGATCCGATTTTATTTGCATTACATTTTATTCGCATATTAAAATAAATTATAAAATATGTCGAAGAAAACCTAAAAAGCTTTTATAATATTTAAACAGAGCATTTATTTAAATTGTATTTCTACTGCGATTTGATAAATACCAGAAGGAGAGGAGCAATTATCGATATTTATCGATGTATATTTTATTTAAATACATTTAATCTTCATGCGCCACCAATTTAAGCTCTAAATTTCTCTATGCTTTGTTTTAAATTTATTTTATTTTATTTTCTATATACGAATTGCATATGCTTATATTGTTCTTAATATTATTCTGTTACATGCTGTGGGCATGATATTAATCTTGCTGATAATTACAAATGTTGTTTCTATTAAATTTGTCGTTTTTTGTTTTTTTTTTTTTTTTGTTTTTGTGTTTATTGTTGCTTTACAACTTGTGTCGATTTTTGACATGCCCGCAAGCAAATCCCTGGAGCTGATACCGTTGTTTTTCTGTTTGACTAATACTCGATTAAATACTGTAGGCGGACACTCGAATGTGAAATGAGTATATTGGTTTTTTGCAATGTTCGTCTTGATTAATGTCCGTTTGTTCGTATAAATGCACGCTATTTTGCGGCCAGAGACTTGAAATTTAGAAGCCTGACAAATAGAAACTACTGTTGACAACCTCAAATCAAAAATTGGCAAAACGAAAATGTGGTGCCGCGAATGAGTATTCTGCAACTGATAACACCCGACTAGACTAAAGGATATCTGCCAGACTGTTAACCTAGACGGGCATAATTTTTGTATTTTTTGTAGCTGACAATAAATGTTTATTTCGATTGTGGTTAAGTTGAAAAAAATTATTTGTTTTGTTTATTTTTTTATTCATTGGTCGCCCGGTTAGTGTTGGAAAGTGTCGAACGGGCAGAAACAGGCTGCAGTCGCAGTCGCAGTCGCCCGCAGCCACAGAATAACAATTAAATATAATTGGTACGTGAATTATGACACTTACCTTTAATCAGTGCACTTAACAAGTGGCGTTAATCATACGCCATGTTGCCCCGAAGGCTGTCGCCTGTATTTGGCTCGCTTTTTCAGTTCTCTTTTTTGTATCAATAATATATGTATATATATATTTTTTTATTATTATATTTGCATTTAATTTAATTTCTGCAGCTGTTTGTGATTACTTCAACTCACTTTCAATCAATTGTTGATCTCTGTATTCATTTATCTGCATATATAATTAAATGTATATGTTGTATATGTTTTTCAATGTGTCCACAGCAACAACAGCAGAAGAAGCGAGTGCTTCGCATTTTTAATTAACCACTTTAATGTAATTAGACCAGCAGCAACAGCAAATAATACAAAATGCAAATTTAAAAAATAAATCAAGAAAAAAAGAATGTGCAAGATATTCAACGTGTGAATTTGAAGCATTCGCGGCTAATTGCGTTTAATTAATTTATGCGCATTAAAATGTCTTTATCAGCCGCATATCGAGAGAGAGCGAGCTCATAAATCTATGTTTACAAACAGACGTTAGTATAAATATTAATATATACATACATACATACATACATATAAGTATCTACATCATATTTTGATTGAGTGCACGCTCGTGTTATGGTAACATAAAAATTCTCATGAAATTTATATGAACAATCGTATTGAAATATTTTTCGTAAGCTTTTTTGTGTCTTGAAATTGGATTTATTATTGTTAATATATATTATATTCACAAATATTGTTTGTCAATACACACACATGAAATATTTATATATGTAAAGTACAGAAATACCCAATATATATATATAAATTTTTTTTTTTATATTACTATAATCCATTGCGTTTGCACAGCCTGGCATGGCGTTCACAAATTCAATATACTCATTTCACAGCGTGAACGAGCATGGCAGAGAAACCTAATAAGCGAACAAATGCCAGCCGAGTTTATAATGGCTCCCCGTGGTTCAAATATTTTTGGCAGATTGTGCGCTGAATTTTTAATTACAAATTAAATTTTCTAGACTGTAACTAACTGGAAATGGAGCACTTGCATTTACACACACCCACACACACACACACACACAGCAAAGGGTTGTAAAAGGCGCGGCGCGCTTTAATGGGCTTCCAGTGAACTCCAACAATCTGGCAACTCTGGCAATGTCAGGCAGGCAGTCTGGCAGGCAAACAGCGGTACAGTTATTTTCCATTATTAATAAATGCGACGCACTGCTCAGCCAGATAGCAGACAACATTTTCACATACGCACACACACACACACACACACACACACACACACACACACACACACACACACACACACACACACACACTCACAGTCGGCGAGTAAAAGTTTTGCGCCATTTGCAAGTGAAAGTTGCACGTAAGTAAAATAGTTTTGTGTAGCAATTGAAAAGCGCTCAGCGAACTTTCCACAGCAACAGTTCATTTTCCACCTACAGCAGTGTCGCCGCCGTCTCAGAGTCGCAGAAACAAAAAAAAAAAAACAACTTGTGCCATTTCGCTCCATTTGTAAATAGTTTTTTAATTTAATTTTTCTTTTCCCGCTTTCCCCCTTCTTTTTTTTATAGTAGTTCCAAAATATGCTTGATCTCGCAAACAGCTGAGTTCAATTAGAAATAAAAACCAACTGCACACTGGTGAACTAGTTCCGAATAGTTAAATTTTGGTGAACTGTGACAGCTCGCAGTGCTAAAATATGTATATACATAGATATGTTTGTATCTATATAATGAGGCTTACACGCCCTACAATATTATTTATATTTATGCACATTTGATTCTTTAAAATTTATTGCATTTTGTTGTATTAACATTTTTTCAAATATAATTATAATATATATATATACTATATATGTATATATAATACAATTTGTGCAGCCTTCAAATTCATAAAAATGTCTATAATATTTTGTTAACCAACTTTTATAATAAATAAAGTATATTTTTAAATATTTTTTTGAATTGTTACGATTTGAATTTTTAAGAATTTAAAACGATTTGGTTGATTTTGAGATTTTTAATTTTTTTTTAAATATACTAATTTAAAATTAATTTTTTTGTTTTTTAATTTTTAAGAATATATTTTACCCTGCTTTTCATGTGATATATTGTTCATTCACAATTGAATTAAATACCATAAATAATCTACATAAGAGCGTGTTATTATAAATATCTTATGATTGGAAAAGCAGCTCTGCCTAAAGCTAAGGATATCTCATAGTCGAGCAGTACCGACTAGTTAACAATATTTGTACATTTTATTAAATCTTATAATCATCTTATTAAATCCGCTGATCTATCTCTAACCAGAACTCATTTAATGTGAGCCTGGAATGCATTTTGAACTCTACATACATATTCTCTTTTATCTCATAAGATACTATATCTATGTATATATGTATGTCTTTTGTTTTGGAATCGCATTCATAACGAATTATGTTCTCATTTTTATGTGATGTCGAGCTAAGTCTAGGCTTGAAGCTACTTTTGTGATTTATCAAGTTTCTAGTTTGTGTCTTTATGCCGAAAGATCTTGAGCTACTACTTCAACTCAATGAATTTCTTTGTAAATGTTTATATATGCTTAGAACTAAAGCTACTTCTGCAACTTTTAAGATACGAGCACAGTGGCAAAAAATTTACATTTCAGTTGATGCTTCAGCTTCTCAAGTTGCTAGATCCTTAAAGTTGTGTCAAGTATATAAACACTTGTCGCATAAATTAGCACGCACTGTGTCTAACCTTGAAATATGTTTGTATGTGTGTATATAACTTTGCCTTTAGTCCTCTCGCTTAGCAAATCGCCAGTTCCATTTTGATGATGTTAAAGCTGATGCTAAGCATTCGGCGAACGATGTCATCGTTGAAATTGAAAGGCGCTGAGATCTTAAGTGGTTTATTCAAGAGGCGGCCAAGAATAGAGGCGTGGCTAGGGGTCTGGCGGGACAGACTGTCAGCACAAGCAGCTGGCATAAAGGGCAAACGAAAAGTGAAAGTGAACAAAAACGAAAAAAAAATATATATATGTATATATATACATATACATATATAAAAAAATGAATAAAATAAAATAAAATATAAGAAGCAAGAGAAGAAGAACGAAAATGTTGCTTTACACCTTCGCACGAGCCAAGCAGCAAAACTAAGCAACAGAAACTAAGCACAACGAGAGTCGAGAAGAAGCGTAATAAATACAAATCATATGAAAGCAACAACAACAAGCGAGCATAAACAACAAATTACAGTTGCTGTTGTCGCTGTTGTTGTTGTTGTTGTTGCCAAACATACAAGTACATATAAATTCTTTGGCAATTTATTATTAGACAGAAGAAAAAAAGCAGACGCCGAGGCCGAGCGACAGCATGAGACAGAAACAGAGCGAGCGAGAGAGAGAGGGCGATACACAGGTTAACATGCCTGGCTGAATACCCTGGCCAAGCAGCATATTATAAACGTGTCACAAATTTTGCTGAAGATGTTCCAGCCGCGTTATGGCCATAACTTCTTAGCCATGTCTATATTGTATATATGTATATATATATAGAAGTATAGGTATACATATCTATTATATATATTTCCATTAAAGAGCACCCAAAAGGGCTGCAATTGCTGATGGCAAGGGTATTTGATCTTCGATAGAGACACGAACATAAATTGCTCTTGTCAACCCATCTGCAAGGCGCACGGCACACACGGCGAACAGCTCAGTGAGAGCGGGAGAGGGAGACAAAGATGTAGAGTGAGAGGAAAAGTAAAATATTTGCCATGTTATTATTATTATTATTATTTTAGAGAAACAATATGATATGGTATACGTTTATATAGTGAACAGAATGGCGCTTGTATCAAGCAGAGAGACACACACACACACACACACACACACACACACACACACGCACACTCGCTGCAGACACGCGCGCCATATGCTGAAAGTTCGAGCGTCGCAGCGTCTCTTGCGGCGATTGGCGTTTGCCTAGTCAATATTTCATTTGGCACTTGAACCAAATACTTTTAGTTCGCTGTCGCAGCGCAGACGAAGGTTGCTGCAGATGCTGTCGCTGCAGCTGATGCCGACGCCGACGCCGACGCCGACGTCAACGTGGATGCTGTTGCTAGTGTCGGCATCAAGACGCGAGCAGAGAACAGGCGACAGCGTAAAACTTTAGTCATGAGCATCTACAACATTCATATCTGCTTATGTATATCACAAATACACACACACACACACACACACACACACACACTCACTCACACACACAGTAATTGATTTGTGTTTATATTTGGCTAATTTAGCCGCTGACTCGCCTGCAGCAGCTAATTTTGAGGTCGCGACACAGCATGGCGTATGCGTGATTTTTTTGCTTATTCCGGAACTCGAGCGCAAAAGTCGAGCGGAAAATTGTTGAAAACAATGTTTGTTTACATAGGCCTATGAGGACTACATCCAAGCAGTTTCGCTAGCTATCAAATATTGTCAATCGAATGCAAAGCAACGTTAAATATTTTGAATAGTACAATAAAAAAAAAAAAACAAACAAATTGTAGTATACCCGTGAAAATTTATAAATTTATAAAATGCCGTAATTCTATTGAAAATAAGATATAAAAAAAAGAAAAATATGAAAAAATAAAATATAGATTAAATATCATTTCTAGCTGCACAGCAAGCCAGTTTTATTGCATAACGCTCTTCTATGTGATTCTCAAAATTCTATTTCAGCTTTAAAGTATTGCATGTATACATAGTTTTTTTTTTCGAAAAATATGTATATCAAAATAATATTTAAATTATTATTATTTATTTTTTTTTAATTAGTAAGCTTTCACACGTAAAATAAAATTTTATGAAATATAGCCCTTCTATGCGATTCTCATACTCACACACTAGTATGGCATTAGAATAATTCAAACTTCATTGCATTTAATATTTAATAAATATCTACTTTCTATATACAAAAATATAAAATATACTATATTTTCATTCTAAAGAATTGCTTTAAAAGCATTTTAGTGTGTTTCTATCCGAAAACTGGCAGCTAAATAATAATAGCAATGGGCATTCAATCATTTTTAGCAATGCAATTTTCATAGCAATTTTCCATTCCGAGAAATGTCAGAGCAATAGAACAATTGATAAGCTTTAGCATACGAAAGCTTGGCTTAGACAAAGTTGGCAAAAAAAAAGCAAGCGAACTGAATTAAATTCCGTTTTATTTGAGCGATTCATGGAGTGTTTGATTTATTTATAATATGCGCAACGGGAATCAAGGCTGCAAAACTCTCTATAAACTACAATAAATGTTCTAGATATAACAAATCTAAAATACAAATTGAAATGTTTTATCTCTCAAAGACTTTCACCAATTTGATGTATGTATTAGCAAATGGCATAGAATAACCCAATTGTTGCATGCTTATTTGATTAAGGCACATATAGAGACACAGACAATCGACAGAGAGAGAGAGAGGGAGAGAGAGGGAGAGAAATGCTATAGAAAAATATTTGATAACGAACATGCGCTTGTATACGCATAATTGAGTTAACAACACATTTGGCCCGCTTAACACATTTGCTTCATTTCGTTCTTTATTTTCTCATTCAATGCCTGAATGAGAATATAATAAAAAGGAAAATATACAACAACAACAAAAGCAGTGGCAAAGAGAGACGGCAATAGCAATTGGGCATCGCTCTGGCCAACACAAACGGAATCTTTATTGCGAATGGATATGATAAATTGGGTATAAAATATAATATATGCACACTTCTGTGTCTGCCCTCCATATTGATTGCTTTTATTTGCCCTTTTTGTTGGTTTCTGTTGTTATATTTTTTTCTTATTTTTTTTTTTTGTTTTTTCAAGTCTGCAAATAAAATTGCTCTGTTAATACACAAATTTAAGCTTGCGTAAACTCTATTTAAATGTTACACGTGTCGTAATATTTTCTACTTTGTTTCATTGCATTTCGATTTTTGCACATTTCACATTTTTCACGTTTTATTAAATTTACACCAAATTCGACTGATTCCAATTGGCATTATGAAAGCGAATTCATATTTTAATTGAATTAAAATGAATTTTCTAATTATATATTTTTATTTGTTTTCTTTTTCTTTTTTTTCTTTTTCTTTTCTTCCTGGGAATATATATATGTATGTGGGCAAGCTTTACATAAGAATTATTTGTGAAGAACTTTCAAAGAAACTCAATTTAATTAGCTTAAATAGAGACTTTAAGTGCGCCAATGTGGGGTATGCTCGACTAGCAGATATTTTAGGTGAAACTCTCAAGTATTAAATGTTCGATATGGACTCATATCGATTTTAATATACATATATAAATCAAGCTCAAGCACACCTGCTTCTGCCTGTTAAATGTAATTGAAAAAAAGTAATTTCAATTTATTCTCAGTGAATTTAAATAAAAAAATCAATTAAAATCAATGGTACAAAGAAATTCCTTTAAATGAAAATTCCTTTAATGAAAAATGAGCTAAAACAAACAAAACAAAATATTTATTTAAGATTAGCTCTCATTTGAATTGTTAATGCTTATAATTATGATAGTTCATTTGAATATTTAATAAAATTGGCAAATGCATTCCAAATAAGTTTCTATAAAATTCCTATGAAATTCTCTTAGCTAATGGCAAAATGGAAATTGCATTTTGGCTTTTATACTGAAATATTCAACAGGTTTTTTTCTATTTTTTTTTTTTTTTTTTTTTTTGCATTGCTTTGCTTTTTTGTTTTTTTTTTTTTTTGTGGCATAGCCGAGAAATTTTCAACTAATTGCGGTTACGCCAGACAATTGCGAGGGCGGTATTTCATCGTGGGAGGAGAGGGGGGGGGGGGTTCTCGGTGCTGGTGCAGCGTTAAATGCGAACACAAAAAGGATTTCAATAAATGTCATAAATTTGCCAGACGACTTAACAAATTGCGAGCTGAATGAGAATGAAGAGAGCCGCTCTGTGGAATCGGAATCGAGTTGGGAGTGGAAATGGAAATGGAGCAGCCAAAATGGCAGCTCAACGGCAGAGATGGGGAAATGGTAATGGAGCTGCTTAGTTGCGGTTCACAATGAAATGATTTCCTTTGCGGCCAAGACAACAGAAGCTGCCACCGCACCTTGCCTTCCTTTCTCTATCTCTCTCTCTCTCTCTTTCTCTCTCTCTCTCGCTCACTCCGTCTGGACTTTCGATGATTATCATTTGAGCTCTTGTAAACGCTGCCATAACAAAAACAGAGAGAGCCACAAAATGTGAGATAGCAAAACTTAACAGAAATTAAAATTTTTCGCAAGTTTCGCTGCTGCGATGCATGAAAATGGGAAACCAAAATTAAATTTCCATAAGTAAAACAGGGAAAATAATACACAAATATACAGACAAATATATATGTATAGGTATTTATGTATGTGTGTACCAAGAGATGACCGCAGACGAGATGAGCTGAGTGGCCAAGAGGTACGTCTGGTTATGGCTGAGAGGGTGGTGGGCAGCAGGGCCAGCTGGGGGATGGGTGGAGAGTGCGGGTCGAGCTGCGGCTGGGCAAAAATTCAAAAGCTTTCACTTTTTTAGCCAACGAGAATTCTACTTTTTTTTTTTTTTTTTTTGTTCTGCGTGTTCTGGTTTTTCTTTAGGTTCTATTCATATTATTTTTTATCTTTTGCGTAATAATGAAATTAAATTGCCGCCTCACACACGCACACACACACAAACAAAGAGACAGATAGTCCTACATATATATTTATGTATGTGTATATATATATATATGTGTATATATATCTGCTAGATACGAAATGTATGTGCGTATTTTTATCTCTGCAGTGTTCTTTTTTTTTCTTTTTCATATCTGTGGCAACTGCGAAAATGGGGCATAACCAGCTAAAGAAGCGCTCGACGAATGCCCTAGCAGAGGGGCAGAGTTATTTGAGAAATAGATTAAAAATCGATAATATGGAATTAAAAATATGATTATATCTTATTGAAAATATATTGCTTAAAAATATAGTATATAACCCATTAAGTTCATAATTAGATTATACAATATATGCTAAAAAAAATATATATTTAAATTAAAAATTAATTCGTTTACTATATTTATTTTATGAGCAACACAATAAAAAATATATATATTTCAAAAAAATAATTATAATAAAAACATAATAATAAAAGAATTAATAATAATAACTTTTTTAAACTATTTTTTTTTTCAATTATGTTATTTTTAAACTATTTTTTTTATTCAATTATGCTATTTATTATTAATTTTTTTTTATTGATACTTTATTTTATGAACAACACAATAAAAAATATACATAAAAAATAATAATAATAAATAATAAAAAAAAATAGTAACTTTTTAACTATTTTTTTTTTTTTTTTTTTTTGGAATGTTGTTATTTTTTATTAATTTTTTTATTGATACTTAGTGACTTCATCAAAGTTTTTGTTCATATTTTTACTTATTTAGTTGAGCAACTACTAAGTTTATGAACATAAAATTTTTAACAAGTTTTTTTTTATTAAATTCAAAATTATTTAATTGAATTCAATGCAAAACAAATCGATTAAAATTAGCCAAACTCGATAAAAATCGATCAAATTAAACGAAGTACAAATACAGTGCGTTCTCAGTCTAAAAGACCAAAAGCTTTTGTGAGTGACGAAAAATAAAAAAAAATAAGAAAGCAAAATAAAACATTTTATAGTTTTCCCCCATTGTGATTCGCTTGATAAACTTGTTGCCAAGTTGAAATTTATTATTTGAAGTTTTGTTGAGACATTTGCATTGTATTACAAGTATCTGCATGTCATCCCAGTTTTATTATCTTATATTATTACACTTGGTCACTTTGCTCGTGTAGTTGAGTTTTAGTAGTTGAGGGCAATGTAGGTCAAGAATTTACATAAATAGCTGCAAATGTTTTCTGGCCAATTTTCGGGCCAAGTTGCTTGGCGTTGAGCGAAATTACCAACGTAATCCACAGAAAAAGAAAAAAAAATAATAATAATAAAATGAAATAAAAAATGAAAACAATTTTGTGAACCGTGAAAAGTTCCGGTTGGTATGAAAATACAAAATGGCGACACAGACATACATATATGCATATATATACATATTAATATATACATATCTACGTTCCGGACAGTTCAATCCATTCTTAACAAGCATAAGCTAGAGTGAACCCATTATTCATGCCTTAGATATTTATCTTTCATGTTATTTAATTTCCATATAAATTGCTTTTTTCTGTCACTGATCGCAAATGCTTTCAATTTTTTTGTTTTAGATTTCTCAAAGTTATTTTTAAATCAAATGTATTTGAAATCTATAAATGCAATGACACCGCTCCAATTGGAAATCTGTAGGCTGATTGGAAATGTTTGGGAACTTATTTATGCAGCGATATCCCCATTGCAGCCGAATAACTCGACGATCGTTGAGCAAAAATAATGGTATATTTTAATAAATGTAGGGTTTAAGTGTTGACTAGTTGGGCAACCATATGCCAACCTCTTTGGTAGCTGTTGCGGGCTGCAGTGGGGCCAATGAGTACAACGACATGAGACACAACAACAACAACAACAACAATAACAACAACGACGGAACACAGTGCGTGTTAGCCTTGGGCTACATTCAGCAGACAAGACAACAGCACGCAAAATTCTACACGTTCATAATGCAAACTTTGAGGCGAAAATAAAATGCGGCAGACAATGCCAGCAAATATGGGGAACAGAACGAAGAAGAAGAATAAGAATAAGAATGGGCTATGGCAGACCATGGGACCTTCGTCAATGTTGCCTTTATCAATATGTTCTTGCGCCTCTTGTTGTTGTTGTTGTTGTTGCTAGTTGCTATTGGCTTGAGCAGCATGCGAACATTATAACACATATGCACACATACTAACACGCACATACATCATACATACATGTGTAAAATTTTTTGTGAGAGCAGCTGTGCTGCTGCGCTCTTGTTGTTGTTGCTTAATGCAGAGGGAAGTCAACAGGAAAAGCAAAAGAAGAAACAAGAATGTTTGTCTATGTGCGTGTGTGTAGTTAAGCATATATGTATGTACATGTGTGTGTGAGGGGAGCGATGGACCGAGCTCGAAGAGTGAGCGAGCGAGAGAGAGCTGATGGCATCTGTTTAATTTTTGCTGTTGTTTTTATTAATGAATTTTTATGCTCAGTGGGCGGCAGCGCAGCGTCTGCTGCTTCCATATTCTTCATATTCTCTGTCCTCGATGCCCAGCTGTTTGTGTTGTTCTTGTTGTTGTTTCTGTTGCTGTTGTTGTGGTCGCCTTTTGGCTGCGTTTGCTTTTTACTTTTGGGCTATGGCTAAAAATATGTCTGTCTGCCAATTCGCTAAGTGGCTCAACTTATTTATGTGTGTGAGTGTGTGAATGTGTGTGCATTGGTGTATGTAGGCATATACAGTGGAGCTTTCTTATGGTGTTGATTCATGTGTGAATGTGTATGAGTGTGTGTGTGTGTGTGTGTGTGTGGTTTACAGCTGAGTGCAATGACAATGTTGCTAGGAACTTCAAACATATTTTCGAATATAAATAATGAATGATAAATAGCAGCAACAATATGTATACAAATAAAAAAAAAAACATTTCACTAGCTTCATGATTACAAAAATATATTTAATAATTAAATAAACACACACACATAAATAAGTAATAAATAATAATATGTAAATTAATAAAAATAAAAAATATAATTTAATATATACAAAAAAATGATAGAAAATATTCTAGTGTAAATAAAAATATGAATATCAAAAATAAATAAATAGTTGAATATAATCAAAGTATATTTAATAAATTAATTAATAACAGTAATCTAGCAATGCAATACAAAATAAAATTTTATGTTATTATATACATATTTAATTTTATTTTTTCTTATGCATTTATAATAATTTTTTTTATCTATTTTTTATTTATTTTATTTTTATATTATTTTTATTTTATTATATTTATTTATTTTTATTTATTTATTTATTTATATTTATTTATTTATTTTTATTTTTTTATTTATTTTATTTTATTTTATTTTTTTTATTATTATTATTATTATTTTTTTTGCTTTTATAATTAATAAAAAATATATATAAGTTAATTAAATAGTTTTTCGACCTACATTTACTTGAACATATGCTCTCATGCACTTGCAATATTTAGCGACGTTTCACTGTTGTCAAATCGCTGTTGTCTCTGCTGTCTGTCCTCTTTGGCCGATTTCTAACTGTAATTGCAATTGCCCTGCATGTGGCTCTGCTGCTGCTGCTGCTTGTGTTGTTGCTGTAATTAGCTGTTGCTGTTGTTGTTTCTCTTCATTTTGTTTTTCTCTTTCTTATCGAAATGCGATTTGAACTTTTTTCTTTCTTTTTTGGCGCGCAATACCGTTGCACTCAGTTGCCGGCTAACGGCATTGGGCCGCCGACAATGACACACAATTTCGTATTTCGCTCACACAAACGCGCACAAACGAAAAAAAAATATATTTAAAAAATAATAATATATGTATTTGTAATTAATAATATTTAGTTGCTTGGCTGTATTTATTTCTTGTTTTGTATTTCTGTATTTATTATCATTGAATTGCCGCACTTTTGTTTTCGTACTGCACTCGCGATATTCTCGAAAGGAAACACACAAATGCACCCACAATATCCGACACGCTGCGCTATGGGCGCTTGAACATGTCCGTGCACGTGGCGAACTCGACGCTGACTGTGGCTGTGCTCGCAGCTACTCCACGACGGAGCGAAATGTGCCGCTTGTGGCGTCCGCATCGGTTGCCTGCGTTGACACAATGACTCAGTGGCGGCCATAGCCCAGAGCCCCGTCGTCGCCTGGCAAGTCACGAGCGCAGCATCGTCGAGCCGAGCCACGAGCACGACGCACGAACTCAATAGCCGAACACTGCACGCGACGCCTTTTGAGCTATTTTCATGCTATTATATTTTTGGCTAAGCGTCGCGCTGTTGCTCACGCTCACTCACACAAAGCATAATTTCCCCATATTTCCCACTACCGAGACTGAGACTGAGACTGAGAGGCAACTGCCAAGAGAGCAGCCACCGCATTTGAGTGAGCGGGCGAGCAAGTGCAGTTGAGAGCGCGAGTGGATTTGTTTTTTTGAGTGCTTTCAATTCATTTGGCGCTCATGTTTGCCAGACTTTTGGCTCATTTCCGCTTGTCGTGCGTAGGACTTCCGCTGTCGTATGGCCAAGCAACTTGTGCGAACGACCACGAACTTGATTACGAGCCGCAGCCCGAATATGTCGGCCACGGCCTTTGTGAGCTGCCCATTCAAATGGTCGTTCAGGATCGCACAGCATTTAACTCAATGGCGAACTGCGTATATGAAGAGTCTCAATTGAATGTTCGCTGGCCAAGCCAAGTCTCAAATGAAGCCTTTTTTGGGAGCTCTATGAAGGGAGAATTATTCGACTCTAGATACCCTATAAAAATACATAATTATAAAATCATTACTTGCCCTTTGACTCTCCAAAGATGAACGAGATACAGTTTTTTAACTTTTTTTCGATAAAGCTTTGAATTGATTGAGTTAGCCATTAACAAAAAAAAAAAAAAATCTCTAAATCCTACTTCAGTTTTATGACTGACTCTTCTCTACCAAGTCAATATACCCTTTAGCCCAACAGCACAGGGTATAAAGAGCATTACACCAATTGAACTTAGAAAGCTGTGCAGTTGCTCTGCCAGCAGCGCCTGCTGCCCTTCCGGCTCGACCCATTGCCGGAACGGACTGACTCACTCGACTCGCCGAGTCGCCAAGCAGCGAAACTGCTGCTGCTGCAGCTTTGAATGCAGCCAAAAGCCAGCATTGTACAGCAGAACGAAATGCAAAAAAAAAAAAAGAAAAAGAAAAAGGAACGAAGAAGAGCGGCAAAAACAAATAGAAATTGGCAAAGGGAAAATGGAATTCTTTTTGGCAGCAGCAACAGCCGCAGCGGTGGCTCGATTCTATTTTCGAGGAGAGCCAAAGCAGCAGCAACTCAGTCAAAGGTTGTCAGAAGCAACACCAACAGCAGCAGCGGCAGCAGCAGCCATAGCAACAACAGCAAAGGCAGCAGCAACAACAGCAGCGATCGAAATAGCAATAGGAACAACAACAGCAGCAGCAGCAGCAACAGCAGCAGCAGCAACAGCAAAAGCAGCAACGGCAGCAGCAACAGCAGCAGCAGCAACAGCAACAGCAGCAGCAACAGCAGCAACAGCAGCAGCAGCAGCAACAGCAATAGCAACAGCAGCAACAGCAGCAACAGCAGCAGCAACAGCAGCAGCAGCAACAGCAACAGCAGCAGCAACAGCAGCAACAGCAGCAACAGCAGCAGCAGCAGCAACAGCAATAGCAACAGCAGCAACAGCAGCAGCAACAGCAGCAGCAACAGCAGCAACAGCAGCAACAGCAGCAGCAGCAACAGCAACAGCAGCAGCAGCAGCAGCAACAGCAGCAACAGCAGCAACAGCAGCAACAGCAGCAACAGCAGCAACAGTAGCAACAGCAGCAACAGCAGCAGCAGCAGCAGCAGCAGCAGCAACAGCAGCAACAACAGCAACACCAGCAACAGCTGCAACAACAGCAACAGCAACAACAGCAACAGCAGCAGCAGCAGCAACTGTTGCTCAATTCAATGGATAACTCTCATTGTTTACTTTCACGACAAATTGTCGCCAATGCGTTTTCAGTTGCATTAAGTATTTGTGTGTGTTTTCCAATCTAATATGTATGTGTACAATGCCTTTGAGTGTGATTAACAACACAACAATTGGAGCAACAACAACAACAACAACAACAATAACAGCAGCAGCAATAATGACCAGCGGCCAAAAGCAACGATGCATATTAAGTAGCAGCTTCATTAAACAGTAGCTAAGCACACACACACTCACACACACACACACACACACACACACATACACTCTCCTCTGCTCGGCTGTAACTTAATAAACGCCTGTGCGCCAAACTATTCTCTAAAATTATTAATTAATCCACAAGATACTTTGATAATGTGCATTGCAGCCCAGCCAGAGACACTGGATCCACAGCACACACACACACACTGACACACACAGAGACATGAGGCACACTTGGCCATACAAACAATTCAATTGAATTTGAGTCTAAGTACTCTTGCATACCTTTGTGCTGCATAAGTCGAGCAAGCAATTATGCCCTGGATACCCTGTGACTGCGTTCAGCTGGGGTAGCCTGACTGCCAGCCCAGACAGCAGTCACTCTGAAGCACTATCCTCAATGCAGGATATCAGCTAGTTGTGCACCAATACTAGTTAAAAGCTAAACAGTGCTTAGATTACCGCTAGTCAAGCGTGCTACAGCTAGAGCTAAGGATATCCCCTTTCAGCTCGAGCTGGCCTTTTCAATTAGGGCAAATGTTGGCAGCACCTTTGTGCCTTCAATTTGAAGCTCTCATTACTATTATTTGATTACATTTAAATCATTCACTGTGCACGACTTGCGAGAGTGTTCCAGTCAGATAGGACTAGCTAGAAGATATCCGAACGAATGGATAGACGAATAGATTAACGGATAGATAGACAGATAAACGACAGATAGATAGATAGACGGACAGATAGATGGATCGAGTAGCAGACGGATAAACTGACGGGTAGACAAACGGATAGACAGATGGAGAAGCAGACGGATAGATGGATGGATAGACAAACGAATATACAAACGATTAATAATTCTAGGCAGAATAATGGATAGACGTATAGATAACGGATAGACAGATGGATATACAAACGGATAATAAGTCTAGACAGACAAATGGATAGAGGGACAGCTAGATGGACGGAGAAGCAGACGGATAGATAGACGGGCAGACAAACGGATAGAAAAGCGGATAGACAGATGGAGTGTTCTAACGGATAGATAGACGGATAAGATAAACGGAAATACCGACATATAGATCAACGGATAGAATAACGCGTTGACTAATGGATAATGGATAACGGATAAACGCAGGCGCGCACGAATGTGCAGTCGAACAGACAGACAATCGCACGGATGGAAAGATTAACGCACAGACTGAAAGGCGAACTAGCAGAAGGAAGAATAGCTTACGAGACGGATAGACAGTCGCTAATCTAGCAATCAGATATACCGACGGACGAAGGGATAAATGAACGAACAGGCGGATAGTCGAAGTGATGGACGGATAGATTAACAGGCAGAAAAAGAGATGGACAAACAGGCGATCGTATGGACGAACGGAATAGATGTACGGATGAGCAAGCTGGCATAAAAACTGACAGAGAATCAGTTTAACAGAAGGCCAGACAGTCGAGCAAAGGGACAGGTGGAAGTAACAAGAGTAATAATAATACCAAAATAAATAATAGAAAATAAATGCACAATGATGAACACTGTACGTAACTATAGACTTGCCTGCCAGGTCCTATACCATTCAAGTAAATCATTTCACACAATTTTCAATTCCCAATTTTCTACCCCATGATCGCAATTGGTTAATATCCCAACTATGACAATAACACTTTCGCACGGATTTGAGCACATAATTCAAATCAGATTTGCAAATCAAAAGCCGCGCACAGTTATGCGATGCCGGCGGGGTAGAGGCCGGTGCCCTCAATTTAGCCGTAAAATATGATTCGATTGTTGTGCACTTTGATGCTATCAAAATTGAATGGATATTACGAAATTTTGATAATTTTCCAATTGAGTTGGCGAACAAAGAGCATTTGAAACGAAATGGGTGAGCATTTGGCATTCATGATTAACTCAGCACAGGTAGCGGTGCAACGGGCCGGTGTTGTGGTAGAGCTCTGTGGCTTACGGCTATTAAAACAACAACTGTGACAGCGCGCAACTAAAATAATCAAAAACGCATTGCGGCTGCCAGCGCTGTGCGCCGTGTGTTGTTTATTCAACAGCCACGCCCACTGCACCGTCCCGTCCCCTGCTGCGGCTGCGGCATGTTGGCAACTATTAAACGATGCACATCGAAACGCTGTGGATGTGTTATGGTGTGCACTTGAAATATTTAACAGGAAACTGCAAATGAAGCGCAGACAGCAAATGGTCTCATGCAACCAGTTGCACGAATCGGGGAATCCGAGTCGGGCTAATGCGAAAAAGAGGCCAACAGCAACGGTAACAGCAACAGTAATAGCAGCACCAACAATGCAGGCATCACAGCCCTGAAATACCTCTCTGGCCGCATCATCTGGTGTCCCAGCTGACAAAAGGCTCACTGAACGCCAAACGGGCTTTGTCAGGCGGCAGCACTTGCACATGCAGGAGCAGGAGCAGGCGGCCAATGGCAAAAAACTGTAATGCCTAAAGTTGTGAGGGGGCGTGGCAGTTGTGGCCTTGTACACGTCGGTAGATGTATATGAATTTGTATTCATTAGCAGCCAAGGTGTTCTTCCCTTCTTGCGGCAAGCATGTGCCAGGACTGAGACCAGGGCTCAGTGAAAACGAAGTTGTTCTTTGTGGAGCGCAAGGCTTGACAACATTTCAGTAATGAACCACAAAAAAAAAGGAGAAGAAGAAGCAGTAGCTCATTCAGCATAAAGATTTATCACTTAAGCTAATGAGAATTGCAGAGAACGGCGCAAGAATCAAATCTCATCAGCTGCAACTGAATGTTATTTCAAGTTCGATTTGCGCTTACGGGCAGTGAAGTGATTCAAGTTGATGAGAATTGCTGAGAAGGGCGATTGAACTGCTGGAAATTAATTTAATTTGCAACTACATATATGATAACAAATAAGCGCATGAGAAGCGCAAAGAAGAGCGCGTGCTCAAAATACAGTGGAATCCGGGTATAACGACTCCGCTTAAAGCGTTCAACCGGTTATTTCGGCGAAAATTTGATGCCTTGGTTGGCCCCTATACAAATTATATGAAGGAACCTCCGCTTAGTACGTCTTTGCTTTTAACGACAATCCGCTTATTCTGACGATTTGTTCTATATTTTGAGTAGGGGCAATAATGAGAATACATATTTATTTTTATTTTTATTATTTTCTTTTAATTTGCAACCAGACATATTTATTAACCATAACTAAGACTAAGCTCAATCTATACATTTACATATTAACATGAATAACTAAGTCTACTCTCCATTTGGCAAGTCCGGAACGTGAAATCCTTCTAAACGCCGTCGATGTTATTTGTCGTCGCCCATTTGTATATTTTCTGTTGCTGGAATACTTTGTCTCTGCCAATATCCAGGAATAAACACTCCTGACACTGGAGCTACTGCCAAGGCTCGATTACAGTTCACCGACAGACAACACGCTTAGGGCACTTTGTGGAGAAGTATATAATTTTAATGATGAGAAGATGTCCTTATTATTATCAACGCCATGCGCGAGCCCAAAATTCGTCCACTTGTCCAGAATTCACCACAGAGGCTCTTTGATGATCCGCTGGGTTTGGCTCTGATTGAAATACCTGAAATTGTTGTAGGATGCAAAATAAAATAAAATAAAAATGTTCTAAAAAACGAACTTGAAGACGATAGAAAATCTTTGGGGCATCTTTACTTCATGGAATTATCCCATTGAACATCCAAATGCTGGAGATCCTGACTAATTTTAATGCCAATATCCATTGATTTTTGTTCATTTTTTATTGAAGTGCCCCAGTTTCTTTCTGGCATATATACTTTTTACTTGCCGAAATAATAAAAATTCATACAAAGCGACAAAGAACTAATTAAGAGCAAATTAAAACGAACAGTTTTCAGTTTACAAGATTTTAGCATATAACAGCTTTTTATTTAGCGAATCAAATTTCATTTAAATGTTTTTCTGTGAATTGTGTAGTCAGCATGTATCTCCATATTCATGTCCATATCCATATCCATATCCATATCCACATTCATGTCCATAATATGGACATGAATGTGGATATGGATATGGATATGGACATGAATATGGATATGGATATGGATATGGATATGGATATGTATATGGATATGGACTCCATATCCATATACATATCCATATCCATATCCATATCCATATCCATATCCATATCCATGTCCATTCCATATTCCAGGTAGTTGACGCACTTGTTGCGTCAGCTATAACCGTTCATAAGCTCGTCTCTATGAACAGCTGTGCGGCTTTTAAATATAATGGGTTAATTACCGGCAACAGCTGCGCAGACTTTGTAATTGAGTTGATCAACAGCCGGATACAGCCGAATCCAAATAATATTCGCAATTTCCACGATAGAGTGTTGCATATGTGCTTCATCCAGTCAAGTCGACACAATGATCGCTAACCGACTCGCGAGAAAGCTGTCCCATTCCCGGTCCATAAGGAGACTTAGAAGACGTAAATACGATAACCTTCCCACCTTCTAATCAGTATCTAGCCTCCGTCAAATGTAAATTTGCTTCGGCAAAATCGCAACTAGGACAGCTTCAAGTAAGCGACAAATGAAAGCAGTCACTGGACGATAAACTCATATACATATACATATACATATAAGCAGATAGCGAGAAAGATTGCGAAAAATGCGCTGAGCCCGTGCTGTCTCTATTAACTCTTCGAGATCCCCAACTAATCTTTTAATTTGGTTAAAGAACCAATAGGAAGTCATGCAAGCAGATCATACTTAGATTGCTTGGACACCTCAGCCTCCGCAAGAGGACTGCTCTTGACTTGTCTAATAAAAAACCAACTGCTGCACAGGTGCGCAGCTCTCTCCGAAACCCCCAACTAATCTTTTGAGTCGATTGCCACTAATTATATCTTGACTTTCGCTCAAAGCTGCGACATCTAATTTGCTGCTTAACAGCGCTTCCAACTCCGGCCTTCCCCTTAGCCTGGCCGTGTTCGACGTTCCATCAGCCATACTACCTTAAAACACCAGTATCGTCACAGAAGACGCGTAAGGCACTGTTGCTATGCGTAGCGAATATTAATTAACGTGGCCGATCATTCTCTCCTCGGCCGCATCACCAAACATCTATTTATCAACTTGAAGGCGAAAATCTCTACTAAATCACAATTAAAGAAACGCTCCAAAGCGAAAAAAAGATACAATTCATTTTTATAATTTGGAAATAAATAAACAAATCGCTCGCACACCGGCAATTAAGCCCAAAACCCACACTAATAATGGGGTGAGGTCACGACTCTATGGTCGGTTATTATATATATGCCCCCCACACAGTCGCAAGACTGTGTGAATATATAATAACAATAATATGATACATATTATTACCCGCCCTAATAAGCAACACTTCCAATGCCAGCTCTATGCTCTGTGAGCTACAACCAGTTGAGAATTATAAGGTCGGCCTCAATTAAATTGAAATTCCAGAGTGAACTGCGTGTTGCATACTTTTGAACGCACGTCAGCAAAAATGCCGATGTCGTACGTGTAGGGCAATGCATTTGTTTGTTAAAAAAAAAAAAAAATAATAAACAATTTTTTTTTTAAATAAAAAAATTAAAAAAAAAATTTTAAATAAAAAAAATTTAAATAAAAAAAAAACACAAAAGAAAATAAATAAAACAAAAAATAAATAATTAAAAACGACTGACCCCACCGGGTCTGGACGACTGAATAAATTCCACAGCTGCTGCCCTTTATAGAGGGCGACTTCCACTCAAATTTTGAGCAGGGCGCCAGATAGAGCAATGGGAACATTCTCTGCTGCTGCAGGCATTTTCTAAATGATCTCCTGGAGCTCTTCTGCATCCCTTGCTCTTCTCAGGCAGACGGACAGAGAGACAGAGATATATATATAATAATATATATATATATATATATATATATATATATATATATATATATATATATATTTTTTTTTTTTTTTTTTTTTTTTTTTTATTTTAGAACTCTTAGAATATATTTTTTTTCTTTCCTCTTGCAACACTTCTTCTTAAAAAAAAAAAAAAAAAATAACGGGCTCTTCACTAGCCGACGGTAATTTAATCGACCTGCACAAACTTGTTGGAGTTCTTTTTCTTTGTGTTTTGGAGTTTAAATTTTTTCTTATGCAACTATATGCTAATAATCCACATTTTTAAAAATCATATTTTTAATTAATTGTATTCTGTTTTTTTTTTTTTTTTTGGCGTTTTCATTTTTGTCATTATTTTTCATTGTGGCTTTTTATACTCACTCACTAAACTTTTTTTCTTTCTTTTTTTTCGCAATTCCTCTCCCCCGTCGCTTTGATCTCTATGATGCTCTGCAGGCTTTTAACTTGTTCTAACCTCCGCTCGTCAAGGTGACCCTTGCTGGCGTGAAGGTTAGGGTATGTAAGAACAAACGGACGAAAGTCCACTGAAAGGCAAAATTTTTCCTTAATTTTATATAAATTAAGTTTCTTGTTTTTTTCTTTCTTTTTAAAATCTTGCTTCACATGCCTTTTATTATATTTATCAGGGACCGCAAATAAGTGTTACGCATTTAAAAAAATTGAGGCTCAAAAGAATTCCCAAGAACAGAGAGGAAAACACACATAAGGATTTTTTGTTATGGCAAATTCAAAAAAAGGATAAACTTTTATTTGTAATTTATTATTAAAAAATTATTTTTAATTATTAAAATTGATTTTTATGATAAAAATCAAAAATAATTATTTCAGAACAATTTTTATATAAAAATCAAATCATAACTCTTATTTTTGATTTTTATTATAAAAAACAAAAATAAGAGTTATGGCTTAACTTTTATTATAAAAATTGAAAATAAAAATTGAATTGCAATATCTTTGAAAGTAAAGGAGCTAGATCATATATCGGCTTATATATATGATCTACGCATTATTACCTTTCAGATGATATACAGTATGTATGTAAATATGTACATGTGTATGTAAATATTATTTATCTTTATATGCCTTATATTATTATATTTATTATATACAAATATCTTTATATATATGTTGTTTTTTTTTTTTTTTTTAAATTGCAGCAGCTGTGCGCTGCAAATTTCAGCCAGCAAACACGATCGTTTGCACTTTCGTGCTGGTAGCGAATTGTTTTTAAATTATATAGATTTATATAATTAAGTAATCTTTAATTTTAAGCAAAAACTAAATTTTCTTTAAGCAAAGTTTTAAACACAACTTGTGTCGGAAATGCAATTACTCACCCTATGTACATATAGGCATGCAATGACCATTACAATTATTCTGTATTGATCGATTTCATGTATATACCACTAATCGATATGCATATTGATTTCAAGAAAAAGCTCTTTCAATATTTGCAATATGTTTTTCAATATTTATTTTAGACCAATAGATTATCACACTCTCTCACATCACATCTAAACTTGATCCCCAATCTCTGCTTAGTTTGTTATCAAAATTCAATTGATCATTTCGTCTTGCATAGATCACTAATCGATATGCATATCGATCTTGCGAGAGAGTTCTTTTATGATATATGCAAGTATATTTAGCGCATAGATTTTCACACTCTCTCACAGCACATCTAAACTTGATCCCCAATCTCTGCTAAGTTTGTTATCAAAATTCAATTGATCATTTCGTCTTGCATAGATCACTAATCGATATGCATATCGATCTTGCGAGAGAGTTATTTTATGATATATGCAAGTATATTTAGCGCATAGATTTTCACACTCTCTCACATCATATCTAAACTTGATCCCCAATCTCTGCTTAGTTTGTTATCGAAATTCAATTGATCATTTCGTCTTGCATAGATCACTAATCGATATGCACATCGATCTTGCGAGAGAGTTATTTTATGATATATGCAAGTATATTTAGCGCATAGATTTTCACACGCTCTCACATCATATCGATATGCATATTGATCTTCAGAAAAAAGTTCTTTCAATATTTGAAGCTTTCATGACTCATAGTTTTTCACATGCTCTCACATCATATCTAAACTTGATCCCCACTCTCTGCTGAGGGTATCGGCTTGTCAGCTATGTCCTATGTCCGCAGCACGTTTTCGTGTTTGTTTGCGTCTCGTGTTTGTTTTGCTGATTGCTAATCCGCATTGATGCGCTGCTTTGCTCTCACGCTGCTCTGCCTTGGCATGGCATTCGGTGCTTTATAATACAATTAAATGGCCGGCGAACGAAACGCCATGGAATGGAACACAATGGGGAACGGGGCGCCAAATTAATTGCGCGCAGTGTCAAATCACTCATACGTCCCCTTGGCCGGGGCTGCCCGCTCCCAGTTTCCAGCTTCCAGCTGCTGGAAATAGTTTGGAGCGTAGCGCGTGGGGGTCGCTTGCGCTCGAATATGAAATGAATTCGTTGCGAAAGGGTTTAGCCGTCGCTTAATCGTAAGAATGCTTTATGCCCGCCATTTGTGTCATTTGCAGTTGCGGGACGAGTGGAAAGCTGGGCAAATGGGGCAGCTGGGGCAGCTGGGGCAGGTGGGCTACGCACTGCGGAAGCGCGCACTCGTAAATTACTCGAATAATGAGAATTACAATATTTACTCTTTAACAGCAGCGCACTGGAGCTCTTCACTGTTGCGCCATTTACATATGCGAACGCTTCAGAAAACGCTTTCTTTACAATTTCAACACGTAAATATGTATATATACATAAATATATATATATATAAGGTATGTATATAGGTATATATAATTATATTTGGGGCAAAAGGGAAAAATCGTTATGGCATTTATTAAAAATTTACAATTTTCGGGTTGGTTTTTTAAAATGCAGGCGAGAAAATTTGAAAGTTTGTCCACTGTTTGAGTCACTTTGATACTTTTTACATTTTCCACAACAACAACAGCCGGCTATAATTTTAATAAGCCACGTAGAGCCCCAAAAAGTATGCGGCATAAATTTGGTAGATGGGGGTGGGGGTGGGCATGTCGAAAATCTTTCGAGTCGAACCGAGGCGAACCCTTGGCGATTTGTAGGTGTTAAGCATACAGCAGAACAGTGGGCAGGCCCGCTGAGAGTGTATTCAAGCTAATAGAGAGAGAGAGAGAGAGAGAGAGAGAGAGGGAAAGTGACAGCGTGAGTGAGACACGCTCACTGACATACATATATATATAATAAATGAGTTTCATTATGTGCGGCGCGTCTTTTGCGATTTAATTAAAGCGCAGCCAGAGCGTGGCCAGAGGCGTGAGAGGGGGCGTGTGTAGGGGCAGCGCGTCTGATTGCCATTGCCAGTGCCAGTTCCAGTGCCTGGCGAATGTTGTTCAACATTCAGAGCAAGCAGCAGTCATCGATGAATTGTCGACGCGCTGGCGAAGCAGCGACGCAGCCATCGTGCACGTAATTTCCGTTTCCGCTTCAAGCGAACGAGTAACCAGCCGGTGACACGCGACAGCTGTTTGCACATACTTCAGACTAACGCACTGCAGCACACACACACACGCACACACACACACAGATTGAGAGACAACAGCGAGACTGAGAGTTATGCTCAGGTTGAGATATACCATAGATTACACGTGTTGGCCATGTTATCCAGCCATTGACTGCGCATCGCCGCGTGAAGGCCATAACAAGCAACAACAACAACAAGCAACAAGCAAAAGCAGCAAGAAGCAACACAAATTCAATTCACTTACGAATCAATATTTAAATTTTGATGATTTCTAGGTAACATTGACGACAAACATGACTGTGATTCAATGCTGACTGCAGACAGACTGAGAGACATATGACAAATATGTATTTCCAGCAAACTTTGTTGCCTGTAGTATAAGAAAAAAAAAAAAAGAATAATAATAATAATAAAAATAAAATCCTGACTGTGAATTCTGAAAAATTAGGAAGAAATTTCCATGGGGTTTCTTTTAATCAAAAGAGTAGAGTATTCGCAGCGCTTCCTAGCAATTGCTTGCAAAGCAGAATCTGCAAAACGTTGCAAAATAACGAAAGGCAGCCAACTCCAAGTAGAATGAACGACTAGGAGATACCCTAGCGAGATACCCAACCATAAGAATTTACTACTAAATTTGCATTCTCGTCACAAATCTTTGCCAATTGCTCAAGCGTTTTGCTTAATAACATCTGCTCTACTCAACCGATTGCAATGCAATTTTCAGCATATAATCTAAATATACAATCAAATATATTACAATTTAGAAAACTCTAAGAACTCTGTCCGATAAGGGCTATATTTGCAAATGAACTTCAGCTTTAAGTAGCTAATATAATTGTAAATTTTCTTGCAAAGAAATTCCAATTTTTACACCTGATTCAGGAATATTGGCTATATTGGTAATTTAAAAAAATTAAAAATGAAAAAAAAAATTAATTTAAGAGAACAACATACGGAAATGTTGACGAACGGAACTGCAGACATACATAGGTCTCAGCTCTCGTACCAATCCATAATATACATATACTTTATGTACATTATGAAGTCTGCCACGCCTCCTTTTGCTATGTACTTTAAGAAGCACCCATATACCCTCATTGCCTGCTCTCAATGGATTCAGGGTATACAAATAATTTGTTTTGCCCGTTCCATCAGTGAGTGCAGAGGAGCTCTTGACAAAGGCTACCAAGCGCAGCAAAATTATTTTCCTTTTGTTTTTGTCTCTGCATTTTGGAGTGTTTTGGGCTGCTCTCCGGGTGGGCAAGGTTGAAAAATCACTCTAATGAATTTCCATTCCTAACCTTTGTTCTGTTATATAAAAGTTCTCGGGACGAACTAAACATGCGGAAGGTGAGCAGGAGGGCAACTAATTAAGGGTGAGTACGAGAGTGAACGTTAGAGGGTGAGCGAAGGAGAGTGTAGTGAATTAATATATGTATGGCATATCATATTAGAGCAGTTTCCCTCCCATTCGATAAGTATCGCAGTACATTCATTGCGCCTTTAAAATCGATCGAACTTTGCTTCACACTACGCCGATTTTACAGTCTGTCGGCTTAGTATGCAGACATAGCTGTGGCATATTTATGAATTTTGATTTGGGTGCCAGTCTTAAGTTGTTGCATAATTTGGCACGAAACCAAGCACAAAATGAAATAGAAAAGCTAAATCAAAAGCGCCGCTTTGCCATGCAAATGAATGTCGCTTGGCCTCGTCTGCTCGTCTGGCCTTCGCCTGGCTCTGGCCCGGGCCATTTGCCATTTGCCATTTACATTTCGAGCTGCATATGTGTGCGTCTTTCTGGTTCCCCAGTTGTCATACGGCGTATTTCGATTACCGAAACGGATATCGCAGCCATAGCCTCGCCTCAGTGCTCTGTTGCGTGCTTTTCAATTACTCCAAATGTTTATGGCATGTGCATACCCTTTACGCACAGACGCTAAGGGGTATATGTAACGTAGCTAGTAGCTATAGCTGCACAGGGTATACATATAGTCGAGTCGAGCATACATATAATATTTTTTTCTTATCTGTTTAAGTTGCTGAAGTTTGAGCGAGTATTTAAACTTTTAGCAAACACTGTAAAGCGCTTTGCTCATACACGTAATTGCACAGAGTTTCGAAAGTTTCTGTATATACCCTGAGCTCAGCTGAATGTGAACTAAAAGGTATATTGATTGGGGCGCAAGTGTAGGGGAAAGTAAAGAGCTCTAATAAATAGCATGGCTAGAGAGCGAGAGTCTTAGAGCTCTAACTAAATTACGTTCATTATAATTATCATTGTAGATTAGTTCCGGGCTTCTCATAAACTTGTTCCGGGTATCTTCAAGTCGTGCATACATATGCATTTGCATATTCACATTTATATACAATTTTTTTTTCGGTTTCACATTTGTTGTTTGCCGTATTTGTTTTTTTTTTTCTGTCTCTTGAAATGTTATTTAATGAAATCTTGTCGCTAATCTGTAGCAGCCACAGCCAAATATGCAAATAAACAATTACAAAGGCAACAACATTCAGCTGCAGACAATCAACAGTCAGACGCAGGTGGCAAGAGCCCAAAAAGCCGCAGTTTCAGCCATTGTCATAATTTTCTCAGGCTTAACACACACAGAGAGAGAGAGGGAATGAGCTGCCTTAAGATATTAAGCCCGTTTGGCATTTCTTTAATTTGTGCTGTAGGCGATGGGATTGGGGAGCTGGGGCCTGTGTGTGCGATGTGGTTGAGGATGAGCAATGACAACGAGAGGCATCTGCAGCATCATGGCGTGCAAATAAAAGCAACATTTAGAGCAACAACAAGTGTGCGCACTCACTACATGCGTAATTACGTAATCACACCGGCAAGCAGCAACAACAGCAACAACAACAATAGTAACACGCATTGTCATGCCTCGGAGTGGCGTGCTAAGCCCCAGCTCAGTGCTCAGCAGGGCAGGGGCGGCGAGCGGGTGCTTTCCAGGCCGTATATCTGGGTTTAGGGACCTCAGACTAACGTCTATTTGCGGCGGCTGCCAGGCCAAGTAATTAAATTTTGTCGCCATGCCAAAAAAAGAAAGAACGTAAAGGTAAAGAGTCTCGGCTTGTAGCGATTAAATGACAATTGTTGCAATTGAAATGACGACAATGAATACTATCTACATTATCTCTCTATATATCTATCTGTCTCGCTCTCTCTCTCTCTCTCCCTGCCTCTCTCAGTACTTCTTCTCGTTATCTCTGTGGCCTTTAGCTTAAAGTATTTGTTGAGGAATTATATATTGTTGAGGAATTGAAAGTGGCAAAAATGTACTATATACATCAATCTCTGTCTCTCTTTTCCTCGCACTGTCTTTTTTTCTTTCTCTCTCTGCCTCTATTTCTCTCTCTCTCCATGTATATATGCTTATCCCTATCTCTCTTTTCTTCTCTGTCTCTCTCTCTCTCTCTCTCTCTCTGTATGTACAAATTCCAACTCTATATATAAATATATCTTTCTGTACTTTGCTGTCTCACTCTCTCTTTATATACATATATTTCTACCTCTCTCGTTCTACATATCTCGAATGCAAATAAAAACTATTTATATACAAATGCAAATATTTCAGTCGAGCATTGCCGCCTGCGAATACTCATTCATTTTTCGATTATATATAATTTCAGCACAGATTCAGAAAGTGATGAAAATCGGAATCTGTAGTCAAAATGTAATGTGCTTTCATATTTGAACAAGTGCAAACATGTTGAAAGTCTGCAATATGGAGTTAAAAGTGACTTTGAGAGCAATGGCAATTTATTATTTTTGAATTTATTATTATTTTTTATTATATGTTATTTTATATTCTAATTTATATAGTTTCATATACATATATATTTATTTCTTTTTCATTTTTATTATTTTATTTATATTATATATTATTTTATATTTTAATTTATCTAGTTATATATATATTTATTTCTTTTTGTTGCTTGACTCACATCAGCTGGGTAAATCTTTTCTGAGATGTTTCTTCAGCCCTGCGTTAAGCTGTTTATTTGTGTTGAGCAGGCGAAGCTTCCAGGATGGCATTCTCTCCAAATGCAGAGACAATGCCTGACTTCCGCTCGCCTTGACGCAAAGCTGGTTTGAAAAGACATCACGGGTTTAACCTCTATGTTTCAGCTTCAATCGATTATGAATTCATAAATTATGTGATTAAATCGCTTGATGTAACCCGATCTTTGGAAATGTTTATCTTTCAATCGAATCGAGTGGAATTTTCATAGAAAATCTAATCGGTTGCCTGCGGTGGCATTTAATTGAATCGCACCACGAGGCGTCTGAGCAACGTTTGCAAAATGAAATTGCTGAAGTTGCCTTTGGCTTGTGTTGCCTTTTCTGCGACTTTTCTTTCAACAATTGCTGCGGCGGCGGCTGAGGCTGCCATTGTGGGCTCTGCCTGGTAACGTTTGAGCGGTTATTCTAATTAGTGATCCAGAACGAGGTATCTGCTGTATGGCAGTTTTCTGGCCAACATAATTGGCCATTGTCGGCGTCATTGTCATTATCGTGACTGTCATCGTATTGTAGCTGGCAAGCCTTTGTTCGCTGCCCACTTGCCGCCGTTACCTGATAGCGCAGCCCCATTTCGTGCATATTTCATCAACTCTCATGGTGACAACAACAACAACAACAACAACATGGAGAAGCTCTCGGCAGTTACAATTCAACTCAATGATGATGATGATGATGATGGCAGCACGGCCATAATATGGCCAACAACAATGCCAGCGTTAAACATCAAATAACACAAAGAGGTATTTAAAAATTAAATTAAAGTTAAAAGCTCAACAAATAATGAAATGAGCAAAATTTGTTTGGCCATGGTAAAAAACAAAGAACAAAAAACAAAATAAACCAAAAAACAAAAATGTGAAAATCATTTAAGCAACTGCAGCAGTCGAAAAGTGTCTCAGCTCGCCTTTTCATCACCTGCAATACACCTGAATTTATATATGTATATTCCAATTAAATTAGCATTAAAAATTCTTTTTATGATTATCATATTTTACTATATATATAAAATAAAAATTAAACTTAAAGGCCAAAAGTTTTTATAATACTCTAAAAACATTTTATAGAAATGGAAAATATTTAAAATTTATTATCAACAATTTTTTCATGGGATGCGAATGAGTATTCTGCGGACAGGATTGCCCGACTGCAATGCTCGCTCGTATTTGTTAAATTTTTTAAATTTAAATTTTATTTTTAATTTAAAGATTTAATTCTAGATGTTTTTTTAATAAAAAAATTTTAAATTTATTTACAACAATTTTTTCATAGGCAGCGAATGAGTATTCTGCGGGCAGGACTGCCCGACTGCAATGCTCGTATTTGTTAATTTTATTAAATTTAAACTTTATTTTTAATTTAAAGATTTAATTCTAAAAGTTTTATATTACTTTAAAATCTTTTTGTATAAATGTAAAATATTTAAAAATTATTTTCAACAATTTTTTCATAGGCTGCGAATGAGTATTCCGCGGCCAGGACTGCCCGACTGCAATGCTCGTATTTGTTAATTTTATTAAATTTAAACTTTATTTTTAATTTTAGATTTAGTTCTACTTTAATAGAGTTATTATGTTTATACATATTAAAATTTATGTAGTTAAATTCTTTTAAAGCAACTAAAAAAAAAACCAACAGCTCCTTTGCGGATTATTCATAGTCGTTTGGTTACATAGCCACCCAGCGTTCGACTATGCCCATTGGCCAGCTGGTTGCATTTTAATGGGTAGCTGGCTGCATAAAAATCGTGGTGACAATTCAATTAAAATATTTTTGCATACAATTTCACGGCCTGCCAAAAGCCACTCGAGCAGCCGCAAATTGAAAGCCCCGCCCAATGGCCCTTGCACGAATGGGCTGTGATAGGCGAAGGGTATTGTACATACATACATATGTAATGTGTATAAAAATATATATGTATGTGTGTGTGTGTGTCAGTAAACCGCAGGCGTTCGTGTGCATGATGTGGCATGATTAAGTGACGATTCAATATGAATGCATCTCTCCTTACACACCAACACCATTACACACCCACACAAACACCCACTCATACACACTTATAGCACGCCGTCAGCTATTTCCGAATTATTTTATTATTTTTCTCTTTCCGAGAATTCAAGAGTCAACTGCCAGTTATTCAGGCAAAGTAAGTCATAGATGTATATATATTCATATATCAGCAACAAATTGTTGGCGTGTACTAAAAAAGATTTTCTTTGTTGCTGAAAATAATCCAAATCAAGCTATGATTGCTTTAAGTTGAGGTTTCGGACTCTCATCATCTCTAATATCCAAGAAATATATATCACAGATCTATAATTGCTTTTGTATACCCTAAATTAAATATAAGGAGAAACTGTGAAACTGCATCGCAATTTTCATTTACATCGTTGACATATCTTCGCTAACTTTACGCCGAAAGTTGATTTTGTCTTTATTTCAGTACACTTAATCAAGCACTTTTCACTAGATATTATTTCCCGGATTACATAATATTTACATAAACAATACTCAGAATTTGTGGTTTTATCATATCTCTCACATGCACTTTATGCCGAAAGACAGTTATAAAATTATATCTCCTACATCTTTAGAGCTAGAGTATCCAAATTTTATATGTAGATTGATATGTACGTTATAGAATTTCGATTTTTGTTCAATTTCACCCTCCACCCCTATATCCACCCCTTCACCCATAAGTTTGTAACAGACGTATTAATGATATTATTGATATATTAATGATATAAACACAATCTAAAAGTTTCATGAAGAACGTACGTCCACAAAAAAATTTATTAAACAATTAAGTTCCCATAGTAAGCCCACACTGCAGCCCATGCGTGTTTATGCGTCGCCTATGTGTGTTTGCGTGTGTATGTGTGTGTGTTTGTATAGGCAGAAAGACGCTAAAAATTATTGAAATGGCTGTTGCTCGAAGGGTTCAGGGGATCTCGTAGCCGAGCAGTCTCGATTAGAGCTTTCTTACTTGTTTTTCATTGTGGCTTTTTATATATGTATATGTTTTTATATGTTTCATCAGTTAATATTGAATTAGTTCTTGCTTTTACTTTTTTCTTTTTTATTTCGCAATTCCTCTCCCCCGTCGCTTTGATCCGCTCGTCAAGGTGACCCTTGCTGGCGTGAAGCTTAGGGTATGTAAGAACAAACGGACGAAAGTCCACTGAAAGGCAAAATTTTTCCTTACTTTTATATAAACGAAATTTATTGTTTTTTTTTTTTTTCTTTTTAAAATCTTGCTACACATACCTTTTATTATATATATCTTATATACCTTTTATTATTTATATATTTATATATATGTAAATTCCAGAAAGCAAGCACGATCTTTTGAACTTTCATGCTAGTAACGAATTGTTTTTAAATAATATATATATATTTATTATATAGATTTATATAATTAAATTGTATTTAATTTTAAGTAAGCAAAATTTGTTCTTTTAACAAATTTTTAACACAATTTGTGATCTTCGTGATGCGGCCGGAAAAGAATGAATTGAGCCATGCGGCTCTTTTTATAGAGCCCCATTCCAGACTTCTCTTTCTCTTTTGGGAAAGTACGAACTGAAGCTGGGTGCAGCTTGCCAGCTGGGCTCGATCGCGTTAGGTTAGCTTGGCATTGCGGTGCAGGCGACAAATTTGTCGGAAATGGTATGTACTGCAATCACTCATCCTATATGCATATATGACCATTACAAGTAACTGTATAAGTGAACACGTTTCAGCCCAGTGGCTTCGTGGGACAGTTCAAAATTTCAAAACAATCTACGACATAAATATTTATTGAGGGATCCCTTTTTCATTTTCATATTCATATTAATATGGGGCAGATATCAAACAAAGTGTATTGGAATTCGGAAACACCACACTTCCCCGAAACACGGTAATGCTAACCGAATGAAAATGAATTTCATAAGCAGATGAAAGACGGCCGAAACGGCTTGGTTTGTCTAACTGGGCTAAAACAAGTTGGCAAATTGTGGCAAAATTCTTGTTGTTGCCTTTAATATGGCCGAGTCGTGGCCTTTTATTCCGCCTTTGCTTTTTCAGTCTCTTTTCTCTCTCTCTCTCTCTCTCTCTCTCTGTTGCCTCTTCTTTCATTCGTGTCCTTTTCTTAGGGCCATGGCTACAGTTTTGTTGCTTAAATAATAACAATAAAATGTACGTGCGTATTTTTGTAAAACTCTCACAAATTGTCGACACCAGGACTCTGCTTTGGTTCCTTATTTTTTTATTATTTATTTCTCTCCTCCTTTTTTTTTTTTTTTTTTTGTGGCATTTTTCCCTTTTTTTGTTGTTGTTGCTGTTGTTGTATCGGTTCAGGTTGTGAACAGTTTTCAGGTTGCTGGCTAGCTCACTCGAGGCATTGTCGGCTGACGATGATTGTGCAACAGCAACAGACAACAACAATAACCGACAACCGACAACAACAAACAACAACAATTTGTGGTTTGCGACAGTTCGTCAGGCACCGTGTTGACAAACAGTTTGTGCCTCGTGTTTGTTTAGTGTTGTCGCTGATGTTGTGATTGTTCCTAATGTTGCTGTTGTTATAACAAATGTTGTTGCTGTTGCTGTTGCTGTTGCCGTCGGTTGTCTGTCTCGGTTGCCTGAGTTGCTCTTGGCCTGTTAGTAGCGCATATTTGAGATTCCATGTGCGGTTGGCCGTTGCAGCCACAGTTACATAACATAACCGAGCTACACAGTGCCCGCTGTATGTTTATTTACCCTAGCTGGGAGCTCTAATTGCTAAGTTGCTTTCAAATAGCCCACGCGAGTTATGCCATCAGCATCACTTCCCACAGCATTTTTTATTATTAAATTTGATTTTTATGATAAAAATCAAAAATAATTATTACAGAACAATTTTTATATAAAAATCAAATCATAACTCTCATGTTTGATTTTTTATAATAAAAATAAAAAATAGTATAAAAAAGAAAAAATAAGTTTAGTGAGTGATAAAAGACAAGAACTAATTCAGTATTAACTGATGAAACATATAAAAACATATACATATATAAAAAGCGACAATGAAAAATAATGACAAAAATGAAAACGCGAAAAAAAAAAAAAACAAAACAGAATACAATTAATGAAAACTAAGATTTTCAAAATTTTTTATAAAAATTGTTCTGTAATAATTATGTTCGATTTTTATCATAAAACTCAATTTTAATAATAAAAAATATTTTTTTTTAATTTATCAAAAAATAATTCTTATTTTTTAATTTGTTGCTAAAAAACTTATAATCGTTACGTTACCTGAAACATACTTTAGCATAGCCCAGCTGCAACCGATTGTAGAAAAGGATTGCTATAATAGAACTCACATAGAATATTCAAGATTGTAAACATAAATAATTGTATCCAGTAATGCTATAAAAGATCCCCAAGCATTGAGTAAGAGTTCAGTTGTATTTTATATCATCAATAAAAAACATGTATTGACTTGACGTAAAAGAAATACATAATTGGCAATTATTCAAACAGTTTTGTGAAATCTTATAAAAGTGAGCGAAATTGAAACAATTAACAATTACAATCATTCGAAAAATTTTGTGAAAGCTTGTAAAAGTGATCAAAATTTAAAGAATTGACTAAAATTGACTAAAGACAAATAATTGTGAAAGCTTTGTACATTGTTAAAATTAATAGTAAAGAAGTGATAATACAACACAAAATGGAAAACCACCAACAAATATTTGAATTGCAGCAATGCATTCAATTATTAACAAATGCAATCATCGCAAGAGAAGGTGAAGGAAGAAATCACATCACAACACAAAGAAACTGCATCGAGAAGGAAGCAAGATATCTACCCATATTCAATGGGCAGGATGGAACTCTACATGGATTCGTGTCAGCGGTGGATCAGATCATGGGGGAGTACGATGACAATGACTAGGTCTTCAGTGCCATATTCAATACCAAAATTCAAGGTTAGGCTAGAACTATGCTTAACGTTAGCCCACCAAACTGGACAGAGTGTAAATATCTCTTGAGACGTCATTACAGACCATGAACGGATCAGATGAGACTAACTGTGGGGAAAAAAATAACCTAAGAGTGCACAACGCATATGTTCTTACCTCAATCAAAAATAAAAAACCAAAAAAAAAATTATAAAAATATTATTAAAATTTTTATTATTATAATTATAATTATTATTATTATTATTATTATTATTATTATTATTATTATTATTATTATTATTATTATTATTATTATTATTATTTATTTTTTTGTTGTATTTTTTACCAGTAAAAGGAAAAATATGCTAAGTAAACAAATGTGGATTTTTCTAGATTCGTCAATGAATACATCGGCAATTTTGCTGGCGTACGCACAAAAGTATGCAACACGCAGTTCACTCTGGAATTTCAATTTCATTTGAGGCCGACCTTATAATTCTCAACTGGTTGTAGCTCACAGAGCATAGAGCTGGCATTGGAAGTGTCGCTTATTAGGGCGGGTAATAATATGTATCATATTATTGTTATTATATATTCACACAGTCTTGCGACTGTGTGGGGGGCATATATATAATAACCGACCATAGAGTCGTGGCCTCACCCCATTATTAGTGTGGGTTTTGGGCTTAATTGCCGGTGTGCGAGCGATTTGTTTATTTATTTCCAAATTATAAAAATGAATTGTATCTTTTTTTCGCTTTGGGGCGTTTCTTTAATTGTGATTTAGTAGAGATTTTCGCCTTCAAGTTGATAGATAGATGTTTGGTGATGCGGCCGAGGAGAGAATTGATCGGCCACGTTAATTAATATTCGCTAGGCATAGCAACAGTGCCTTACGCGTCTTCTGTGACGATACTGGTGTTTTAAGGTAGTATTGCTGATGGAACGTCGAACACGGCAGGCTAAGGGAAAGGCCGGAGTTGGAAGCACTGTTAAGCAGCAAATTAGATGTCGCAGCTTTGAGCGAAAGTCAAGATATAATTAGTGGCAATCGACTCAAAAGATTAGTTGGGGGTTTCGGAGAGAGCTGCGACGGCTCACATTACTTTTCACCTGTGCAGCATTTGGTTTTTTATTAGACAAGTGTAGAGCAGTCCTCTTGCGGAGGCTGAGGTGTGCAAGCAATCTAAGTATTATCTGCTTGCATGACTTCCTATTGGTTCTTTAACCAAATTAAAAGATAGTTGGGGATCTCGAAGAGTTAATAGAGACAGCACGGGCTCAGCGCATTTTTCGCAATCTTTCTCGCTATCTGCTTATATGTATATGTGTATGTATGTATTATATATATGAATTTATCGTCCACTGACTTTGCTTTCATTTGTCGCTTACTTGAAGCTGTCCTAGTTGCGATTTTGCCGAAGCAAATTTACATTTGACGGAGGCTAGATACTGATTAGAAGGTGGGAAGGTTATCGTATTTACGTCTTCTAAGTCTCCTTATGGACCGGGAATGGGACAGCGTTCTCGCGAGTCGGTTCGCGATCATTGTGTTACTTGACTGGATGAAGCACATATGCAACACTCTATCGTGGAAATTGCGAATATTATTTGGATTCGGCTGCATCCGGCTGTTGATCAACTCAATTACAAAGTCTGCGCAGCTGTTGCCGGTAATTAACCCATTATATTTAAAAGCCGCACAGCTTTTCATAGAGACGAGCTTATGAACGGTTATAACTGACGCAACAAGTGCGTCAACTACCTGGAATATGGAATGGACATGGATATGGATATGGATATGGATATGGATATGGAGATGCATGCTGACTACACAATTCACAGAAAAACATTTAAATGAAATTCGATTCGCTAAATAAAAAGCTGTTATATGGTTAAATCTTGTAAACTGTAAACTGTTCGTTTTAATTTAGGCAGGATTATAGTTCTTAATTAGTTCTTTGTCGCTTTGTATGAATTTGTATTATTTCGGCAAGTAAAAAGTATATATGCCAGAAAGAAACTGGGGCACTTCAATAAAAAATGAACAAAAATCAATAGGGCATTAAAATTAGGCAGGATTTCCAGCATTTGGATGTTCAATGGGATAATTCCATGAAGTAAAGATGCCCCAAAGATTTTCTATCGTCTTCATCAAGTTCGTTTTTTAGAACATTTTTATTTTATTTTATTTTATTTTGCATCCTACAACAATTTCAGGTATTTCAATCAGAGCCAAACCCAGCGGATCATCAAAGAGCCTCTGTGGTGAATTCTGGACAAGTGGACGAATTTTGGGCTCGCGCATGGCGTTGATAATAATAAGGGCATCTTCTCATCATTAAAATTATATACTTCTGCACAAAGTGTCCTAAGCGTGTTGTCTGTCGGTGAACTGTAATCGAGCCTAGGCAGTAGCTCCAGTGTCAGGAGTGTTTATTCCTGGATATTGGCAGAGACAAAGTATTCCAGCAACAGAAAATATACAAATGGGCGACGACAAATAACATCGACGGCGCTTAGAAGGATTTCACGTTCCGGACTTGCCAAATGGAGAGTAGACTTAGTTATTCATGTTAATATGTAAATGTATGGATTGAGCTTAGTCTTAGTTATGGTTAATAAATATGTCAGGTTGCAAATTAAAAGAAAAAAATAAAAATAAAAATAAATATGTATTCTCATTAGTGCCCATACCCAAAATATAGAACAAATCGTCAGAATAAGCGGATTGTCGTTAAAAGCAAAGACGTACTAAGCGGAGGCTCCTTCATATAATTTGTATAGGGGCCAACCAAGGCATCAAATTTTCGTCGCGTTTTAAGCGGAGTCGCTATAGCCGTTTTTCACTGTATATTGTTGTGTTATCAGAGCAATATTCTACTTTCTTATAACTATTAACTCTATATAAAATAAGCCGCATGTCGTTTCCCAGTATGCAGAAATATGAGGATTACGCTTGTTGTCAAAATACTTTTGTCCTCCACTGTGTATGTGTATGTAGCCGACTGTATGTCGCTTGACACAAGAGACTTGCAATAATAATTTATAGACACTGTCAAGCTAAGGAGAATAAGAACGTCTCGTTTGGTTCGTTTGGCTTGTGTATTCAGGTGTTCAGCTTAATAAGTTCTGAAATCCGTAAACAACGCCCGCAGATTATGTACACTCGACCACATTGCAATGAAACAACAATTGAGTGCAACTGCAATCGGCTGTTGGCGACTTTATGCTGCTCGTTCACCATTTGGCAAATAACTGAATTGAATTGCTTACAATTGTAATTGATATGCTTTTAAGAGTAACAACAACAAGTTAGCTCTAGTTCTCAATTTCCAGTTGCTCAGCGCTCAGCTCAAATAGTAAAATTATAGCAATTATATATCCATATAGACTCTTCTGCTCCTGCCTGCTTCTATATTATTATAGACTACAATTAATTTCACAATTTATGTCGCTCATTTGAATTGACAACTTGCATCGATGTGGCTGTATCAGCTGAATATGCGCACATCAGCAACAATACAACACACACACACACACACACACACACACACACACACACACACACACACAGACAATCGCAAACAATTGATTTGATAGCATTCATAAGTAATTTGAAAACTCACTTCGATTCAATATGCATTCGAATTGCATTAAAATGCAAATTTCATTTAAATTATTGTCAACTTGCATTAAATTTTAATGAATGCGTTCAAATCAAATAGAATCGAGTTGACTTTTAACCAGATTGCAAAATCAACAAAAAAAAAAAACAAAAAATAAATAAAAAAATAAAACAACGTTGATTTGAATTATGAAATTATTAACAATAAGTAAGGGAAAAGAGTGAGAGCGAGAGAGAGAGGGAGCAAAAGAGAGACATCTAGTTGGCTGTCGCTCTCTAGAGAATACTCTGAAGCATAAGTTCTGCTGCTGTTTAAAAAATTTAGCTAGATCTATCTTAAACAGAGGTTAACTTAAAAGAATAAAATTAAAAAACTAAATGTATAGTAACTAAATAATAACTAATTCATATTCAGTGAATATATATAATATTTAAGCTGGATATGTATTATAATAATAATAATAAAAAAAAAGCACAATTAAAATAAAATAAAATGTTAGATATATATCGAATATATTAATTATGAATTTCTGAATCTATGCAAAATAAAGTATAAAAAATAAATGATAATAATAAAAGAAATAAATACATTTAGTATATATTTATCATTTTATTTTATTTCAATATTTTTTTTAAAATATTTATAATATATAAAAATTTACAAATTCACTAAATATATATATATATATATATATATATATATATATATATATATATATATATATATATATATATATATATATATATATATATATATATATATTATTTTTTCCTTTTAGCATCGCATTCAAACCTTTTCATAAAATCAATATTACCCTAATGCACATAGAGCTAGAGTATAAACTCATTGAGTTTACTGTAATATAAATTTAAATTTGAAAACTTAATCATAATAATTGTAATGAAATTTTTTTTTTGTAGCAAAAAAAAAATATAAATATAAATATATACATATATAGATAAACATAAAATAAAATTATTGTAACATCGAAAAACCTATCGTACTGGAAAATCCTCTTAGCACTTAGTAAATTGCTTAATAATCATCGCCTCGACCCAGTTAATATGTAAAGAAAATTTTGCATTATAATACATAATTAATTGCAATAAATAAATGAACTTGATTGCAACTCAATTATTTGATTGAACAAACATACTCTCAGCCTAAAGCCCTGACAACCAGACTTGACCTGCCTGACCCGTTCGCCATTGAAGCACGAAAAAGGCTCGCGCGGCACTGAGAACCTTGAGACATTTATGGAAATACATACGCCGCGGCGTAGGTCCGTCTAGCTGAAGGATCGAACTTTGCTGCCATTGCAATGGCAACGAAACGAGCCTATTCTATTGCCATGCTGTATTGCTTGTAATTTATGTTAAACTTTGCGGTTGCCCTCGACAACAGAAGGCCAAACAGACGCTGTGACTGGACCCTGGCCAGCTGTCTGTCCCTCTGCTCGTCTAGCTGTTTGTTTGTCAGCTTAACTGCTCTGTTGCTGCTGCTGCTGCTGTTGTTGTTGTTGTTGTATATAAGTATATACATATACATATGTATCGTAGTTTTCTCTGGCTAGCCACGACTGCAACATTGAGTTTGCTGCTGCGCGCACTAATTAACTGACTTGAAAAGTAATTAAGTCATTTGTCTGATTCCCAGACGGATTTGCCTTCGACTCAGCCTCGACTGCGAAAGTGTTTGACTTGTTTTTGTTTCGCTCTGCACTGCTCTTCTCTCTGTGTGTGTTGCGGTTGCTGCTGCTGCTGCTGCTGCTGTCGCCTTGGCTCGTTTGGTAATTGCTGACCTGAAGCCGTAGATAATCAAAAGTGGAAATCCTTGTCTCCACGCGCCAAACTTGTTGTCCTATCCCCATACGCCTGGGTTTCTCTGACCCCTTGCCTGACACTGTACTAGTTATAACTTTTGCCAGACTTACAACCAGCCCAAGTCCCAGTCCCAGTCCTCCATCTATGCGTATTTTTGGTAGAGTTTGCTCTCACTTTGACATCAAACTTTTCCGTTCAGGCTATCAATTTACTTGCGTTGCTAATCCGACCGTTGAGATCAATTAGTGTGCAGAGACACACGCAGTCTACGACTTAACTTCGCCTACAATTGCATGCAACCTGTGCCCACCCCCCGCTTGCGACCCCTCACCTGACACGTGACACTGTCTTTGAAGTTTCGCACAGGTAAGAAAGCCCTCAAGCCACCCCCCCGCCCACACACCCATAACAGCTCATCTAAGCTAAGGCGCGGTAATCATTGCCATTGACATGCTGTCAAAGTTGATAAGTTTTGTCAACAGCCAAACCCAAGCAAAAACAACGCACAGCGAGGCAACGCATTATAAGCCCACATCCAGCCCCGCAGCCAGATCCAATTACCGTCGCCCCTACCAAAAGCGAAAGAGAGGCGGCTGACTTTATCCATACCCAGGCAGCCCTTATGCTGATGCGCTAGTGTAAATAAATAGACTGCATATAGTTGCTTAAAAACGAAAACATGATAATCCCCATGAATATGATGTTCAAAGTCCGCCTAATCTGGCTAAGCTGAGCAAGCAGTTAGCATGAGCTCAATAAGAGCCGCAATTAGCTGACCGAGCAGGCAAAAATTGACCAAGACTTGTTGCTTGTCTTGTCCAAGCTCAACTAGAGCAGACATTAAATGGAAATATTCAAGGGAATTTCCATAACGCGATATTTTCACTATGTGTAACTTCAGAATGCGCAGGAAATTCTACTACTTCTAATAAATATTTAATTAGAGAATATTATTATTCTTATTTTTGTATTGTATTATTATTGTTTTTTTATATATATTATTTTATTCCTTTATATAATGTTTTTTTTTTCATTTCACTTATATTGTTAAGAATGTAGTTTATAAATATTAATAATTTTAATTTTAATTAATTTTTTGCTTACCTTTTATTATCATATTATTATTATAAATAAAGCATAAAGCATTTTTTCCACCATATCAAAAAAAAAAAAAACAAAAATTTAATTAATTTTTTAAAATTATTCTTACTACGAAATTTAGTAAAAAAGTATCTAGAATCAGAATTAAAAAAAAAAAAATATTAAAAAAAAAAATCATATATAAGCTTCAGCGCATAAAAAAAAAAAAAAAAAATATTATGTAAACAAATATAATAATTAGATTGGTCAAACATCCCTACTAGGGGCGTGGCATGGGCATCGTCAGCAGCTTTACAGTTGTTCACTCTAAATCTCTCTTCAATAGAATTTAAAAATCAAGAGCAAAAACTGACAAACAAAAGCTTAACTCTAAACATGCAAGTGTTATATAGGGGCTTTAAGGTTTAATTTCGCAATCGGCTTAGTGAATGTCGACGATGGCAGAGCGCTTTAAGCCAGTTGAGGGGCAAGCATTTGGCAACGCTTTCGGCTGGGGAATTGAGGGGGCACGGCTGGTGCTGCCAATATCGCATTTAATTTTTAGCATGGCCAATGGCAATTAATATTTACCAAAATTATGCGGCATGAAAATTGGCATGTGCCTACCACTGCCAAGTGGCATGTGGCAAGTGGCAAGTGGCAAGTGGCATGGGTTGCTCACCCGTTGCAATGCAAAGCACATTTAAATGGCCACGGCGTGGCAGACCAAGTGCTCAACTCTAGCTGCAGCTGGAGCTGGAGTGGCTAGCAGCTGCCCCATGGGCCACCAGCTGGAGGATTCGTTTAGTTGCGCCATTGTTCGCAAGGGCTTGACTGGCTGAGCAAACAGAGAGCTACAAAGTGGCAACGACAAGCGATCATCATGACAATGCTGACGATGATGATGATGATGATGATGATGATGATGATGAGAATGTAGCAGAGGCAGCTGCATGAGCGCTTGTTGACTTTGGTCTCCATAGGCGCAAATTAACCGCAAAAGCACCAGGCGGGCCCTGCAACGGGCTCGAGTGTGGAGCTGACCACCAACACACACACACACACACACACTATATGCTGCGTGTGTGTGTATATGCCACAAATGCTGTTCATTACTTGAACTTAAACAATCGAATTAGCTCCAAAAACAAACAGCAACAGGAGCCGAGGCGTCAGCATCAAAGCCAATGCAGCTTGACTTTGCTGTTCGATAGGTGAAACGTATGTTATTGCAATGGCCACGCCCCCACGCCACCGCTGTGACCTCAACTGACCCCAAAACTGACAATCGACAATGGACCAACTGATTGCTGCTCTTTGGCTTCCAGCTTAAGTATCTGGCCGGCCTTTGACCAGCGAAATATGCGATGTGCATCAACTTGATTAGCATTACTTTTGCCAGGCCATGCCACGCCATGCCCCGCCATGCCCGGCCATGCCAGAAAAGGCCAGCCCAGGCCACAGACAGCCTAGACCCAGGCACGACTTTTAAACGATTCACTTTGTTCATTAAACTAAGCACACAGCCAGTCCGTCGATGCATAGAACAATAGTTTTTCATCTCGCTGTCTCTCTCTCTCTCTCTTTGTCTCTCTTTCTCTAGTCAGTCACTTAGGCTCTGGGAATGCATTCGATGGGGATTCACTCAAATGAGTCAATCGAGTCAATTATTATAGAGTTTTTATAATCCATTCATGCATCAGCATTGCAGCGAAGCTTGATGTTTATGAGAAGATGAGATGAACGAAAATAGAGGAACGAGGGGCAGAAAGCAAAAGGGAGGATCGACCTGAGGGTGGGGAGTACGTCAGCTATTAGCCTAAGTGAGAAAGGAGAAAGGAGAGTAGATTAGGAAGGAGGTAGAAGGGAGGAGAAAAAAAAAAGAGAGGAGAGAGGAGGTAAGTGAGCCGAATGAAAAGAAAACGGAGAAGAAACAATAAACAGGAGAGAAGGGAGAAAAGAGAAGCAAAAGGAAGAAGAGAAATGGGAGAATGAAGAATACTGAGTGGAGAGTAGAGAATGGAAAAAGGAAAGGAAGGGGATGATTAGTAAGGATAGTAAGGAATGAGAAGGGATAAGTGATGAGGGAAAAGAAGAGGACGAGAGAAGATCAAAGTAAAAAGAAGAACGCGAGAAGAGGGAAGACAGAATAGGGGCAAAGGAAAGGAAAAAGCGAAGTGACAAGTGAGAAGTGCGAATAGGAGATAAAAGAAAGAAGGTAGAAGGAAGATGAGAGATGAGAGAAGTGGGAAAATAGAAGGAAGAAAAAATAAGAGCAAAGAAGGAAGAGGTAAGTGGGAGAATAGAAAGAAGAAAAGATGCGAGCAAAAAGAGAAGAGAGAAAAGAGTCAAGCGAAGAGATGAGGGAAAAGTGAAAAGAGAAAGGTGTAAAAAGAGTAGAGGGAACAGACAAGAGAGAAGCAGAGAGGAAAAAGAAAACAGAAGATAGAAACGAAGTGAGAGAAGAGAAGAAAGATGGAGAGACAAACGAATTACAAATGAAATAAGGCGAAAGGGATGAGGTTAGAAAGAAAGAAGAAATGAGAAGTGAGTAGAGAGAATACAGAAGTGCGAATATACAGTGCAGCAGAGAGCAATGAGTACAGTGAATACAGAGAGAGTGAGAAATCACAAAGAAAAACACAGTAGACAGAAAGAAAAAATAAATAAAGAAATGAATAGTAAGTGTAAAATAGTAGTAAATTGCAATTTCAAATAATCAAACAAAGCGAATTTATAGTTTTTATCGATAGATTAAATATACAGTTGGAGCAGTTGGAGACTATCGAGTGTCAGTGGAACTGTCTCAATATGCTAAGCAGCTCCTTTAGGGGGCGCTTCGTGAAAGTGGAAAGTGGTGGGCGTGTCTGGTACGTGACCTGTCGAGCAGCTGACATATTGACTCATCAACTTGAGACTAAGAATGGCGACAAGTCAAAATGTTAATGATAATGACAATTGCCGAGAGCCACCCAAACCATCAACGACTATTTCCATTTGCCGCCGTGAGTGGGACAATGGCTGCTGTCGCTGCCCCAGCCAGAACCACAGCCAGTGGCTCAGCCACTGCCACTGCCAATGTCAATAGCCTGTCGGGCCGTGGCAAACAGCACAAAAGCGCAATTTTTATGTTAATGAACATCATTTTTCTCTGTTTGCTTTCACTTGCGTTAAGTGTCGCAAATAAATTCATTAAAGTGGCATTTTTCAATTTTAATGATGACGACTCCCTGACTTCACCCAGACCCACCCACACACCCACACCCATACCCATCTACCCACAACCTCGACGGCAACCCAACGGCCACCCGCCTCAACCCCGTGGATCTCATCGTGTATTAATGAATAATTTTGGTGGCCTGGGTAAACGAATACAAATAGTTAATGCCACACCGCACCACCGAACCGTCGCACCACCGCACCACCGCCGAGCAGCTTAAGTGCAGCATTTACAAATGAATTTTGCGTTATTTATCGCTTACTACTTATGGCCATTATTATCATTTGCATTATTATTGGCAGCGCGGCGCAAACTTTATGCTTTATGGTAATAAACATTCTTATCAGCTCGTCAACTGCAAATTGTTTGTGTGTAATGCGAGCCGAGATTTAATCACTTGGCCATTCGTTTAATGAGGCCATGACGAGTGCACCAGATCATTGCGAATGCCAAATAAACATATTCGATTATGGCTTTTAAACCCTTTTCGAAGGAAATTCCGGAATATTATTGAGTAAATTGTTCGTTTAGTTGTAAAATATTTACAAATACAATATGAATACGGTAGTTGGGTGTAAGAGATAAATTTAGTTAAATATGGATGAATATACAGTAGAGTCGTAATACACAAAAGACGCTATAACCAAGCGGAGACTCTCCCATATACAGTGAATAACATTAATATTCATTTTTTTAATTATTATACCCTGAACCCATTGAAAATGGGAAATCAGGGTATAATGGTTTTGTGAAAAGTATGTAACAGGCAGAAGGAGGCGTGGCAGACCCCGTAAAGTATATATATATTCTTGATCAGGGCGACGAACTGAGTCGATATAGCCCTGTCCGTCTGTCCGTCCGTATGAGCAAAAGGATCTCAGAAGTTATAAGAGCTAGAGAGCTGAAATTTGGTATGATTACTCGTGTATACCATAGGCAGTACGAGTTTATCATATTTTTTCGATAACTCATTCGATATCTTTTTTATCGAGGATATTCGATAAATTTATATTGTTTTTTCCGCCTTATTTGAACACTATTAGACCTAGAGACTTCAGATTTACTGTGTATATACATTTGATGGATACACACATTTTGTAATTTACAGATTTTGGATACCACGCCCCCTTCGCCCAAAATTTGTAAAAAACGTATATTAAGTACTAGAGAATGTACACACATTTGTACATTATGATTACGTTCAAAAAGTTTCATTAAGATTGTACGTCTACAAACGAAATTATTCAACAAATAAATTCTCATAATATTGCCCATACCGCAGCGCAGCCCAAGCGCAGTCGCTGCTGCGCAGTTAGCAGAGCACGGGCCTATGCGTGCGGTTGGATGCATGTGCATGTGTGTGCTTAGAAGAACTGCAGAATGATTGGACCATCAGCATGGAGGGTTCAGGGTATCTCCTAGTCGAGCAGTCTCGACTAGAGTCTTCTTACTTGTTTTTTATTTAAATAGTAATTTTTAAATTTACAATTTAGCATTTTAAATTCAAATAATAACTCATTTTGAATGGTCGCTTGAAATTGAAACACTAAAAACGAATATTAATTTTACTCACTGTATATGCTTTAGTATGATATGGCATATTGTATTGTGGGCTTGCTCTTTCCTTATGTTTGCTGTTTATAGTTTTCTAATTCAGTTTAATTCATCGTGATTGCTTAATACTCTTGCAATAATTTTAAAGCTCTCTCCAGTCTCTACTGATAGCTTGATCCGAGTGACTCTCGTAGAGCTTCTCGTTTAAGTTATGCGCCTCTTTATTCTGTACTCCTCAACTCTCACGAAAGCGAGAAAATATCCAAGAGAGAGATCAATTTTCGGGTGGAATACGTGATTGGAAGCAGTTGAAAGGAAATAAATTAGGGCGAATACTAATCAATAAGTTAGCACCACATATCAGATCACCAAATTTCAGATCGTGATCAGATGTGATCAGTCGGGATAAGATGTTGTCAGACGTGATCAGACGGAATCAGACTGGATCAGATGTGATCAGAGTATCGATTATATTGAGCCACAGCGATCTACAACACCTTATTATTATAAAATTCCTATACACTGTTAAGAACAGAAGCTAATATACTCTCTTCGCTGCTTTAAAAAGCATACAAATAACTTACAGCTCCAACTGTTTGTGGTTCAGACTGAGATCGCATAAAATGAATATTTCTTACATAAAGTACAGTTAAAAATTTCTATTTCACTCTTAACTCTCTATCGTAAAATAGGTCGAGTCTTCTTTGATGCCTTCTCTTGAGCCATTTGAGCATACATTAAAAAATATGCAGACAGCTGTGCACTTATTCCATTTATGCTGAGCTAAGTGAAAGAGTTGATTTTTAATGTTGAATGCTTAAAATAGCAGGGAATCCTTCAGTCTCGCCTTCGCTCCTCTGTGAGTGAGCTCTTACATACAAATGCCTGGCAACGTCGTTTGTAATTTTATTTATAGTTAATTTCGCAAGAAAAAGTCAACAACTTAGAGTCCTTGCCATCATCGTCCAAGATGCAAAGATTGTGGCCAGTGACGACTGCTTTCAAGCAATCCCACGAAAAATAAAACCTTTAGTCCGGGCGATGCTTCAATGCTCAAACGAAAACTTTTTCGCCTTGTCGAAAGAAATGCGCGAAGAAAAAGAGGGTTTGACGGTTTTGATGCAAATTTACACTTGATGAGGGCGTCATAATGAGTCCATCTGGTTATGAATGTCCCTCCGTATGACCACGTTGATCTCATAAACTACAAAAGTTAGGGATGAAAAAAAAAACCAAATATATGTTACTTGACATGCTCTCAAAGTTAGCATTTATTTCGCTTTATCATCTGAACTCCTTTAATATTGAGGACCATTTAAGCAAGCGACTCGAGCATTGGTATTTAGACCATTTCTAGAAAGTTGTATACATCATAGTTGATATTTGCTTTGATATATCATCTGATTTTTATATTGATAAAGCAAACCATTTTTGACTTATGAACTTTGGAGAAATTAGGCATTGAATTATATAGGATGTTAGGATCTTTGGATCCCTTTCCCTAAAATGAAAAAAAAAAAAAAAATATATATATATATTAATAATAAAAAATATAAAATAAATAAATATGTTAATATGTAAATAAATAAATTTGTAAATAAATAAATGTATAAATAAAAAAAGAAATAAATAAATATGTAAATAAATAAATTTGTAAATAAATAAATGTGTAAATAAATAAATACATAAAAATTTAAATAAATACATTTAAAAAAAAAATTTGTAAATAAATAAATATGTAAATAAATAAATTTTTAAATAAATAAATATGTAAATAAATAAATTTTTAAATAAATAAATATGTAAATAAATATTCTTATTTTACTATATTTATGTATGCTGATGATGTAAAACTTTGCCTTCCGTACTCCAGTGCAAATGGTCATTATCACCTTCAAGATGACCAAAATTCATTTCAGCTTTGGTGTATGGAAAACCAGCTAAACTTAAATTGCGCAAAGTGTATGACAATGACCTTCAGTCGTACCATTCCTCCAATTGTTGATTATAAAATTAGCAACATTTCCTTTCGACGTATCTTTACTGTCAAAGATTTTGGTGTGTTCTTTGACTGTAAACTAAATTTTAATCTTCATATTTCTACCATCAGTAATGAAGCCAAACGTTGGTCTAATTTAAAGATCATTTTATTACCAAGCTATTATTTATTTCGCTTGTGCGTCCTATCTTAGAGTGTTGCTCTGTTGTATGGTCTCCGCAGCATAAACTGTATCAGGATCGTATCGAATCGGTCCAAAAATAGTTTAGGAGTTCTTTTTATGTATAAATTGATTAGTGGTGATATTGATTCGTCCTCTTTGTTGAGTCGTCTAAATTTTTTGGTTCGTCCCGAACAACTAGACACTATAGTCCGCTTCATTTACCCGTCTGCACTAGGGATAATTCTTTGCGCAGTGCGTTTAAAGTTCTTTGTGTAAATTTTAATAATACTATCACATATTCTCCTTAGAGCTCTCTCTTCCTAAAATAAAAACCTTATGATTATCTTATCTTAAGGAAATCACAAATTAATATGTAAATTAATAAATATGTAAATAAATAAATAAATACGTAAATAAAATATATAAATAAATAAATTTGAAAATAAATATTTTGAAAATAAATAAATAAATAAGTCAATAAATACATTTTGAAATAAATAAATTTGTAAGTAAATAAATATGTAAAAAAATATATTTTTAAATAAATAAAGTTGTAAATAAATAAATATGTAAATAAATAAATATTTGAATAAATAAGAATGTAAATAAATAAATATGTAAATAAATATGTAAATTAGAAAATATATAAATAAATACATATGTAAATAAATAAAAAAATAAATAAATATGTAAATAAATAAACAAATAAATAAATAAATAAATGCTTTTTTAAATAAATAAATTTGTAAATAAATAAATATGTAAATAAATAAATATTTAAATAAATAAATATATAAATAATATATATATTTTTTTTAATATTTATTTATTTACAAGTTTATTAATTTACATATTTATTTTTTATAAATACATAAATAAATAAATAAATAATAAAATGAATACATTTTTAAATAAATATGTCAATAAATAAATTTGTAAATAAAAAAAATGTGTAAATAAATAAATAAAACTAAAAGCCTTTAAATTTGACCTTTGGCATACTTAACCGCTCAATTACCACACTAGGGCGCAAAAATTAATTGGGGTATGTAATAGAAAAAACGGAAGATATTGAAGTAATTTTTTAAGAATCTCTGGAAAAACGAGGTACATTCTCTGCAAACAACTGAGCAATAAACTTCAGCGCTAAGCTGACTTTAGGGTATATCCCAGTTGAGCACTGCTCACTAGACAACTTATTGATATCATTCTGATTGTATAGGGTATTTAGTAATCTAAAAAGATGTAGTTCCTCTAAAGACACTACGCTCAAACGGAAGTTATTTAAGAAGTTATCCATATTGTGAGCCCAACTCCCGGGTTTCTATTAAGTCGGTACGCGCAATAAAGCTGTTGTAAAACATTGAGGAACGAAATTTATAAATTCATGAATTGCAAACAGAGCTCGACAGAAGCGAAACGTAATGGATGTGATCTGTTAAGGACTTATTAATAATACTCAAACAACTGTATGAAATTGTGTACAACAAGCAAGTGATAATTACAAAAATGATGAGTTGGATTTGTTGTTGTTGTTGTTGCTGCTGCTGCTGCTGTTGCTGGCGACTTTGCTGGCTTATCTTGGTGTGCAGTCAGAGGGAAATGTGACGCTGAGACAACCACAGAGGTATCCGCTGAGCTGAGTAGAAGTATCCCGTAAGAACTGTGAACTGCGAACTGCGAACTGTGAACTGTGAACGGCAACCTCAGAGGCCATATAGCCCCCGGCCGAGCTGCGTAGGACTCTTATCGAGCCACCTAGCTGGCCCCCATTCTAGTGAGCTTACCCAATTATGAAACATTAAAAATACGCGCATATAAATCGCTTCATTTTTATGCGCAATTATAGCACGGCTCCGACTTCGGCCGTAGACGCGTTGCCTGGCTGCCTCGCCTTGCCGTCTCTCAATTAACTTAATTCCCTTTTGCATACACTGGATGGATGACTGGATGTTGGATGCGGGGCTGCTTGAAGGAGTCTGGGCTGCTCGGCTGCTCGGCTGCTCGGCTGCTCGGCTGCTGTTCTGTTGGATGCTGTTGCTCATTTGGCCCTATCTATATACATATATACATATATATATATTTATTTTTTATACCCTGAGCCCATTGAAAATGGGAAATCAGGGTATAATGGTTTTGTGAAAAGTATGTAACAGGGAGAAGGAGGCGTGGCAGACCCCACAAAGTATATATATTCTTGATCAGGGCGACAAACTGAATCGATTTAGCCATGTCCGTCTGTCCGTCCGTCCGTCTGTCCGTCTGTCCGTATGTATGAACGCGTCGATTTCTGAAGATATAGAAGCTAGAGACTTCAACTTTTTTTTAAAATGCTCGTATATAGCACGCGGATATCGAGTTTATCACTAAAAATCGATAACTCATCCCGTTATTTTTTTATCGATCAAAAACCTTATCGTAAACCAGTTATAAAATTATATCTCCTACACCTTTAGAGCTAAAGTCTCCAAATTTTAAATGTAGACTCGACTGCACGTGATAGAATTTCGATTTTTGTTATAATTCACCCCCCCACCCCTATATCCACCCCCTTACCCTCATCTCTGTAAAAGGCGTATTTCAAATACTAGAGACTTGAGCTTTGGCAAATATACGCATAGTAATGATAAAACCACATTCTGAAAGTTTCATGAAGAACGTACGTCCACAAAAAAAGTTATTGAACAATTAAGTTCCCATAGTAAGCCCACACTGCAGCCCATGCCTGTTAATGCGTGCGTGCCTATGGGTGTCTATGTATATGTTTGCGTGTGTGTGTGTGTTTGTTTAAGCTGAATGACACTAAAAATTATTGAAATGGCTGTTGCTCGGAGGGTTCAGGGTATCTCGTAGTCGAGCAGTCTCGACTAGAGCTTTCTTACTTGTTTATTTTTGTTTGTTTGCTCTACGGATTTTACAACTCAGTTGCGTAAACTACTCAACCGTGTGCACTTTGGCCAAAGTGTCAAATGTAAAGTGGAAGCGGAAAAATGCGCAGCAAGCAGACTTACAAAGAAAATATTAGCTGCCGGAAATTCAAGCCGCATAAATAAAGAAAAAAAAAAAAATCAAATGCAAAGAAAATGTAAAAAAATCAGAAAACGGCTAGAAAAACGTAAGAAATATTATATTAAATGCTGTCACTATGGAAAATGCGTTCGTTTGGCTAATGCGATTTTAGACAACAGACGACATTTAAGCAGGCTCGACTCCAACTTCCAGTTAACGAGCCGTTGGCTGCGCCACCGTGTAGCGCTCTAATGGGATTACGATGCTGTCAGCGACAACACGAAGCAAAGCGAACAAGTAGAAGTCGAGGAAAATGAAAAAGAAGAAGAAGAAGAAGAAGAAGCACCAGCAGCAACACCAACCAGCAACAGCAACAGCAACAGCAAAAGTCCAAGCCAAGTCTCGACTTTGTAGCTGATTATCTGGCCACGTTGACAGCTAAAATTCAAGAACAACAACAAGTGCAAGAAGCAGAAGAAGAAGCAGAGCATCGGTAACGGAAAACACGAACAATAGCAAGTATATCTAACGGCGAACGGAATGTGTTCGAGCAGCGGAGCTCGTTTCTGGCCCAGTCCCCGCACAACAAGACGTTAATATTATTATACGCTTTGTAAACAAATTATGAATTATGTTGGATAAATAGAAAAACTTAATAATAACTTGATTGCGGCATTTGCTTGGCGTGGCTCCTGCTCAGATTCTGCTCAGCTTTTGCTCAACTTCTGCTGCCACTGCCAGTTGGCCTTAAAATTCACTCAAGAAAAAAAAAAAAAAAACAAAAATAGGCAACCGCAGCTTAAATACACTGCAATAAATCAAGTGGATCGAATACATGGTAAATAAATATATTCGTAAATGTAAGAATAAATAAAAAATAATAAAATAGAAATAAAATAATATTTATTATAAATTTTAACATTAAGACAATATTTGATTTTATTAAATAAATTTTTGGGAAATGGCTTAAAATAGCTTAAACTATAACTATAAGCAATAAAAAAAATTATATACATATATATATAATAATAATAATCAAAAAAGTCATATTTATATGAAGATTGCAATTAAAAGAAAATAATAAAATTTAAATTAAAAAAAAAATTAAAGGTATTTACAATAATGAATTATATAAAAATATTATATAAAACAAAATAATAAAAATTATAAATACAAATAAAATCAAAAATACAAATTATTTAAATTAAAAAAAATAAATAATACCATTTAAAGAAATTTAAAATATTGAAAACTATAATTTGAGTGGACTTTATATTTTATTTAGATTTTATATTTTGGAGATATGATTTCGATATTGATAACTGAACTTTAGCTTCAGATGCTTGGACTCTCTCTCTCTCTCTCACTACAAAATCTTTAATATTAACATTAATATTAAACTATAAATAATTTTAACCAAAAAAAAAAAAAAATGTAAGCATAAAGAAAACATTTTATAAAAATACAAAATAATATAATACAAAAAAATATTTTTATTTAATGAAGATTAAAATGAAAGTATACTAATAAAATTTAAATTTTTAAAAATTTTAAAGGAATTTACAATAATGAATTATATAAAAATATTATATAAAACAAAATAATATATATATTTTTTTGAATACAAAATATAAATACAAATGAAATCAAAAATACAAATTATATAAATTAAAAAATAAATAATACCAAAACTCTAATTTGAGTGGATTTTATATTTATTTAGATTTTATATTTTATTTAGAACTTATATTTTGAAGATATCATTTAGATATTGATAAACGTTAAGCGATAACAGAATTCTGGCTTCAGATGCTGTCTCTCTACAAAATATTTAATATTAGATTTCCCAACAGCTTATAGCAGAATAGCACGAAAAAATCTGCTAATGAAAGAATTTTTCTTTTTTAAATACAGAAACATTTCATATATCTATTGTGCATAGATCTTGTTGAGAATAAATCATTTAAAATTTACTATAAAATAGTTGATATATATTAATAAAATGCTAAGCAAATAAATATTTATTGAAATGTCTTTATTTTTTTTTTTATTTTTTTTTTATTATTATTGTAAAATAAGAAATTGCTATTTTCATTGATTTGATGTTGCACCTTAGGCATTCAAGACTTGTATATTATGATGGATAGCTTTGGAGTTTAGTATTTATTTTGCTGCAAATTTTTGGCACAGTGCCATCGCTGTCATCTTTATAGATAGATATTGTAGTCGGGAGAATGTGAGTGTCCTTGGACCCAGCAGTGTCCGCGGCTGCTCTCTCACTCACTCTCCCTCTCTCTATAAGGATATGGTGGCAACTGTGGCGGCCGTAGGCTGCGGGCTTTGGTGGCACGTTAATTATGGCACAAAAATGGCCCAAATTGTGTGCTGGCAAAATACAAAATGCTTAGCGGGCGACGCAGCGGTATCTGGCATCGGATGGAGGCGTGGCACGGACGCGCTCATTGCAGGTTGTTGCCGGCGACGATGACGACGAACGAAAGAAAATGTAAAAACAAATTGAAAACTTTTCCACGATATAAATTTGCATTTATTTTGAGCGCTCTTTGCTACGCTGCTCCCTTTTGTTCAACCGTCCTTTCTTATTGTGGTTGTTGTTGTTTTACATACTCATTCACGAAAACTAAATGGGCATTTTGGTTTTGTACAATGCCCATTTTGCCCGTCCGTATGTAACTTTGTGGATTCGTGAAGAGACGCGTGGCCAATTGGAAAACTGTGCTCAGAAACCGTGTTCCTTGGGCCGTAAGCGCGTATTCTGCAGGCGGTAATGCCCAGCAGCAGCTGAACTTGGACTGAGCCGTTTACAGAGAATAGCTCCCGCTCCTACTCTCTCTCTCTCTCTCTCTCTCTCTCTCTCTCTCTCTCACTCTCTCTCTCTCTCTATTGGTGGACAGTGTTAGCATACCAGCAGTCTATATACCTAAAATATATACAAATTGCTTAAATCGAAAAAGTTTTACTTCTTGTATATATAGATATATGTATATATATATGTATATAAATATATATATGTGTGTGTGTATGTGAAGCCAATAACTGAACCAAACTGTGCTAAGCTAAACTGTCCACCGAATGGGGAAATCCTGCGCCTCGCAAGCGAAGCTACTTCACAATGCTCTGAATAGCAGCAACTGCCAAATAAGGAAGAAGCTTCTGCAACATCAGCAGCCGCAGCAGCAGCAGCAGCTGCTGTTGTCACATTGTTGTTGTTGTTGTTGGCAGTGTTAGCTACCTTTTTGAATATTTATGAAAAATTGAAACGTTTTAGCGCGCGGCCTGGTGGCCCTTTGCCGGATTTGTTACCTTTTATACTCTGCGCCCAAACGCATGCAGCGAGTATGCCAAGCGATAAGGTGCGATAAGATTAAAATATAAAAATTATTCATTAATACGCAATAAATTTAGTGTAAAAAAAATACTTAAAAATTGTTGAAAGAAAAATAACAAAATATTATATATAACATTATTGATTTATTATCTGACATTATAGCTTTCAATTTTTCAATAAAAAAAAAATCAGTTTTTGTTTTATAAATGTAATTAAATATTTATTATTAATTTCGTACAAATAAAAAATATTTTTTTATTTCTTATATTCTTCATTCAATTCTTTAAATATTTAAAAGTCTCATAAACAGGCAAAATAAAATAAAATAAATAAAAAAGTTAAATTAAATAATGTAAATAAAACCTGTGGAAGATTTGATTTTAATTTGAATGACTTTATTTCAATTTGAATTAGTTGAATTTGTTTCAATTTAAATTAATTTTGAAGTTTTTGTTAAAAAAATATATTTTTAATTTTTGTTTTTTTTTTTTTATATATATATATATATATTTTAATTTGTTTGTCTATGTTGATGGAAGATTATCTCCGCTTAGATGTGATTTACGTTTTCCATTTGCTATTATACACGTTCGGCAATCGTTTACAGGGTATTCAGCTGTATTTAGGTTGCAGGGCATCCGCTGGCTGATCATTTAGCAATTCAGTTCTCTGTCCTTGTGAGAATTTTTTTGTGCTTTGCTTTTATGTGATGTCTGTTGGTTCCATTCCCACTTGTTAGTTAACTAATTGTATTTTTTTAAGTTCCTTTTTGCTGTTGCTGTTGTTGTTGTTGCTGTGGATGCTTTTGTCGCGTTTCGTGTTAGTAGAAACCGCCCACGCACAAAAATGATTTAAGTGCGCCTTCATTAATTACGTTTTACCACAGCAGTTACAGCAGCAGGAGCAGAAGCAGGAGCAGCAGTCGCAATCGCAGTAGGTGATTGCGGTGGAAGGAGGCGGTTCGCAGGGACTCAAGCGGCATAAGTGGCTGAGGATGCCAACCAGCCGTGGCTGCTGAAACTTTAATAGACCGTATTTCAGCATAATTAACACGGCAAGCGTATGAATGATGCATGACAAATCGCTGCGGGCAAACGTGCCCGTCTCTGTATAAACCGACAATCAGCGTCATTTTCCTAACTCACCCACACACGCACACACACACACAGACACGGACACCTACACAGACGCAGCAACTCACTATAATAATTGCAAACGGTTAAATGTAAATTAAGATAAAGTTAAGCCACGCCCACCACACACTACCAAATTACGTATACGTCGTCAAACCGCAGCATTCTCTTTTTTATGGGTCAGCAATGGCAAATGGTAAATGCGAAAGTGGAAAACGCTCTCTGGACAAATGGAAAGTTCTTTCAATTTGCAGACTTGATTTGTGACTCAGAGCCAAAGGCAAATGCAATTAGACAAATGAAGAGCAACTCAATAAATGAGAACAAAATGTTAATTAAAAAAATTAAAATAATATATATTCATTCATAAATAAATTACATATATTGAAAAACATATAAATAAAACATAAATAAATACAAATTAAATAATAATATATTCATATATAAATTACAAACAAAAAATAATAATACAAAAATATATATACATATCTATATAAATAATTAGAAACAACATTCCTATACTTTCTAGGTTAATACACCATAAAAAAAAATAATAATAAATAAAACAATGAAAATAAAAAATGTATAATTATATTAATATTATAAGTATATATCAAAATAAAAAATCAAACCAAATTATATATTTTTATTGAAAAATTGCCGAATCCAATCCTATTTACAGCGAAAATGCAGAACACACCTGCTTTAACTGCAAAAGGTGGTCGGTCAGAACAAAGAACCGCTTTGGCAGAAACTGTCGGTGAAGTCAAACTAGAAGTAAAACAGTCATGCAGCCCGACACACCAGCCAGAGTGACGACCTCACTGATGGTGCACAACGCATGTGTTCTTACCTCAACCAAAAATAAAATACCTTAAAAAAAATATAAAAAATATATTATTAAAATTATTATTATTATAATTATTATTAATTTTTTTTACCAATAATACCAGTAAAAGGAAAAATAATGCTAAGTAAACAAATGTGGATTTTTCTAGATTCGTCAATGAATACATCGGCATTTTTGCTGACGTGCGCTCAAAAGTATGCAACACGCAGTTCACTCTGGAATTTCAATTTCATTTGAGGCCGACCTTATAATTCTCAACTGGTTGTAGCTCACAGAGCATAGAGCTGGCATTGGAAGTGTCGCTTATTAGGGCGGGTAATAATATGTATCATATTATTGTTATTATATATTCACACAGTCTTGCGACTGTGTGGGGGGCATATATATAATAACCGACCATAGAGTCGTGTCCTCACCTCACCCCTTTATTAGTGTGGGTTTTGGGCTTAATTGCCGGTGTGCGAGCGATTTGTTTATTTATTTCGAAATTATAAAAATGAATTGTATCTTTTTTTTCGCTTTGGAGCGTTTCTTTAATTGTGATTTAGTAGAGATTTTCGCCTTCAAGTTGATAGATAGATGTTTGGTGATGCGGCCGAGGAGAGAATTGATCGGCCACGTTAATTAATTTTCGCAAGGCAGAGCAACAGTGCCTTACGCGTCTTCTGTGACGATACTGGTGTTTTAAAGTAGTATGGCTGATGGAACGTCGAACACGGCAGGCTAAGGGAAAGGCCGGGTTTGGAAGCGCTGTTAAGCAGCAAATTAGATGTCGCAGCTCTGGGCGAAAGTCAAGATATAATTAGTGGCAATCGACTCAAAAGATTAGTTGGTGGTTTCGGAGAGAGCTGCGACGGCTCACAGCACTTTTCACCTGTGTAGCAGTTGGTTTTTTATTAGACAAGTGTAGAGCAGTCCTCTTGCGGAGGCTGACGTGTGCAAGCAATCTAAGTATGATCTGCTTGCATGACTTCCTATTGGTTCTTTAACCAAATTAAAAGATTAGTTGGGGATCTCGAAGAGTTAATAGAGACAGCACGGGCTCAGCGCATTTTTCGCAATCTTTCTCGCTATCTGCTTATATGTATATGTGTATGTATGTATTATATATATGAATTTATCGTCCACTGACTTTGCTTTCATTTGTCGTTTACTTGAAGGTGGGAAGGTTATCGTATTTACGTCTTCTAAGTCTCCTTATGGACCGGGAATGGGACAGCTTTCTCGCGAGTCGGTTCGCGATCATTGTGTCGACTTGACTGGATGAAGCACATATGCAACACTCTATCGTGGAAATTGCGAATATTATTTGGCTTCGGCTGCATCCGGCTGTTGATCAACTCAATTACAAAGTCTGCGCAGCTGTTGCCGGTAATTAACCCATTATATTTAAAAGCCGCACAGCTGTTCATAGAGACGAGCTTATGAACGGTTATAACTGACGCAACAAGTGCGTCAACTACCTGGAATATGGAATGGACATGGATATGGATATGGATATGAATGTGGATATGGATATGGATATGGATATGGACATGAATGTGGATATGGATATGGACATGGATATGGATATGGATATGGATATGGAGATACATGCTGACTACACAATTCACAGAAAAACATTTAAATGAAATTCTATTCGCTAAATAAAAAGCTATTATATACTAAAATCTTGCCGCTGTAATTTATTTATTAACTTAGTTCTTTGTCAATTTGTATGAATTTGTAATATTTCGACAAGTAAAAAAAAAAAATTAAGATGTGAGAAAGAAACTGGGACACTTCCATCAAAAATGAAAAAAAATATATAAGTTTAAATGGGGACAAGCCAAGACATCTAATTTTCATCGAAATAACCGATTGGACGCTTTAAGCGGAGTCGTTATAACCTGATTTCCCTGTGATTAGAAAACACTTTCCTAGACTGTCCAGGAAGAAACTCCATTTATATAAAGCTCAACAGCTGGAACACTTCAGCCCATGTCCAGCAGATGACTCCGAGTGCCACAGTTCAATCAGAGAATAAACGAAGTATTCCACTGCGATCTGTAGGGGAAACTCTCGGTGTCTAAAACTATGCAACATAATTCGAGCAGCGGCTGTGCAGTAGCCGCAAAGTAGACTTAATTAGCTGATTGAGTGCCACACCTGAGCAGGTGGTAAGGGGGGCGGGGTAGATGTGAATGTGACTGAAGAACCGGTCGGTTAGCTGACCTAATTAGCCAACGCTCAATGCTCGACGCCTGAGAATCGCAGCCTCTGCCTGCAGCAATCGGCAGCAAAAACCCGTCGCATAAATTCTCAGCGCTTCAATTTGCCAAACTTTGCGGCTGAGATATGTCAACTGTGCCGCAGACGTCATCGATGTGTGTGTGTGCGTGTGTGTGTGTTTGTATTTCACTCGAGCAAAGCTGATTTCAATGCGAATGTTAATTAAACTCACACACCATGTCACCTGGCAACGGACCAATAGAAATTTATGCATTCGTCGTGCTGATTTGTTGCAGTCTGCAAAGCTCGGCTTCAGCTCGCTGATGGCTTCATATAAAAGTGTTGCAACTGATTGTTGGCTAGCCCATTTAACGCTGACCGCAGCACTGGACCAGCGCCCTCACTCCACTCTGCTTCCCGCTCTCCCGCCCGCATCCCAATCTTGCACAGAGCCCAGCATGCTGATGTCCAGGCAGCCGCAGTTGCTGCCGCTGCTGCTGTGCATCAGCTTTGGCTGCATTGCAGTCACATTTGGTCAGGCTTTTGCTGTGCCCACGCGCCAGCTGCTGGCGCCCAGCCTGCGCTTTGCCGAGAGCTTCGAGATCTTTGACGGCAACGAGGCGGACGATGACGAGGTGTCGAGCACAGGCGAGCAGCTGGCGCAGCTGCTGGGGCAGGAGCTGACCAGCGCTGTGGCACCACTGACAGCTGCACCACTCGCCGTGCTGAGCCGCCGACGGCCGGGCATCATGGCGCCCAGATCAGCCACGGCTGCTGTTCAGCTCTTCGCTGACTCAGCCGAGTCCGACGAATCTGACGACGGCGAGGACAGCGATGAGGCAGACAACGATGGGGATACGAATACGAATACGGATGCATATACGGATACCAACACGGATACGGATACGGACACGGACACGGATACGGGCCCCGCCCAGCAGCCAGAGCAGGTGCCTCAAGAGGTGCCTCAAGAGGTGCCGCAGCAGCTGCCGCAGGAGGCGCCGCAGCAGGAATACAATCCATATCGCGACAACTTCAACGACCGCAACGCGGATGGCAGCTACGTTTTCGGGTGAGTCAGCAGTCAACGCACCACCGTCCGCCAACCACTCTAAACCACTCACTGCCCATTCCACATCCTCCAGCTATTCGCTGCCGAATGGCGTGCGCCGCTGGGAGCGCGGCTTCTTCTCCGAGCACCAGCACCACGGTCTCGTGGTTGAGGGCTTCTACGCCCAGCCACGGCACTACGGGCACAGCATCCAGTACGAGCTGCGCTGCTATCGCGCCGATGCCCATGGCTATCAGCCGCTGGCAGGTATAGCTGAAATATACATATAATTATAATTTTATACATGTATCAAATATCTTGATTATTTATAATCTTTATATTCTTTCTTGCAGTCGAGTATCTACAGCAGCCGCCTCGAGTGCGTCGCTTTGAGCTGCCCAATGTGAGCTGTTTGAGCTTCAATCGATAACTATCGATCACTATCGTATCGAACAGAATAACCCTAGCTATGTATTGAATGTATTGTACCTACTTTTTTTTTTGTGCACGTAATAAAATGAATTACCTGTAAAGGTTATTTATTTGAGTCTTTTTATTATCTCTGTTTACACACTGAACCCGTTAAATATCGGAATTATACTTTTTTTATATTTTATTTTTTTAATCTTATCTTTGTACATTTATATTATAATATATTTAATAGTACAATATAATATAAATGATTGTTCGAATGAGCGTATTGATCTCTCAAGGCACTCATACCATGGGCATATGCAGTACGAGCTCATCACTGCGATAACTTTTCCTGTTATCGATTACTATCGATCATTTAATTAAATCGTGTAGCTGCAATTTAAATAAGTTAGAGCTGTTAAATATGCTGTGTAGATTTCATTGTGAAGCTGTGCAAATATTATAAACTTAATGAATTTATTTTAATGAGAGGGCAATTCATATTTATCATTAAATTTCCCATGTGTGAGTGTGTGTGTACATGTGCCTACTACGCATACAAAGTACACATAATGATAGCAAGCTTAGTTCTTTGCAAACGAAAGGCTAGTCTCTAGTCAGGAGCTCCCAACCGAGTTCACTCCACTCTAATTTATTTAAAGTTTTAGCTAATCCATTCCAATTTCCAGCTCCTGTTTATTTCTAATGCATCCGCTTGGAGTTTTCGGACTGAGTGCGAAAGCAAGTTTATTAGGCAGTCAAATTAGAGAATTATATTTATTTGGATAATCCTTCGTTTTACTCGCAGGGAAATGGAATTTAAAAACTCTAGACTTTGCTTTCTAGATTCCGTCGAGTTGCTTCCAGTTTAATTCAAATGGCATTTGAAAATACTTGTTATTTGTTTTGATTGTCTTCTAGTGACTGTAGATTGTATATTCTTTAATTTTATTTTATATATTTTTTTTTTGGGTTTGTTTCTTATTCTGTTTTTTTTCTGTTTCTAAATTTTTTTTTTTTTTTTTCGTTTTATTGTGTTTTGTTTTGAGAGCCCGAGATTGCTATCTGACTTTGTGTGGGTGCGTCGCCGTGTTTGGTGTCTCACTCACTCTCGCTCTCGCTCTCGCTCTCTCTTTCTTTCCTCGTGTTGGAGCGGCGTCTGGCGTCGTGTGTATTCCCACAGTTTTCAATTTTTGGCGATTTGTTGCGGCACTTAACGGTTTGTTAGCTGTCATTGTTGCTGGTTGCGTTGATGAGGCGCCTTTTGTTGGGCCCGCAACGGAATCCGCTGTCGACTCCAAAAATTTTAAGCAATTGTCTTTCGGCGCAAGGGGGTAGTCACATCCGCTATTCTATTGTCAATATTGTTGTTGTTGTTGTTGCTGTTGTTGTTGCTGTTGCTGCTGCTGTTCTTGCTTGTTATTGTTGTTGCTCAAATATAAATTTGCCTAAATCAACAGACGAGCGTCAAGTTTTGTGGCGAGTATCGCCGCAAGTTTGGTTTATTTCACAAGTAACATCATCCCATTGTCGTCTGTTTGCATATATCGCGCGTGGGGCTGTCCCACAGATAAACAGCCAAAAACACACACAAAACAATAAAAGAAAACTGGTTCACTTGGCGCACGTTTTCCGGGTGTACATAAATATATATATAGAGAGAGAGAGAAGGATAGAGAGATACATATATACAGAGATATCCCCAACCACATAACGGACACAAAGTGTGTGTGGATCAAGTTGGTTAACAAATTCGTAGATGGCATAGAGAACGGTCAAAATGATCTCATCAGAATGTCTAGAGAGTAAATGAAAAGCGGAGAGAAAAAGAGGGATAGCGGTAGAGAGAATAAAAGAGAGATAGAGGGAGAGATATACAAATTGAAGAAGAAAGCTAGCGAGAAAGGGAGAGAGAGAGAGTCAGGCAGATATACACATAAATAGAGAAAATGAGTAGTGATATATGATTGATGCGAACGAGTGTAGCACTGAAGGATAGGAAAAGACTGAAAAAGGAGAGAGAAAGTGGTATAGAAAAATAGACAGAAAATAAGTGTGATGTGAGAGGGAGCCAGAAGGAAAGAAAGGGGAAAAGAAAGAGAGAGAGGGGACAGAAAGAAAGAGAGAGGGAAGAAAAGATGGGGAGTAAAAGAGGGAAAGAAAGCGCTAGAGATATGCGCTGAGAGAGGGAGAAGAAATAGAAAGAGAGACAGAGAAAGAGAGAGGGAGAGAAAGAAAGAGGATGGAAGGAAAATAAGAAAGTACGTGTCAAAGAGAGAATGGAATTAAATAGAGAACGAGAGAGACAGACAAAAAGGAGCAAGAGCAAGAAATCAGCATAGAAATAAAGCGACAACTAGAGAGAGAGAGAGAGAGAAAGAGAGAGAGATTCTACATATAAATACTTAGCGCTGCATCATGTGTCCCCATATCATGCTCAACTGCATGACATATAATTGACTTTTCCATTAGTGAATTGCATAAGGATAAATGCCTTAGCTCGAATGCCCCAATACTAATGTACAGTGGACAACAAACATGAATGTTTGTTGAGGCCAGCATCGTGCTCATGTCTCTCATATAACATGCACTTACACAATTGAGAAATGGAAACTCCGTGCCGAGCCAAGCTATGTAAACGGAGTGAACTGATACATCTTGAACAGCAAAGGGAACGAAGCTGCTAAGCGATTCAACGTGTTGATTTCAGTTGTTTCCAATGGCCCAAATTGAAATGCATTGACTGAAGTTGAACAAGTGCAATCTCTCCATATCACTCTATCTCTCCTTTGCGCTCGCATTCTCCAGCTTTCTCTCGTTGCTGCTGTCCGGCCCTAACGCCGAGCATGCCCATGTCCTCGTCCCTGGCTTCCTCTACAGCAACTAACTAAGCGCCAACATGCGAAACATTTATACTCGCCAGACTGCAAATAGAGTGAAACGTATCAAATGCCATTGTCTTTTCTATTTGTTTGATTCGATTCTCTATTTTTGTTTTTTTTTTTTTTGTTTTTTACTAAAAAGTGTTTGACGGATGCGCAAATTTTTACGCAAACAAGTAAATAACTCAAGTTGTCAGGCAACTTTGCAGTGGAAATCATGCAGTAATCAAGTTGATGCGAATTTTGCAACAAACTTTGAGGCAAACAAACAGACAGCTAGACAGACAGTTAGACAGACAGTTGGGCAGAGTGAGGCAAACGCGCAGATGCGTCGTTTTGGCCTATAATTGAGCAATTTACACCAAGACATGGCCGCAGTAGGCAGCGGCAAACAGAGGGAGGCAACAGCAGGAGGCAGGCAGCAGGCAGCAGGCAGGACTCGGTGGCAGCAGCAGCAGCATATACATATTATATATAGCATAGAGCCCCTTGCAGTAGCATGACGCTTAATATGTTTAGTCGGACTGCTGACCCGAGTCGACAACTTTTGGACTTTGTTGTGGCTCTGCAGGATCAAACAGTGTGTCGACATGGCATGGAATGCGATAAAAATGCTGAGATTATCTAACCGAAATACTTTCAAATCGAAATCGACCAATATAAATTCATGGCCCAGACACTTGCACATGCCAACGTGGGGCTGCTGGCCAGCGACTGGGGATTGAGGGTGCCACAGTGTCGAGGGGCTAGATACGAGGTTTCTGCTCTTGTCTTTTTATACCCTGAACCCATTGAAAATGGGAAATCAGGGTATAATGGTTTTGTTAAAAGTATGTAACAGGGAGAAGGAGGCGTGGCAGACCCCACAAAGTATATATATTCTTGATCAGGGCGACAAACTGAATCGATTTAGCCATGTCCGTCTGTCCGTCTGTCCGTCTGTCCGTCTGTCCGTCTGTCCGTATGTATGAACGCGTCGATTTCTGAAGATATAGAAGCTAGAGACTTCAACTTTTTTTTAAAATGCTCGTATATAGCGCGCGCATATCGAGTTTATCACTAAAAATCGATAACTCATCCCGTTATTTTTTTATCGATCAAAAACCTTATCGAAAACCAGTTATAAAATTATATCTCCTACACCTTTAGAGCTAAAGTCTCCAAATTTTAAATGTAGACTCGACTGCACGTGATAGAATTTCGATTTTTGTTATAATTCACCCCCCACCCCTATATCCACCCCCTTACCATCATCTCTGTAAAAGGCGTATTTCAAATACTAGAGACTTGAGCTTTGGCAAATATACGCATAGTAATGATAAAACCACATTCTGAAAGTTTCATGAAGAACGTACGTCCAGAAAAAAAAGTTATTGAACAATTAAGTTCCCATAGTAAGCCCACACTGCGGCCCATGCCTGTTAATGCGTGCGTGCCTATGGGTGTCTATGTATATGTTTGCGTGTGTGTGTGTGTTTGTTTAAGCTGAATGACACTAAAAATTATTGAAATGGCTGTTGCTCGGAGGGTTCAGGGTATCTCGTAGTCGAGCAGTCTCGACTAGAGCTTTCGTACTTGTTTTCTTTTCTTTTTTTTTTAGTTTTGGTTTAGGTTTAGGTTTAGGTCTCGCTGCTGCTTGGCTGCTGGGGAACGCTGCACGGAAATGCTGGCAAATGAAATATTGTGCAAAATGGCAGCGCACAAACAAGCTGAGTTTCCATTTTGGTCCGCCCATGGAGAAGGGAGCGAGGGTGTATGTGTGTGTGTGTGTGTGTGTGTGTGTGGTGTATATGGGCGCTAGCCAGCTGTCCCAGCTATGGATCTCTTCTCTGTATACGGCCGCACACCAAACTTGAAACAATATTTTATGCGTATATGGGTAAAAATATTTATTAGTTTGTTGTTTTGCGTAGAAGTATGTGTGAAGAGTGTCTGCGTGTGTGTGTGTGTGTGTGTGTGTGTGTGTGTGTGTGTGTGTGTCTGTTGACAACGGATTTGCAGCTGCAGTTGGCGGCCACATCGCCATTTGAATTCATTTTTTATGGCGCTGCATTTACATTCTCGCGAAACTTGTAATTCTCGCTCCCCAACTGAAGCGAGTATATGAGTTTTGTGCAAAGTCTGTCTGTCAAAGGCCAGAGATTTGAAATTGCTAATATGTCATCTCATCTGCACAACTGCTGTGCCCTGGAGCTACAAAGCTATTGACAGTGGCTGCACTCAACTGTCCCTCCCCTCGATGGATGGATTTACCAGCTCTTATGCATATGCTAAAGTTCTATCTTTCATCTAAATAATGAAAATCGAGGCAGAAGTTTCATTTCCGATAAATCAGCTAATTGCTACTAAAATACTAAACCTGTTGCTAAGCAATAATTATTTTGCTTTTATATCGTTGCCTTGCGATGAACTTAATTTTTTGTAAGTCTTATAAATATCAAATCGCTGGAGCCGAATATATGACCAATACTATGTATTTATCTAAATTTGCTTATTTATAGATTTAGCAACATAGAAAAAAAAAAAGATTGGCAATAGAATCAATCTTAGCAGCTCTATTGAGCTAGATCTTCATAGACTATCATTACATACCGTAATAGATTATCATAGAAGCACATAAACTTCACAAATCAACACAGATGATCTTTGATAGGTCTTAAGTCATCATAATCATAGATCATATGTATAGATCGTAGATATCTATGCCCTTTTAGGCACGGCCAATATGTATAGATCATATTTATTTTCTTCTATAGAGCTCCACATTTCAATCTGTGAGGATACACTGTTCATACGGATTTTTCATTAGGACATATGTATCTGCCCAAAACAAAAAACAAACCAAAAAAACAATTCCTAAGCGAGTATTATGCAGTCGTATGCTCCTGTTTTCTTTGTATTGTTTATTGTTGCTGTGACTGCTCCTCTCTGTTCTGGTCAAGTGAGCCGCATTAAAAGCCCTAACTGAGTGTGCTTCATCTTGGCAACCTAACGGGACAGCCAGCTGTCAAAATGCAGAGAAATAAATGCTTAAATTTATTAATTGTGCTTTTAGTTTGACAAGCGGACTTTAATCTGGCCAAGTGTCTGGCGCGTCTTCCAGTTAACTGCTAATTGCAGTCGCTTAATGGCCAGCGGCTTGCCCAGCGAGCTGTGCCACTTGACGCCCACGCAACAGAAAGAGTGAGTGAGAGAGAGACAGGAAGGTGAAAGAGGCAGCGAGTGGAAGGCTGCTCCGTCAGGTGTAATGCTTGAGCAGAGCACGCACTTGCTCCATTCAACATTTACAACATTTAAGCTGTGTATTTGAAAATTCCTTTGGCCTAATTATGCCAATCAATTATTTATGACGAAAGCCACTTGGCGGAAACAATTAGAGCTTAATTCAATAAATTTCATTGATTTCAATTGCAAATTTAGAGACTTTTGAGAGTGATTAGAGCGCCAGATGTTATTAAGTCAGCTTAATAATTAGACAATGCATTCATTTCAATTCTAAATTGGTAAATCATATTCAAATACAATGTATTTAATATATGAATATAATTATCTATATGACGGAGAACGGAGCTTGAGAGCTCAAACTCTAGTCTATTTCTTTTTATTTAACTAAACTCAGAACGCAGTGCGCTATTCTTGGGCTAATCTTTTTCCACTCAGACAAAGTACTCTAGACTCTCGCTTTGGTGCTTCATCTTGAGATTATCATCATGATGATGTTCACAGAAACATGTATGTAAGTATGTGTGTACATCTGAGCTTCAACTTTCAAGACTTCAATTACAGCAAACAAACGGAATCAATATATTCGTTCACTTCCTGAACGAATGTAAAAAGACAAAGAGAATGCTCTGTTGATTACTCAAGTCCACTAACAAACTTGCAATTAAAAATAAAATACTTGTATACAAAGGAATGCTGGCAGCAATTAGGAATGGGGGAATACAGGTCAATCGAAAAATGTCACCAAGCCTATTGACGTACCACACAAAGGCCACCTATCTAAAGCTGAAGTACCAGTAGAGTCCACCAAAAAAACTCAAAGGAACATACACATAACATTTACTGGACCACTACATTTTCATCTTGTTTTCGGCTCAATATTGAAGTAATGCCCCATCTCGCTTAAAAGTCTACTCAGGCAACTTGGCTATCAATACCCCAGTTCAAGTCGCTAAATTATATACATACTTAATTCTATATTATAACAACAAAATGAATATTATATAATAACTATAAATATAAAATAATATATTTATATATTAATAATTTAATGATTCCAAAGTTCACTTCATAATTGAAGACAAGTTTCAATATAATTTATAATTTATCACGAATCATCACAAATACAAAATATTAAAAAAATATTTAAATATTAAAAAAAAAAAAATAAAGCGAATGAATAAAAATATTTAATAAAAATTTTATAAAATTTAAATAAAAAATTTAATAAAAAATAGATTAGCTAATTTATAAATTAAAATAAAATGTGCTAATTTAATTATTGATCGCAAATGCAAATAAAAAATTTTGGTATGTAAATAAAGTTAAAATATTTATGTCTCGTTATTCAATCATTAAAAAAAAAAATAAAAAAAATAAAAAAAAAAAAAGATTCAATATATAATGAAAAGCATCAATATAATTTTATAATAATATGAAAAAAATATGTAACATAGATCTACATTATTACATATCGCGCAAAAACACAAATATATACAAAACTAAAATACAAAATAATATAAAATTAATTAATATAATATAACATACGAAAAAAATACCACAATTCTATATTTTAATATTTTAATCATTCCGAACTCCACTTCATAAATGAAGAAAAACTTCAATGTTATTTTTAATTTTTCGCAAATCATCACAAATACAAAATATTAAAAAATAAAAATAAAAATAAATAAATTAAAGCGAAAGAATAAAAAAATTTAATAAAGAATAGATTAGCCAATTTATTAATTATTAAATAATTAAAATAAAATGTGCTAATTTAATTATTGATCACAAATGCAAATAAAAATTTAAGTATGTAAATAAAACTAAAAGATTTATGTCTCGTTATTCAATCATTGTAAAAAAAAAACATTAAATATATAATGAAAATGATTTTATAATAATATGAAATAAATAAGTTACATTGTTATATATCGCGCTAAAATAAGTATATATAGGGGATCCCTAGAGACGAATACTTTTGAGACAGACTGTATGTCTGTCTCATTACGCATCAATATAATTTCAAATTTAGGACCAATGCAAATTACTTCTATAAAAGTATATATTGCCATAAATGTTATATAGCTCGAAGTCTCACTACTCAATCATACCAAAACTCACTTGAAATATGTGCATAGAGACAAGCATCCATACAATTTCTAATTTTATTCATATCAAACACAATCATTTAATTATTTTCGCCAGCACTTCAGATGGCGAGCCAAAACAAAGGAAGAACCAAAATCAAACACATATAAAAATAAAATAAAATAAATAAATAAAAAAAAATTGAATTACTTGCAAACGCCTTTTTCAGTTCAGTCAACGATTAAATACAATGGCCATCGATAACACGCGCAATGAAGATGATTGAGGCAGCATTAAGTGCGACAGTCGCCAGACATTTATCAAGCAGCCGTCGAGGAGCTGCCGCGCCGCTGTGCCCATTGTCAAGGACATGGCACAACATGGGGAAAAGGCAAAGAAGAGAAGAGAAAAGAAATGAAAGCAAACGAAGTCGAAGCAGAAGGAGTGACTGCTGAATGAAATGGACGCCCACATATTTTGGACAGACTGAGTGGAGAGATGCGAGCCGCTGGTGCCGGGGTCTGGTCAATGAACCGTGACTCCCCCTCTCCCTCTCTCTCTCTCCCTCTCTCCCTCTCTGTCTGTCTGTCTATCTGCCTCGGTCCTGGTCAAGCTGTGGCTGTGCCTGTGTCTGACACATATTACAGCCGCTGGCGGCACAAGAAAGCACACAATCCACTCACAGCTCGGACTTGGATTCGGATTTGGATTCGGACTCAGATTCGAATTTGAAGTTGAAATCAAAAACACAATGTCACGAGCTGGGCGTGGGTGTCGGAGGATTTCGTGGATTAAAGCTGTGGGGACGAGTGGCAGCCAAATCGTTGCCACTGACGTGCGAGTTTATTATGTTTTCTCCTTCTCTTACTTCTGCTTCTTCTTGTTCTCCGCCTCGCTCTTTGGCCAAACGAAGAAATGCTTCGCTCTCGAGTGGTATAAAAGGCCGACAGCCATCTGGCCCAGTAATCAATTATTAAGTCCGCAGCTGAGCGAGAATGTTACGTGCCCCAAAGCAGATCGAAAAGCTGTTGCTGCTGCTGCTGCTGGGTGTCAGTCTGTGCGCCAGCGAGACGCCCGGGACAGTTGCATCCAGACGCACCGGCAGAACCACAGCTATGCCAGCAGTTGACCGACATCAGCATGTGCACCACTGGCCACCGCTGGTTGCCCCACAGCGGGAGCCGAGCCCACAACCGGCGACAGCTATCGACGGCCTTCTTGAGAGCTTCGATCAACGCGCCCAGAGTGGCGAGCACGAGTACAGGTTATTGAGTTCGCCCAGTCGCCACTGTCGCCACTGTCTCGATGCATTTAATTAACCCTTCTACTCCCGCCAGATATCGGCTGAGCAACGGCGACACGCGCTATGAGCGCACCTATTGGCTGCCCGTGGGTCCGGGCCGTGCTGGGGCTGTGCTGGGCCGACGGGGCTACTACTCGGTGCCGCTGCCGAGTGGCCAATACTCGACCGTCTTCTACAGCGCCGACGATCGGGGCTACCATGTGGATATGCGTAAGTAATGCGAGTTATTGCGGCCCTCCCCCTGGCTCTAAGGGGGGGGGAGCCTTCGTGTGCGACCGAGTATAAAATTTGATGCCCAAAAACGCAGACACATTATCCGGCGAGCAGCCGCTGCTGCCGCGCACCCTCGACGTGCCACACGATGTGGCAGGCGTGCAGTCAACGCCAACAGCTAAGCGAAATTCAATAAGCGTGCCAGAGCGTAACGATGAGCAGCTCGAGCAGCATCCAGATGCTCCAGCCATGGCCAGCAGCAACAGCAGCAACAGCAGCAGTGGCACAGCCAAAGGTCAAACAGTGGCTAATGTCCGACTGCCAGCAGTGGTAAGTGGCTGCCACGGTGGTTCAACCACTGTGTCGTTTCCTTGGCTCTGAGCAAAAAAATGAGAATGCTACAATTGCAGAGCCATAGTCAGAGTCGGAGCCAAAACCGAACGAAGCCATCAACTATGGCCACACTTGAGGACATTTTTGCAGCTAAAGTTGGCACAGCATCAGCTGATGATGATGACGACGACGATGATGATGATGATGATGAAAGCAATAAGGATGATGATGTCGCAGCCAGTAACATCAATGCCAACTGAACGCTAGCTGAAAACGAGGGCGTAAATGTGAGCGCATAAGAGGATGAGCCCGAGCGGCAGGAGAATGAGCCGGATGAGGATGTGGATGAGTATAAGAATGGAAGAGAATGGTAAGTTTGTCGTCAGCATGGCATGGCTGGGTAAAGTGACATCAAATAGCTGCACGTGTGCAGCTGGATCTGCTCCAGTGGCACAGTTGCCGCAGTTGCCGCAGTTGCCACAGTTGCCACAGTGTCATGGACTTAAGGGGCTTTTCGCTTTGCAGCGCCAGGCTTCAGTTGCGCCAAATCAAATTGTAACAATTGCCACAGCACCAACAGCAGCAGCATAGAGACATCATTGAATGCTGCTCTCCCATTGAGCCACAGCTGAACTGGCTCCCGTTTCACAATCATTTTTGGCTGTGCTGTGCTCCGTAACACAATTTACCAGACCCAAACAGATCGAAAGACATCGAGACTGGCGGCAGCAGCAACAACAACTCTGGCTCCAAATACAACAGCAACAAATATACGACACCAGCTCAACAACGATTCACATCATCAATTGCTCACATTACGCCCGCATCAGCATCAGCATCAGCATCAGCATTAGTATTAGTATTGGCATCAGCTTCGACTCAGACTTCAAATTCGATTTAAGCAAACAAATATAATAAAAATTATTTTAAATATTTCCATAAATACGCCTACATGTTGCCCATACACTTTCAATATGTGTTTTGTATCATCTTCTCTTCTCTGTTCTCTCTCATTTTTTGCTGGCAATTTTTCAATTCAATTAATCAAAAAACCATAAATTGCTTTTGCCAGCATGAATATTCTTTTTCTTTCCCTACCATGCCACAAAATTTCACATGTGATTTTATGGAAACGGCTTAAATTTATAACAGACAGGAACTAGATGGAGTAGAGAGAGAAGCTAGAGAAGGTGACTAAGAGAGAGAGAAAGAGACTAGTGAGAAGCTAGACAAGGAATGGAACAAGCTTAGGGAAAATTCGATAGGGATTATAGAGATACTATAAGAGGACTGGAAGGAGAATAGAGAGAGAGACTAAACAGAAGCCAGAGGGAAGCTACAGATTGGCTAGGAAAGGCTAGACAGAGAATAGAAATTAACTATAGAGAGATTGGAGAGAAAAGAACATAGACTAGTGAGACTTGAGAAACAGACTATGGAAAAATCAGAGAAAGGCACTAGGGAGAATAGTAAATGACTAGAAAGAAGAGAGGTCACGAGATAGACCAGCGAGACATCAGAGAAATACCAGAGACATCAGGGATAAACTAGAGAGAGACCAGAGAAAGACTAGAAAAAGACAAGGGAGAGACACCAGAGAAAGACCAGAGATAGATCAAAGAATGGCCAGAGAAAAACTAGAAAAAGACCAGAGGCACCAGGGAGAGACCAGAGAAAGACTAGAAAAAGACAAGGGAGAGACACCAGAGAAAGCCCAGAAAGCGAGACTCGAGAATGATTGGAAAGTGTCTAAATACATATCACAGAGAGACTACAGAGTGACTAGACAGCAACTAAAATCAGACTAGAGAGGAACTAAAGATAGAATAGAGAGAAAGTCTAGAGAGATACTAGAGAAGTATTACAGATAGACTAAAGGGGAATTAGTATTATACTATAGAGAGACTAGATAGATTCTAGGGACTATGGAGACTAATGATGCTGAGGAGTTCTATAGTGGTTAGAGACACTGCAGAGACTAGAGAGAGAGGGAGGGAGGAACCAAAGTGAGTCGACCTTAAACACTACTCTACAAACTAGAGAGAGTAGAAACTAGGTAAGCCCGTCTGTCTGTCTGTTGTCTATGATTCCATCATTGAGGTATCTGCACAAGATGCCTTCAGGCTAAAATTCCAGGCAAACTGTGAAACGAACATAAATAGTTGAATAGCTCCAAATGAACTTCGTTGAGTTGCCTGACAGGCCTACGACAGGTGGCTGTCAAGTTGGCATCAAGTTCATTGACTTTTACCCTTTAATAATAATATTATTACAGTAAATTGAATATGTTTTCGTTGTGTAAACAGTATAATCAAATAATAATAATAGCTGCACAAATTAGAAGAGCAGTCATGTCGGTAGGAAAACAAATTCATTTCATATAAATTGGGTCATTCGTGTTGACAAAATCTGCCATTGCATGACTAAATAATATACATATGTATATGTATATATGTATATATCTTCTAGTGGTATTCATATTTCAAAACCCAAGGGAGATTTGCCGTTGCACTTGCTGCATTCTGTGGCTGGAGGTGTTTAGAGTTGCATATAATTAGCATTGAGCGTGTGAGCATGTGGCAGTTGCAAAGAGAAAGAGAGAGAGAGAGAGAGAGGGAGAGGGAGAGAGATGGCATTTGGATCTGACTATGCCAGAGTCAAAGCCAAGCTGAAATTTGTCAACTATTCAATTAGGAAATGCCTTGAGAATATCATTTGCTGGCCTAAACACGACATTATAAAGCCAGGCAGACAAAAGTCCATCTGCTCCATACTTGCTAACAGAGCCATTCAGCACGGCAAAGACTCGGTGGTCTCTACGGCCGGCTTTGTTGGGAGACAACGCCAGCGGACAGATTGTCAGCAGCAAATCGGTGAGCATTCATAAAACTGACTGAGAAGCCAACAGCCAAAAGAAGCAACAGCAGGAGCTGTAGCTGTGGCAGTCAGAGCTCAACACCCACCTTTGTCATAGTTTTTACGTCGAGCTGCCTTTTGGGGATTGGGGCTGCTCGTAAAATGCACACGAAGCTAAAGCAGCAGAGGCTCTGGCCAAAAACCTGTAAGCAAAAGCTGAGACCGAGACCGAGAATGCTGCTGAGGCTGAGATTGGGGCTGGGGTTGGGGCTAAGGGGCTAAGGGGCTGGGGCTGCAGCTGCAGTTGCAGCTATTCATTTCAGCTACTAATCCGATGCGGGATACAGTTTTATTTACGAGTCGGCCTCCATGGCTATCTAATGAATGAGCACAGCCTGAAACTGAAACCGGCGCTGGCGACACAACGAGTGGGAATGACTGACTGACTGACTGACTGACTGAAGGAGTGAATGAATGGCTATGTGAATGCATGTGGCCCAAGGCGTCTTTGGCTTTTATGCAGCTGGCTCTTCTTTTTTTTTGGCTGGCATAAAAAGCGCAGTTTGTTCTTTATACGGCTTGAATTCTAATTGTACAAATGAAGCTGCTGCCGCAGTCGCAGTCGCAGCCTTCATAGTTGTCAGGCAGCTGGCGGGAATTCAAGGTGCGGGCTCTGCCCAAACACACGCCACCCACATGCATATCCAAATACATGCCGATGCATATACATATGTATGCACATACATATATATGTATTTACAGCATTGTGAAAGTCGACATTCAAGCTGTTTGCCACACAAAGCGCTACAAATTACGAACGGATGCAGAATGTGGTAAAATTATGAGAAATGCTTGCTAAACTCAAACGATTGCGACAATGGCGTCGATGTGAAATGTCCCTTTGTCCTTATTGCTGGCATGTCGATCTGTTGCAACTAGCCAACATGGGCCGGACTCAAAACACCTTGCAACGGGGCTATGCTGCACTGAAACAATTGGTTAATATTTGCAGGAATTGTTTTCTCCTATATTGCATAGTGTATCGCATTTTATATAAGAGAACAAATATTATTTTTGACGTTGATATAATAATAAATATTAATAAAATAAAATTATATACATATGTATGTATATGTATGTATATCTTAGCACTTTGAAAGCTGACAGAGTTTATATTAGTATATATAAGTATAACTCTCACTCCTACTCTCTTTTCAAGATCTTCTCTCTCAATCTCTGCTCACTTATAGCCAGCTTTAATGCTCATACTCTTCTCCTTCCATTCCCTTCTCGCAATCTCTCTTCGCTTATGAACGTGACCTAAATTTACATAGTATTTGCTAGTCGAGCACTTATAAACAGCAACTTTTTATGTTCGACATTTGCCTTGTCTATGTGTGTATGTGTGTGTGTGTGTGTGGCTAAAAAGTTTCTAAGTGCAGCAAAGTAGTCACATGCTGGTTCTGGCAGATGGCGACAATACGAACTATATGCGCCCTTATAACGATGCTGATAATTAAGATGATAATGATGCTGTGCATGCCCATTGTAGTCCCTTGCCGTCTACACACACACATATACATGCATACATACGTATGTCCTGCGAGACTGACTCATCCACACACACACACACACACACAAACGCACGCACACATTTCGGAGTGTGAAATTCCCTTTAAAAGCTGGAAAACTATTTAAAGTAAGTTTGATAGAGCGTGCCTCTCACATAGAGCCAAATAACATTTTCGTATTAGGTTCAGCAGCTAGTGAAGTGTGACCAAAGAATGTGAAAAATTAAAAGTTCTACAGATATTGTATACATATGTATATATGTACATATAACTGTGTTTATGATGGATGGTAGTGCTATTCCGATGGCTTTAATTATGAAAATAATATTTGAAACAAAAAAATTCTAGTTAGTTTTATTTTGATTTTTAATAATTTCTATTTATTTTTCATTTTATTAATTTAGTGAATATCATAATTAGCAGATTTTATTAATTAAGCTGTTTTTTTTTTCTTTTCGAATAGAAAAATTATTAAAATATTCATATCAAATAACTCTAAAATGTTCTTATTAATTCATAAATAAATTAATAAAATTCTACAGTATTTACATATATATTTATAGCAATAGCTTTATTCATAATATGAGCTCTATCAATGAATAACCGAAGCGTAATTAGCTGAGCTCTAACAGCAAATCGACATATTAAAACCTGTTTTTGTTATATAAGAAAACAAAAACACTCTCAACAATAGATGGAAACCCATTTGGGGTTCAATAAACCCACCAGACGAGTCAACAAAACATTTGTATATGATTTAAATACGTGGTGAGGGGCGAGCACTTGTTGCTATTTATAAATGTGATAGGGTCGCAAAGGATTGGACCAGGTCAAGTCGCACTGTGATTTGGGTAAGCTACACCCAGGGAACTCGGGCGATTAATAAGAATGAGTGGGTGTGTGTGTGTGCGTGTGCGTGTTTGTGGGTCACTAACAAACATATGCATAAGCACATGCTGAAATCTATTTCCAGTTGAATGCTTAGCCCCATCATTAATCTATCTTCATGGTAGCTCAACGAGGCTCAAAATATAATGCAGGAAGCGTTCACAATGGATTAAATTTTTTACTTTTTTTTTTTCATCACGTCCCCCCCCGCGACCCCTTTGTAAATGTCCGTGCGGATTCGATTCCCCAGCGACACATTGCCTGTGCCCCAATTATGAAGAGAGCGTGCCGAGGGACCCATCGCATTGGAAAGGTCCATAAATAAATAAATCGCCCACAAATAAATAATAAATTGAGTAATATCTTTAATTGACGTGTCTAAATCAAATGATGGGCAGCTGCTCTATACCCCGTCCAGAGCTGCGCAGCCTGGATGATATCAGATTTTGAGATTCAAGCATCGTCAGGGACTTGAAGCGAGGCAATACTTAAGGGACAAGTATACCTGACTTGAATATACCCGGCGATATATGTACATATGTACATATGTATTTGAGACAAAGTTGATATATTTTACCCTTTTTTTATCGTGGCATATTTTATATCTATTTTTTATATTTTGGATATATATAAATTATAATATTTTTTATATTTCTTTGCTTGAACGAGATATACTATATATATATATATATATAAATATATAACTGGCGTGATATGTCCTTATATACATATGATTTATACTATTTTTGGCGTATCATGATTATAATTTTATTATATGTTCTTTAGACATATATATATAGTCAAGGTATTTTTGAGATGGAATTTATATAAAAAATGATTTATTTGATAATTTTTATATTTTATATACTCATTATTTATTTGATTTTTATAATATTTTTTGTAATATTTTAAATTTGAAAAATCATTATTATTAAATTAGATATAATATCTCTAAATTATTTTTATTTTATTTTTTTAATTCTATTTTTGTTTCTTAAATATATTATATCAATATTAATTGTGTGTATCTGATATATATGCGATCATGATACTTTCCTGCACACACAATATTTGATACATGTCATTTAATCCGAATACAGATTATAGCTTCATTCAAAAACCAAACAATAGCCCTTAATAACACTTAGCTAACTTCTTAAGTCCTTTAAATATCGTTGAGACTATACCAAATATACATATGGGCATTTCTCCAGAAAGGTCAACCACAGCCAAAAAATTGAAAGTCAATGAATGCATGTTCTGATAACATTTTTTTATAACTATTGATTTAAAATTAGTTTAAATTAACTTAAATTTAGCTAATATAAAATTAATTTAAATTAACTTAAATTTAATTAATATAAACTAATTTTACATTTATTCATAACACATCTCGAAATATTGACACACAAAGCCGAACATGTTTTGAGCATTTCAATTGCACATTTTGTGTTTATTACTGTTCTTAAAGAGAGACACTATGCAATGAAATATGCTATTTCAAATCTTCGTTTATGCTTAAAGAGTAAAAGAAAAATATAAAAGGTACGATGCAATTACTATAAAATTAAATAAAAATTAAAACGTATGGTGGAAAAAATGTCACATTCGACACGTCACCTTCGACCCTGATTAAAACTAAAAAATAAAAAAAAAACTACTCAATATTTTGTAATCAAATAAAAAAACACTGTAAAGAGGTGACAATTTCTAATAATTTAAAATTATTCGTAATAAATTGTCACTTAAGATTTCGCTAAAATTTCAGGTTGAACTCCTCATTTAAAAAGCGACTTACGTTTTTTGTAGCCTGCGAACCACTTGGTATTTTGTGATTATCTTGAAAACTAACATTGGCCTAAAATCCGATTTAGCACTAAATATATAGCTAATCAAGAACTAAAGGATTCGGTATTCGTCAAAATAAAAAACATGTTGGCATTCGTTTTTTTTTTTAACTCAAATACGTACGAATGTCACATTCGCCACTAGAGAATTGCCCACATATACTCTTATAAAATATATCAATGGGTATGCAATAAGAAAAATTGAATCATTTACCCGATCAGCGTCAGCTTCAGTGGGAATGACTCGTCTGTTACATATGTGCCTAACTTTTGAGCCTAATCGAAATTTATATTTGTTCAACAAGTCACAGACACACAAAAGAATATCAAAAAATCTACGGAATGGCAGCGGCTGCAACTTGGGCGAGAGTGTTACACTCTCCAACAGGGCGAGACTTCATAAATATCAACTTGCATGTCAGTCTCTATTTGACTGGAATATAGAAAGCTTATTTAGAATAAACGCGATTATCATTTAATCAGCTCTGAGCCAAGCGGAACTTGAAAGAAATTAAGAAAACGAAAACGAAACAAAAACAAGAACTAAAGCAAGCAACATTTGAGGAACGCTGACTTACACAGCTCTCTCGGTCTCTGGTTCTGGTTGGGGTTAAAGCTTTAAGCAGATGGGCAACAGACACGTCCTAGATAGCCAGAGAACTACTACTACAAGTGAATCATAAACATTTCTGCCGCTTATCAGAAGCGCACTCAATCTAATCTTGAGATTAATAATGTGGCTTTTTGTAAATTTCAATTGCTGGCATTCAAATGGCTGGCGTCCCGCCACACACCGCAGGGCTGGCAATCAAGGTGTTTTTGGTTTTGGCCACACGCCCTCGTCCTCCCCTACCGCTCCTTTCAAAAAGCAGCCACAAAATGTACATTTAATGAATGTAAAACCGGAGCCTCAGCTGCAATTGGCCATGGCCAAAGCCCTTTCGCAACGAGTCTAAAAACCAGCTCGGACCGTGCCCGGCAGCAAAAGGCTTTTATAGTTAGAAATTTTATTGACTTGGATTAGTTTGCAATGCTCTAAGTGGGCTGTGTGGCTGCTTGTGGGTGTGTCTGTGTGCTGTCTGTGTGTGTGTGTGTGTTTGTGTGTGTGTGTGTGTGTGCTAGAGTAGAGAGCTAATGAAGTGCGATGCCCGGCCAGCCATGTACAAACACTTGTGTCTCAAAGATGCCTCGGACTACATTGACTGTGGCCATGTTGGACCAAATTGACCACATTTTGATAATTGCCAATTGGCAATTGTGTTTCGGTCGAACTGGTCGGCTACTTAATAAATCTATGCATTCACATACAAAAACACAAACACAAACACACACGCACACACATGCATATATGTTAGATTATAGCCATACGGCTTTTACTGCAGCACCTTTAGCCAGCTGTAACTGTTTAGCAAGAAATTTTTGTGCTTACAGAGCTTGCGGCATTTATAATTTATGCCAGACACCAGCAACAAAACGAAACGTAACGTAACGAAACGTAACGAAACGAGTCGAAACACAGCCGTAAGTCTTGCAAATTGTTTTGAGATGCTCGGCATATCATAAAAAATGAAGCTCTCGCACATAAATGGACTGCGGCTGTTGAGGGCGGCCAGAAATCTGAATCAGTTTTGAAGAGTTCCGCAAGAGCGACGTGATTTGAGGGGAATTATTTTCCGTGCCCAGACCCAAGAGCCCCAAAACCCAAAACCGACGATGGCAACAGGCAGCTGGCAAAAGCCACAAAAAGTCGGCAGCAGCGTCAGCCGCAGTCGGTGGTGTCGATGGTGGCGGTGGTGGCGGTGGTTGTATTGGTGGTGGTGCTGGCAGTGGTGGCGACGCTGCTGCTTGGTTATTCGCAGACGTTGGAGCCAACTTTGGTTGGAGCAAACAACAAGTTAAATCTCGAGACGTCATGTCACGTAGCTGCGCTACATGGACCATTCATACAAATTTTGTTTTATAAGCTACTTTTATGCATTATTTGTGTGTAACTTTGCCCATCCGTCTGTATGTCTGTCTGTCTGTCTGTCCCTCCATCCGTGTGTTTGTATCGCTCTCTATCTGCATCTGTCTTTCTGCCTTTGCTTGTATCTGAGAGTTAACTTTGTACGCGTGCTTATACCCTGTACTTATTGAGCTAGCTGCCAAAGGCGTGCTACACTCAACCAGGCAAGATGAAACGAATCAAATTTTTAGCTAGTATAGCAGCTATAATAGATATAGCTGCCACCTCGACGAAAGTCTATCAAACCTTTTAAGGAATATGGAATATATAGGGTAGCTTTTAGCTTAGTTTATCTGCCCTTCTCGACTCAGCCGCACATTGAAACGCAATATGCTCAAAATTGAACTCTTTGACAACATGATGTATGAGATTTTGCAAGCAAATTCAAAAAGTGCTGTAAAATTTCATGGCACATTCGTTGCATCAATCAGAATCTACAGGTGATTCGGATTCTAATTATGAATACGGATGCAAAGAAGATAGAAATGATGATGAATTAAAATTCATGATATAACTGATATGAATATCATGTTCATAATTATGATATTCACATCAGTTATTTCATGAATTTTAATTTTTATAAGTCATCTACCTTAATCCCAATTTTCATGGTATCTATCTGTATACCCATTAATGAGTTAGTAACAAATTATTAGCAATAAATAATATTAATTATCGTAAATCAGTTATTATTATTTATTTTTATTATATTATATTATTTATTTACTAATTACATTCAGCAATAGAGACTTTAGTAACACAAATAACTTCTCCAATTCAAAGTTAAGTTTTACTGTTCTTGAAAATCAGTGGTTTAAAAAAAATTGCTTGTAAATATCTATGACATTTTTTATTTGCTTTATTTTATTTATTTATTTTTTTTTTATATTATTATTATTATTTTTATTTTATTTTATTTTATTTATTTTTTTTTATATTATTATTATAATTTTTTTTTTATTTTATTTTATTTATTTATTTTTTTTTGTTTAGAATAAATACTATAAGGCAAAATACTCTACGGCTCCTTAAATATCAGTATATAAATATATACTTTTACTTTATTTTTGCAATGAGGATTGTCTTTTTTTTAGGTTTTATTTTTAATTAATTCATATAAAAACAAAACAAAAAAAATTAAAAATATTTATTATTATTCATTTTTGCATTATTATATTTGTTTAAGTCTCATAAAAATGAAAAATTTATCATTATAAATTTATGAAACTAACACATTTAAGATTATGAGCTTTTATTTTTGAAAAAAAAAATTGTATATATTAAAATAAACTATAATTTTTTATTTTGAAAAAAATATAATATAGGATTATTAATAGTAATTATTTATTATTTAATATAGCATATGAATCAATTTGGATTATAGATTCCCATGCTCTTTTGAGTGGGTCGTAAACTTCAATTTCTAATCTGCAGAGTCGCCTAGAGGATTTAATTTAATCATTCTCATCCAACACAATATGTACATATATTTAAGTTATTTTTTTTTTGTGTACATTTTCAAACGTACTGTAGTCAAATATATTTCTTTGAGCAAGCCAGATGCAAATAGCTTGGCAGCATTTCAGCTTTAGTTTGAAAAGCAGTTGTAAATATGCGTAAATTTTTATATTATTTGAAAGCCAAATTTTGCAAATGTAAAAGTAAAGATGAAGCCCAAAAGCTAAGTTGCCGCTATGTTTGCCACGCTTGCACCACTGTGCAGCGTGTGTGCAGTGCTTGGGTGGGTCACGTAACGCGTTTAGTGCAAACGCTGCTGATGCCGTTGACAAGGACAAGGACAACACCTACAAGAGCATTGTGGCTGCGGCTACTGGGCTAAGCACGCGGGCAACACACAGCTAACTCGAGAACAGCAACATGCAGCAGCTGCAGCAGCAGCAGCAGCAGCAACACGCAGCAGCCCAAAAATAAACGCCGCCTGCAGGTAATGACAAACTGCGGCCCAACAACAATCGACACAGTACCAAGAAACACTTCCTGTCACGCCGCCAACAGTGCGACATCAGCAACATCTGCCCTGTCGCCTGCTGCTCGCGTTTTTTTTGTTGCTGCTGTTGCTGCTGTTGCTGGTGTTGTTGTTGTTGTTGGAGAGTGGGGCGCATTGTGATTTGTTGGTCGTTGTCTTTGTCATCGACATACGAAGCAAATGACCTTGCCAGGCGCTCTTGTCAGCAATGTGGTTGCTGCTGCTGCTGCTGCTGCTGCTGCTGTCGACGCAACAAGTTTGGCAAACATTTTGCGCTTTGTATTTTAATTTGTGTTGGCTTTTTGGCTCTTTGGGAATTTGGCTTTGTTCAAATGCAAAGCGAAATCTTTTGCCAGAGTCAGCGATAAATTGCGTTTATAAATAAAACAGTTTTTATCTTTTTGTTTTTGTTTTTGTTCTTGTTTTCTTTTTCAAGTATGTCATTGCCTTGGCCAGGATGTCGACGCCAGTTACCACTTTCGACTCTCACCCACAGCTCAAAGTTGTGATTCGCTGACGCGCTGACGCGCTGACTCGCTGACTGACTAGCTGAGTGAGTGACTGACTGACTGCATGCTGCCGGTGTTTGCTGTCACTGTCATTGTCACTGTTGCTGTCACTGTCACTGCCACTGTCACGACTTGCTGCTGACGCTGTCAACGAATTGGTGAACTGTGACTCGGTGACTCTGTAACACTAACAGTGAACCTGCAACGCTATAAATTTCATGCCACTGACAATGCCAACAATTGCATTGCCATTTTTTATATGGCTGTGACCTTAAGTATCTGTGTGTGTGTGTGTGCATGTGTGCAAATTAATTCATCGCCGATAAGACCCTGTTAATGTATCGTCTAAGCGATGGGCGGAGCGCAGGGCCGGTTCTGGCCAGCCCCTCATTAACTTTGGCCGAGTGACCAAGTGGAGATGCATCCTGCTGCTGATAGCTGGCTGTGTTGGCTAAATCGCTGCACATTAAATGCAATTAAGAAATGATTGAAATCATAAATTAGCCCTAATTGGCCATAGGAGGCGAAGATGAACCCAAGCCTAAAGCATCTACCGCTGCCGCTGCCGCTGCTGCTGCTGCGCCGCTCTCCTGCTGTGTGCCACAGACGACGCGTCGGCACGTACTCGAACAGGTTGCACAAATTGTAGGGTGTACTGTAAGCTGTATTTTTAGCTACCGTCACGGGAACAGTGGAACTCATTATCAATTTATTGTCCCATTTAATGCGAATAGTGGTCAGCGTTGGTTTTCTTAATAAATTCCTTGAATGGCTTCATCGAAAACGATTCTAGAAATCGTTGCGACAGAATATTTAATTAATTACATAATTAAAACTAAATGAAGTACTTAGTACTGAATCGTTGAACATGGCTTTTAATTAATTTAATTTAATATATATAAATAATAATTAATTATCCGCACTATTATTATATTAATAACTAAATATATTAAATTATAAATAAATTCTATTAATTAAAAATTATAATTATACAAAACATATATAGAATTTTTTTTTCAAAAATATAAACTTATAATCTTAAATGTGTTTGTTACATAAATTAAAAACGATATATATTTTATTTTTATGAAACTTAATATTTTTTTTTATTTTTTAATAATACAAAAATCAATAAAAACCAAAACCAATAAAAAAAATTAGCAATATATTTTTAACGTTTTTATTTTTGTTGCCAATTAATTAAAAATAATAATAAAAAAAAAATAATAAGTAATGAAAGATAAAACTTAAAAAAAGGCAATCCTCACTGCAAAAAAAAGTATTTTAAAATAAAAATATATATTTATATAAAATTAAATAGAAGAATATATATATTAAAATATATCTAAATAAATTTATTTAAAAGTTATTCAAAACTACTAGATATATTTTTGCTCCAATTTAAATTATTAGTATTTATTTAGTTTCCTATATATATATATTTTTTTATTTTATTTTTTAAGGTGAAGTATTTATTTATAAAATGTTAGCATTTTTTTTAATATTTTATATATAATAAATTAATTAAGAAATTATAAAATTTTATACATTAGACACAATCACATTACATGAATAACAAATTCGTTAAATGCGTCCTGCCCTCTTACATTTGAATTGTTCCTGCATAGCGCTTGCTGCCGATGCATGACAGATCATAAACTATATAGATTAAAGATCTCGCATTGACATTATTTGGCTTAAGCAGCCAGTGTGCGTAGTTGGCTGAATTTTGACGGCGATTTGTCAGCGGCGCGAACGGATTGCAAAAGCAAACATGGCAAAAGAGAGGCGCAGCCTAATTGCCCAGTTAGTAACCTGCTGATGCCCCGCCGCACCGCCCCCAGCCCCGCCCATGGCCACAGCATGGACAGCAACAATAACAACAACACACACACACCTGTAGAGAGTCACGTGTGTGTGTAAGTAGATGAAATTAAGATTTTTTATTTCTTACGTTTTTTTTTTTTTTTTTGATTAAGCGTTGAGAATTTTTGACGTTGCCGTCGCTGCCGCAGTCGCAGTCGCCGGCTCTGCTTTGATTCGACGCCAACGGCAACGGCAACGGCAGCTGACGCTATCATCCCAATTGGGCCGCAGTCGCGTCCCTGCTGGTTAAATTGTTGCCGCGGTCACCGACGCAGGCAACAGCCGACGTCGCAGCCGCAGAAGCTGGCATCGCCGCAGCGGCTATAAAAAGGCAATGTTACGCAGTTTCCGAATTAAACAGTTAACACAACAACGCGACAGCAGACCACGTACACCATCAACAACAGAACCATCACCGGCTATCCACACACACACACACACTCACACACATGATGGTCCAGGATTCCAGATATCAAATACTGCTGCTCGCACTGCTCATCTTGCTCGTGCAACGGAGCACAGCCGCACCGGCTCTGAGGGAATACCAAGAGCCGCAGCCTAGAGCCGTCCGTCTGCTGGATCGCTTCAATCATCGCTATCCGGACGGCAGCTACGAGTTCCGCTTCGAGCTGGACGATGGCACGGCACGCTACGAGCGCGGCTACTTCGCCATCATCAACGAGGTGAAGACGCTGATGGTCGTCGGCTACTACTCCTACCGCATGCCCGACAACCGTTACATCACCGTCTTCTACAATGCAGATCAGTTTGGCTATCGACAGAATCAATGTAAGTAATCAAGACTTGACTTTCGCTGATATATAGTCACCAAATGCTCTCCTTAATAGCTAACTGAATGGTAGATGTGTGGTTAGTCGTGTTAACTATTCGTTTTATTAAATGCAGCTAGAACAGCTATATAGTGTATATATTTATATATGAGCCATAGCTACATATATTGGCTAGATTAGATTAGAGAATCGAAATTCAATTGATTTTATATATTATCTTAAAATCAAGTTATAAAATTCTAGGCTCAAGTAAAGTTCAGTAAGAAACAAATTTTATTTTTTTAATACAGAAATACATTTTTTTTTTAATAATTGATATTATCAAGCACTTTTTTTTAAGTGTCAGAAATAAAGGGAATTTAATTTTGGTTATTTTTTTATTATTTATTTATTTTTGAGAGCTAATTAAATTTATTTAGTCTCATATTTATTATTATATATTATTTTATTTTATTTATTCATTTTTTTATTATTTTTTTTTTTTGAGAAATAAATAATATTGTTTTAATCTCATGAAAGCTTATAAGGTTTTGCAGTATGGGAAATAAATACATTTTTTTCTGAGACGGGATTTTTTTATAAATATTTATTTACTTATGACAAAATTTAAGATGCTTAATTTAATTTATAAAATTTTGCAGCTTGCGATATCAATTGTTTTATTTTTATATTGAGAGGAATAAATTTTGAATTTCAGCTTATAGCAAAATCTAGTATCATATAGAATCATAACTTTAAGTGACAGTATTTTGGCAGAAGATATTTAAGCTCGAGCTCGTTAGACAAGACATAAAAGAAATAAAACGAATTTGCCTAAATGTTAAAGACTTTTGTTCCCTCTCTTTCTCTCATTCCATCTCTGTCTCATATAATTGGCAATGAGCACAGCCATCACACCTGAGGTCTATCCCAATTTGCCGCGCTCCATTGAGGTGCCCATGCTCAAGGAGCCAAACGAGCTGCGACAGCAGCAGACAACAGCGCAGCCACAATACAGCCACAGGCAGACGAGCTCCACCTCCAGCACCTCCAGCAGCCCCAGTAGTACCTCCAACAGCGTCAACTACGCCAGCTCCTTGCCCAAAGCGACGTCGCTGCCCACTCGCAGGGGCCGCTACTGAGATATCTGGTTGGCGCGTAATTACAGGCTCTCAGTTTTTGTGACTACTTATATTGTATTATTATGCTTTAAAAGGTGATTTTCAATTTTTACTTTTTTATTTATTTTTATTTTGTATTTTTTTTTTTCATATTTTTATGCACTTTTTTTGTAAAGGAATTAAAAAATAATAAAAATTTATTAAGGCAAAAGCGAAAATTATGAATTTATTATTGACGACGTTGTGATCTGTTTTTTTTTTAGTTCTTTTTTTTTTTTTGGGTTTTTTTATGGCCACTAGGCCAATGGGTCCAGCAGGCAAGGCGGGTCCAAAGTGCTGCCGTCCGAGCAGCGATTATTCGCGATATTTCGAAAGCCGCCGACAATTTGGCAATAAATTCACCGCAAAGCGGCTCTGGCAATAAAACATACTCGTACAAGTGCAAAAATCTCTGACTGTTCTCTGTGTGTGAGTGGCAATATCGATGGCTTATGTACATATATACATATATATAAATATTCAGAGATATGCATATATACGATATACGATAAATGTATATATGCATATGCAGCGCGTATTGCTAGTACAATCAAGCGGCAGCAAATACAGTTTTGGGTTTCAGTTTCATTTGCAGTTGCAGTTGCAGTTGCAGTTACTGTGGCAGGCCCTGGTCGAAGTTTGGGTATGAAGGTCCGTCATAAATTTGCAAGTGCAGACGGCTGCCAATTGGTTAGCCTCGACCCTGCCACAACGATGTGGCAAGCAGCTCTCGCGCCTTATCCCAAAAACAGATCTCGGCTCCGTCGATATCAAGTCGTAAAGTAAAATTATGAGCACTTTCATGCCAAGCGATTCATATTCCGCTTGCCTGTTTAATTGCAATCAGAAATATTTGCACTCATACCATAAACGAGCACTTGAGCAATCGTTAAGTCCGACGACTATCAAATCGGATTACAAACTCCCTAATTGATGTCCGTGTGCGAGCATTTACACGAAAACGTGATATCGCCAGCGATATGAATCAAAGTCAACGAATGATGCTACCGCTGTAAATTATTCAGAGAATTCACTTAAATTGCTTTTTTCGCTGGTTATCGAAGCATTTCTCATCGCAAATGACTAATGGCATATACATATACTGTAAATGCGATTTGATCATAATGCGATTTGTAATCATTTTGGAATTATAGCATTGCATTAGGCAGTGGGAGGGAAATATAAGTAATTTATTGTGATTCAATGATATCACAATTTAATCACAATATTGGAAATATCTTTGAGATTTGCTGCACGAACTTATATAAAGTCTGATAGAAGATTGTTAATAGGAATGTTTTCTATAAAACAAATTATATATCTTCTTGAGTGTTAAATTATTTCAATGATCTGGAATTATTTATTATCTCATTTTTATCATATATAACGTATGTAGTATGTAGTTGAAATAATCTTTTCTATCTTATGTGAAAAACCTAGCCAGCTGTGCAATATATAAAAGCTCATGAGATTTTTATTTTAATTATTTATTATTAATTATTATAAGCATCTATTTAAAATAATTATCGATAAAATAATATAAAATAAAATAAATAAAAATAAAATATTATAAATGTTCTCTATGAAAACTACTCTCAATGGTGATCTATTAAAAAGAGTTATTATTTATAAAAATGTATAGAAGAGTCTTCTCTTTAAAGAAACACTCTCAACGAATACTTTCTAATACACACTCTTCAAAGTGATATGACTCATACTACTTATGAGTTGTTTTTTTTAATACTCCGTACTAATACCATCTCTCAAGACGTACCGTACATGAAAAGCTGCCCTCTATACTGAAATTCCTAGCGTATTCCATTTAAAGAAACAGCAAGTACCATCTCTAAATTCAAAGCATTATTTACCCTCTAAAAAAAAAAAAAAAAAAAAAAAAAAAAAAATACCTACCAAAAGAGATGCCCTCCTCTACAGATAAATGTTGCTTATATCTTCTATTAAAAGTTACGCACCATTAAAAAATATCATCTACAAAAACATTCTTTAAAGAAACCCCCCCTCAAGCAGACACCTCTCATAAAGAAAATTACCACATAATGAGGAAAAAAAACCGGCTCTACAATGAAATACCCTATACAAATACCATCTTTAATGAACTACCCTCTACGAAGCTAAGCCCTGTGCAAATAGCCACTCGAAAATGAACTCAGTTAAGACTTTTATGCAGACTATTGCAATTTATTTGCAATTCATAAATCTTCAAGCTGCCGCGCTCAAACTGTGAGTAAATTCATTCATGGCGTCAACAAATGTCTGGCTACGTATTTATCTTTGGGATAAAATGTAGTTCGGAATTAAATGTGGCATGCACTCTCATCACAAGGCCAATTAAAATTACAGCTGCGAGTGGATGGGACTTCATTTAAATTAAGATTTAACTGAATAAATTGTGGAAATTTAGTTTGGAGCTCGTATGCTCCATTAAAAATCGCTTTGTCGAGTCTCGTAAAGGGCTGCGCATGTAAATGCCACAATAAAATTAAGAAATGAAGTGGTCCGTCCATAAAAGTGCAGATTCCCTCTCTCAGGGGCAGGGATTTTCGCGGGTGTCTTTGGTTGGCTGGGTTTGACTGCGTTGCAGCTTGTTTTCGCGTGCGATATGAAGCCAAAAACTTTTTGCACACAAAACGAACAGAAATTGTCGCCGTCTGCAGCGAAAAGACAAAACTGTGAAAATAACCAGAAGTAAACGAGAAAAAGCACAGAAAAAATAAGAGTGGAAAAGTAATCATAAAACAACGGCATAAAATGTAGCTAATCAAAAAAATTAAATTAAAAAAGTACCAGAAGTGCAACCAGAAAAAGAAGAAGCTGAAGCTGAAGCTGAAGCTAAAGCTGAGGAAAAAAGTAAACTTCGTGAAGCTGCCGCCATAAAAGCAACACTTGATGCAGGAAACTGGTTGGGCAGCGGAAGGAGACGGAATATTGGTTTGCCGGATAGTCAAAGCCAAGACATTGCCCAATGCCTGGCTCCACTTCTAATGAAAAACTAATCAAAGCTGGCACTGAGATACCCTAGAAATAGTTATGAAGAATAGAAGAAGATTACGTTGGTAGCTCAAGGCTCAGAACCTTGGAAGTTGCTTGGCCCAACTGGAATACCGATTGTCCGTACATACCTCTCGGCCTTCGCCAGGGTATTTAAAGAAAAGCCATGCTCAAACAGCAACTTGGCAAAGTGCTAAAAGCGTCTTTTGAGCTTAGCACCAGCCGAGGCACACTGGACAGCCGGACAGCCGGATGGCTACATGGAGTAGTTAAAATTATCAATGAAAGTTTACAATCACGGCACGGGGCACAAAAAAGAATTGAAACTCCGAGTGCGAGCCAAAACTATGCGGCAAGTGACGACGGAATAGGAAAGAAGAGAGCGAAAGAGAGAGAGAGCGAGAGAGAGAGAGAGAGTGAGAGTGACTGCTCAAATGATTCAGCGCCAATGAGCTGAACAAAGTTAACAAAGTTGCAAAGATGCAGTTGCTGTAGTAGTTGTAGTTTGTTAACTTTGCCCCCTATTAAAGCCAGCGCCAAGCTCAAGCTAAATACACACACAGATACACGCCCACACACCCACACACACACGCATTAAGAGTTTGGCATAGAATGACATGAACTAACGAGCAGCTGAGCTGGGCAAAAGAACGAACTTGAACTTTGGGCACACAATTGAGAACTTCGACCCGGCCTTTAGTAAATATGCCTGATCCGGTGCCATGGGCCTGGCCACTATTCTCATTAAATGCCCATCAGCTGGCGTCGGGCAGGTGTAAAAGGCATATCTTAAAAAAAAAAAAAAAACAAGAAGCAAAAAACAATCTTGAATATTTTAAATTTTGCTTTTCGCTTGTATAATCAAAACGCAATAAATATTGCAAATGCGACAAAGTAGCCAAAAGTTGACCCCCAACTCGAACGTGGCCAAAGCCCATGAAAGTGAAACAGAGCCCCGAAACCAAATCCACAAGAGAAAAAAACAAAAAAAAAAAAAAAAAACAAAAACCAAATGAACGTCAGGAAATGGCTGCAAAATGTTTGCATGCTGCGGTAACACGACAGCTAAAAAAGCAAAAAACAAAAAACAAAAAAAAATGTAGAAAGCAGTGCCAAAGGATAAAGAATAAACAAGGCGCGCAAAAATGCGAGGCGCGTGGCACTGGGCGCTCGGTGGGTGGCTGGGCGGGTGTTAGGTGTTTGACAGTGGGTGCGAATACACACATACATACAGCTAGACATACAAACACTCAGACACACAAGCTCACTCACAGACACACACACACGTACATCTATATAGAAAAAAATTAAATATAAAATGCAAAAATGGCTTTTAAGCAGCGAAAGCCGCGTTTGCTGCTGTCTGCCCATAGCTGCACATTTTTTTATTTTATTTATTTTTTTTATATATATATTTTTTTTTGGCCAACTGGAGAGGGTTGTCTCTGGTCTCCTGTGTTTGGGGGCGTGCCCCCGCAAACGCGACAGAATGTGCTAAAAGGACATCGCTGTTGCCACTATGACGGCATGCCTGAACCACTTTGGTTGACTGGGTGTGTGTGTGTGTTGGTGTGTGTTGGTGTGTGTTTGTGTATACACTTCATCAGCGACCGCAGCAAAAGGCAACGGCTATAAAATAAAATACCAAACGCAAAAGTATGAAAGCAAACTGAGCAGTAACCATCAAAAAATAGCAGGGCTGCGAGCATAGAGGAAAGTCTTTTCAGCCCGGGCATCACATATTTTATTGATATCTAGATGATTTACTCGATGGATTTAAATACTGGGAAATATGCAAGAAAAATAATTATATTAAAATATATATAATTAAATATTAATATTATATTAATATTTGTTTTATATTGTTATAAGGAAAATGTAATGCCTATATTTTAATATAAAATAAAAATGAGATAAATTAAAATTGAAATATTTTGAAGAAACAACCTTAAGCAACTAGAATAAATTCCACAACGAATTAAGTAAATAATACAAAATGCTAACAAACCTGTGTTTTTTTTTTTTGTTTAATATGTATAAATTTGAAAAAAAAAGTAATAAAGAAAATAATTAATATACTTAAATGCAAAGATTTAGGAAGAACTCCACAAAAAATCAATTCAGTATTTTAAATATCAAAGACTATAAAATAAGATTTTTTCAATAAAAAAAAGTATGAAAATAATTTACCATTCACAAAGAATCTGTAGTTATAACAAAACGTGAAATAAATTTTTGTTAAAGCAATAATAATAATAATAATATATTATTATTATATTATTATTTATATTATTTTCTATTTATATATTATTATTTTTATTATTATTATTATCAAAATATATTTATTTATTTTTTTTTTTAATATTATTATTTTTTTTTTTTGCATTTATATAATATCAACAATAAGCGAATTTTTGGGACTAGTTTTAGGTCCCAGATGGTTTTAGTTCCAGTGAGCTCAGCCCATGTATTTATATATTTCCATTATATGTCGCTACTTCGTCGTTTATTAATTATTATTGTGGTCTAGAGGCTTTGTGAGCTTTTTGGTTTATAAATGAGAATGAATAAAGCATATAATTTAGTATAATATAATATAGTATGTATATGTAGAAAAAGTATATGTAGAAAAAGAACAAACCGAGCCCGAGATTTTCTAATTGATTTTTTATTCTAATTGCTTCTATCATGCTTTTGCCACCTTGGTAAAAAAATAATTGAATTAATTGTGCTTATCTTTGCTAGGCCAATTCCACTCAGAGCAGTTTCTGCTCAGAGCTCACAGCCAGCTCGCGATTTCTGTGTTGACATTGCGCCAGCCCTGGAAAAATCAGTGTAGGGTCTGCGCGAAAGCAAGGCGCGACTAACACGTGCCTCTACAATAGGAGTTGCCCGGCCGAGAGTTCCGTCAAGCCGCAGCCGCATAGGAAACGGGCCCGGCTGTGACACAAGCTGTGCTGGCATTGCGTTGGCCCCGTTGGCCCGTTCCGTTGCCCTTTTGGCCCATGCAACTGACAACTTGTAATGAAATTTGCAATCCAAAGTTGCCCTAAGTCGCAGCTAAGCTGCGCTTCCCAAAAGCGGCTCGCTGCCACAGAAACCAACAGCACCAACTCCCCCTCACCCCCTCGGCCAGGCCGGGCGAGATACTTGACAGTTGGCAGTCCAAAGCTGAAAGCATCGGAGCTGGCGACATCTACTCCAAAAAGTAAAGAGGCCAACTAACAGAGTAACTCACTTTGTTTACGGAAGCGGAAATTAATTATTTTACGTGAGCTGCACAAATTATGCAATGCATTTCCAACATTGCTGCATATAAAGAGAGTGAAAGAGAGAGGGAGAGTGAGAGAGAGAGAAGAAGGAAACTGCTCGGCACGCACTAACAATTTAGCTAATAAATTGATAATGAACCTAATGAATAGCCAGCTTTATACAGACTCTATAGAGTTGATTCAACTATCAAAAATCTCACTTTTAATTTGTAATTGAATAGAAATGACTGCATATAAATATTTTGCCACTTCAGTGAGTTTCGGAGCCTGCTGGCAAATATCTTTATTTAGCTAGCAGCAGCACAGCGCTTGTTTTGTATTATTCATAAGGCAATTTCTTGTTTCGAGAGCTCCCCGCTTAAATAATATATAAATACATACTTGATAAGCTACAAAAATTTGTAAGCTCACCTGCACACACACACACACACACACCTGCTTTGATAGGTAAATGTCCATGGCTTACAGCAGCTAATTGAAACTCTGTTGCCAGTGTTTGTTGGCCATAAATGGATCTATGGCAGAGCCACTAAATCGCTTAAACAGAAAAACTTAATTTAGTTTATAGAGCAAAACAAATTTCGGCTTTAAGCTGACTAAGCATATTGATGGGGGCAGGCCGTGTCCGTGGAGCTTTAATTGCTTTCAGTCCGCCAGAAAACTCGTATATTCTCAACCTCAGCTTGGCATTCATATACATATATTTGGCACAGCGTGAAAATAATAAATCAAAATTGCGCGAGTCCTTTGAAGAGTTTTGACCGCGGCTAACTTATTGTCTGCCTGATGCATTGTCTGCCTGATGCATTGTCTGGTTCACTTTGACGCGCTTTTTGGCGGGCGACTAATAAACCAAAGTCAGAAAAGCTCGAGTGAAAAGTGACAGACTAGAAGATGCTCTATAGGCTATTGAAGTGACAAAGCGAGGAAGTATTGGTATGTTTCCTGGACTGGAAGTGCTTGTCTATATTTTTGTATATGTGCATATGATATGTATATAGCTTATAAGAGCTGCCAGATATGCTATCAAACTCGAACTCAATATCCTTTGAAAGAGCAAACAGCTTTAGCAGTTCCAGACCTCAGTTCTCAGGACGGATACTTAGTAAGAAAATGCTTAAGATTTCTGCACATAAACATGTTTGCTATTGCAACTAATACACAATTCCCACAAGTTATGGTCGTAGCCACGCCTCCTGCTCACTGTTACAGACATGGCAACAAAACCTGTATACCCTGTGCGCCCGTTTGCAATGCGTTTCATGTAGCTTTGATATTTGCCAAAAGGACATTCATCTATGTACAACTTTACCGCCTGCTGACTTTTGATTGAAATAGAAAATCCTGATTGATATTTTTATTAATATTTATTCATTTTATTATTTTTCAATATTCGTATTGCCTTACAATTTGACTTCACAATCAATCAATATTTAACTTAAAATAAAAAAAGAACCTGTAGCATAAACTAAATTGATTTCTGGCTGAAAAGTAGACAAACACAGAGATGGTCCTAGTATTAAATCCAAAAGATTTTTAGCCTTAACATGTGAGGAATATTAATTTGTGAATAAAGCATATTTTCCTAGTTTTAAGGGTCAATAAAAAGGGGAAAAAAAACATCAACAACTGTTGATGGACTTTGCACTAGGAAAATCGAATGCTGATAAATTATTTGCTTACTTTAAACGAGTCGAAATAAGAGTGGAGCAGGATGCCGAGAGTGGATGATGAACTTCGTACAAATGCAATGTGAAATAGCTGAGACTAAAATTATCAAAAGAATGTATTGGCTATATACATAGTTTATACATAGCTTGCATTTCTGGAGTGTGTGAAGCAAATACAGAAATGAAATTATATTCTGAAGCTGCTTGAAGAATAAATGATGAATAAATGAAAAATATGCTTAGCTTCAATTATTATTTATTTAGAGGCGAGAAATATTATTAAAACGAAAACTAGCATAAGGAATCAAGAGCTCAGCTTGGCCTCTTCCTCTTCCTTTTGCATAATAGGAATAGGAAATGAAGCTAAGACGCAGTAAAATAGAAAACAAATAATAGAAAAAAATCCAAATTTGATCTTTGACTTTAATAAATTTCAAACTAAATTTTTAATATGGGGATTTATTTTTAGAGATTTTAGCTTATGCCTGCAAGAACAGATTTTGCGCCTAGAGTGTAATACATAATTTGAAATGGCATGGAGATCACTTTTTTGTTCGATTTACACAGATATTCAAAATATCGAGAATTATCGAAAACGATTTTTTTCAATGATACTGAATTTGTATTTGAAAACTTGACTGTTTTTTAATCATTTCAAAAGCTAGCAAGGTGCTATGATGCCATAAGCATTTTGATTAACTTGATAAGTGTTTTTCAGTCTAACTGTGTTACTTCAAAGCCTTAGAGCCTTGCCTATAACAAATCTACATGTCTATATATACGTATATACGTATATATGCCAGCTATAAAACATCGTCGTCATCTCGTTTTTTCAGTAGTGTCCCTTTTTATGGTCCTGGTAATTATCACTTTAATGAACTTTGCTATTTTAATGATGCCCAACAAGGCCCACAATGGCAGCGGACCGAGACGAGACGAGACGAGGCGAGGCGAGGCGAGACACTGACAGCCCGTTCGATTCGAGCAGTCCGGTGTGTTGTCCTTGCGGATGCGAATCCTGTGGCACCCCCCTATCGCTCCCCCTTTTCCACTGCAGCTACCCCGCCCCTGCTGAGCTGCTACGTGCGCCAACTATTACTTCGTCGTTGCTGCTGACGGTGCCTGGGTTTTTATTAAGGAATAAAATTAGTGAGCACGTGCCGAGCACACCAAGTGGCAGGTTGCACGTTGCAAGTTGCAACTCGAAGGCAGCAACCTGCAACCTGCACCACCACCAAGACAGCAAGTAATGTGATACGAATGTGCACAAAACTAGCGCAAGATAAACGTGCAAATTTCCAACAACACAAAGCAAACAAAAAACGACAGCTAAATAGCTCAAGAGCATCTGAATTTGGTTGCCGGAAGGAGATAAATACAAATGAGAAACTTGTAATGGGGTGTACCGGACTGTATGATACCTGTTCAGCTTAAACAAAACAGAAGAAATTTTAATTAAACAGCCGAAATATATTAAGAGTGCAGACCAGCAATGATTCGAATCGATCAAATATAAATAAATATATTTTTTTAGCTGTTTTATAGAGAGGTTAAATAGCTAAATTAGTAATATTCACATCTAAGATAATATAATATACATACATATATGGGGTAATTTGTAGGGTGCACTTATGAATTTCAAATTTCAAACCAATATACCCTTCTCACTCCTCACAAACATTAGTTGCCCTAAACGTAGAGAAAGGAGCCATAAAGTGTTTCATCGTTGAGTCGAACAAAAAAGCATTTACAAGCCCAAATCTATTATGTTTCAACGCCAAGATAATTAGCTGGGCACCTTGAGTGGTGAACGAACATCTAAAGTACGAAAACTGAAAACCAAAAATGATTTCAATATTTCTATAAAATATTGAGTGAAATTTTATTTTGAAATTTGATTTTTTTTTTTTTTTTAGACTTTAAATAGTAATAAAAAATGCTAGTTATATCATTCTACTTGCATATGTTTTCTGGGGGCTACGATTAATCTATAGTTTTAGCCAGGTGAGTTTGATTAATTGACTGAGTCACTGGTTTACTGATAGACTGGCAAACTCTGCCTGATGGAATGATTGACTGGCACTTCTTTTTGTGCAAATCGACTGATCAATCAGACTTACGGACAGACTTTTTGATTGACTGACTCGTTTGACTCATTGACTCACTCACTGACTGCTTGACTGACTGACTATCTGATGGATTGTTTGACTGATTGACGCAGACTGACTGGCAGACTCACTGATTGATTTAATAACTGATCGAATGACTGATTGACTATCTGACAAAGAGAATGATCGACTTTCTGGCTGATTAGGTATCATATATTGACTGACTGACTCTGATTGACGGTCACTAACTGATTGACTTATCCACTGACTGACTGATTGACTGCCAAACAGAATTATTAGCTCAATAACTAACTAACTGACGTTTTGACTGGCTCAGTATTATTCTAACTGATTGACTGACACACTAACGAGCAGAGAGATTTATAGATTTTCGACCGCTTGAATGAATTTGGCTGACTGACTCACTAACTAACAGCTGAGTGACTAACTGACTGACTAGATATTGGATTGGTTGACTATGATTGACTGACTAACTGATTGGCTGAATAATTTATTATGAGAGACTGACTTATTGGGTGACTCACTAAATGATAGATGGACTGGCTGCTAGATTGAATGATTGATTGACGCTGAGTGACTATTTGAATGAATGGCAGATGAGCTGATTGACCGACTCGTTAACTGACAGATTAGCTGACTGACTAACTAAATACAGTCACATATGGAAAATAGTTCCTGCAGTTAAGCTGACTATCGGATTTATATAGACAGTTTTATTTCACTGAAATATTGACCAACTAACTTGCTAATAAATAGCAGAATATATATATAACATAATTCACATATTGACCAACTAACTTGCTAATAAATAGCAGAATATATATATAACATAATTCACTTTGCTTTTTATGCACTGACACAACTCTCCGATAAACATTTCGCTCACCATTTTTACCGTGTGAGCTTTTTTGATATTTTTGCTGTTGTTTTGTGGAGTTGACAGCTTTGAATATCCCATAAAGTGAATGAGCGTAAGGTCGGAGTCAAGCCTGATTATTTAACCTACCCCGAATGGCAGTCATTCGAAATGCTCTCCAAATGAAATTTACCGGCATATTGACAAAACAAAAGCAAAAGCAAAGTAGTGCCATCGGCATTTTATTCATTTCACTTCTTTTTTTTTTTTTGTTTTTTTCCTCCTCTTTGCGCCACGGGTCGATTAATCATAAAAACAGATTTTAACAATGTCCCCTCCCCCGAAAGGGGGCGACAGCGACAACATGCATGTGCACATACGTATGTATGTGTGCATGTGCGCATGCATGTTGCCTGTTGTCTCTGTACACCTCGATGCGACATTGTTCAATTTGGCTCGATTCGCACGGGCCACGGCACATAAAATATGCAAAATATCTTGTAATGTGTTTATCACTGCGCATATGTATTTAGCATACTCAAACAAACAGCCAGTGCACACAGTTGGCCACCGCGAAACATTGGCTCGTAATGTTCAATGTGGCTTACAGACATATGTATGTATGCATGTATGTGCGGTTGTATGTGTATATGTATGACTGTCAAAAAGGAGCCGACTGCAAGCGGTGTCCATGTATGTATGTGTGTGGGTGTGTGGGTGTGTGGGGGGGGGGGGGGGGGGGGGCTAGCTGTGGCTGCCTCGCTGAAATGAAATTCATTGCCCCAGCTTTGTGTCGATTTTATAAAAATTTGCCTGACGCTTTGCGGATTTCATTACATGTACCAGTACCAATACGCCACGCCCACCCACACCGTTGCCGCCTCCTTGTTTGACTTAACCAGGCTGGCAAACAAACGGACATCGGCAAAGTTCGCTCCAAAATGGGCCAATGGCTGCTAAAGCTCTTAGTGGATTTACGTTAAAAATTTATAGAGAGACCCCCACAAGCACGCACACAGTGAAACAGACACACACACACACACACACTCATGTAAATTACATTTTTCCCACCATTACTTATGCTTTTACCTATATATTATATATACATATGTATGTATGTATATATTGGTGTTCACATTTATCAACTATTTTTATGGACTGATCGTTGCAGCATTTTGCGCACGTATTAATAAATAATAAATGTATAATACATACATTATATTAAGAGTTTAAGTGTTTTTTTCACTCAATGATTTTGGAATGAATATATTTAAATAATGCGTAAAGTTTTCTATGCTATGACTTCAACAACTTTAAGAGCTTTAAGCAGCCTAGGCTAGAGAAAGCTAAATCATGCTTCATTTGTTTTTTAGATGTGTCTGCAATACTATCGACGGTTCGGCTTTGCTAGAAAGCCCATTCAAGGACTAAACATATATTGATACACTTATCTGTGGATATGCATATACGCTTCATCGATATCAACAGGTGAGAGAATATATGAATTTGTGTATTATATATTGCATAACCAAACCAGAGTCTTCTCTTTGCTAGTTATATTTCAGCAGCTGTTATATTTAGCTGTTCGCATATTTAATCCGATTGGCAATTTAATAATAAATTGTTTTGGACATAAATGAGAACCTACGATAACAATTTACAGCAAATAAAAGAGCAAGATGGGAATCGCACAAAACCAATATACTCATTTCACTACAGGAATGAGTATAATTATATGAAATATGTATATGTATATACAATGTGAGATGTATTTGATCTCAAAAGAATCTTGACTTAACTCCAGCAACTAAGAGTTTTACTAATTCAAATTAAACTAGAATAATTAATGATAATGATGATGAAAAATCTTTATATATTACAATAAACACATATACACTTAATCATATTTATTATCTATCTTACCCACACTAATCTTACATAGGTTCGAATTCCAAATTCAAAGTCGATTTCAATTAATTCAATGTGAGTAAAAATGTTTCTCTTTAAGAAATCCTTCTCAAGTTTCTCATTGCCAAGCAATGTACTAGCATTATTTGACAATGGATTAGATAATAGATTAGACACATATCAGTTCAAGTTGATGTCGTAAAACTTGAGGGAAATGCGCGTATGCTTAGTTTTAACGACAAATCGCATCAAAAAGCACTTTAACAGGGCCAATAGAAATATTATCTATACAATATCTGGCAAGCGAAATGCCTTAAATAATCATAATACCAGGACGAAACTTTCGATTGGCGCCAGCTGCCACAGGCTGACGAGCAAGCAAAACTTTCCAGCTCTGGCACGAGCAACAAAAGACCAGAGGACCCCAAGATTTACTCCCAGCATGGGAGCTGCCGGGGGGAGGCTGATGGTGCAGGGTAGGTCAGAAGCCATAAACTACAATCGAAGAAGCCAGGAGTGGAATCCTTAAAAAAAGAAAACAAAAACAAAACAAAACAAAAAAAAGAAAGGAAATAGAGAATAGAAAATGGCAAACACAGAAGCTGAAACAGAAACAAAATATAAATAAATAAATATGTACAATACATTCATACATATGCAAAAATGGCGAAAGGATTGGCCAAAAGTGAAACACTTTGATATGCATCTAAATGGCATCATCAGCATTGACTGGGGGCGCCAAATGCGACGACAAGGAACATCGGGAAGCCGGTGAAGAAGAAGACGAACTACAACAACAACAGCAACAACAGCAGCAGCAGCAGCAGAGACAACAACAAGGATGCGAAACTAGGAAAGCAATCAAGAAGCGTGCGATTGAGAGACAAACAAAGGCGCAATCCGAAATCGTCGTAGTCCGTAGTTCGCAGTCGCAAGCGTAGCTGTCTAACAACAAATAAAATAAAATGAAAATACAAACAAAACAAAAAAAAAAAAAAATGAAAATAAACAAAACAAAAACTAAAACTAAAACAACAACGCATAGAAAGAAAAAAAGCCACAAAAAGTGCAAATCATTTTGCGGGCGTTACATTTTATTTGGCATCTCTGCCAGCATCCCGGCCAAACGTTGAGGCCGGAAGACCAAAATGGTTGCCACGCGCCGCACAGTGGCTAACAGCTGTTGACCAGAGCATACAGTGAGAAAATAGCAAAGCAAATTATCAAACTTATAAAAGAAAACTTATAAATAAAGGGAATCGAAAAAATAAACTACAATAAAATGGTTTACTTTTGTAATATGTATAAAACAGTTTTATTTACCAGCCAATTGGTAATTCTTTATGTTTTTATATATTCTAAATTATAATTGACTTAAAAATAATACTGAATTAAGCATTAGCTCTTATATCTTCAGAGATCGACGCAAAATATTATTTACATATTTAAATTTATAATGGTTTTTTTTTTATTTTATTTTTTTTTTTTAGGAGAAAATTTTAACAAAGCAATAATTTTAGTGTATGCAACTGAGCTAATATTTTTTAGTGATCTTAACATTAAAGAATATTTTAGTTAACCTAAAAACTCTACCCTACTTTAACGAAACTCTACTCTTAAAACTTAGCATATGTATATATTGGGCATTACAATCGATTGTTGACCGTCTCTCGATATCTGCAAATACTCGTATATTCATAAATACCTTTTATTCACACATGCGAAAAAGAACTCAGAGAGCAACCGATTGCATCGGTCTTCCCAGGAGTTCGTTCGACTTCGGCTTGATAGCGTTTTGTTATTGCCTTGCTTATGCTCAAGTTGTTTCCCGATCATTTGGTTGAGTCAAATGAAGTAAGAAATCGTTTGTATTGGTATGTATACGAGTGCACATCACTGTGTGTTGACTTGTATTGAGTTATTTGCATACTTACTGAGTCTAATTGTGCGAACGCCAATCGTATTGCTCCCTAAAGAATGTTCGGTAGAAGAGCATCAAACGAATAGTTCAACCGAAACCCAAGACGAAACGTACCAAGAGCTCTTGCTCAAAACGAGAGCGATTTAATATTATTCTTTCGGTTCGTTGGCTTCGCGAGCTGAGGGCAAAGAATAACAAGCTCTCCACTCCCATCATGCCTTACATTTATGTCAAAAACTAACTTAATAATAACACTCCCAGAGGGCAGAAGGCGCGATTTATACTACAAGCAATAGGTGTGGTTGAATACTCTTCATATTGAAGAATTTAATTTGATATATATTTTAATATTTTGGGTAGATTTTTGTTTGCGATATGCATAGAAAGTGGGTAAAGGGTGATTCTAAGACTCGATATGTATGTAATATGTATTTATTTGCTTGATATATAGATTATTTTTATAAAATAAATAAATAAATAATAAAATCCCATTAAAATAATATATGAATTATTTACACTTTTTTTAATTCTTTTTTTTTTTTTTTTTTTGTGAAATTTTTAATTGAATGCAATATAAAATTCAATTTGTTCTTTTTTTTATTTAGTAGTAACTCCATTTTTTTTATAGGTGATGATGCTAAATAGTAAAAAAAAAAATAAATTATAATAATAAAAAAATAAATAATAATAATAAATAATAAATCAATTTTCCCAAATATATATCATAATTGTGATAGAATATTCTTACATTCTTTAAATATATTATATTATTTTTTGTTTTTTTTTTTTTAATTTTCAGATCGTAATTTAAAAAAAAATTAATCTGTAAATTTATTTAAACAAAAATGCTTTTTATAATATAAAATCACATTTGTAAAATTAAAAAATCATTTTAAAAAATTCATTCATTCATTCTTTAAATATATTATATTATTTTTTGTTTTTTTTTTTTAATTTTCAGATCGTAATTAAAAAAGAAAATTAATCTGTAAATTTATTTGAACAAAAATGCTTTTTATAATATAAAATCACATTTTTAAAATTAAAAAATCATTTTAAATAATTTAAATAATTTAAAAGCTCATAATTCTTATGAGTTAAAAAAAAAAAAAGATCTCTTAAAAGAAATTGCTTAGCAGCCGCGTCCCACTGTGCAATGCGACAATATCTCCACACTCTCACATATTTGGCTTGGGCTTCGCTGATTTCGTGGCCTTCTGACGCACCGTCGATTGGGGGCCTTGCTCAACTGTTGGGGCGAAGATATTGGCCGTAATAATGATTATGATGATGATGAGGATAAGGATAATGATGATTTAAGTAGCAAACTAAAAACTCGACTCACTCTTGTAGATGTTGTAGCCGCGCTCATCGGCTATGTAGTAAATCGTCTGAATCTGCGGCTTCTGCCCAGCGACAGGAGTCGAGTGATAGCCCTCCTGCACATTGATCAGACGGTCGCCAACGGTCTTCGTATACAGCTTGATGTAGTTGGCCAGCCCATTGCTGAGCACCAATCTATGAATGCGAAAATTGAGAATTAAGTTGGGCACATGAGGGGGAGATGGCTGAGGGCCTGGCTTGGCCCTGACCGGGCTTACTTGTGCTCCTCGGTGCCATTGGCGTGTTTGATGCGATAGTTTTCCAACACATAAACTTGCTGCGGTGGGTCGGGTCTTGGGGTGGACTTTGCCGTTGTTGTGGATGAGGATGGAGATGGGGATGTGGATGTGGATGTGAATGTGGATGTAGTTGGGGTTGTGGCTGTGGTTGGGGATGCAGCGCCTGGCTGCTGCTCATCAAAGAAATAATCAAAATTTTCCTCATCAAATTCCATTTGCGGAAATACGACCAATTGATCCTCATATAAAGGCAACATTGTAGGTGTTGATGCTGTTGTTGTTGTTTTTGTTCCCATTGTGGTGCTGCCTCCAGCTGCCTCAGTTGTTGTTGCTGCTGCTGCTGCTGCTGCTGTTGTTGTTGCTGTTCCCATTGTTGTTGTGGCAATGTCATCAGCAGCCCCAACATCAGCTGGCCAAACAACCACTTGTAATTCATAAAGGGGCTGCTGACTGCCCGACATTGAGTGTCGCAGGACATTCGCCGACTCCTGCGCCTGTTCGTGGTCGCTGCCCGCATCCGCTGGCTTATTAGTGTTGCTGCTGCCTGTTGGCTGCAGCATGTTGCAGTCATTCTGCTGCTGCTGCTGTTGCTCTAACGAGTCCATTGTCGCATCGAAAGTCAATTTGCAGTCAATGCGATGCGACGGCTGCTGCTGCTGCTGCTGCTGGGCCTCAAGTGCCGCTTCACTGCTGACGGTCGGCTCCGCTATTCCAGGAGCTGCTGCTGCTCCTGCTGCTCCTGCTGCTGCTGGTGCTCCTAGCAGTGGCGTTGCCCGTGCACAAATCACGACCAGCAGGAGGATTAGCGACAGCGGCCCAGTGCCACATCGCCACATACTATACGTTGTCATTTCGGGCTGAAATTGCGTTGGGGACAGGCTGCCTGGCTTTGACTGGCACAAGGAATTGGGCACAGTTCGATTCACGCTCTGTTGTTGTTCCTCGGCCCGTGTGGCTTCTTATATTTATACTCAGAGCTTCGATTCGCTGCTATTGACAACGGCAGCGACGGTGACGGTGACGGTGACGGCGACGGCGACGCCGACGTTAGCCTCGACTTAATCAACGGCCAAACACTCTTTACCGTTATGCGTTAAGAGCAACAACAACATCAACCAGCAATCAGTTAAATGAAAATATGATAAAGCCGGCAGAGCAAAAGGCACCGCAGCCAGCCATAAATGCAAAGCTGGCAAAAGGGCAACGCCAACAAAGGCCGAAGCTGAAGATGCTGAGGAATGCGGCAGGCAGCAGGAGCCGAGCCGAACCCAATTGAAGTCAATTGAATAAGGAGCCAGAGAGACTCAGTCCAAAGGGGGAATCGAACTCAAAAGTGATTGCACTTAAAGATGTCAAATAATTTATTTAGAATTATACTTGAATTTGATAAAGAATAATTATAATAAATAAATAAAAATAAAAATAGGAATATATACATATATATACATTTTTTAATTGCTTATTATTCTTATTCAGTATTTAATAAAATTTTTAATTTTTTATTATTTAATTTTATATCATTTTTGTCTCGTCTTTCCTCCTCTCATTAAGTATCTTCTAGTTCGATTGACTTCCATGTAATTCAGAATATTTCAATGCCCTATCTAATCTATTTTCTACTTCATTACCAAATATTTCAAATCAATTTTACTGTTTTATTTCAATTTCGCAATTGATTTCTGTAAGGAGAAATATTTTCTAATTTCAATATTTTGCTTAAAATTTCAGCTTTCACTATACATATATCAATATACATTTGTATAAATATTTACATTTATATAAAATCTTATATATAAATCGAAATGCTTCTCACAAATGACAATCTTGTAAGCTTGTCTAACAACTCTTTTAAAAAAGCATTCAAAAATAATCTCCAATTAAAAATGCTTTGAGATTTGAGATTTTTTATAGATAACTTAAAACTCACAGCAATAGAAAAAAATGTTTCTAAAAAACTTTGCAAAATTAAAACCCCAAATTCAATATAAATAATAATTGCATTAAATAGACGGCTAAGTTATATATTTTATATCGGATTTATTTACCAACTCCTGTCTCTCTTATATATTGTATATAACAGAGACAAAAGCTACTAAAGCACACACACAAACAAGCATTGCTCTAAGCCCTAGTAAAATATTTGTTAAGCCACTTTAATGGCTTGTAAGCCATTAATTATGTCAGGTAAACCATATTGGACTGTACACAAATGGTATATATATATATATATATATATATATATATACTTATATACTCTGATAATCTCTTATATAACTAGCAAGTCATGCTGCGGCAACCCCAGCAGTTGCAATGGCTAAAGCTTGGCTATGGAGCTAAGCAGCGCCAGTTGGTTTAGCTGTCATTCATTTGAGTGATCTCAATATTAGAATATAGCTCTTTCTCTCACACTCACTCCCCCACTTTCTCCCTCTCAGTCTCTCCCGCTCTCTCTTTCGACATATTTCTGTTGGCTTGCACTTGTCATTCTTGAACATTCTTTGGGTCATTTGGACAACATCATTTATAATAAGATTTTCATGCCGGACGGCCAGCTCAAAAACAGCGCTGGCAATGGCGACGCCAACTGCGACAGCGACTGCGACTGCGGCAGTGGGAAGTGGCGTCGACCGCTTAACGAAGCGCTGCTGTCGTCGACAATGCTGCCCGCGTCGCTTAGCTTTTGTTATTGTTATTGCATTTCTTTTTGCACTTTTTTAATGAAGCTGCTGCTGCTGCCGCCGACAATAGACCGTGGGACCAAGCCATCGGAAACCTGAATGGAATCAGTGATGTTCAAAGAAACTGCAATCGATACAAATGATTTAAATTTTAATTAAAAGCAAATCCGAAAATAAATTAATTGTAATTTAAAATTATATATACAAAAACTATTCAATAAATAAAAAATAAGTCTAAATAAATAAATTAGCATTAATAATATATTTGTAATAATATATTTGTATTAAATCGAATTAAATTTATTTTTAAACCAAAAAATAAAAATAAATAAAAACTACCAAATAAAAATAAAACGACTTAACTTAATGTAAATATCAATGAAAACTATATTACAAATACTTTGATCTAAAATTAATAAAGTTTAATTAATCAATTAATACTAAAAATAATGAATTTATTTTTTAATGTAAGCTAAATGTTGCTCATTTCTGTATTGATAATTGACCTTAAAAAAAAATTTAAAAAAAAAACAAATAGAAAAAAAAACATCATAAAAAAATAATTATTAATGAATTATTTCAAATATATTTAATAGCATTATTTGTTTAGCGTCTTACATTTAGTATTATTAAAATTGGAAAATAAAATTCAAAAATTGTATACTTATTTTATTTATTTATTTATCTTTTATTTTATTTAATTTTATTATTATTATTACTATCTCTTTTTTTATCTTTTTTTTTTTTTTTTTTGCTTTAAATTATTAATTTTATTATCAAATAATGTAAATTTGAGCTTTAACTTATTATCAATACAGCTCATTGCAAGCAGAACAGTGTTTTGGTACCACTGTGCGACGTCGCTGCCAGCAGACCGCGTCGCTTAGCATCTTTTTTTATTGTTATTGCATTTCTCAGTGAATGTTGTGACTGTTGTTGTTGTTGTTGTTGCTGCTGCTGCTGCTGCAGTATTGCCTCCGTTGTTGTCATATGCCATAAAATATATTTTATGTTGAAATTTATTTTTAAACTCAAGTTTTGTGCCAATTTAGGTAGGTGCACACATTTCTTATATGCGTGTGCATTTGTATTTGTATGTGTGTGTGTGTGTGTGTGTGTGTGTGTGTGTGTGTGTGTGTGTGTGTGTGTGTGTGTGTGTGTGTGTGTGTGTGTGTGTGTGTGTGTGTGTGTGTGTGTGTGTGTGTGTGTGTGTGTGTGTGTGTGTGTGTGTGTGTGTGTGTGTGTGTGTGTGTGTGTGTGTGTGTGTGTGTGTGTGTGTGTGTGTGTGTGTGTGTGTGTGTGTGTGTGTGTGTGTGTGTGTGTGTGAATAACGTTCTTAACTTTGCATTCATATACATATACATATATAAATAATTGTATCTGTACGTATTGAATGGGAGCCAATGTTGGGGCAGCATCTGTTACACATAATATTTGTGCATACAAATTCAATTTTCAGCACAAACAAAACACACAAAATGCGCCTTTAATGTGCAATTTGTCAAAACTTATTTGATTTATGAGCCGAACAACAACAGCAACAACAACAGTCGCCAAAACTGTCAAACAAACCAGGAACAACAACAGGAACATGTTTAACAAACTTGCGCCCAGTCCAAATTCATCGTGCCGTGGCAGGTTCCCAGTGGTGCAGCCGCTACCCGAACCCTGACCACGCCCACATACGAATGGGCAGAGTGCTGTCCTGCTAATCGTTCAAAGCGAACTTTAAAGCACAACAAATTGAAACCTCACTCACAAAAATTGCTCATGTTTACGGCCACAACGATGGAATGTTCGATTTTTCCCGATTTTTCGTAGTTTTTTTTCTTCTTTTTTTTTTTGAGGGGTGCTCAAAACCGCTGACAATTTTCTCGCCGTGGCCACTTGGCTCTTTAGACTGTGTGTGTGTGTTTTTTTTTTTTTTTTTTTTTTTTTTTTATTTTTATTTTTGTTTTTGGTGCTGGGCAGTCACACGGTTTTTGCTTAATCTAATTTGAAGTTCTGCAGCCGGGCACTCTCATCGTGCGACCACTGAAGACTTGTCACAGCTGCCGAACGTCCCTCAAAGGCCCAAACATGAAAATCATTGAACACTTAATTCCATTTACATATTTCCATTTAATTGAAATTAAATTCAATTAAATTTCAGCTAAAGTCTCGGCACTTGTTACAGTTTCTTTACATATTTTTTTTTTTTTTTTTTTTTTTTTTTTTTTTTTGGTATTCTATATTTTATATATGTATGTCTATATTTTATATATGTCTAGCGAATAGACATATAAAGTTGACGAGCTGCCAATAAATCAGGTGTTTAGGCTGATGCAGGATGACCACTTAAATGGATATATGTATCAATCAATCAATCAATCAATCAATCAATTCAATTCAATTCAATTCAATTTAATTCAATCATATGTATATCAGCTATCTATGTGATTGAAGCGTTGAAATAATTTATAAATCTTGTCATTTAACTTAGATTTGCCCCATCTGATTCATATGTATATTAGCTGTACTCCATGAAAGTCTGACAGAGTAATAGAGAAAGTTCAGTCAAACGTGAGGCTAATTTAATGATATTTAAATGTTGAAACCTTTTATGCAATATGTTATTTAGCTGACACTCACTATTTCTTATGATGCTCACCTGTTTTATATGTCAATGCTAAAGAATAATGCAGAATGATACATTAGTTGTGATGCTCCTTCAAATAACAAAATTTCAGCAGCTATTAAAGATATAAATAATATTTATTTAATGTCGGTTGCTTGCCTTTTATATTACGTTTAGTCAATATGAACTTTATCAAGATGCTAGCTCAATTGTCATTAAGGAACTCGAGTTCCGTCAGTCGGAAATCGTTTATAAGGGCTTCATGACAGACCTGAGCAGGAGGTTGATATTATGCGTAATAAAATAAACAATTAAATAAAAATAAAAATAAATTAACTTTTTTTCAGGCAACATGCGGAAAAATATGATTAGTAAAAGGCTAAAATTGAGACAGTATTAGAACTTCCACAAAATCATTTCAGCAATAACATTCCAGAGCTTAATGCCTTAATCATTATTAATCTCCACTTTGCTCATTTTGAATTTAGATTTAAAATAAAATAAATAATAATGTAATATGCGATATTCCGCTTTTGTTTCATTTAAACATTCCAGCCAGTACAACATAGAATTCACCCAAATTGAACCGTAATCAGTTCTGATATATATATATACTATATATATATATATTGTTGAATAATATATTCTTATACCAGCTTACCTGTTCGATTTGACACACTTTGCGCTCCATAAAAATATTATGGCAACTGGTTCCAGTCCCATAAAATACTGAAAATAAGAATGCTCAAGACCTGGACAGAGCCAGAGACAGTTTACTGAGCATATAAAAGACTTGGCCAATCGGGCAATCGGACAGAACAGAACCGAACTGTACGAGCATCAAACATGAGAAGCTATCTGGGTTTCATACTGCTAATCAGCGCCGCGGCTGCTGCAGAAGTCGCCGATAAGATGATGACAACAACAACAACAGCAACTCCAACTCCAACTCCAACTACAACTCCAACCACAACTCCAACAACAACAACAACAAAGCCAGATCAAAGGAACAAGCGTCAGCTGGTAAGCATCCAAAAGAAGCCAATAGAAGATTACCCAACCTGACCCTTCTATATACCAACATGAATCAGAGCATACCCGTTTACTATGACAACTTCAATGCGAATCCCACGGTGGAGCCTTCGAAGCCGTTGCCGCCGCTGCACCCACTGCAGCCACTGCAGCCACTACAGCCGGTTGGAGTCGTCACGCCCATTGTGGGCAATCCTGGGGGTCTGCAGACGCCGCAGAATTGGCCCATTATGGGCGCGCTGTTGCCACTGCAAAATCTGCTCGCCGGCCTCAATCTGGGCAATTTTGGTAGCTTTGGGCAGCTGGGCAATCTGCCAGGATTTGGGCCAACTTCCAAGCCACCATCAGGTGGTGCAGCCGCACAGACCTGCTCGATCAGCCAGAAGCTCAGCTGTCGCTGTGAGCCGCTCGTCCCGCTGCCGCTGCGACAGCCGGAAGCCCAGAGTCTCGTGCAGATCCTCAAGCAGAACGCCCGCCACAACGAGGACGGCAGCCAGGAGCTGCGTCTGGTGCTGAGCAACGGGCAGGTGATCTACCAGCGCACCGACAAGGCCAACACCAGCCAGCAGGGCTACTATGCGCTGCCCTTCCAGCCGGGACACTATCTGAACATTCGCTACAGCATCAACGAAGCCAACTACACGATCAAGGCCGAGGTGGACAGCCTGGCACCCAACGCAGACTTGGAGCTGTAGGAGGAATATCCAGAGGAATACATACCTACATAACAATGCCTAGAAGAATATAGGCTGCATATATGTATATGTATAAGAATTTTTTGGGAGGTATATCTAGAGGAATCTAGGGTATTCATATACCCATATACATATATAAATAACATTTTTTTTTTTTCATAATCTTATTTTGAAATAAACTCAGAAATATATACTACATACATATACACACTCCACCTAATTGAAGATATTCCTGGCTGTCTCGGAGTTGGGAAACTCTGATGGAATTCCATACTCGAGCTAACTTGAATTTCGAACAAGTTTTGCCGCACTGATTAGAAGTCGCTGTGGGAATCTAATTGGAAATTCTTATTGCTGCCTCGCAGCAGAGCTGACTGCAATTTAATTTCAATAATTGAACTTCCTAATTTGCTGTTTGCTCCGCAGGAAGAAGCACAAATTTTCAGATTGTGCAACAAGTTGGCAGCTGCGGCTGAGGCGGCGGCTGCGGAGGCGGCGGCAAGCCAAATGTGCCACAGGAAAAACATTTTCCCAATGTGCGGATGGCGGATGGCAAATGGAAATCAAGCTGCAATTGCAATTGCCAACTTCGCTTCGACTCAAGCGGAAGCAACGAGGCGCCGACGAGCACGACAAGGATGACAACTTTCGCAGCAAACAATTTGACAGGATGCCTCTCGGAATGCAAATGGCCAACCGTTGCGCAACAGTTGACTAAATGATGATTCGCTCTCGGGGCCACATTCGCAATTCCGCTTTAAGGTGTTCAGCAAGAGAGAGAGAGAGAGAGAGAGGGATAGAGATCAGAACATACATACATATGTATTCTCTGTGCTCTATGATGCTCTTCCTCATATCGATTAAACTGCTAGCAGATACTCTTTTCTATATGGTTTAGTTCGAACTCTTACCCCTCTCGCTCTTAGCTGCTGCCATTATCAACAAAGTTCGGCTGAATATTGCTATATACATATATAGTTCAGACTGTTAAGGTGAAATTCTTTCCTTCTTCTTGAAGTGCTGTAGAGCTTATACTCTAGGCTAATACTCTTTCCCTTATTACTCAGACTCTTGGCATATACTCTACTCTGTCTAAGTCGAACTCTTAACTAATACTCGTTGCTCTTAGCATTTTATTTTTCCCATAAATAACTGATTCTTGACTCTTTCCTCTTGCCGAATACTCTTCTCTATAGAAACTCTTGGCTGATACCCTTCCATATATAGTTGAGATTCTAAACTTATACTCTTTTCCATGTGACTCACACTCTTTGCATGTACTTTTCCTTATGTAAGTATTAGAGTTAGCTGATATTCTTCCTTATACTCTTTCCTCTTAGCACAGGTGAACCTTTTAGTTTCCCCATACTCCTAGCTGAAGCTCTTTTATATATGGCTTAAGCTTTTAACTAATACTCTTTTGTATATTTTCTCCTATATTTTTTCGCTCTACCTATCTCTCTCTCTCTCTTGCTTTTTCTTACACAGATTAATACCTTGGCAAATACTCTTTAATATCAGCTCACACTTTAAGCACATACTCTTTTCTACGCAAGCGTTAATCATTAATAATCTCATAACGCTCCGACCCCCAGCTGTTGCTCTTCCCTATACAGTTGAGTTCAGCTACTTTACCTACATAAATAAGACTCTTACATTTATACCCTTACCTCATATACCCTTCCCCATGTAGGTCAAACTTGTAGCAGCTTATACTCCTTCCTATCTTCGTTTCTCTTGCCATATTCTCTTCACCATGTGGATCGAACTCAAAGCAGCTACTCATCCTATATAGTATATACCTATATAGCTCCTACTCTTTCCAGAGGCTCTTAGCTAATGCTCACTCCTCTTGTCATATTCACTTCGCAATATGGGTCAACTGCTTAGCTATATTGCAGCTACTCTCGCTTATATTGCTCAGTCCTGTATCCGATACTCTTCCCTCTATGCCTCAGGCTCTTAGCTGCTAATCTGACTACACACTCACCAGTAGCTACTCTACTGGCTTATACTCTTGTACTCTTAGCTACTACTGTTTCACAAGCAGGTGAGTTGATAACCTCTTTACATATGGGTCAAACTCTAAGCTGATGCTCTTTCCTTTATGTAAACTCTTTTTCATGTAACGCAAGCGTTTAGCTGTTACTCACCTCACATTTTAGGCCTTCTCCTCTCTTAGTTAACGCTAGTATTCATATTATATATTATATACGATTGAAAAGTTTTTAAGTGATAGAAAACTTGAGCTCTTTCCATTTATGACACAGAGCTTTGACTCTTTCTATATATGTACATATGTATGTATATACAAATACACACCACATATTGTACATATATTTAACAAATAGTATGAAGGTATATCAGACACAGATGTCGATGAATGGAATTCGAAGTCGAATTAGAACAGATGCCATCAAATGCCAGCTGTCAACTGTTGACGCGAGTGGCGCTCATCTGGCTGACGGATGGCTGAGCTGCAATATTCGTAAGTCGACGTAAGACGCTTACAGCAATTAGCCTGGTTATGAGAATGAACATGCTGAAGCCGCTTAACAATATCATTGAAAGTGCCCACATACCTGCATTTGCCGTTTGCCGTTTGCCGTTTGCCGCTTGCCGTTTACCGTTTGCTGGGTTGCCAAGCAATGGCATGGAATGCCCGTGCTTGCAACAAATTGTGGCAGCGACAACAATTGAACTCGCATTAAAGGCAATAGCCCAGGCAGTCGAGGCAGCTGGGGGCGCACTGCACACGACCATGAGGCATAATTACGCTTTAAGCGCTGACTGCCACTTAATAGAGAGCCACCCATGCCACCCAATCAGATTTTAAAGCTGCCCAGCAGAGACGTCTTTAAGTGCTGTCGATTCGCTGAACGCGTCATTAATTCGTTCGAATGCTCTTGCCGGGCTGGCTGACTGCCCGAGTGCCCGACTGCCCGACTGCTTGCCTGCCAGCTGCATTTGTTTGCGGAGAAGGCTGGGAGAAGGAGCTGCAATGCATCCATTAGCAGCTATGCCATACGGCTGGGGCAACCACAGAGCAATGTGACTGACCCCGTAAATGGCAGTGTTGCTAGATTGACTGCGCGCTAGTCCTTGCCAACTGGAAAAACAATAGTCACTTACCACACCACACTCACAGCCAGCAAGCCAAGCAACCCACTCACCAGCGCACACACACACACCTTCATCTCTATAGAGAGCTGACCATGCCACAGGCACCGCCAAAACTGCCGCATTGTGTGGCCAAAGGGTAACCGCGACTCGCCCCAAACAGTCAACGGATGTGAATTGGGAGCGGAAAGCGTCACAGGTAGCCCAGCTACACATACACACACACATTGCTCTCTCTCTCTCCTTCTCTCTCTCTCTCTCCCTCTTTGACAGTGGAACATTCTCTGAAATAAAAAAAAAAACCCAACAACTCCACTCTAAGCTCAGGTAAGAATGCTTGAATTGGCTCAACAGTATTTTTCTTCTTTGCTCATCTTCTATATGGATATGCAATACCGTTATGCACTCTCACCCGCAATGAACACCACATGCAGGTGGACAACATGTGCTCCACTGTATTGGTATTGGATTGCCACCTCTGGCCCAGGGGTAGCCCCAGGCTGGCCCCAAATAGCTGTAAATTGTCGAAATCGCAAACAAAAACTGCGATTGCTAAAAGCAAAAACTAAAAGATACGAAAAGGAAATAGCTCGAACAAAATAACAAATTGAATTACCAGACTGCGTAATACCCTTTAAACACATGTATACTATATGTATGCTCCATATATACTATATTGTGTATATATAAAAAATAAATATATAATAGAAAAAAACATAGTTGATTGTATAAGAATAAAAATAACAAGACGGACATGCACCAAACCAACATACTCATTTCACTTTCATGAATGAATATAAAACGTATTCATATGCTCTTATATAATTAATATCTTAATACAAAATATGTTATCATTTTTATTTAGCGCAAATACTATATTGCAAAAAATATTTGTAAAATAAATAAATAAAATAAAATAAAAATAAAATAAATCAAAATAAATAAAACAATATTCTATTCATATTCAATAGTCTAACAATATTATATCATTTTATATATTGCTAAAACAGATTATTCATTTTGATCTAATACAAATAATGATATGCAAAAAAAAAAAAATTCTTATTTTTATAATATGTATTTTATACAATTAAAAAGAATTATAAGTATTACTTTTATTTTAATTTATTTTTTATAGTGTTTTCTAATTATACTTAATATTATATATAAAGATCTAAATACAGTTAAATATAGTTATATTTACCATATGTAAAGATCCAAATATAGTTAAGTTTCCTAAAATGTAGCCAAACATAATGTGTATCTCTTCACGAATGCTTATAAAATATGCTTAGTTACGTATCACATCTAAATACCGAAACTCTTTTCGTTTTCGATGCGCACAGGGTATCGAAAATCAATGGACTGCCAGCGCAGTCAACGCATACGCAGCGACCACCAAATAAGTGGAGCACGTGCACAACGGATACAAGAGTAAGCCCCATGGCCGAAGAGCTGCAAACAAATAAAGGATCAACACAGCTCCAAGTGTAGCCCATTCCATATTTTAAATTGCCCAAAAGAAAAAAAAAACTATTTGCAAATAAAACAATGCGAACGGGCATATCAGACTATGTAAAAGGAATGCAATATATGCTCAAAAATAAAAAATGTTTTAAGATAGAATTGTAGAAAAACTTATTGACTATTTATATATTAAATATGAATAATGAAAAATATTTCAAATATATTGGAAAATATGAAATTTTACTTATTGCTAATAAGTAATATATAAGAAATTTTTTCAAATAGCGATTATTTATCATACATATATTCATTAATATATATTTTGCTGCCTTTAAAGTAATCCCCACCTTATAAGCCCTATACCATAAATAAGAGCTAGCATATATGATATATATATTAATACATATGTCGCACGAAAATTCTGCAAACATTTTCCTAAAAAGAGAAAATTAGATTTATTTTTGAATACTTAACTCAAGCAAAGTTAAATAGGTAATAAATAGGGTAATACCAAGTCGCATTCAAATGCAAACTGTGACGTAAGCAAAAAAGAGAGTCAACAGCTTCCGTATCTAATTTTCTAAATCATTTCACTGCAAACGAGCGAATTTCTCTCTCTCTCTCTCTCTCTCGCTCCCTCCCCCTCTCCATCTCTGTATTTATGCTTATAACAGTTTGCACTCAATTATGCCATAACCATAATACGCTTCGCCATCAAATGCTTTGCCAGGCTAGAGCCGTGCAGGAGATTCGAGTGTCTGCAAAGGCCCATCACGGCATTTCCCTAGCCGCTGCAATACTCTCTGCGTGCTTAGCCGACTTTAGCCCACTTTTCGCGTCAGGCAAAATAAACAGCAGCTTACTTTATATATTTTTTAAACGGATTGCAAAGAGCTTCAGCAGGCACTAGACCGAACTGGAGCTGATGGTGCTACTGGAGAAGGAGCTGCACTTGCCATTGGGCTCGCGTCGGCCTTATCTCTGCAGTATTCCGTGATAAGAGCGCGCCCAAGTTACGGCAAATGCCTTGGCTGGCTGTTCTTGGTTAGTCTTGGTTGAACGATGACAGAACTTGCACAAAATGTCGGTGGTGAGTGAGTGGAGCGGCGCATACAAAGGGCATTGATATCCAGGGACGTCATCTGCGACATCAAACTGAACACAGATGGCTTCACTACAGCCAGGTCATATATAGGCAGAACCGACTACTGCTGGAGTCTGACCGTTGGAAAGATTCATCTTTGCATGCCTGCATCGTGGCTCTAGTGTAAATCTTCTTGAGATATCTGACTATATTATCATCGTCTAGATACATGCATATGACCTTGGTGTGAAATAGAATTTCGTTTATTGTCACCTATTTATCTGGAGCTACACGGAAAGTATTAGCTGACTGCAGTTAATTGCCAATATTGATAAGGTCTATTGGCTGTCTGGTTTTATGAGCGTTTCCGCAATTGGATATGTCTAACGATCTGACATAAAAGCTAAGCAAATGTCAGATAATTTGAGCTCACTGACTCATGCACGACAATATAATATCGGCGAGCACGTATAATCCGCATACAATTTTAAACAACAAAAAGAAAATTTGTTCGCCATAATTTGGCGCATAAAAGACTTTTGAATTTAGGTGCGACATCTGCTGGCAGTATTGGGAAGTGTCAATGCAGCGCCATCTACGCTACTAATGCTGTAGGGTCGCCAGCATGTGGCAGTGGCAACGCTGTGCTTTACTTTATTCGATAGTTTTCGTGCTCACAGCTGATTTCGCATTGTTAGCGCGCAAGCCTTATAAGACCATGAATCCAAAATAAACTGCATATACAAAGCACAGCAACTATTGGCCAAGCATGTAACCAAAATATAATTTAAATTTAATGGTAAACTGCTGAACCATAGAGCAAAAGAAAAATCAAAATGTTGCCACCTGGCGTAGCAAAAATCAGCTGTTGGTGCTAACAAGTAGTCGATAGTTGATCGACTGTCATCAGACATTTGGCATGCTATCGATAGAGTGCGTATTTATTCAGTAGATTTTTTGCGGCTCCAAAAGTCGGACGTGCTCGTGGTTATTTATTTTATTTTTTTTTGTAAATGCAAACACTTGCCAACATTAAATACGTGTACTGCATTTGTTTATAAGTGAGCGTGTAATGAATGCGAATGCAACAGTGTTCGCTGTAACCAAGTGCGATTGCCTACCAATTGCAGGAACCGACAGCAACAACAACTACAAGTGATCAAGCACACAAACGACAAGCACAATAATAATAAAAGCTGAAATAGAAACAACAGCAACAAACCACAACAACAAACAACGCTACTGCGTTAGCGCAACTGATTGAACTCCTCTCTCCTCTCGCCGCCTGTGACACGACAACACAACACAAACCAAAACACAGCGCAACTGTTGTTATTATTGCCTGCCCAAGGAACGAAGATCCATAGTCAACGCACGAATCAGAATCTGATGAGAGAAAAACCCGCACGAGTAAATATTAATTTGATATCAATTTGTAGCATTTAGCCAATGTTCTATTCCGCTTATCTACCGTCCATTGGCAATAAAATTAATAACAAGCGCCGCAGATGTCGCAGCGCTCTCAGCATTACCATAAATATTAACATGCAAATGAAATTTAACTTAAAGTCGCCCAACATACGCCAATATTTCTAAACATCTCCAACGCTCTCCTCTCTCTCTTTCTCTCTTTGGCTCTGTCACATGCAGAGCTGGACATACCACATAGACCCATAGACCGAGCAACAACCACTACTCGCGGCGGCAACGGCGACGGCGGCTATTCGCAAGGCAACGTCAGCGCAAACGAATTCTAATCAAGAAGTTCTCTTTACCGCTGCCGCTGTTGTTGCTGTTGTTGTTGTTGTTGTTGTTGTTATTGATGTCGTCTTCAGCTGTGGCTTTTTATACTCTTCATCCATTAGCCATGTGTGAAGTGGGCATATTGATTGTATGCACATGTCTGTAACACTCAGAAATGTCGTTTCATTCACCCCATCTACATACATACATATGTATTCGAGGGCGGCTCAAAAAGTTATTTTTGGTTTAATTGCCATGTAATGTCTCGTTTTATTCATATTTAACAATTTCATTAACTGGAAAGAAAATATTTATTGATAAAAAATGGTGATTAATTGATTTACTATAAGCACTAGGAATACACTAGGAATATCAAAGTGGAGTAATAAACTCTGCGCTTGCATTGACATATTCAGCATATTTCAACGTTTACATATCATACATTCGCATACCCTGGAAATTAATGAAGTAGAAGAAGCTACAATGCTTATTTTAGTATTTACCTAGGGTATTCCCAGTTCAAGCCCTCCCCATAAGTTCACTTTTATTCGTTGTTTTGATACACAACCTGCTGCAATGTGTGTATGTGTGATAATTTGAGGAGTTTGCTGGCGCTCCATTTGTTCCTATGCCTCCACCTCCACCTCCTCCTCCTACTCCTCCTCCTCCACCCTCGTACCGGCCGTAGCCCGCGGCAATAGTTTCGCCTTATTTTGTCAAAGTTTGTTGCACTTTTCGCTGGCGCGCAATATACATACATAGTCAGATGGGTCGCATCAGAGCGGCTACTGCTGTTAGTCAGGCGACGCAGCCTGTCAACGTCAGTGAGCTCCAGCGGAGCTCTTCAATAGCAGCATAGCTGCCTCGGCAGCTGCCGCACAGCGCTTGCCTGTCAACGTGCAGCAACAATTAGTCGCACCGAAAACAGACAAAAGCTTTCGCTGTTGCACCGCCAGCTCTATGCGACGTGAACTTCAAGCTTTAGCGCCAACTCGCAAGTGAATTTGCCACAACATCTACATGCCGCGCCTTCGTGTCCGACCGTCTGCGCCCCAGTGCTTCGCTGTGTGTGCCGTTTGTTGGCCAAACGGGCATATCAGTCCCATTGCATTGCTTTTATCATTCCGCTCATATTAAATTCCACTGATTGGTGATGAAAAATTTCCCAGAAATCTTTACCCCAATACAGCTGAAGGCCCACGGCTCTCCTATGATTACAGTTTGAGGGTCAGAGCAGAGTATTTGTACGGTCGGCAGATTGGAGGCAAAGTTGTTTTATTTATGCACATAATTCACTCGGCACTTGTTATATTTATACTCGGCAGCATGTGGCATGCGGCATGCGGCATGCGGCATATGCAACGTCACTTCATCTTCAAGTTTGAATAGTCGAACGAACGAACATTCGCCATTTCCCAAATGAAATTAGACTGCAGCTCTCAGTTGACAGCTGAGAGTTGCTTCGCACTGAATAACTGAATAACTCAATAAGTTAGCTCATTGCCATGCAAATTGAATGTCCAACTGCACGACACCGTGTTACAGCCACATACAGTGTGTACTGGCCCACAGTGGACAGTCAACCAATCAGTGTGAAATATTCTCTTAGATATTGCTCAATTACGATCATTAAAGATCTCTTTAAATGTATCAATAATAGAGTATATAAACTCGTTTAGCTGTCCATAATAAAACCGCTCGCAATTCCCTTAGATTTTCAGTGCATGTAAGTAGTAGAGTAGAAAAGGCAATCAGCATGTGGAGGTTTCACTGTTTAGCCTTGCGTGTTATGCAGCAACTGCTTAGAATTGGATTTTCATTTAAGTATGCGCTTAAATCGTAATCGTAATCGTAATTACTTTTCTTTCGACTCGAGAATACGAAAATTGTGAAAAACACGTTCTGAACGCCTTTCACAGGTATTACGTATAGATTATGACTCAACTTTTTGAAATGCTCTATTTAGCTTGGCGCGTATTTCACTTATGAATTATGACTATGTACATATGTATATATAAAATTGATTATATACAAATATATTTGTATATATGTATAGCAGGTGAATACGTAATACTCAGCACTTTCTATGACCTCACTCCCCCATTTTCAATCATCTATAATAATGTTGCAATCAGCTGGAGGCGTGACTGATGCCATAATGATCGAATTATAGTGTATATAGTATGGGTGCGGCAGCCGGGCCGATCTAATGCGTCTAATCAGTATTCCTTGACAAGGTCTGATCTGATATCGATCGGTGAAATAGATGCAGATAATTTGATTGATACATTTGAAATACTATATCCTATATAACATATATAATTAACTGATATAATATTATTGCCTTTGCTTCTACAATCTTTTCCAAGAGTATCATCTCCCTTATCTGTTAATCCCAGCTATTCAATTTATAATTATGCGAAATATAATCGAGTATTTTTCGGTTTAACTAAATTCGTAAACTTTTGCTGCAAATAGTTTATCAATTTTTATGCTGACACTTTGCTTTGTTTTAGAAGTTTAATTAAAAATGTGCATCCATCCTGGGTGATACAATGTGTTTTCTATCGCATCGATTCAAAGCTAAATCCGCTTCACTGAGCAATTACTATAAACTAGTATTTGCTGCGTTTTACCCTTTTCTTGAATAGAAAAAGGAACATTTAGCAGGGAAGGATAACAAAGTATTTCAAATATTTACGCTTTGGCAAATGGAAAATTTAAATTAGCAATTAACAAAGTCGCTGCGAGAGCTCACAGGAAATTTCGTTCTTTCTTTCGTATTATTAAAACAAACGCAAGGCTAAGATTAATGAAATTGGGATTGCTTAACTGATTGCCAAACCAATTAAAAATGTCAAAGACTTAATGGAGTCTACCCAGCATAAGCTGGCTTGACAAAGCTCTTGAATTGCATTTTCCATGTCTATCTTCTTCTTGTTCTTTTTTGTATTACTTTTTTATTCCAGTAAGGCATATGCATGTCAACAAAATATAATATATATATATATATATATATATATATATATATATATATATATATATATATATATATATATATATATATATATATATATATATATTCATATAAAGTTTACATACGAATGAAATGTCAAAAATCTGTGTTGTAGGTCAGAGCTTCAAATGCATTTTTAAATTTGCAGACACAAAAATAAATAAAAAAATAAATTAAAAAAAACAAAGGCAATCGACAATAAATAAAAAATTCAATAAAAAAAAACGCGAGTAATAATAATAGTAATAATTAATAATTGAAATATTGCCAGCACTTTCATTATATTGTTAACGACAATTCAGGCAGATATATAATTATTATTATTGAATTTTGAACATGACAACAAAAATTAAGTTAGAATCGTTGCAATCGAGCGTACTGACAGCCTAATACTCGTTCACGCTCTATTGGACTGACCATATAATTTATAGCTATATATATAAGCAGAGGAAATCAGCTTAGAGAGTTTAGCTCTATTGGATATTGACATGTCACGCCCTCAGAAAGGGGTTTGGCGCAAAGACTTCATATAGTTAGATATAGTTCTTGCCAATTTGTCCCACCCATTGGATTTCTTCAAAAACTCATAGCATGTTATCAGAGGAGAAGACAGCTAATATATGCTAAATGTCAAGTCTCTGGTAATATATCAATACGAGGTCTGTTCAACAAGTTTTGTTATTTGCAATAGTTCATTTCTGGCTTCTATTATTTCTTCTGTTGCCCTCACTTTCATCTTTCTTTACAATCTGCTTCTGCTTCAGCTTTAATTTCCATTCGCCTTCATCTGCTCAATCCTTTCATGGGCTTCTTCAGTTGTGGGCATGTCAAGTGCCTTGTTTTTGGCCAAAACTGCAATACACTTTGAAATCGACCAAAATTGGCCAAAGACAAGGCATTAATTATCAACTGAATGACAACATAATGCTATAGGAGAATTTTAAAATGATCCATTCCCGATACTTTTCGAACAGCCTTCTTCGATACACCGATTCACCCTTTTTAGTAGGTGAACGTGTATTCAATTGAAACTGGGTCAACACATTGACAGCTGCGTAAAGACAGCTACGGAATTGATGGTAGTTTGCACTTTTATTCATCGACATTTGTCAGACATATATTCCAGATATATATGTATATACATATATCATATCAGCACATTTCCGTCAAGGGTCCCGCAAAAAATAATAATTAAGACAACTTTGCAAAAGCCATCAGCTTGCACCGTGCTTATGGCTCACTCGCCAGCTGTAGACTAATTTGTTGCTGCCATTGGCCCGGCTAACTTCGATTGGGCACCGGGCAAATTGCTTCTTGGTGGAAATACGTGATACACGGCGAGTGTGTCAAAGAACTGGCCAGCAATTCCGTTGGCTATATGAGCAGCGGTAGTGCTGTGCATCGCTTTGGCCAAAATTGTTGAAATTCATTTCGACTAGCTGCGAACCTGGCCTGGCTAGCTGACTAGCTGGCTGGCTGGCTGGCTGACTGGTTGATAACTTTCAGCCGCAGGTCCTGTGCCTGCCCCAAACTTTTAATGGAGCTACCATAGTAACGCGCAATTGCCATTAAAATGGGACACGTAGGCCCTCAGCATGCTGATGCCATTAAAGCTGGCTGTCAGTGTCCCAGTGTAGCTGGGAACGATGGTAATAATAATAGCTGGCGATGGCGATGATGATTTCAATGGGTTGCTCTATGATAAGCGGGCGCGGGAGCGATTCAAACGGCGCACATACGCGAAAATTCAAATTAAATCAAAATCTAGCACGCTTATCAATTTAAGCCGCTCACTCCCCGTTGACCCCTCATCCGTCCCCATGCCATACACACACACTCTCTCTCTGTCTCTCTCTTGCGCGCTCTCACTCTCGCCAGCAATGCCGATGATTGCCAGCGAAAAGTTTGCTCCCAATTTGCATACAATGCAGTTTGCAGATTGGCTTCGGCATTGTGTATAGCGACACTCAAGTGATTGCGAGCATATTGGCTTTCAGTGTCCATAGGCCACTTGCCGCTGAAGAGAGTCTAACTTGACATGCATATGCTCTCTATATAGGTACATATATATACATATACATATATATAGAGTCCCCTATTTATTTCAAACAAAGCTTCAGGCAGGATGGAGCTAATCGTATAAGCGTCGTTGAGTAGGCGTGAAGCGTGGCCGAGCCACGTGACAGCTCAAGGTCTTTGCTGAAGATAACGCTAAAGACACGTCACACAACAATTTCATATACATTCTTAATTTTCCATAAAAATATGAGAAAACTTGCCTGATTAGTGTTATTATAATGTTGCCATTTACAGGGTATCAGCGCGTGCTAGTCAACTAGCCCGCCCATAGAGTTTTGTTAAACATTTTGCACTTGCGATCTATATTTACACTTTGTTGCTATCTTTTTTGTTGTTTATTTGGTTTTATTGCACAATTTGAAAGTCATGTTTTTCTGCTGTATTGTATTGTTGCGGGTGGCTGATGCGGCTCCATGCATTTATGTCCAATGAAATGGTTGGCGCTGACGCTGACGTTGGCGCTGACGTTGGCGTTGGCACTGACATCGACGCCGCCAATCGTTTTGATCGATACACATCCAACAGTTGTGCCATCCCGGTGGTTCTTTGTTTCTCTTGTATTGCTGTTGTTGTTGTTGTTGTTATAATGCCAGTCGCCGGGGTTCATTGACTTTGGACATTTGTTTTTTCATGTTATTTCCAGCGCTTTGGTGCTGCCACCGCAGTTGGTGTCTCTGCCAGTTGCTACAGGCTGTGCCCGCTGCCAGAGCCAGAGTGTTAATTACTTTTTGTTTTAATTGTCAATTTATCGATGAATCGCAAACACAAACACAAACGAAAACCAACAGCAACAACAATTACAATAACTTTCCGGCATAATATAATATCGCTCATCAACTTTTAACCGTTAGCTGTGCAAATTTTATTTGCCTTTTTAGGGCCCGTGGAATCCTTTCTGTAAACGCATTAAAATACAGCAAATATGTTGCATTTTTTTGTTCAATTTGGTATTAAGCAACGGTACTTTCTGAATGTTTCACTGTTATACCATTCTGTGTGGCTATATTAGTTAAGTTTGACGAGTAGACCAACTTAGTAGAAAAGACCAAATCGACTTTGCCCCATTATTCTCTTGCATTTATCCTTCCATTGCATCGACACGCTCTGTGTGTCTCTCTCTCTTTCTCTATCTCTCTCTCTCTCTCTCGCTTTCTGTCTTTGTTGTATGTATATATACTGTATATAGCTATATTTCTCTATCCTCACATTTGATTCCTCTCTCTTCTTCTCTATGTCTTTCTTCATCCCTATTTGCATTCTTCTGCCATCTCTTTCCTCTATCCGTCTATCTTTCTTTCTCACTTATGAATCTTTCTTCTATCGGCCTCTCTCTCTTCATATACATATGTCTATCTCTCTCTTACTCTCTTACTCTGTTTATCTCTCTATCGAAATATCTCTCTCAATCTATCTCTCTCTCACGCTCTAACTCCATCTCTCTCTGTCTCTCTCTCTCTCTTTCGCTCTCTCCATATTCAGTTCTATCTCTACCTACATATCGATCTCTATATATCTCTCTTTTCCACTCTCTTTATAATTTCAAGTCCTGTTCTTTGCCCCCCTTTTTCTACATCTCATAGATTATTCCACATTTTTAACTGTTTCTCCCTCTCCCCCTATCACTTCCCGCCTTTATTTCTATCCCATTCATAACTGTTGCTCTCTCTCTCTCTCTCTTACCTGATCGAGTTCATTGCACTGTCTAATTTGATAGCTTAATCAATATGGAGCGTCGAACCCACGATGAATGAAGCCTTAATTTTAACCATGGTTGACATAACCAATTGAATTGGAGTCTAGCATTTCACTGGCAAGCTGGTATTGGTCGTGCTCTCATGTTCTTGTTGAATGCGCTGAAACGTTCAGTTTTAATTAACACATTGCTGCCTCGAACTTTCGACTCAATTACTTGAAAAACACGGCACGCTTCACTGTGCAAGCGGAGCCGTAGCTGAAGCTGAAGCTGGAGTTTGAGTTGGTACTGGAGCTGGGGGCAGAGTGCACTCTGCGGATTCATAGCAATGTGAGCATGGAGCACTCTCTGCGCTCCACTGCGTATCGATGGGCGAGTCCCCAGTGGCCTGGCCACACCAGATAGCACTCGGAGTCAGGCAACAGCTGCTGCACGTCGTGCATACTGTCCAAGTAATTTATAATATGAGCGACGTGCTGATAAATGAGCTGTCGTTGTGCCAGTTGCTAAATATTAACCAGCCAGTCAGTCGCGTTTAGTTACAGTCTCCTAACCGGCAAAACAAACAAATCTGGCTTTGGTGGGTGGTGCACAACAACAAGATACCCTATAGCGGTAGCCATACGTCATAGATCTCATGAAAATGCGCGTGAAAGGGAGACATTGAAACAACCAAAAAACAAAATAAGAACAAAACTTGACTGACTGACTTATGATGTACGGCCGTGTATTTGTCGAATTTGAAGTTCTGCGGCTGTTTTAGTGGAGTGCGGGGGGAGTGTGCAGATGGTGGGGGGGGGGGACCTCATAACGACCCAGATCGTCGTCCCGATTCGCTTCGCTGCGTCGCTGGAAGCCTTCAAAGCGCTCTAACTGCAATTTAGAACAAGGTCTTTAGACTGCCATTAAGGCACTTTACGTTCCGGCTCAGCATTCCGTATTCGCCATCAAATCATCAACACTTCCCGGCTGCAGCAGCCCCCAAGCGTAGCGCAACATTATTTATGCAGATTTTTTTTGTGAGTCTTTTTTTTTTTTTGTTGTTGTTGTTGCTTTTTTGTTTTTTTGAAACAAAAGCTTCCAACTTAAACTGTCGCAAACGTCCCCGTCAACGCACCGAGCGCAACAAGCGTGAGAACTGGCGCCAGCCATTGATGCCACAGTGGTGCAAGAGTCGCTAGACAAGTCATTAAAGCAATCTCAGCGAAATCTCTAATGCAAATCTCGACCATTAACAGCCAAAAATCAAAAGCATAAATCTGCTTAATTGGAGCTACATTGAAAGAATATTTTTTAGCTGGAATTTCACTCGAAAACAGCTGCGAACACTCTGAAGATAACAATTGTATATCTATCACTAAACATATTTTGCCATCTATTTTTATGTCTCTCTATATCTATATCTAGCTCTCTCACAATATCTCTATTTATCTATATCACTCTCCCTATCTCTCTTTTCTTATTTGTCTCTGCGTCTCTTTCTATATCCTACTTTATCTCACTCCTTCCCGATCTCTAGATAAATACTCTATAGTTATTTAGCTCTCTTTCTGTCTATCTCTGTTCCTCTAACTCTCCCTTTCTCTTTTTATCACACTCCCTCTCTCCTCGCTTTGTGCATCGCTGCATCCTTTTCTATTAATGCCTTCAGCATATATGTAGATATATTTCTCTCTCTATATCTCTGCCTCCTTCAATTGCAATTTTATAACTCTATATATATACTCGTAAGAACTTATTATTTTTTACTGCATGCGCATTTGTGGACACTGTTCAAAGAGCCAAACAAAATGCGATGCCATTAAGCTTAAGTTGGGAAAAAATACAAAAAAAGAATGAACAAAAAAATGAGAAAGGAAAACTGCTAGACGAAAAACCATCAAATAAAGCAAAAGTCTTCACATGCACAAAACTTAATGTCTGTAATTTGTGTGTGTGTGTGTGTGTGTGTGTGTGTGTGTGTGTGTGTGTGTGTGTGTGTGTGTGTGTGTGTGTGTGTGTGTGTGAGCTTACTATGTTGTTTAGTGGCCCATATGTGGCAGTGTGTAAGTGAGACTGGACTGCTATTTGGCAATACAATAAAATTTACTCGCTTATTAATTTTTACAAGACTTTGTCCGACACTTGAGCAAACCGCCAGCAGCATGAGCGATGAACAACAACAGCAGCGAAAAGCAACAACAACAGCAGCAGTAGCAGTAGCAGTTTTCTAAGGTTCCAGCATGTTTACCGCTCACCCACAAACACACACACTGCGTAGTAGTGGTGCCTGGCGATCATGAGAAGGCGTATGAGCAGTGGGGTGGGACATGAGGCTGGGCACCTCTTCAAATAAAATTTTCAACTTATATTTTGTTGTTGGTTTATAATTTTTTTTCCCAGTCTGTGTTATGTTTTTTTGCTTTTGTTTTTGTTTTTGTTTTTCTTTGCGCTGGCAGCTAGAGCGGACACAAAGGCGAGTGCTGCAATGGGATGAGTGGCGAGAGGCTCAGTTGGGGCGTCATTTTGCTCCACAAAGTTTCGGGGCCTCTGGGCGCTGCTCTCAACAGCGGACTGAGCAAAGAGTGAGAGGTGGGCGTAGGAGGGCAAACTGTGTGCGAATAGCCTCAGCTCGGTTACTAGAGCTATTGCAGCATTTTTGGTTTGCATGTAAATATATAAGCTCAGTCAGTTTTACTATGCAAAATATGGCAACAGCAACATTTTTCTCTATTTTCAAGCGTATTTCAGGCATAGTCAGGGAACGCCAGCGAGAAAGTATATAAACAACGGTCCTGCCTGTCATGCGTGTGAGTGCAAACACAGACACGCACGCACACACACACACACGCACACACACACATACTCATATACGCCCACACAGTTGCTTCATAACATCAAAAAGGCGGTGCACGGCTCGCCGCATACTTGAGGTTTGTCCGGGAGCCCTTATCCGTTTCCAGTTGGCATCCTGACCGGCCGAGAGCTGCTTAGGAACTGTCCAACAAGTTGACGGAGCTCGTAGCCAGCTCACATGTAAGCGGAGTCGAATCTAGTGGGCGGGGAAGTAGTGGAAGAGTAGTAGAAGGGGAAAAAAACGATAAGGTGAATAGAATAAAAGAAGGTGGCAGAGGAAAACTAAGCAATTTGCTTGCTTTTCAAACACGTTTAGTTTGAAAAACAGTTTTTCCAGAAAAAACAGAGAAAGAGAGAGGGAGCGCGCAAGAGAGAGAGAGAGAGAGAGAGAAAGAGAGAGGAAAAGGAAACTAAAAGTGATTCGTCGACCGCAGGTGGAAGTTGTCGAAAATGTTTATAAGATGAAAATTACGAAAGTTGCTCAGCCAAACATCCAGTGAAACATTTGAGCACTTAAATACTAATTAAAAGATAATACGGACCAGCTGACTAAGCCTGCGGTCGCAAGATAAAAACTGCATGCCCTAAATTTAAGGCAGATCCCCAGTCAAAGCGTTAGATGAACAACAAATTATGTAATAATCAAGTTGTATTTAAATATAAACAACAAAACAAAATAAATAAATAATTTAAGAAGTAATGCAAAGAAAATAAAAGATGTATATATAAAAATATTTAAGAGAAAATAAATAAATAAAATTAAATAAATAGTAATAATAATCAAATAAAATGTAGAATAAATTAAATATAAATAGTACAAAAAAAATATAAAATTAAAAAAGAATAAAAATATACCCAAAAATATATAAAAATATTTAAAAAGAATAACAATATGGAAAATATAAATAGAATAGAATAGAAATATATAATTAAAAAATAATAAAGCGAACATTAAATTAAAAATCTTTGTGAGAAGTTATATAGGAATAGGAATATAGAGAAAATGTATTTAGTTCCCAACTCACATCAGAAATCTTAAAATTGTGACTCTATTTGTATTGTATGGGATGTCAATGTTCCAGCGGAAAATCAATCAATTCAGAGCTCGGAATCAATTCAGAACTCATTTGTGGTTCGCATTTTGCGAAAATTGCTAAGATATGAATTCAAGTACTGGGCACTCTCTAATTCGAACTTGTTAAATAAGAGCTACTTAGGTGGTCTAGCAGCCGAGCAAAGCTGTGCGACTTTTGTGCAGCCACAAGCAAAGGCAAAGGCGACTGGTGACTGGCGGCTGGTTCGGGGTCGGGGTCTGGATCTGGGTTTGGTTAGCCTGAAGTGCCAGCCATTGCCCTGGCGAATGGACGCCGGACAGCCGAGCAGATGCTGTGACGGATGTCAAGCTGGCATCATGTACTCAACTAAGTATATGGCCACTATAAGGTCGACACTTGAGCACTAGGATTGCAAGCAACTGCTCGATTGCTCGACTGCTATCAGTTGGCAGCGCGCTAGCTATTGGAATGAGAATGGGCAAGGGAATGGGAATGGGAATGGGAATGGGAATGGGAATGGGAATTGGAAGTGGAATCGGGATTGGTATCGAGGGTTGGCCGTTGGGGCAGTAAGCAGCTTAGGTGCTCGATGGCATGCATGTCGCAAGTCACGCTCATGACATATTGCATTGTATATACATATGTATGTATGTATGTATGCATGCATGTTTGTGGCAAGGAATTTATAAATGTTTCTAATCAAATATACCCAGCAGATAGACACAACACATTTATTTGAATGCACGCGTTGCTGTTATTTACACAGACATTATGTGTGACACATACGTTGCTGTCTTTACTTATGGATAGTTCTAATATACATATATGTATGTGAATATCCACATGTTAAACAATATATACAATATATCATTGTTGTTTGGCTTTGTTTGCAGTCCCATCGAACTGTTTGTTTGAGCCGTTTGGCTGTTCGGGTGTTGTGTATCTTGTGGCTGTCGACAAAGTATCTTTTCTATTTATTTCTATTTAGTTTGTTTGATTGTTTGCATTTTGACAATTGTTTTAATCGAAACACTTATGCTTCTACTTTTCTTTTGCTCTCTATCGACAGCTATGACGGAGGAAATAACCGGCAATTGGAGCTACTATGTGTATATATCACTAACATTGGTTCCAGTCTATTTGGCATTTCAGCTCATTAAGTTTTTGGGCTGGCAGCTATTTGTGAACAACTGAGCAAATAGCCAACGCACAGCCAACACTCAGCCATCAACAACAACGACAACAACAACAACAACAACAACGACAGCAGCCAGCACAGCGGAGTCATAATCACAATTGAAATTGGAATTGCAGTTGAGAGTTTGGAGCTGAAGCCGAAGTTGGGAACTGCTGTTCTAAAAGGTGCGTAGTCACTTGAAGGCAGTCGCCGCTGTCAGTCGAAAGTCGTTGAGTGCGCGTAAAGGACCGTAGTGTAGGACTCTGAGCACTGCAGGCATTGCCCAATTTTGAGCTCCAGGCAGCCAGCCAGCCAGGCAGACAGCGAGGCAGCGAGGCAGTCAGGCCAGCCAGTCGTTGCATCCATACACAAAGTCGGTTGCAAATAATTTGAAAACTATTTAAATATGCTTATGACTGAAGTTTTTCACTTGCAGCCACGCTCACTGACAAGGACCCATCCGGACGACACGCTGGGAATACAAAAAAAATAAAATAATAATAATAAAAATTGAAGCGAGAGGCAAATACAAATAAACAGAGATAGCGATAGAGATAGGGATAGAGAGAGGGCTAGAGATAAAAAAGAAGTGTACGAAACGAGAAGCTGAAGAGATCGTTAAGCGCATGTCCTTTGCCCAAGCCGTCTATAAAGGAGTACATAAAACATAATTTGCCTAAGTAAATATGTTTAAATTCAATAAAAATAGCGCAGTTAGCGCAGAGAACAGAGTATGAAAGCAACGTAAGCGATATAAATAACAAAATTAACCGGAAAAAAATCAGAGAAAACGGAAGAGAAAAGACAAAGAGAGAGAGAGAGAGAGAGAGAGAGAGAGAAAAGCAAAGCAAAGCTCAGGCGGCAGCTGTTAGAAATTTTGTAGTTGCCTGTAGAATATTGAAATCACAGTTAGTTGATGCCACTGTTGGTCCACGCTGACCGCACGGAGCTCGTGAGACGCCGAGGACAAGTCAAGGAAATGCAAAGCAATCAACATCATAAACAGAAGCAGCAGCAGCACCAGCACCGAATAAAGCAGCAGAAACAGGAGCTGAAGCAGCAGCATCAGTTGAAGCAGTTGAAGCAGAAGCAAAGCGAATGCCAAAGACGCAATCATAGCCGTGGTATCTAAAGCCAGCAGCAACAACGCTAAGCACAACAAACGGCAGTAATTTTAACCGGAACAACAACAGCAGCAGCAGCAGCTGAAAGGCATCCAAGTGCAAATAGAAGCAGCAACTGTTGAAGAACGCAAACGAAAAGTTGTAGGCAACAGCTAAAGAAACCAATTTACATATTTAAGCTTGTAACGTCCGGCAACCAGAAGCCAACTGCTGACAGTGAGTCAGTCAGTCAGTGAGTCAGTCATTTGAATCAATAAGGCAATACAAATAGACGGCTCAAGTGCAGTCGGCTGACGCAGCTGCCCGTTGGATTCGGATTGAAATCAAAAAGCAGTTAGTTTCACACCTCAGTTGGCCGCCGCCAGCAGCTGGAAAGGATGCGGCTGCCATATCGGAATAAGAAAGTCACCCTTTGGGTGCTTTTTGGCATAATTGTCGTCACAATGTTCCTATTCAAATTCACCGAGCTGCGCCCCACCTGTCTGTTCAAGCTGGACGCCACAAACGAATTCCCATCACAAATGGTGCGTATTGAGGTAAGCATATATGTATATATATATTCCCTAAATATATATATGTATATATGGCTATTTATATACATTCTCACACATACATACATCGTGCTCAAGTTTATTTACACTCAAGAATATACATATACATACATAGGGTATTAGGAGTCGACAGCATCCATAGCGAGCGAATGATAAATCAAATTGCGGCCAGCATAGTGAGAGCATCGATAGATATAGATGTGTCGCTCGCATCTGGGACCCCAAAGGACTGTATAACTAATTTCATGTTGACTGCACACGCTGACCCTAACCGCAAGCGATGCAAAGTCATTGGGGGATTTGCTGCTTATCGCTTGGCCGAACACCATTTTGTAAACATTAGTTGACCAAATGGCAACAAGAGCTGCAATTTTCTTTCTTCTTCTTCGCTTCTTTTTTTTTTTTGTGTTTGTTGCCCACTGTGGTTGATTCACTGCTGCTGCCGTACACACTTCAGCTGGAAGCCGATCAGGTGGAAAGCAAGCACAGACTCAACTCACATCATACGACACACCTATGCACAATATATATGGTATATTCACTCGATATACTCGAGAAGTGGACTTGTCCACAATGCCGACTGCAGTTTCGACCAATTTTTCAATTTTAAACTTAGATTAGTTCAATGCAGTCGGAGCCCTTTCGAATGCCCAGAAATGTGAGATTTTCCTTTGTTGTAGCTTGTTAATTGAATTTAAGTTGCATCATTATTGGGACAGTTAAGCCTTTTGACCCAACTTAGTGTATGTGTGTGTTTGGCCCCAATTCAATCAAATTGCTCTGATCAATAATTCATTATTGGGGCACATTCTGTTTGCGCTTGTCGCATTCTTATCTCATCAAAGCAGTCAGCCGATAAGGACAGACAGACAGACGGACGGACGGACGAACAACAGCCAGCTAGAGTTTCGCCTTATCGGATCGATTAAAAGTGCTGACTAACAGCCACGGAATTGGATGGGCGGTGGGTGGAGGTGGAGAAACCACAGTGCTAACCAATTGCCGAATCTCTCAGCAAACAACAAAATATGTTGTTATACACTTTCGATAGGGGGGGACTCGACATTTCTCATGAATGGTGTAACAGCAACAGCTGCAATAGAATACACAGAACCAGAGTACAACAGAAAGTAGATGCGATGGGAAAGCTTTCCATTTATATATATTTTCCATTTTCGGCCTTCTATAACTTCTATGCGATATATTTGCCATATATTTTCCTAACATATTCCTATAGTTTCTATACGATACTTCAATCGTAAGACTTTCCAATAACTCAAAAATCTCTTTTCATAGAGTAGTTGAATTTCGAATATTTTCTCAAATATTTTGTCTTCTTCTTAACACAATTTCACGCATATTTTGTTCGCATTGAGTAAGTTGTTAAAGCGGCTCGTATTAGAGGCTTCGATACTAGAGTAGAACGCCTGGGCCCAGGCATTTTTTAGCTGCGCACGAAAATCCTTTAAATTGACATTAATGCGACAGGCACGCCAAAGGTTAACGGGCTGCTGTTACCAATACCCACACACGTAGATAAACTTCGATGTATGTGTGTGTGTGTGTGTGTGTGTGTGTGTGTGTGTGTGGGTGTGTGTGTGTGTGTCTGTGTATATGTGAGTGTGGGGCCACGCAAATTCAGTTGACAGCTGCCTGGGGCACCTTGGCGACATCGTCGCTATCCTTCAGGCTCGCCGCCAGCAGCTGCTCATTCTCATAATTATCATCATTATCGTCGTGGAGACACACGTAATTTTTGCCTGCAACTTTTCTCTAATTTAATTTTTTCTTCCTTTCCGTGATGCCTGTTTTTTCTATTTCAATTTTTTTTTTTTTATTATTATATTTGCTGGGCTCTTCATCGTTCACCATCTAGAAATACGTCACAGATGACAATCAACGCTCCTATTCATACAACCGTGAGATGCCATTAATATTCATAGGTGGCGTGCCCAGGTCTGGCACGACATTAATGCGCGCCATGTTGGATGCTCATCCCGATGTGCGGTAAGTTTACACCCAAAAACAGCCAACCAACATTGCTCCCTGGCTGCCTAGTGCCCCGGCTCCCCAATTCCCTAACTCCCCAGCGCCCTGCATCATCAACACATACTTGAAAGCCAGCCCACAATCGGCACTCGGCACTCAGCACTCAGCACACAGCACACTTGTGTCCACGCAACCCCATACGAATGGCTTGCCTGACTCACAATGTGGCCCTAACAAAGGCAACAGGTCAAGCCTTACATGACAGCCACAAAAAACTGTTTCATGTTGCATGTTCATACACTTTTCAAATATGTCAGACTGCCAAAGGCACATTATTATTGGGTTCCCTCATGTAGCCGCGTTGAGAGATTCAATATTATTCTAAATAAAATATGGCTATATATAAGGTGTTTATTCGACCGCAAAGTTTACAGGCTAACACAGAAACAAAACATATATTTTACTCCTATTCAAATTAGGGCAATATTACGATTATAGCGACTATAGAACTTTTCAATATTTGTGCTACAATTTGTATTTAGTCTCAAATTTGAGCTCATTTTAATCGGCGCGATATTTCTGCCCGACGAGCATAATCTTGAGGTCTGACAATAGGAAATAGTTCCTGGGGGCCCGGCCAGGCCGGGATTACTGCCAGCAGCAGGAAGTATTTCACAGTTAATTTCATTGAACTTTACCACAATTTTAAACTTATTTGTGATGCGGTGCATTCGATAGATGGTGGGAATAATTTTGAGCACATCTTTCGCATAGCAAAATATTTGTGCACTATATAGTATAACATCTTTTAGAGTCTCAGCTCAGCAAACCACTACATCTTGGTCCGAAAGTTCGAATGATGTTTATCAAACCGAGACCATCAGCCTACCAATGATTAATTAAACATGGGAAAATTTCCATTTTATTCATTTTTCTTCAAAGAAGCATAGCTTACTATATAAGAAGAGAGAGAGAGAGGCAGAAAGAGAGTATTAAAGTATTCCTTAGGTATTCACCCTAGCTGATTAAGATACAGCTCCGACCACAGATGTGCGAGAGACCACATAAATCTATGCTGTGACTATATTAGTGCTCAATCATCCATCATCACTTAACGTCCCAAGCCGAGCTGAGCTGTATGAGTTAGAAAACTTTATGCTAAGTTAAAGCTGTTTCCGTCTACTGTCAAGTGTTTTTCTTATATATTCAATAGCTTTTATATGTACCCCATATTCATGCTTAGATATTATTCTGATAAGCTGCAGGAATCTCCTGTCCATTCACTTATGCCCGAAGAACTAGCATATCAAATGACTCAGCGTCACTTGGAAAGTAATTAAAGTGATTTACAACAAAGTGCTAGTCAAACACTTAACGTGAAGTTAATCCTCTAAATTGTATTGCTAAATAATTACCTGGTAGGCAAACAGAAATTATGTAAATGATAATAGCTGCTAAAGCGCAGCACTAAATAACTGTACAGCACGTAATCATCGTAGCAGGTGTTTATTTATTTTGCCGCTATACCAAAATGTTATCGTTTATACATGTATGTATGTATGTATGTATGTATGTATGTATTACACGATAGATAGTCGCCGACGCGTCGTGCCACCGGGGACTTGTCTGAAATGATGGATGGCTAAAACCTGCTGTCCAGTTGGTGCTGTTGCTTTCGGCCTTTTCAATTGAATGACAGGGAGGGGGTGAGACCAAAACGAGCGGGTTACTTTGGATTTATGTCTGTGGGACTGGCGTCACAGCATGAATTAGATTATTAAGTTTATGCTACGCATGAGTAATTAGCCACGAATTTTTGCGCTGCTGGCGTCCCCTTTGTGCCGTTAGTCAGTGAAAGGGCGAGCCTGGTTAAAGGCGTGCCACAGCACAGAGAGACTGCATTACGGCGATACAAAGGACATCCAAAGGCTATGTGGGGCCTGCCTGCTAGGTGTCGACTTTTGCTTGCTTATTTTATTAACAATTTGCATTTTACGCCACTTCTCCTGCTCACGCTCACTCTGCGCACTGAATTCCGACTGCTGACTCCTCGACTTCTGGGGCTGCTGGAGCTGCTGGGGCTGCTGGGGCTGTTGGCGCTGTTGAGCTGCCGGCTGCTGACAGCAGTCAGCGCCACTTTTTCTGATGGCTGCACAGCACAATTTCCGCTATTTAAAAACTTACTTCCGCCCCGCAAGAGCCAGGGACGCCTTTAGTTAAATTTGTGCCAGCGCAGATACAGATACGCCTGCACAACACAGATACAGATGTGTGTGTGTGTGTGTGCGTGTGTCTGTAGGGATGAATCCAATGTTTTTGCGCTGGCCTCGTTAGCTTTTGTTCGTCCGATTTGCATATAAGCCACGCGCATGTAATTGCTCCAAGATTATATATATTTGTAGAGCTCTGCCGCCGGCTTTGTCTAACTCGAGTTAGAAAATTGTGGAATTCGCCTCTGACTCATGGCATCCGCAGCCCAATGCATGGCCAACAAATGTCCACAGTTGGCAGTTTGCTGGCGCAACACGCTCAAATGGCCCTCAGTGAATAACGAGCAAATGGATTCCGCAGAGCAATAAAGTCATTTGAAATACTAACAAGACTGCGATAGAGTCCCTGGCACACGGCATTCAAGTGACGAAAACTGAGCAACTTGATATGCATGAAAGGCAGCTGTGATACGATATAGAGAGAAAGTATTCCATTTGGATAGATGGTATCAAGTCTGTGTAGAAGTATAGTATATAGCCAACATATTGGGCTGTCTTTATGAGCAGATCTACAGAGATCCCGTAGGTGGATAAGAAAGAAGATGGATAGATATTGATATAGACCACAGACTACAGATCTTTATATGCTTGATCATAAGATGAAAAGAGTTTATTAGCTTTGTGTAATGCAGTTCATCTTAATTCGAGCATCAACTGTCGTTCTGTCTGCCTAAAACTTGTAATTTGTAAATTATATATGCATATACAGTTACTCTATTGAGCTACCGAGTATTAAAACGTTAACTGCTTGAAATCATAAAATATTTCAAAATATAAAAATATATATACATATGTATATATATTATTAAATATCCATGCATATATATATGTATCTACATATAAATATTTATCAACTTTATTTCAAATGACGAAAGTGGCTAAAATATTAAGCAATAAAAAGGAAGGCTATAAAATTCAAATTTCAATTATTTACACATATGTATATACATTAAATTATTGCCTAAAATGTTTCTCTGGCTGTCTTAAATAAATAATATGAATTTGTTTATTAAATTTCTAGCTTACAATTCCAGCCAAAATTTGTCAATTTGAAATTGCCTTTTCAGGAATTTGACTTGAACGTTTTTAATCACAATTTTTGCCTGTCAATCAAATTCGATTTTTATTATTTCGCAAAAAGGAAAGTAAAAAACATTTCGTAGGCAAAAATAATTTATCGTCGTTACTCTACCTTGTTTGCTCGCACTCAATATTGATTTAAACGGCCTTTCGTCGGCCTCTCCGTAAGGTATGCAACATTTATTAGCCAGGCCGGCTTTTATATTAAATATCGGGCCTAATTGCTTTAACTGAAATTCAGTTCAGTTCGGTTCAGTTCAGTTCACTCTCGCATGCACAGAGAGTTGTGCATGCCGGCACGCCTATCGCCTATCGCCTCTGGCATTTCGTGCGCCACAAGAATTCATAATTATTGCATTCAGGGAATGTAATTAAAATATTTCAGCATCAACTGACCTGGACGTACGTAGCCTAATTGATTTTGCAGAAATTCTAGTGGCTGTGGCTGGACAAAGTCCTTTACAGCACCGGCACTTGCCTTAAATTGTAGTCCAGCGGCATCAGCTCAATTGCCGAGTGGATGCTGTTAATTCGCGAATTACGCAAAGAACTGCCGGCCGGGCCAAGAGTGGGTACGAGTGGGGCTGTGGAGCTGTGGGGCGAGGGAGTGCAGCTAGCTTGTTGTCTGCTTGAAAATTTTGCAATTTAACGCTTCAATGTTGTGAGCGCTGTTCAGTGCACCAGAATGAAGTCGAGGCGAGAGGCGAGTCGAGTGAGCGCTTACCATTTAGTCGATTGCATTAGCAAAAGCCCAAAGCTGAATTGTTTTGAGGCGTGATGCGGGCATGGAGCACGCTGCGTTGCAAAACCCAGCGATATCAAACATCATTGTTGTTTCGCTGTTTTGTAACATGGTCGAATCCCATGGTTCCACCGCGCTGCAGCACACCGCTCACACACACAGGCACACATATTTTACCTTCCATTTATCCTTCCGGTCTAGTGGTGCAGCTGCTCCTGCTGTGCTGCATTGGTGCATTGCCCGGCTTTTGCTTATTCGCTTTTGTATGTCTCATCCATTTAGCTGCGGGCAGGAGACGCGCGTCATTCCGCGCATTCTGCAGCTGCGCTCGCACTGGCTAAAGTCCGAAAAGGAATCGCTGCGCCTGCAGGAGGCGGGCATCACCAAGGAGGTCATGAACAGTGCCATCGCGCAATTCTGCTTGGAAATCATTGCGAAACATGGTGAACCGGCGCCGCGCTTATGTAACAAGGATCCACTGACTCTCAAAATGGGCTCCTATGTAATCGAGCTATTTCCCAATGTAAGCACATACCACATACACATGCCCTCACACACACACACACACACACACACACATAGAAAAAGAACTGTAACTTGATTTGAAAGTATTTGTTTGTACTTCCCTCTAATTGACGTAGGCGAAATTCCTATTCATGGTGCGGGACGGACGTGCAACGGTTCATTCGATTATATCCCGCAAGGTGACAATCACCGGATTCGATTTGAGCAGCTATCGCCAGTGCATGCAGAAATGGAATCACGCCATCGAGCTAATGCACGAACAGTGCCGCGACATTGGCAAGGATCGATGCATGATGGTGAGTAGAGCGAGAGAAAGGGGGGGAGAGAGACAGCAGTAGTGATAGCCAGGTGAGGGCGGCGAGTTGGCAGACTTCAGTTGACAGTCGACAGTTGACAGTTGTCACACACACAAACACACACACACACAGAGAAAAATAAGAGCTAGTTAATTATTAATGGATGCAAACATTTTAGCTCATTTTATTTTTGTGTAATTTATGTGCAATTAAAGTTATTTTAAACTGCACGAATTTGAAATAATAATTAATTAATTAATAATAATTAAAAAATAAATAAGTAATAATAATATTAAATATATGCTGATATCAATTACATACTAATTATATTTCGATTATATCTCTATGAAGCCTATTTATGTATTATCTTTTCAAGAGATAATAGATTTAATCTAACATTGCTTCATATGCATTTTCATTGCTCTTAAGTTCTATTAGAGTCTCGTTAGCTTGAGTACAGTCTTAGACTAGACAGAGATAGCAATAGAGAAATTGTTAAGCGCATCAACTGTAATTGATTGTTTGTTATATTGAAACACACGGCAGTCAGACGTGGATGTTTATGATTTCTTTTCATAGGGCTTTCCTCTATATATCTAACAATTCTCTAGTAATTCGCTTTGTCTCGCTTGAAATTTTAGTTAAATTGGCCACAACTGCCCACAAGCTAATTATGAATTACAATGATCATTAGCATAATTTATGAGAGCCGCGCTGAGCCTTAACCGTTAGGCCTTAAATATATAGTTTTCGATAATTGTAAGACTCTGTCTGCTATGGACAGCCCGTTTAGCTAGCTTTCGTAATTCGCTTTGACATGCTTTAAATTACATTTGGCAATTTCAGTCTGCAATTTGAATGACACAATTTAATTATAATAATCATTAGCACGATAAGAATGTTTGCAGCCCTGACGTTGAGCCATGTATTTATTATTGATTTGTGTTTGTAATTGTTGGTTATTAAAGCCATAATTGCAAGTCCCCCATAGGGCGAGCAATTTGAGTAATTATATTGAAATGTATGGCTTTGTGTGTATTATTAAATAATATATTTAAATGCGATTCAAATTGAAATTTATTGCCAAAGGCCACTGCTATGAAGGCAGCCAACAGATTAATGTAAAGCATAATTATTTTAGATTCAAACACATTTCAATGCCAACTAGAAATGGGCTAGGCATTAATAATGATTAACGTACTGAACATAAACGAATTTTAATTACTACACATTTATAATAATATAATAATATACAAAAATAAAAATTATCATTATTAATTAGTACTTTAACTAATTTAATAATTTAGAAAATGCACAAATTATTTTTTATATTTTTTATTTAACGCTAAAAACAATAATAAATAATATACATTTATATTTAATTTATTATTAATGATTAGTGAATAATATTTAATAATTAAATCACATATATATATTTACATTATTTTAAATAATATACATTTATATTTAATTTATTAGCTATGATTAGTGAATAATATTTAATAATTAAATCACATATATATATTTACATTATTTTATTTAATTATTAGCTTATTATATTATTACTATAATTAGTCTGTCATTTAATCTAAGCTAAACTATTTCTTTATTTAAACATTATTGCCATTATATTTGCAATTACTAAATGAACTGGATCACCTTTGGCTTCCCTTAGGTCTACTATGAGCAGCTGGTGCTGCATCCGGAGGAGTGGATGCGCAAGATTTTGAAGTTCTTGGACGTGCCGTGGAACAGTGCGGTGCTGCATCACGAGGAGTTCATCAACAAGCCCAACGGTGTGCCGCTGTCCAAGTGAGTAGTAGCAGCAGCAGCAGCATTTGGTTGCCCCATCAGCTAATTACGAAATTCTGCAACATTTTGCAACGTTTTCTCCAATTTTGTTGTTGCTGACGCACCTTTTGTTAGAGTGGAGCGGTCATCGGACCAGGTCATCAAGCCGGTCAATCTTGAGGCGCTGTCCAAGTGGGTGGGCCATATACCCGGCGATGTGGTGCGCGACATGGCCGACATTGCGCCCATGCTCTCCGTGCTGGGCTACGATCCGTATGCGAATCCGCCGGACTACGGTAAGCCAGATGCATGGGTGCAGGACAATACATCTAAGGTATGTGCAACAAACAATCAGACAGGCAGACAGCGTCGCAGCGTCAGTCAGATGTGTTCAGTCAATCGGTCCGGCATGGAATGGCACACACACGCACGCACACACACACACACACACACACAGCGACGACACCAACCTCTCGACCATTACCCAATTCCATTTCCATTTTCATTTCCATTTCCATTCACGCTCTCGCCTGCCAGCACCCCGATCAGCCATGTCCGGATCCGGATATCCCCAAAGCATTCAACATGGCGGCCATCCTTTTTGTTGTCGTTCCAGTTAACATTTTGTGTTGCCATCTTCATTGTCATCCTCGCATACTTTTTTTCTTCGCTCCGCACGTATCTTTTTCTTTTTTTTTTTTTTTTTTTACCGCCACAGTAGTTGTTGGTTGTCGTTGTTGTTGGTTGTTGTTGCAGTTGTTCGGCTCTTTGTCGCTCCCGTTGGCTTCTGTCATTGCCATATTTTGCACTTTTGCTTTGTGACAACGATTGTTGGCCATATTCGTAGATAACGTGCTGTTGAGCTCTCCTTATTCTTTCGCACAAAAAGCTGGAATACACAGCTAAAGCGGACTGACTATGATGCAACCAGCTGCTGCTGCTGCTGCTGCTGCTTCAGTTGCCTGTTGGTCTATCAAGACAACTGGCTTTGTCTATAGTCCGATTGTAAGCAAAGAGAAAACGAAAGAGAGTGAGATGACTTTGACAGCGTTTTAAACGGAAATGACTTTAAGTCCTTAAATTGATTAAATCATTTTAAAAACTAGACTAATTTGGCATTTGCATTGGCAACTCTTGAAATTATCCAGCTGTAACTCTTTAATCTACAAATCCTGCGCTCTATAGAGTATCTGTGGAGCTGGTCAACTCGAGCGATTGAGAGCTTTTCTAACTTGTTACACACGACTTTATATATATGTTTTGTTGCTTTGTTTTGTGTTTGTTTGTTTGTTTGTTTCTTGCACTCGCCTTTTTTGCACTTGTTCTATTTATTTTTTTATATATATTTTTTTTCTTTTATTTTTTGTTGTTTCTTCTTTTTTTTGTATTTTTATTTATTCCAGGCACTTAAACATGCATTGCTGCTGCTATTGTCGCCATTGTTGTTGCTGTGGTTTTTGAAGCTCTGCTTCCTGAGGGCACAAACACACACACACTCAAAGAGAGAGAGGGAGAGAGACAACACGACACATGCCTGGTGCATATGCATGTCGTGTTGCCATATCGATAGCCAGGATAATAATGACGTTTGGCTACCCATTGTTGAATCAGATACATGACTTTAGGGCACACTTAGGCAATTTATATGAATGTATATACACTTTTTCATATATATATACATATATATGTATATATTTCATATAGAGTACGCCCGCCGTATAAATATATTCTGCATTCATTTGTGGGCTTGCATTTTTTATGCCCCGAGCCCATTGTCAATGGGAATTCAGTGTATTTTGGCTTTAATAATTAAAGGAGCCATGGCATAGCCCCGTACCGTCTATATATGTATATTCCCGGCTGAGTCGATCTAGGCCCGTCCGTCTGTCTCATATGTCTGTCCGAAGGTGCTAAATATATAAATAAGAAGCGACAAATATTCAATTGAATATGTAGATCATACGGCAAGCCAACCGCACCCAGGGCGGTGTTGGTAGAGGCACATGTGCTTCGAGCTCTCGGGTATCTGCCCGTCGGATACTCTCGACTAGAGCCATCTGACTTGTTCATTAATGCAGCTAATGCTGCAAGCACGGACTTTTCCAGATTTACATAAGCATATAGCATATGTATATGTATATACCATAAGTATGTACATATATACATATGTGTTTATATTAGTATGTGTGTGTGTGTGTTTGGGTTTGCATCTAAAATATATGAATATAAATTACAATATTTATGGCTCTATACGCGCAGCGCATTAAATAGCTCTTGTTGCAATTTAGTCGTCGAGCCCGGGAAGCCAAACGAATTTTCCATTATGAAGCAAATAATAAATTACATGCAACTGCTGCAGTGCTACAGCTACAGCTACAGTTGCTGCTACAGTTTGCTGCTGCTGCTGCCGCTACTGTGTGGCAACCTAGAGGCATATCCTGTTCAGTTGAGAGTCCTGCGCAGCTGCTTGCCACAGACGCGTTAAATTAGCGGCTAATTAATTAGAGCAGCTTTGTTGAGTCGCTGAGTGCCGCCCCCTCCAGCGTGCTGGCTGGCGATGCACTTGAGGCTTGACAACTGCAACTGGAGAGCTGAAAGCTGAAAACGGTCGACATTTTTGCTCGAGGACTGCTCATAAATTAAAATTTGCAAGCAACTGACAGAGAAGAAGCAGCAGCAGCGGCAGCAGCAGCGGCATGAATTGCCTCTTACGCTTGGCCGCTTGAATTTGCCTGCCAGCTGCAGGTGTTGCACGTGTCGCAGTTGCTGCACCAGCTGCAGTTGCACTTCCAGTTGTTGCAGTTGCCGTTGCGGTTGAGAGCGTTGCATTTGAAATGATTTCGACTGCAGCTTTGATTTTTACGCTGGCTCCCGCTGCTGCTGCTGCTGCTGCAGCTGTCACAACACGAAATTCTGCATTTTCACAGATGAAATGCTCGGCGGTGGCTGAGTGGTTCCGGTGGGTCGGGGCTGGTTCGACATAACTGTCAATTTAAGCTGCAGCCAGCTCTATACCTGTGCGGTCGATGCATTTGCCAGCAATGGAAATGCCAGCAGCAGCAGCAGCAGCAGCAGAGATGCCAGCAATACACACACATATAGATAGATATACATATACACACACACACACACACACACACACTCACAGACAAGTCAGTTTGTGGATCTGTTAAAGGCGTCAACTGCAATTATAATCAATTGAAAGGCCGCCAATTATATTTTATGTGCGTAATTTATGTTAATTGCAAAAATTTTAAAATAAATTGCATTTTTATCGCGCTGCTCTGCCCTGCCGCCATTATCCAAATTTTTGTCATTCGTGCACAAACACAAAAAAAAATAGTAATAATAATAATAATTAAATAAATCAATACAGTGAGAAATTAAATTAAAAATTAATGGAACAAGCGTGTTAAATGACAGCAGCCCAAGTGCGACGTGCCAGAGCATGAAAGCATTTGCCATGCTCAATTAATTTTGCCAACTCCAATCAAATGTACATTGAAATATATGTATGTGTGTATGTATGTATGTAGGTGGATTGTATAGAGCGTATTGATTTAATAAGTGCAATATGCTTGTGGCTCTGCTCTGATTGACGATTAATTTGCTTGTCCAGAGCGAAGCACTTACCTGGGAGCTGCCTGCATAATCCTTTGAGCATAGATGGGGCCATCGTTAAGTCTAGACTAAGCCCCCATTAATGTGCAATGCAGCAACAACAAAAACAAAGGCAACAACAGCAGCAGCAGCAGCAACAACAATGCATAAATGACAGACTATAAATAATCCGAGCAGCTGCAGCTCGCTCGACATTCATATCAAGCAGAAATGATGTTTAAATAAAAATATGCATATGCCGTATGTGTATTTGCATGTGTGCATATGTATATGTATGTGCATGGGTGTCTAGTAGTATCTGTGTAAGTGTTAGTGGGAAGGGGGGGTGGGGGCTGTGTCCATAAATCGTATTCATATTCATGTTCGATGTCATATGTCTCATGTTCTTCGTCTTATTCTTTTGCTGTAGCTAAAAGCCAATCGAATGCTCTGGGAAAATAAGGCGAAGCAAGTGCTGCAGATGGACACGGAAGAGCTTAATAACAACAACGATAATAATAACAACAACAACAACAACAATAATAATAATAACAATAATAATGCGAATAATAATAATAAAATAATGACAGAGCAACAGCAGGCGGATCAGGAACTGCTGCAGCAGGAGCAGGAACAGCAGAGGCCAAAGGATGTCATCACGATAAAGCAGCTGCCGTCAAACTACAACAGCAACAGCAACAACAACAACCACAACAACAACAACCACAACAATAATAATAACAATGGCAAGCAATATGCCGGCGCACTCGAGGACACATGATATCCGCATATACCCATAAGATTACCACGCGGCAAGCATTGAGCTGACGACAACACACAGTGACAACATCATCAACAGCAACAACAACATCTGCAACAGCAACAATGCGCATGGCAACAGACAAGCATCAAATGTTGGCAAACCAATTTCAAATTGTATTATACCAAGTAAACGCATATGCATATGCAGATATATATACATACACACACGAGTGTGTGTGTGTGTGTGTGTGTGTGTGTGTAATGCGTTCAAGCGATTTAAAGACACATTTGCCGCATCGAAGACAAAATTTTATACATATATACATACATAATATTGATGTAAACATAATCTAAACATGTTTAGCAAATACCACCAAAAAAAAAAATAAATAAATGAAAATAAAATAACACATTATAAGAAAAAAAAATAATAATAATAATAATGATAAATAATAATAACAAATAAAAATAGAAATCGTTGCAGGGCGCGCTCACTGCTAAAGCTCCTCTTTTAAGTACTATTCCCACAATATTGTCAAAGGAACGCGAGTAAATTGTACATTTAAATATAAATATATAATTAATTTTTATATGGCCTTTGCCCAATTTTTATGAGGAATTTTATGAACGTTTTTTGCAAGAACTGTAACATTTGATTTTTATTGAATTTTTTTTTAATTTTATTAATTCTGTACAGTTTTCATGTGGAACATTTTTTTTTTTTTTCATTTTAATTAAAAAAAATTTTTTTTTTTGAATCTCAAGCTCTTAAACAATATAAAAATATATACATATTTTTTGTATACACATTTATAATGTTGAAAACTTATAATAATAAACAACAAAAAAAGAGCAAGAAATAACATTTGAAAGAGCTTTTAATAACGATATTTCAAATACATTAACAACAACAACAAAATCAAGTGTGCATATATTTATACAAAACTATAGTTAAAAAAAAATTAAAATGAAGAAGCTTAAACAGTTTTTAGCATAGCATAATATAATTATATATAAATACTTTTTTTTTTTAATAAACTTTTTTTGTTGCAATAAATTGACTGAATGTTGTAGCATCATATGCATACTACACATACACATATAAATGTCTAAAGTTAATTAAAGTTAAAGTTACAAGTGTCGTACAGTGTGTGCATGTATATGTGTGACATAAAAACTAAATAAATAAATAAATGTATTTATAATTAAAGTTAAAAAAAAAAAAGAAAAACACAAACAGGACTACAAATGCGCCTAGGCCTTACAACTAAGAGCTGTTGATGTTTATAGGGCTTAATTCTAATTAAAATAAACTCGGGGGAATGTTTTTTTTTTTCTCTTTTTGTCTTCCTTTTGTATGTTTATTTAGAGCAGCCACTGTGGCACGCACGCACGCACACACACACAGTCGATGACCTGCTCTCCGTCCCCACGTTCATGTGCGTGGTGTATGCGTGTGTCTCTCTCTCTGTGTGTGTGTGTGTGTGCGAAAGGGATAGCAAGCTTGTACTTATCGTTAGCTTAAGTCTATGGCAATTTGTTTAAGTTATTAGTCAAAACTAATTTATTTTTGCGCCGTGTTAAAAAACAGTAAAAAAAAAAAACAAAAGAATTGCTGACAATAAATAAAAAAATATATATAAAAATAATAATAATAAATAAAAAATAAAGCACAGCAAAAAAACTAAAGAAAAAAAATCTGTCAAATATATTGCTGTCTGCCTCACTCTCGTGGCACACGCGTTTGTATTTGTGTGCGTAAATCAATTGTGAATCTAAATGTAAACTATTTTTGTTAGCTTCTTAAGGGGGAAACTATGTTTTAAATATTTACCCAATATCCAATATGATATATGTGTCTAGGCATTAAATAGCTACGACTACGTATGTACATACATATATAAGTGAATGTCATAACAAACAACTACAACAACAAATTGTGGGTGTGAAGGGAAGCAGCGTGCTTGCAGCTGACAGACAATCAAAGCTCAAATACACTTAAAAAGGGAAAAGCATAAAAAATAAATATTAAAAACAAAAAAAAATGTGTAACTAAATGAATCTTAATGAATGTTTAGCAAATTTAAATTGATGTATTTATCTCAAAATTGTAACTAAGCTGTTTGCGTGCACACGCTGCCAGATCCAATGGGAATTCATCAAAAATAGTAGAATTATAAATATAAATATACCGAGAACTGTCATTAAACCAATAAGAAACACATAGGCCACATAACATATACAAATCACACGCAGAATAATAGATTAAGCTAAGCGAATTGTACAATATTTATTAAAGACAACAACAAGAAGAAGAACAAGAGCAGCAGGCAAATGGAGAAGGATGAAAGCGTAAAGAAAACATTAAATTAAATAAAAATATATTAAATATATTCTAAACTGAAAAAAAGAAAACAAATAATAAATAATAACAGTTAAAAATTATCTGAAGCTTTTGTGTGTTTATCTAGCTTTTGTTTATTCCGGGTATTACGTTAGTTGCGTCCTGGCTAATCAGGCAATTAAATAAATATTCCAGCTATACTATAAATAAACAGAGCATTCAGTACAGGCAAATGTGCCTATATAAGGCAAATGCAGACTGAAGTATATTGGAAACAGTATTTGAGTAAACCTTGTCTCACGCATTTATCCATAGAAGAAAACTTCTATGCCTTAAGACTCTTAAGTCTCTTAAATATCAAAATTCTAATATATAGATACATATACCACTCATTCCAATACTAACCTCCATAAACTTAGCTTGATGCATTTAGCTCCTAAAGTATGCCAGCCATGCTCAAGCATAATCAAGTCTCAGAAATGAGCGTTAAGTACAGCTACAGCATTCTCTATATATAGTCTAAAATACTGCCGCATATGATATATCAAGCTAAAGCTGTTCGCATATGAATCATTAGAAGGAATTTGGGCTGTTATCTGATTCTTGGGCTTTAAGAGCATATCGAAGCAATACAATATCGAAGCAATCCCACTCAATTATCGCTGAAGATCATCCAACGACAGCCGCAGCCCCATTCAAACGTAATTAAATTCGAGAAAAAAAAATGGTTTATAGATATGATGGTATAACACTTTAATTTCTTCTTTTTTTTTACTTTTTCTGTTGATGATGTTTTATTTGGAAGAAATGTACATTTCTTGATCAATAAAAAAAAGTGGTATTTCTCATGTTTTGCTTGTTCTGGAGTAGTGTGAATAAGCTAATAATGAGTATTTAGTTCATTCTTTTACTTTTATTAAAATTGTTGGCATTGGTTTCTTTTCTTCTTTGGTTTTTGTTTAAATGTAGTTTTACGAAAAAATTGTATTTATTTATTTATTCCTCTTCCTCCTCTTCTTCCTCCTCCTCTTCTTCCTCCTCTTCTTCCTCCTCTTCCTCCTCCTCTTCCTCTTCATCTTCCTCGGCCTCCTCGTCCTCCTCCTCGACGACCTCCTCCTCGACCTCATCCTCATCCTCAACGATATCCTCATCGGCCTTGGCGTCCTCCTCACCCTCGGGTGTCTCGGGCTCACCGGCCTTCTTGCCTGGTCGTTCGCCGAACCACTTTGGCAGTTTGGCTATATTGGGATAGAGGGGTGAAATAGGGAAATCAGTATCAGTATCAGTATCAAGGTGTTCAAGCACATGGGCACATAGAGACATGGAAAACATGGCACGACAATGAACAAAATTGATGCAACGATTAGAGTGTGCTCCCTGCGGTACAGTAATACCAGACTATATTGTACCAACTACAGTACAGTGCCAAGTGTTCTTTGGGCTGGGCAATAGAGGCAGTGTGTACATACATTTTTGACGGCCGGTGTATTGCTCCTTCTTCTCGTTCCAGATCTTCTCGTTCACATCCTTGCTGATCTCATCCCAGCCCTGTGCCGCCCAAAAGTGTGTGTTTAGCGTGTGTTTGTGTTTATATAGTATGCGTGTGTGGCGAACGTGTACGAAACACACACAAGTACAGTTGACAACAATTATAAAATATAGTGAACAGAACATAGAAAGAGATAAAAGAGAGAGAGAGAGAGAGCAGACGTTAAGTGTGATATCGTTAATCGCATGACGTGTGCCTGGTAACCCCATCTACATGTATATATCTGGCTGGCTGTCCGACTGACTGACTGACTGACTGACTGATTGATTGATTGACTGTCTAATGATTGTATTGTGGACGCAATGGATTCGATTTCGATTTCGATGTCAGGTCACTTTGGCGGTGCCCTTGGCAGAACATTGAACACAGCATGTATGCAGGTACGAATAGTACAGAACAGTACAAAGGACAAAGACATACAAAAGTAATAATAATAATAAATAAATAAATAAATGAAAGACAAATATATAAACATTGAGATATTCAACAGACAGAGAGAGAGAGAGTGAGAGAGAGCGCGAGACAATTCGCACTTTTTTTGCACTTTTGCGCTCTTACATTTTGTGCGCTGAGTGAATCTTTCCTGTTTCTCTTGCCATGACTTTTCTAAGTTTTCCGCATACACCGTATTATAGCCCTATATTGGATAATAACGTTGAGTGGGAGAGAGAGAGAAGAGTACAAAAAAAAAAAAAGAACCCATTGTTGTGGTTGTACTAGAAGTTCTTCGCAAGAAAACCCACGGCCAACGCGAACTCTCGGCAAAGGCCAACCGAATACTTACACCCTCGAAGAGCTTCTTCTTGTCGTCATATGAGCGGGTATCCACACGTCTCTCATATTTGGAGGCGACTTGAATCTTGGGCTATATAAACAGAACGAAGTGATATCGTCAATAGCTGTTCGATCTGAAATATATGAAAGTAATGCCACTTACCGGGTATTTGCCAGTCAAAGCTTCTGGGTCGAGACCCTTCTTCAAGGCTTTGTGCCTGAGCTGTTGCTTCTGTCTTTCCTTCAGCTCTTTCAACTGCGGGCATATGTGAACTCATTGTAGGCACTGTCTACAGTCATATATATAGAGAGAGGTTGATAGCTACTCACATCGTAGTCCTGACGTTTCTGCCTTTCTTCCAAGTCATACTTCTCAGTTTCCAATTTGACGATGAGCTCCCACAGTTCCTGGGCCTTCTCACGCAGCTTCTGCTCGCCAAAGCCTTCGATAGCGAGGGGCTTGATGCGGAACGACAACGAGATCTTCTTCTCCTCCTCCAACTGTTCCTTAGTCTTGTTACGTTCCATGGCAGCGGACGACAGTCCCAACTATATGCGTGCAATTTTCGATTTTTGTTCCATTTTATAATTGACACATTTCGTTGTGTGTTTTAAGTGGATGTATCGAGTATTTTGGATGTATCGGATATTGGTTTGGTTTGGTTTGGTTTTTTTTTTTTTGTGACAACAAAAAAAAATGGGGGGTTTGGTTGCAGGTTACGTTGGTACGTGTTGAACAGGTACGGTTTAGAGTGAAAGACATGGATTTCAAATGATAGATTAGCAAAATTGTGTGTGTGTATGTGTGTGTGTGGGGGGGGGGGGGGGGGGGTTTTGGTGTATGTCACATGAGATTATATAATTTAAATATGGCAACGAACGGATACGGATACGGATACGAGTCGGAATATGACAATAATTATACAACAATGAACAAATTAAAGTACACGAACACGAAATATACAAGAGAGTGTGTGTAGAAGGTAGAAACGACAAAATACGAGAATGGTGTGGGAAGGTGTATCAGTAAGCTGCATTAATGGAATTTCATATAATTACCACGCCTGTCTCCTTCTTGGCAATGGTGAAGTTGGGGCCCTTCTTGTCCTTGTCCTTCATGGCCTGCAACATGGCTTGGCGCTTCTTTTCGGCCTCCTCGAGACGCATGCGCTTCTCTTCGATTTCGCGCTGCTTCTTCTCTTCGGCCTCGCGGACGCGACGCTCCTCCTCCTCCTTCTTGCGCTGGGCCATCTTTTGCTCCTCCTCGGCGCGCGAGATCTTGCGCTTGGCCTGCTTCTCCTTCAGTTTCTTCAGCTCATCCTCCTCCTTGGCTCTCTGTTTGCGCCATTCGCTGATGTATTCTTTCAGCTGTTCATCGAGATCGGAGCGCTTCTGATCCTGACGCTTGATGAACTCTGGATCGCCCTCACCTCTGCACGGCGCGGCACGGCACACATACATCAAACATAATTAACAATTAGTAATTGAAATCGAGCAAAGGCTAAATCGCATCGTTTACTAGATAGCACAACTAACTAAGCCGGTAGCTAAACTATTGTAAATATATATAGATTTAGGCCTACAATTAATATTACATTGAAGTCCAAATTTATATATTTTTTTTTTTCATTTTCATGAGTATTATTTGGTAAATGTCTGCTTAAGTCAAATATGTGCATAGTAGAAGAAGAAGATGGACTTGTTAACAAATTAGTGACTATCTCATAAAGCATTAGATCCACAAAATTGTCAGTAGTATCAGCTACAAGGCGGCCCTAGGAGCCGCCAATCGTAATCGTATCTAAACTAGATAAAAATAAAGGCAAAACCATGCCAAAAATTATATATAAAATATGATCTAGATAATGATGTTATGTATAGATATTGCACATATTGTGTGAATGAGTTAACTATATACAGAAATTACACCAACTATAAATAAATTGGGGGTTGGGGTGGGGCTCATTGGTTTCTTATGCATACTACAGCTATGGTGAGTTTTTGTGAGTTGCTGTCGTTGTTTTAGCCAGGCAGAGAGTTGGAACATTTCGTTAAGATTACATAAACTATAGAGTAAATGGCTCAGCTTAAGATATCACTAAGAATTTAGTATGGATTAGACATTTTTTTACATAGTATTTCATTTTTGTACACATTTCGTATGGCATCAACTTACTCGGCTGGTGTCTGAGGTGGTTTTCTATACGTGAGGCAAACATGGAGGTGGTTTTGATATAGATTTGGTGGTTTTGTGTTTCAAAAAATTGGTTGGTATTTTTGTTTTCGTTTTTTTTTTTACATTTATAGTTTGGCACAAATTCACGATGAAGTACACAAAAACACGTGTGTTGGGTTGAGAGATTTGTTTTTTTTTTTTATTATTATTAACAAAAATATTTATAGTTTTTTTTTTTGTATTTTACAAACAAAAAAGTCGTTGAAAAGAAAGAGAAAAACATTTTTTGTTTAAAAAAAAGTTATTGGAAAAAAATTATTGTTTGTTGCAACGAAACGAAAAAATTTGAAAAACAATAAATTAGATGTAAGTGCGTATTTGTTGTTTGTTTGTTTGTTTGTTTGTTGTTGTTGTTGTTGTTGTTTTCTGTTGTTTAAATTCTTAAATTCTAAAACTAAATTCCAAGCAACGAACTTTAAGCTATTTTGTACAAACTTTCAAAAAACTCAAAACTCAAAATAAGAACTGAAACTGGAACTGGAGCTGGAACTGGAGCTGGAACTGGTCTTGTATGATCAAAAATAAACGAATTTTGCTTGCGCTTTGTACAAAATCAATATGAAAAGGTTGAATTTTTGTTTTTGTTTTTTTTTTTTTGGAAATGAAATTCGAGCCACGAATTGAACTAAATTTTGACCAGGCGAATTTTGGTTTTAAAACATTCCCAATTTGTATTTCATATTTTCTATTATGTCGAGTCGGCACACATTTCCATATATGTATGTATATATACATATTTCTGATATTTTGATATTATGCAAACACGAAATTTTGACTGTTTCATTGTTTATTTTTTTGAGAGAGAGAAAAACTCCGAGATGAATCTGTATCGTAGCGGCAGCCACCGAACTGCTCTACTTGCATATTGAGTATATATATATGTATATATATACATATATTCATATATACATACACATATATATTTCATATTAAAAATATTTGCTTGCAATTGTTTCGTTTCGAGTACAAATGCGAATATTGATTTATTTTCTTTGGTAACGCAATTACTTACTTCCTGTAATAAGAAAGAAACGGAGAGAAAGAGAGAGAGAGAGAGGGAGAGAGAAAACAAATGTGATTTAGAATTTTCCATGTCTTAAAGTCTTAATTGATTGAACAGAAAGAAGCCAGGCCAGCGATAGGCGAAATTTACTTTTGCGTTATTTTTTATTTTATTTTTTTTTAATTTTTTTTTTTAATTTTTCAGAATTTTTAAATGGTTTTATTCATTTTTCCAAATTTTGGCGGGGTAAAAGGTAGAAAGACATGTTACGAACTACGATTACAGATACGAAAACATTTATGTATAACTATATATATACATATGCATGGATTACGATATATATATAGATATATTGAATTTGAACTGGGTTGGATTACTGGAAATGGTGGTGGGCGAGGTAGGTAGGTATAGCTGGGGAAATACACATATAGCTAGCTCGATAAATATATATATATATTTACATAACGTTTGCCAATTTTGTTGTTTGGAATTTGGAATTTACTCAGATCTGGGGTGCGGTTCGGGAAAATGTGTGGGAATGTGTGTGTGTGTGTAGTTTTTTTTTAACGTTTTCTAGACAAAGATGATTTCATTGCTTGAGTGTGTGGATATACGTTTATAGATAGACAAATGAGTTAGTACATTTTGTACAAAATTTGTGCTCGAATTGATCAGATTGTATTTCGATATAGATATTTATAGGGTATAAGACATACAACAACATTGAGAGATAGAAACAATAAAGAATAAGAAACAAACAAAAAATTAACAAATTTACAAAATTATAATAAAGAAATGAGAAATAAATTATATTAATTAGAAGACAAAGACACAAAACAGAAAAAAATTTGCATTGGGATAATTTCGGCGTTTGCACATTGATTTTTTGTTTTTGTTTTTTTTTTTTCGCATAACAAAGACAAATACAAATACAAAGGACATATACAAATACAAAACACATATAGAAAATTTTGTTTTGGTTTGTTTTTTTTTTTTTTTTTTTTTTTTTGAGGTATGGAATTCAAATCAAATCATAATTTGTTAAAAAAAAAAAAAAAAAAAAAAACAAAACAGAGAGAAAACACCAATCGAGTTGTTAGCTGCTCAGTTTTGGCCACAAAAACTACTTACGTCTCCTCTCTGGTCTCCTCGACAACCTCCTCCTCTTCGGAACTGCTGGCGAGTTCGTAATTAAACGAGGTGTGTTTTGTGGATTTGTGCAAAAAACAATATCACAGGTGCATTTTGGTTGGATTGTGTATGCAAAACAGTTGTTGTTGTTGTTGTAGTAGTAGTAATAGTTGTTGTTGTTGTTGTTGTTGATGATGTTGATTTTTGTTGATTTGGTTGTCAAGTTGTTTGTTATTGATTTCGAGAGAAACAACGAAACGACAACATTAGCAGTTGATTGATTAACACGGTGTTGTTGGATGGGGGGCCGGGACCGGGGGTGGGGTGATTGGGCGTGGGGCATTTTGATTATGATGAAGTCACACAGTCACAATTTGCCGGCATGTGGATAGATTGGTGGGATCCAAAATGGGGATTGTGATGAAAGTAGAAAGTGTGTAAAAGGAATACAAATCAAACATGTGCCATAAAAAAAGAGGACAAAAACCCGGTGATTGAAACACACGACTAACAAAAAATTACACCTTATATATAAAGGTGTATGTGTGTGTGTGTGTGTGTGTGTGTGTGCAAACTGTTAATCAATTGTCGGATTTCATTAAGAGTGATCAAAAATGACTTTAAAGACATATGTGTACATACATAGCAAGTAGATCTACTGTGATCTGTATTGAAGTTAGTTAAATACGATATTCATCGTATACCCTTTCTTAATCGTCTTCACTTACGACTGAACTGACCCTGATTTTAACTGAACTCAAGTTGGATTTCATATAGTATAATAATAGATACGAGTCGCGGCATACTTAATATTGTTGCTGTTGCCTGCTTTTTGTGGGTCACTGTACTTACGTGTATTCCTCATCGTCGGACATGGTTACGGTTTAGGGTTGAAAAAACCTACAAGAAAAGGTAAAAACAGAAATGAGCATATTAGTTTGGGCCATAATTTTGAAAGCAGTGCACGTTACTCTCACAGTCGCAGTCACAGTCACAGTCACAGTCGCTAGCTGGTTCACACTTCACTGTTATTGTCGCTTACTGTCAACTGTCAAACGCTGCAACAGCAGCTGCGGCAGCCACAACAACAACAACAACAATGGCTAAAACTAAAATAGCAACAGCCTCCTCCTCCTGCTGTTATTGTTGCTGCTGATGTTGTTGTTGTCGTTGTTGTTGTCATTGTTGTTTTCGCCTTGATATCGCTCTATATTTAGACACCAAATGTTTATGCGGGCCAGTATCTGTGTCTGTATCCACATAAGTATGCGTAGATATATACAAAAGTTTATACATATGTATATATATATATTTATAATATATCTATGTATCTATGCTGTCATAAGACTCACACACACACACACTCAGCCATCTTTATTTTTATATAGCCGGCGACAATATTATATCCGATCATAATTTCTGCGCCTCTTACAAAATTTTTGGTTATTTAATTTTATATACTCGCCAAAGTCTATATATTTATATAGTACATGTGTGTATATATATATTGCTCTCTCTCTCTCTTTCTAGCACTCTCTCGCTTTCTCTATGTCTGTGTATGTGTGAAATGCTTTTAGCTAACTGTTAAAAATAGCCGCACGTATTGAATTTCTGTGCCGAAACGGCCCGAGCGCTCAAAGAGCTTTCACGAGCTGACTTTCGATCGGGAAACGTTCTGATTTTTACCTTGGCACTAAATCAAAGGCAAAGGCAAGTAGCAAATCAAGAGAAACCCCCAAGCGAAACTCTGACTGACAATCAAATGTCGAAAAATGTAAATGCAATTGTCAAAATGCTTAGCTGAAATATGTAAAATATGCAATCTGCTGCTTGACAGAGTGTGTAATGGAGGTGTGTGATTGGGATGTGTGGGTGTGTGTGTGGCTAGGTGTATGAAGTGTATGTGTGTGTCGGTGTGTCTCTTCTGTCAGCGATTTCATAATTATAAAATTGGGTCGCCAAATATGAATGCATGAATGCATATGAAGATATATTTTGTATAAACATGTATATGTACATAAAAAAGAACGTATACAGTTATTTTATAGAAATATATATATGTAATTCTGCTTGTGTATATATATTTTTCATACAGCTTCTGCTAAGCAGCAGTGCGTATACCTAATGTGTAGTAAAAAACCTGGTAAAATTCAATTCAAAATACATTTATATATATATAATATTTTATGTATAAATTCATGTATTTTTATAGCAAAAGTCTATTTGGTTGCCCATCAGCTACCTGTCTAACTATCTTCCTATCCACCTATCCACCTAGCTATCTATACATATATCTATATATCTATCTTTCCATCTACCTATCTATCCGGCTATCTATCTGTCTATCTATCTATCCATCTACCTATCCATATATCTATCTATCATCTATCACCTATCTTATATCTATCCATCTATACACCTATCTATCCGGCTATCTATCTATCCATCTATCTATCCATCTATCTATCCATCTACCTATTTTTCTATATACCTATCTATCCGGCTATCCATCTATCTATCCATCTACCTATTTTTCTATCTACCTATCGATCCGGCTATCTATCTATCCATTTATCCATCTATTCATCTATTCATCTATCTATCTATCTATCCATGTATCTAATTATCTCTCTATCCATCCGTCCATCTATCTATCTTTCTATCTATCCATATACCTATCTATTGATCCATCTATACATTTTTCTATCTATATACATATCTTTCCATCAATCTAATGAATTTGCGTATCTATATCTAAAATCTAATCTAAGTCTCAGTTTCACCTGCAAATCTTTGACTGCTTTCGCTTGATCTGCAAGCTCTCAAGTTTTTGCATTCATCTCTGCTACAGAGACGCACACACACAGGCTTATTTGGAAAATATGTTGAAACTAGAGCAGAGCAATTGTCTAAGTTTGAGATGAAGAAAATAAATAGAATATTACGTTGTCGTGTCCGTTGCGCACGCTAAATATAGAAATATTTTCCAGCGCCGATTTGGATATGCCAGATATCAGTGCGAGAGCAGAACTGTATATATGTGTGGGCGTCTATGTGTGTGTGTGTGTGTGTGTATGGGTGTGGTGTGGGTGTATGTATGCTCGTCTATTGACGCCTGCGCACCAGCAACGAACTCTGTCTGTGTGTGTGCGATTGTGTGTGAATCTATCTTTGTTGGCCATTTTGCCAAGGTAAAAAGACGAGCTACCAGGCACACGCACGCACACACACGCAAGCACGAAGCTTATTTTTAAAAATTTTTAGCAAAAAAAAAAAAAGAAAACGAAAGAAAAGAGAGAAGAAATCCCACAAAAGAAGAAAGAATTGAATTCTTTCTGTGAGATCATATAACACTTGGCTCTCAAGGCGCTCTCAATCGTAAGATCTGTCGCATTTGTTCGTATTCCTGCTTAATGTTGTTGCTGTTGTTGTTGCTGTTGCTGCTGGCTGTTGCTGTTGCTGATTGTTGTTGCTGCTGCTGCTGCTGTTAAAGTTGTCGTTGTCGTTGTCGTTGTTATTGTTGCTGTTGTTGTTATGCGCCCTAGGGCAATTATTTATAGTCTTTGTCAGGCATTGAACAAAAAAAAAAGGATATACGAAAAAAATTGCAGAACAGAAAAAAAAATTTCGTCTGATACTCAAAATACAATTTGAAAATCTTAGTTGTTTTTTCTTTTATATATATATATACATATATATTTTTTTTTTACTTGCTTTAGTTTTTAATTAAGTTGTTTAACACACGTAAATTGTTTCTGTGCTTTTCACTTGCAAACAAAAAAAAATTGTTGGAAAAAAAATTGGAAAAAAATATATAGTTTTCAGCAAATATGCGCACACAGGATTATGTAAGAACAATCTTTATGCATTCTTTTTTTTTATTAATTTCTTGGGCGTTATTTTTTTTTATAAGTTCAACGCGCAAGGATTTCTGTTTAGGTTCATTAGAGATTTTTCATAAGTTTTTTTTTTTTTTCTTTCATTTCGTCTTGTTCGATAACTTTGTGAATATTTTGTATTTGATTTTTGGTTCTTTGTGGCTTTTGGTCCAAACACTTGGCCAACTTACTTAGGGAAAAAGAAACAAATTGAACTCTCAACTAAAGTCCGAGCAGCTGACGTCGTAGGAGCGAATGCTGCGGTTCGACTAAACAGACTGACGATCCAAAGCGATGCTACACGTTATGTTAAAGAATTTTTTGTTCAGCTTGCGGAAAATGAAAAGCATTTCCCACCACTACAGAGACAGCGGCGCGCTCGCTATATACACACGGCGCAGCCAGAAAGGCTCTACACACGCTCGCCTATAGATATTGGGCAGCGGCGAGCCGAACGAATGGGTGTGAAAAGGCGCGCTATATGCCGGCACGTTGGTTGGCCAACAAGTGGCGATGGGCGGTGTGCAGAGGCGGACACCAATACATGGACAGTGAGACGAACGACGATGGCGATGGCGACGGCGACGGCGACGGCGACTACGCAATGCTTGGCAGCCAAGGCGCAGGAGCGCATAGCTCATGGTATGGATCGGGGACGTGGCGGCAAAGCGTGGGCGTGCAGCGGCAGCTGGCTCTGTGTGTGAGTGAGTGTGAATGTGTGTGTGTGTGTGTGTGTGTGTGTGACGGGCTGATAGCAGTAACAATTTCCAGGTGGGCTGCCTGATGCTGCTGCTACTGCTGCTGGTGCTGCTGCTGTTGCCAACACCCACCCGCCCACATCCGTTCGAGGCGTCGCGTCGCTCGCTAGCAGCTCGACTGAAACATAAACTTGTTGAATAAACAAATCGCACACATACATACACACACAGAGAAGGCAAGCGAAGCAGAAATTTCCAAAACGAATACTTCCAATTGGCTATGATCCATATACATATATATGTATACGTACATATACACATACATATGTATGGATCGGGCATGTATATAGCGAATATAGACTGGCATCTAGCGCATTTATGCGTTGGCGTTCAAGTTGTTTTTGGAATCAAATATCGTTGAACATAAATTTCACACCCATTTAATTGTGTATGTATGTATATATGTAACTGTATTCAGACAACGCACACCCACACACACACACGCAGGCATAACTAGCGCAGAGTCTTTTAGATCAAATCCAAATATATATACATACATATGTATGTATACATATGACTTTTCATATATGTATGTACTTTATGCATATGTAAAGTGATTTCAAAAGTGGCCAAGAATGAAATGAAAACAACGTTGCAACATCTTGCGAGCGCACTATGCATGCTGCCCTTAAAGCCCACATATCTTAACTATTTAGCAGCTATTTCTTGAGACAATCATGAAATATAGATATTTTGCTCAGATATATATAAATATACACATGTATGTATGTATATATAGTGTATATGCTGACGCTGATGCTGTCTGCCAAACAGCCGGCCTTAGTTCACAGCGACCGTTAGTCCGTCCGTCTATTTATCTATACCTCCGATCTATTCGTCATTGTTCTGCTTTTGATTCCTCGTCTAAATGGCCCGCACAGCATACCTTGCTGGCATAGCTGCTTAGCTCATATAGACTGTGAAATCGTGAATGAGTATATAATATATTTATTTATCAAATAGTATACATATATACAAAATATAATATATATTTCGTATACATGTGTTTTTAATTTTAGGAAATTCCATTAGACTTTTAAAAAAAATACATAAATAAATGAATGCCCAAAATCCTAGCGCAGCCAACAAGAAACGTCTATCAATATCCAGTATATACTTTTGCTTATTCTAATTGTAAACTAACTACCAACTGTATAATACCCCTTCAGGACTCAAATGCACAGAAAGCGTATTTAAAATTCTATGTTCTCCACATTTAAATGGGCAAATTCATAGTCCATCTACAGAGCTGATCTAAAGTAATCTAACAACAAGACTTTCTGACTCCAGTTATTAAAATTTCATATATATGACCAGCACCCAAAGGTCACTTGAGAGATCACATTTGATTGATCTATACAAAAAATAATTATTCTCGAATCTTCTGAAATTTGAGAGCACCGATAAAAATTAATGACTATACAAAATATAATAAATAAATATTGTTTCAAATCTAAGTAATATATCAATTGATATTTATTTTTAAAAAATGTTAAATATACATATAAGAAAAATAAATATAATGTAAAAATGTAAAACTAAAAATAAAATAAGTTTTAGATATGAAAACAAAAACAAAATAATAATAATGATTACAAAAAAAAAAAAAAAAAATAAATTAAAAAAAATTATTATGGTGTATTAATTATAATAATAATCAAATTAATAATAATAATAAAATTAATAACATAAAAAAATGCTGAATAACTAAAAATTTAATAAATTTAATAAGAACAGCAAAAAAAATTTTTTATTTAATATTTGCTTGCAAAAAATAAACAAAAAAATTTTATCTTTTATTAACTTACATATTTCATAAATAAAAAAATGCTAAATAAAATATAATAATACAAAATGTAATATCTAAATATTAGTTTAATATTATATATTAATTATTTACAAATTCATAGAAACTATAATATTGAATATTTCCCAGGAATTTTTAAATTAATAATATATGCCATTTTTTAAATATATAAAATAATATTTAAACAATATTATAATGAAAATTGTTAAAATATGTACATCGTAAAAAAAAAATTGAAACTTTCCATAGCCTGAAATAACTTGAATCAAATAATTGTGAATAATTATTCTCATCATATAAATCTTATTCGCTTATTCGAATCTGTTTCAAATTTTCGTTCTCCTATTTTTTTTTTTCTGCTTTCATTTTTGTTGTTTTGTTTCGCATTTCGTGGCACTGGGTAAAAGTATATGCTTGTTTCTTAAATATAGAACTGTTTCTATATATTTGTATGTGTGGCTGTAGCTGAACGCGTATAATCTACACACACAGCCAGATATTGCTGTTGGATTTATAAATACAAATGTAGCATAGTATGCAAGTCGTATAGATATATATACATATATATGCATATACACATATGCATAGACGACACATGGGACTCTGATACAATTTAGAAAGGGATTTTCATACAAAAAGTCAGTCGAATCATAATCAAAAGCGTCGCCTACAAGCAAATCCAGAATTGAAAATCTCATCGGCTTTAAATTGACCTACTAAACTGAGAGTTGCATAATCAATCAATGAATCGAATATTATACAGTTGCAGTTTGAGTTCTCGGCTGACCTATTTAGGTATGCCCTAGCACGTAAGCCCCATTTACCCATATGCATATATCAATTTCAAATATGTACGCGAACATTTGCCATCTGCCAATATTCCTAACTTTGAACTTAGTCAAATATCTCAACAATCTGTTTTTCATATACTATGTATGTCAGCTATAATATGTATATGGCATATACATACATATATATACATTATATATATATGTATATATTTATCTTAGTTGCCTTCAACTAAATTTCAATTCGCATCATCTTCAACATCAACAAAAATCAAGGAAAACAAATAGCAATGTTTTCGGGTATTTGGTCTATTTTTGGGTCTCTTGTGTGGGCGAAGATGTGCTTCGGCTAGCCTTCGGCTTTGCTCGGGTCTTTTCGCTCTATATATCTATACAGTTATGCATACATATCTACATTTCGGATCATGCATATGCATATGTATGTATGTGCGTAGCTTATATGGATTCTACGACAAACTGTTTCAATTTCTATCTTTGGTCGCCGCTTTCTACTGCAAGCCGAAACGGATGCACAAAACTTTAAGCAGAAGCATTCCAATACGTACTATATGTATATCACATTTACATACAATTCAAATATTCAATGAATTTCAAATTATTTTTGAGCCACACAAAACCAGATGAAATATTTTGATTCGCATTTGCGTGGCCATGAAAAAGCTTCATATGCATGTTTTTTGATTGATTTAACGCATAAGCTGTGAAAGTTAGATACGTTCATTAAATATAACTAATATAAGTAATGAAAAAAATATATGTATATATGTATATATATAGAATATTAATCGATACTTTCAACAGAGGTGATGTTTACTCAGATCATTGTCTTTCGTCATGGCTGTTTGCCGTGAACTCTATACAGATCTTCAAAACATCGGCATATCAAAGTTTTACAAAATCTTCAAAGACAAACCGCTTGAATTTGAAATACCTATAAAGGTATATAAGGCAAATATTTTCTTCTAGAACTTTTAATGTTTATAAACAGTTTTTTTTATTCAATTTAATGTGGAAATGAGATGCTAATTGTAAATTGTAAATAAAAAGGAATATCGGCCAAAATATGGACATTATAAATATAAATAATATACATATATTATAAATATAATACAATATATATAAATAAACGATATTAATAAAAATCATATACAAAATTTATCATTTATAAATTATTAAATATGGATAGAAATAATATTGCATTAATTTCTATATACTTAATGCCTCCGCGCATTTTGAACACTACACAGATCAATCGCTGAATTTACAATTTTTCTAAGAGTGGGGCTATTCATATAAACGAATTCAGAGTAGAAAACGAGTTCTTAATATTAAAGATAATTCGCAAATTTCAATTTCATTTGTTGCCTTAAACTGAAGATAATACATACAATTGAAAGAGTCTTTAACTATTAACTCATTGAACTAATGTAGCTCTGTTTATCTTATCTGTATGATATGGAATACCCAGCTATTAGCACTTCATAGATATTTCATACAGAATCCATTCCGTTTCATAGATTTGAATGGGCTTTCAGAATAGCAAACATATTTTGTAACGAACAACAATCCGTTGAGTGCCAAAATTAGAATATATACGTGCAACGTTCGATTTAAAAATAAATGAAATAAATAAAACAAAAAACAAGTAAAACGCTTGAGAATTAAATTGTAGAAATGAAGCATAGGGTGAACACAGTTAGAAGTTAAGTAGTAACAAAATCATAAACTTATCATTTGTTTTTAATCCTCTACAACCTAATGAAACTTGTTATTCCTAAGCAATAATAGTTATAGCAGTACTAATATATCACTTTTAGGAATTGTAATGGCATTAGCATTTTCTCTGTGTATTTAAGCATTTGTATGCACATCTACACATCTATGCACTTTAACTCGACAGGAACATAAAGTAGGCTGATCGGCATAGAGTAAAGCATTTGTAACGGCCTGCCACTATTGCAATGTATTGCTTTTAGGCTTATTCGATAATTGGCACTTAAATATCGGCTAATCGTTGTTAGTGTAGATATCGCCGTCAATGCTTCAACTACGATTGTTCTATTCTATCGACCAGCCACCACAACCTTTTTGTCGATATCTCTGCAGTTCTATTTGCAAATTTTGAAGAACAACGAAATAAGATATCTAAATACAAACATATATACACATATGTACGTGTAATTTGATGTTTTTTGTTTGGTTCGGTGTCATAATTGTGACTTTTGTCTTCTGTTATTTATTTCACAGTGACGCTGCAGGGCGTACCTTCGTTTCCCCCGCCCATCAGCATCCGTTTTTGTTGTTGTTGTTGTTCTTCCTGTCTGATTGACGCATCTATCGCAAAAATTGTACGGAATTTGCGTCGAGTCCACGGCTAAAGATGGCCAGCGAGCCAGAAAACAAACCGCCTATACTACACATTTTGGTCGTTGGCTTCCATCACAAGCTCGGCTGTCAGGTGGAGTTCTCGCATCCGCCGCTTGTCGCCGGCTCAAGTGGCCGCAACGAATGTCCCTCCGGCTGGAAATACTTACCCACGCTGGCCCTGCCAGATGGCTCTCACAATTTCATGGAGGACACCGTGTTCTTCAATTTGCCCAGCCTATTTGAGCCAGCCGCTAGCATTTACGGTGTATCGTGCTATCGTCAGATTCCCGTAGAGAAACTCAAGATACGCACCGCAGACGTGACCCGCAGCACCGTACAAAAGTCAGTGTGCATACTGGCACGCCTTCCCATCTATGGTTACATTGAGGTCAAACTGGCGCTCATCGCCGACGCCTTCTTCGACCAGGGCGACTTTAGCTGCACGGAGCTTCTGGTCAAGGCATATCAACAGCTGAATGCCTGCCTGCTGGACGAGGAAACGCACCGTCCGCTGCGCCACTTCCATGTGGGCCTCTCGCTGCGCGAGATTGTGCTGCACTGGCGCCACAAGAGCCTGATGCTCTTCAAGCTCTTGCTGCTGCAGAGGCGTGTCGTCTGCTTCGGATCGCCCGTGCGCGGCATGTGTGTACTCATACTGGGCATGGCCTCGCTGATACCACGTTTGCTGGAGAAGGGATTCCAGGAGGTGGCCTGTGTGCGCACTTCGCGCCCCCTCTCGCCCATGCCCGACTTTACCGACTCGCTCCAGCGTGAGGCTGAAGCCGTTGCCGAAGCCGAGATTGAAACTGATGTCGTCGCCGAAGCCGAAGATCTAACAGTGGTCTCGTCGGCAGCCTCGGCTGGCTCTCAGTGCTGCAACAGCAGCGGCAACACCTCGCCGCACACAACTCCCAACTCACAGTCCCACGACTCCAGCTGCCCGACCACAACGCCGACGCACAACGAGCTGCAGCGCGTCGACTCGACGGAGAGCGGCACCAGCGCAGGCGGAGCCAGTAAACGGAATGGACGCAGCAGCTCATTGACTCGCGAGGCAAGCGTCGACACATTGGCCTGTAAGTACAATCGATGTGCTTCTAGAAAGCTTCCCCTAATCCAAATCATCCTTCGTGTTAGCTAATCTTGCCGCACTGTGCGCCATAAATCCTGACGAATACCGTGCACCTGTCAGCATCTTTGCCAGCGGCAACCTCTGCCTGCCCTACTTGTCGCTACCGTACATGGACCTGCTCAGCGATCCCATGGTGCTCTCCTATATTATTGGCACTTCCAATGTGCTGTTTCAACAGAAGCGCCAGCTGGCCGATGTGCTCGTTGACATCGAAGCCGCTAATTTGGATGTTCATGATCCGGAGCTGCGGCGTCAGCTGGTGCTTAGCACAGAGGACCTGCGCTTCATGGATTACATACTGAAGCATGTACAAACGCCCAAAGAGGATGCCGAAGGTAGCGAGTATTGGATACGTGAACAGTTCCAGGGCTACATACTGGCACTGCTACGCGCCGCGGTGGCACCTGGTGAGCAAAAATTACAGATTATGGAAAAAATAAATGTTAAATTAACTAAATTAAATGAACTAATCCCCCATGTTCGCCGTAGATATCAAGGACAACGATCACTTTAATCCGCACTTCATGAGCGCCTTCAAGCGCACACAATGCTACCAGGAGTGGTACGATGTGCGACCCGATCCCGAATTTTTCGAAGCGCTGCCCGCAGGTCATCCATTTTCGGGCACACTGTCCGTGGCGGACATGAAGCTGAAGCTGGCGCAGTAAGCGATAACCGAAATGTTCAAGGCAGAGAATTTATAAATATGTATAATCGATTTTGTTTCTCACTTGCACAGAACCATGCAGAATAGCGAAAGCGGACGTAAGATTAATCAGGCTGTTAACAACACGAGCCGAGCTGTGGGCGGCGCCATCTCGCAGGCCAAGGGCGCTCTCTCCAGCTGGTGGTCCTCCATAACGACTGCGCCGGCTAATAGCACGGCCGGCTCTGGCGCTGGCAGCGACAGCAATCAAAATCACAGTCTCAGTCATATGGAAGACAGCATCGATGGCGGCGCTGGACCGTCGCAACAGCCGCAGGAGATCTCAGTTACATTCCAAAACCACAAGGACGAGGCGGAGCTAGACGTGGCCGGCGTGAGCATACACATGGCCAGCCAGCTAAGCGAGGATAGCCTGGAGGAGGCACAGGAATCGCCGCAAAAGTCTCAGGGCATTGTCGAAATTGGCCGAGAGGCCGAGCTGCTGGACAAGGTCAGCCAAGGGGAGCCAGCGACGACAGCAACGCCTGCCCCGGCGCAAACTCAATCTCAGTCCCTGCGTTCTGGGTGTGGCAGCGACCTAGCTCTCTCGAACGTTGCATCATCCACTGTCGACCACAATAATGGTGATGTCTTTATTGTTTGAGCATAAGCGACACACGCACACACACACACACCACTGTATAAATTTACTTAAGCTATATACATACCTATTTATTACAAGATGATATTGGTTCAGTGCGTTCTTTCCGATTCCCATTACTCAAATTGGCCAAAAATTATGTTATATTATGTATGTATGTGTATTCGCATGTATGTAAACCACACTCACACACACACACAAAAGACGACGACGAGCTCGTTATATATATATATATTATATATATAAATGTAACACAGTACAATGTAAAGCTAAACCGTACCAAGTGCAATTTAAAACAATGTAATCCAAATGATTAATATGCATGGCAATAACTAGGCGAGAATCCAAAGCAAGCGAATGTAGCTGCTCACCTTATACTATCTCTATCTCTTTCATATTCATACACTTTGTAGAGTATTTCGCAGTCGGCATTGCAATCAGCACAACTATTAATAAATGTACCTGCGTGTACTGTAATTCAAATGATAGCCGTTGAGACAAGCCTCTTGACTTGAAATTAATCTAAACAAGAATTTAAACATTCATCTATCAATAATAAATATACTCGATATGTAATTACTTCATTTGTACGTTTTCTCATGCGAATTAAAAAGTTATTGAATTGAATAAATGATGAAAATTCCTATATGTGTCATACTATAACTATCATACTATAACTAATATATTCTTTATAATTTTTGCTCTTATTATTTGTCAACAGTTATGTATATATTTATGCATGAATTCCGACATACCAATGTACCACTGATTTTATTTATTTACTTATAAAGATTCTCTAAGTTGCATTTACATTAATAATCCAATAATTCATTAATAATATTACACTGAATTTCAACATTAAAAACAAGTACATATATATATATATATATAGGTATATATAAATTAATTATTTATCAGATTCTTGAACACCTTGTCCAGCACGTCCTCAAACGGTGTCAATTTGCTGTCTTCGATTTGCTTTTCGATGCTGGCTATTCTGATGTCGTTCTGCGCAATTATCGCATCAATCTTCTTGAGATGCTCTTCGCCATCGTCCAGCTGCTGTTTGTACTGCCTGCAGAGTTCTTCGCGCTCGCTTATGATCTCGGCGTGTCGATGCTCGGCATTGCTGAGGAGGGCTTCGTTCTCCCTGCGCATGTTATCCAATTGCTCGGTTAGGTCGTGCTGCTCCCGCTGCAGTTGCTCGAGCTTTGCGTTGAGCTCACACTTGCGCTCGTCAAGCTGATGTTGGTGCTGCGCCCACATGGCCTCCTTCTCCTGATGGCTGTGCTGCAGTTGCTCCATCTGCTGCTCATACGACTGAATCTGGGTATTCAGTTGTTTGTTGACCCCATCGATATTTCTGATTTGCTTCGTCAGCTCGTTGATGTGCTGCTCTAGGCATCGCAAGCGCTCCTTGTGCTGCTCCCCACGCTGCTCGAGCATTGTGCTCAGCTTGGTGAGGCGACGGTTGCGCTTTTGGATATCACCGAGCTGCAACGGCAGCGACAACACCAAGTCCAACTTATCCTTCTCGCTGGCACTGCATATGTCCGAGTCGAGGCCAATGTTCTGCGCATGCGTATTGAACTTCTCCACCTTGTCCAGCAGCTGCTTCTTGGCACGCGAGAATCGCACCTGCTGATCGTAGCCGCGTTCGGTGAACTCGCGCAGTTGCCGATTGTAGAACTTCTCCTTGGTCTCCAGATCACCGAGCACACCCTTCTTGGCCTGAAACTGTTCGGCGCTGCACTTCTGCTGACCCAACTCCCGGTGCAATTGCTGTCGCTGCTTGCGCAGCGCTTTCATGATGTCCACATTCTGGGCAGCGGTGGCTTTGAGCCGTTCGATCTTCTCGCGATACTCCTGCGTATTGGCTTGCATGGTATGCAGCTTATGCTCCAGTTGCTGATGCTGGACAGTCAACTGCTCCAGCTGTTCGTTGTTGCAGTTGCGGGGTTTTTGGAGCTGCTCTTCCAGCTGCTGTAGCTCGCTCTGCTGTCGTACTATGTCCGCTTCCAGAGTCGCAGTGTCGGGCAAGTCACAAATGCTTTTCACAATTCGATCGCTGACGTTGCGCTTCAGCACCGCATACTCGTCTACCTTCTGCTTGTCCCACACAGCGAAGCACTCGGCGGATTTCGTAAACAGCAGCTGAGTCGTCTCCTCATTGAGTATCACGCTGCCCAATTGTGTGTTGGACAGAGCCATCGAATCCTGTGTGTTCTGCACATAGCTGGCCTGCTCGCTGGTCTCCATAAAGGGAAACTCCTCGTATTGGCCGGATTCCATTTGCTTCTGTTGCGACGGCGGCGCGAAATCCTTGAGGAAGTCAAGCATGACAATGACATGGCCAAACGAGTGCTGTGTGGTGGGTGTCATTAGCCAGGATTTGTTCACCTGATATGGATAGTTGAGCTTGTGCAATGCGTTCGTTATATCCTCGACGTGATTGCTGCCCACGGTTATGCGATTCGGCCAAATGAAGTGCAGAAGGAAGTTCACAATGCCCACAAACTGTTTCATTGTCATTTGACGCAATGCCGCGGCTCCTCGGCTAAAGAAATCGCTTGGAAAATTTGGCAGCGCGTAAGTCTGCACCATCTCATCCAAATATTCGGCTATCATCTGTGCCTGCTCCTGCACCCACTTCTTGTCCGTATGAAACACGACCGGCCGCTCTGACGACGAGACCTGGCGGTGCCGCATCGGCGTCACCGCATTCCCATTGGCCAGGCTCCGTTTCATTGTGGGCGGCGGACCCGTGCGGAGGGGCGTGCCACGATCACGATCCTGGTTGTACTGGGTAAGCCGAGACTGTGGCTGCCAATCTCTGTGGTTTGGCTTACTAATGGAGGATGACGTCGTAGTTCGCAACAGCGACCTAAGGGCAGCAACGCAAGAAACGGAAAAAATAACTTTACTTAAAATTCACTTCACATTATTCCACCTTGGACTTGCCTCGTTTGGCGTTTGTTAACGACGCCAGCATCATCCCGACCGTCATCGTGAAACTCTGAGGTACGTCGTGGGCGATACATTGTATAATACTAATGTTAAATCGCATACGCAACTAATAAAATAAAAACTTGCAAAACTGTAAGTAAACCGAATTTTCCAACAGTTTAGCGCGTTAGTTGAAATGACGCGAAAATAGCTTCCACAGAGCTGCGCGTTATCGAAACATCGATAACATGTCTTAGATTGCGTTGATCTACAGGGCTGCAGTGTCGATACAAGAAGAACGCTGTGCAAAATATCGATATTCTTCAAATTAGGCGCGCTTTTTAAATCGGTTTCCTTTTTTAAAATATATGTCACAAAAGGAACAATTTTATGTTTATGAACTTCTTTCGTTTATTCCAACATATTAAATAATTGTAATTATTGTTTCATTTGTTACACAATAATCATGCTATTTTTTATGAATTACATTAATTTTTAATTATTATTATTATATTATAATTAAATATCGATCACATTTCCTTGCAGAACGTCTCATCTTTCCCTGTTCGCTTCATATAACGCACAAACAATATAATAGATACATTATAAGTTTACAATCTTGAATACATATAAGCACACAAATATGCTCAACTTAAATTATTTTTTACATACAAAAAAAAAAAATTTTTTTACATTTATTCTTTTTAACAGGGGCAATAATAAATAAGGTTTATTGTTGCTATTAAGGGGTACGCACAGCAAAAAAAAATCGTTGCTTATATTAGGGGGCAAAAAAAAAATCTTGTTTAAAACATAAAGCCAGATTTGCAAAATCAAATCTGCGCTAATACTATAAATTGTAATATATAAAAATTAAGTAGGCCATATTTGTTAAGACTATTTTAGTGTACATTTTGTTTAAATATAGTTTTTTTTTTTTTTTTTTTTTGATGCTTAAAGAAACTCTGCGCACCATCCAAAAACAAAAATTGTGAAAATTCTATTCTATATTGTTTGGTTTCAAGTTTTACACATTGTATGCACTTTAGCTACATTGGGAATCTGGGAGGAGCTTATTTGTATATGTATAATATTGTCCTAAAAGCCTTAAAAAATATTACGCAGCATCGTGTCCAATGCCTAACCAAGCCAAACACTGGACACATCTTCAAAAAATTTACAATATACTCGGTACATAATATTTTGGTAGAGCAAAGGAACACAAGCAAAAGCCATGTGAAAGCTACAAAAACAAAAGAAAAAAAAAAAAACGAAAACGAAAAACAAAAACAAAACAAAATTTAAAGATGATGAAGGGACTCTATCCACAGTTTAAACATTCGAAATATTATTATTTTTTTTTTTAATATTTGCATAGGGGTTTGTCTATTTGTTTTAGTTTTTTTCTTTCTCTTTTTCTCTGATGTAGTCGTGTGATGTGTTTACATTTTCTATTTTTGTTTTGCATGTGTGTGTGTGTGTGTGTGGATTTGGTGTCTCTTTTTGTGTATACATACATACACACATGTACATATATACGGTTTCAGTTTCTATGTTAAAATTTAGGTACATTACAGTTCTTTGTATTATGTTGCTGCAATTTCGTATCGTTTTGAATTTGCATTATCCTATTGCGTGCTAACTAAGAAACTGGGCGAGCTAATCGAAAACGATGCTACGCCCCCACAGCTAAATTATGTAGGCTTTTACTTTTGTGTGTGCGTTGGGTGTGTGTGTGTGTGTGTGTGTGTGTGCCGCTAATTGGGCGCATTCAGTGTATCCAAATTGGAGCCGTATTGTTTGTTTACAGACATCGTAAAGAGCCAAGCCACAGCCAACAAACTGCTACCCAACAGATCGCCCAGCGCCGTCAGATAGGGAATAGAGGAGTTATCCGGATCGATCTTCCACTTCCACATCGCATGCACAATGATGTGAGCAATGTACAACAGCAACATTACCTAATTGTCAAGGAATGACGTTAAATTCAACTCGTTTAGATGACTTGACCGATTCGCAGCTTACCTGAAGCAAACTGGCAACCAGATAGGAGAGCACAAACACCCACGTCACAGTCGTCGCGCTCATGTTTATATAATCGGCCACAAAGATGAACAATATATTGCCAGGTATGGACATGGCAATGAGAATGCGTGCCGTTTTGGCATAGGGCACTGCGGGAGTGAGAAAAGCGAACAAGAAGAAGAGAGTTTAGCGTTAATGAAATGTACAAATATCAATTATATCGGGAACTTACCGCCCTTGAACAGCGCTCGCCAGGGCCATTCGACAATTTTCGTGTACGGTGGTATTATGCCAATAATTGAACTTTGATGCAACATCGTTGATATTTTGCTAGCCTGCACGGACACCAGATTGCCGCCAATACCATTAATGATTGGCTGAAAGACCACAAATCCATTGAACACCTCCACAGCAGCATCCAGCACGAGACCGCCGAGTCTGCATGAGAAAAAGAGCCAAGAGTTATACAGAGATGTTTAAAGGCGGCGACCTAACGTATGAGTATGCAGTTGAAGAGCTCGTCTCAATGTTAGATATGGTATATACGCATACATATGTATATCATCAATCTATTCATCTTGCTAACCCAGTTAAGCCCAACTTGGCCTCAAGTGACAATGGAAGATATATGAATGGAGACAAAAGCCATATTCAAAGTCGTCTGCCAGAGATGGTTAAGGCTATTATTAGAATTCATATTTGTGTCAGATAGCGTTGGCTATCCACCTAATATCTGCTTGCTGACAAGGCCAATTCTCTGAGAACGCTCGCCCATGCCGTAAGCCGACTGTACTTAGCCTCAAGTAGCACAAAAGCCATTAAACCTATTAAAACTAATTAAATTATTATTAATGCTAAGAGCTATATTAATATCCATGCAGTCTATAAATATATCAAGTCGAGCCAATAACTGTGCCGCATTGACCCCCACAGTGCGAGTCAAGGACAACGAGCCACCATAGAAACCAGCAGCGGCTAAGCTGGCCATTTGTTGCCTCTGCCTCGGCGCCTTAAATAAATAGTCGAAACAAATAATAAAAACAAAAATCGATCAATCAAATGGCGTTGCCAAATTTAGCACACCTAATGCCGCCTGAACCCAACATGAATTGCCAAAAATATCAAATACAAGGGAAAAAAAGAGGTAAACATTAAAAACATTGTCTTGCAATAGAAACACAATTTGTGCTTATCACGTTCCCATTCAGGCGCCAGCTACTTCAACTGTTGTTGGGAATGTGGAATTTGGAATTGAAAGTTCGATCTTACCCGCTGATGCAGAGCGCTGAGAGCACTGGAACCCAACCGCTCTTTAGCACCGGCCGCGTGTACTCGTTCTTCAGCACGATGACAACCCACATGGGCAGCAGCACCAGGTAACAGGTAACCACAATGAAAGTGATCCAGAGATGGGTCTCTGCAAAGACAAAGACGTCGATAGTCGTGTTGAGTGGGTGGACGAGCGAAAATGTGATTGGAGCACTCACTTATATTCTCATAGAGCAGCGAGGCAATGAACGACAGCAGACTGATGGAGACAACATCGCCGATGGAGGCGGCCAGCGGGGTAGCCAGATTGTCCGGATTCAGGCGATACTTTTGCGAGAACAGAATCACAGCGACAAGCACAAAGTCTGCAATGGATGAATATACTTTCCATATAGTATGTACATTGATAGATAGTTAGCTCCAACTTACCCAGCACAAAGCACGATGAGGTGGCCGTAAACATGGCCGATGCGACCAACAGCATCACATTCTCAAAGTAAAAGTTGCCCGTCATCGCCGCGCCCACACTGGTCGCAAACATGGCCACCAGAAAGGAGGCGACCGTCGCCTGGACCTGCACGAGCGCTATGTTCCCCACAATCAGGCGCACCCAGTCCGACCGGGCCGTCATGTTGCCCAGATTCACCTGCGTGGAGAGACGCGAGGCGAGGCACATGTCCAGGTTGCCCTTCAGGCCAAGCAGCGCCGGCACCAAGATAAACAGTTCGCTGACGTTCTTGAAGACATACCATTTCTGTGATCACAAAGAGCACGATCGTAAAAATTAGTTGATATTGCTATATAAATAAATATATGTATATATATATATATATATATGTATACCGCTTGCAGTATACAGTATACGGTATAGATATTTCTCTGGTAGCGATTTATGGCTGTTCATAAATCGCGATTGCAATCTGTATAAGTTTTAATGACGTCATTGTCATATCGAACAAGGCTGGGCTGGGCCACATACATATAGTATATATACTATATACTGATTATTAATTGATTTGTTTTGGTTTCGGATTCGGATTCGGATTCGGTTTGTGACTATGGTTCGATGGTTCGTCTTTTATCATTTGACTTTCGACTTGGCTAAAACAGGCAGCCGCCGCACGTAACTGGAGCAGCCTTAAATTATTACCAGAATTTTCAGACGAATTAGCGAATAAATAAATATTTATTGGCCTGTCGAAAAGTTTTGATGCTTTCAAGCCATCCATTGCTAAATTTAAACCGAACAATTTATATGATGACGTAGGATATGAGCTGACTTTTTATAGCTGTGCCACTGTGGACTGTCAAGATAATGCCAACTGTGAGCGCTGTAGTTTATGAAGGGATCGACTAGCAGATACTCTAGACCTTTTCAATTTATTGGACTTGTGCAAAAACTGAAGAGCTCTCTATATTAAATATATTGCGGCGAACCAATATGGCATGATCCGAATCATTTTTATTTATTTTTTTTATTTTCTTATATTTTAGTCTAAAATAGAATTAAATCACTGACTGTGGTCACATGACAGATGGTTAGTTAGACGAAAATTGGATAAAACCAATATGCCCAGTTTCGCTCAATGGATGAGTATAAAACGTTAAACTTTCTAGATAGATATTGATACATTGTGAACGAAGACAATCGCACATAATCAGCATCATCGATTGCTCGATCGTATAGATAATTAAAATGAATCGACTTTATCTTCTTCGCTTCTGGCTGCAATCAACAATCATTTGTTCTAAACAACTTTCTATAAAGATGTTCGAACAGAAAAAACAAAACAAGCGAAGAACAAGCCGAAGCAGAAGAAGTCGACGGCATTTAAAGACAATATTTAAAGAAGGCAAATTAATTGAATGCAACTCAATGTGAAATTGTTATTACGTTTCGGATTTTTCTCCTCTATTTTTATTTTTTTTTTAAAGGAAAATTTACTTGGTATTTGCGGCAAATGGAATTGCTGTTCGGTTAGAACAGCTGCTTTCGAGTGTTATTTGACAAAGATTTCTCAGCGATCATAAAAATAGCTCATTTCGATGTTTGGCTTAGCTTGGCTTGGCTTTGCATTGCATTGCCGTGTTATCTGTAATTTTAATGAGTAGTCGCCAGACAGACGGACGGACGTACGGACGTACGGACGTACGGACGTACGGAGAGACTGAGAGACTGAGAGAACAAACAGTCTGTCATTCGAATTTACAATTTAATTTGCGTGTCATTTTAATTGTGCGCACCTCTTTTATCTAACGACATCTTGCCACTTGCGCAATGCCAATGGGGCAATTTATGAGATTTATCAACCTCACGGCTAGACAGAGACAGAGATGGCAGCTGACAGAGAGGGCGAATCAACGAACCGAAAAAGAGAACAGGTCGCCAATGCCCATGTGGAGCGACCGTAACACTCCGTACCGAACAATTTCACTAAAGTGTCAATTTAATGGATCAATTAACATTTTGAATTGTTTTGTTTTTTTTTTTTTGTTTGTTTTTTTTTATGCTCACCTCGACGCGTCCCAGTACAATGCCCGCTCCGATGGTGCCAATGCCGGCCAGGAAGAACGGTATGGAGACCTGCAGCAGTATGGTTGACCATTTCTCTTGCTTGATGCCGGGCCGATTGAGGGCCAACTTCTCCTCGGAGCTGCCATTGATGCCGGCAATGCTGGATGCGTCTGCGGCTAGGACAGCGGAGCCAATGCCGCCGCCACCTCCACCTCCAGCTCCACCGCCGCTGCCGCCGCCGCCCGCCGCACCTGGATCCGGTTCGGAGGATGCTATGGACGTCGTGATGATTGAGCTTAGTGAACCAGTTGTTGAATGTGGAAGGCCGGACAACTTCTCATTGTCGGGGTCTGTGCAGTGCGTGGATGACAATTGACAATTGGTGGAAAGAAACAGAGATAGGGAAAGAGAAAGAGATGCAGTTAGTACGGGCATACAGATACAATTTCACTGTGTGTGTGTGTGGATTCGTGTGTGTGAGTGTGTGGGTGGGTGGGTGGCATGCAACTATAGTCAAGAGCGTTGTGCAATTAGCAAGACCATTAATTACCATTACAATAAAAGATATCTATGCTCATCACTATTCAATGCCCTAACTCTATATCAAAAGAGAGTGGTTTGTTGTCATTATTGATGTTGTTGTTGTTGTTCATCTTTTTTTTTTTTTTTTTGTCTGCTGGCTTAAACGGGTTTAGAATAATTATTGTTGCTGGCTTTTTTTTTTTTTTTTTTTTTTTGGGGAGGGGGTTTCAGTGTGCTTGTGTTAATAAATTACAAATCGTTTGCCCATAAAAGGCGCAGACAACAAAACAAACAAAACATCAACGGGCTACAACAACCACACCAGCAACAACGACAACAACATTAACAATCACAAATAACATGCAATAATTAATAAAGATTTTTATGCGGTTTATCATTCTTTGTAAACATGCATGCGATCTGCGATTGTGCGATTATAAAATAAGAATAAATACAATAAAAGTAAAGAAAAAGAGTCTGACATGAATTTGAGTCGCGTTATCATACAATGTTAGTTAGTGTAACACTCGTGTGTGTGTGTGTGTGTGTGTATTAAGTATTTCATATGACATTTAAACATTTTGAGAATAATTTCCGAATTTAACTTGAATATAAAGTAGTAGCAATTGATGATAAAAAGAAGTAATTATAGCATCGATATGACCGAAGCTAACAGAGAATTCCATAAAAAGAATGTATTTTTTAAGTTAAAAAAATATATATATTTAATATTTTATTAATCTGAATTATTATAATTTAAATTTATTTTTTCAATAATTGATAAATATTTGTGTTTTTATTGCACAGAATAAAATAAATATTTGCATGAATGAAAAGTTATTTAATTTTTTTATTATATATTATAAAAGGAATTTAATAATTTCTTTATTTTAATAATTATTATTATTTTTTGAATTAGTTAATTTAGTAGAGTAATTTATTAAAAAATTATTTAATTTTTTTTATTATATATTACGAAAATAATTAAATAATTTATTTATTTTAATAATTATTATTATTTTTGTTTTAATAAGTTAATTTAGTAGAGTAATTTATTAAAAAAAATATATATAAATTCACTTAATCTGAAATTTCATACATAATACACATACCTCTCAAAAACTATTATAACATTTAAGTCAGATCTGGAATATAAGTCATACATACCAGGTGAATATGTATGTATCATATCGTATCATATCGTATCATATCATATATGATATAATCAACGGCAATCGGACAATCTATCAAACAAATACTGAATATTCTGCAAAGTCTTTAAATTAATTATAACTATAATGATAATTATAATCATAATAACTAGGCAATTAGAATGATAAAAGGTATAAGACAAGGAAATAGGCGATAGCAAAATAGATACAGAGATAAAGAGAGATCAAAAATACAAATAATGAAAGTAGAAGATCAAAGGAAACTACAAAAAGTCAGAGTTGAAGATAGAAACGAGCACAAAGAGTACTTTCAATCGAGTAGTTTGAGGCAGCAGCACAATCGTTATCGTTATCGATATCGTTATCGATATCGTTTGGTTTGGGTATATGGTGATCAGATCTACATATGTACAATGAGGGATGCTAACGCGGCTGCTGCTGCTGCGAATCTTTTTCATGTTCTTCTTCCTCTTGCGCCTTCTTCACTCACCGTTTCCATTGTAGATGGTAAATAATTTATATTTATCATCGTTGACCGTATCGAGCGGCGTTGTTGTTGTCAGTGTCGACAATTGCTGTTGGTATGTTGGGGGCGTGGCATATGATGAGGACGTTGTTGATGATGTGTTGTTGTTGTTGTTATTGTAGTTGTTATTGTTGGTGTTGTTGTTGTTGTTATTACTAAGCGCATTCATATTGATGGTTGTGGATAGAGGCGGCGCCGGCGCCACGCCCTCATCGTCGCCAAACTCAGCGGCAACATTGTGCGCAGCATACGAGGATAGCCGCCGCACATTTAACGGCGAGAGCATTGGTTTCTGTCTCTGCTTCAGCTCATTGGGCACGCTTGGTGATGCTGTGTGGTTGTTGTCTGTGCTAGAGTCTGTATTGTCTGTTGTTGGTGTTGTGTTTTGACTGAGTTGCACGTGCGTTGTCTGATGTTCGTTAGGTAGCGACATGTTTGCATTGGTATGTGTGTGCGCGTGTGTATGTGTCTCTGTGTGTGTGTGTGTGTGTGTGTGTGTGTATTGCTCGGGCTTTAAGCGTGCGCAAAATTATTTATATTGCTGCTGTGAGTATTTGCAGTTGCGCAATGGAAATGCATTGAGTTTAACTACAATTGAAACTAAAACCAAACTATATATATATATATATAAGTATATATATATGTGGGCTGTTAGATATCGATTAAGAATTTGCTTTTCTATTTTTTTTTTTTTTTATTATTATTATTTTGTCTTAAGCGGATTCAATGTCTTCTGGCTGGCATTGTTGGCAAAAGTTGTGTTTTTTGCCCTAAAGGTTCGCGATTGGAACTATCACTAAACAAAATCGTAATATCACAACAATTTTATTGACTTGCCTTCACACACATATATCAGGATATATGTGTGAAATAAATAAATTAATAAACTATAAATGAAGTGAGTCTATTGATATTTATATAAATATTTTTTGTTTTTTTTTGGAAAATCTCTAAGAAATATAAATTGAATAAAAAATTGTATTGAAAAAAACCAAAGCCATTTGGTTTACATTGTGTAGTGTGAGTGGTGTGTGTGTGTGTGTGTATGTGTGTGTGCCTGTATGTGTGTAGTGTATAACGTCCTGTGTCCAGTTCGTTGTTGTGCGTCTCCAGTTCTTCGAGGTGGCTGCGTGTGTCGGTGTGTCTGTGTGTGTGTGTGTGTGTGTGTGAGTGTGTGTGGGTGTAGGCGTGGCGGGTAATAGATCTCTATTGGGCGGAGACAGGACAGAGCTTTAGTCACCGGACCGTTGATATGGCTGCAAGCAACAATATATAACGTTCATATATATATTGTTGTGTTCTCTTCTTGTAGAATATTTACAAAACAAAAACAATAAAAACAAACAAAAATGAAAAGAAAAACAATATAAAAAAACGAAAAAAATAGAAAGAAAATTTCACACTGCCGGCAAAACGAAACTAAAGCCTTCAATGAAATGCTTAAACGGCAATACTTTTAATCATAGTTTTTTAGCTGCCCCAACTTCCGCACGCACAACAACAATTTCGCTATAATTTCAGTTTCACTAACTGTTTTTAACTGTTTATGTAGATCTATAATAAGCTCAAGCTGCTCGAGCGCAGCCTTGCGCAGGGTCTCGTTCATTGGCTGCACATATTTCATGAATTTCAAAGACCTTGCAAACACTTAGCTGTAACTGACTGTTTAATACTCGTCTACCAGCCAACAGATATCTCTTTAGGCCCCCCGCTTCCCGCTTCAAGTGGAGCTTACGACCATGCCACAGCGTTAATCTAACGAACATAGGGATATTGATAATGCACTTGTGTCTGTCCTATGATACAATTGGACACTATGTTAATAGACTTCAGGTATACAATACATATAAGGGATATACACAGTATGGCGATCTGTTATCTGAGTGGAGTTGTTCAACAAACTGCTAGCCACATTTTGACTAGATAAGTTCTAAAGCTGTTCAATTAAAAACACGAATTGTTATATAACTACATCAGCTAGCTATTTCCAGCTAGATCAGTAAGTTCTGATATATAAGCAAGAGATGCTGAGCTAATACATACGAGCGATGCTCTGCATGAGCAAGAGCTGCCCAGATGAGTTTATATAACTGAAACTTCAAGTTTTTGTCCAAATAAAATAAATACTCTGCTTCATTTTCATAGAGAAAAAGTGCTCAAAATTGTTGTCTATGCGTGAAAATGCGGAAATAGTTGAATCTCTTACAACAAAAGTTGTAAAAGACCATAAAATTGCCGGCCAGCCACGCCTCCAAGATTCGTAAACAACAAATACTCGAGTCTTTGTATTTGAAATGCCACGCAAACTAAACACAAAGCCAATATGCTCATCTCTGCCACTTAATGAGCGCGTGTAAAAACTAATCGTTAATTTGTTAGTCGCCTTTGTTTTTGTTTCACGTTGCTTTTGGCCAGTCAACGACTTATATATATGTATGTATATATGTGTGTATAAATTTGTATATGAATATTTTTATATGGATACATTTGTGTATTTCTCAAAATTTGTGTTATTTTGCCGACTGCTGGGAAGTTAGGGACCTGTTTTCATTCGAAGCGTGTTTAGCGGCCCACACATTTTGCATTTGTATTTGCATTAATGAAAACATTTAGCCGCAGACAGAAAAGCAACCAGTTTCGGCCATCCGAATGTGTGTTAAAGTGAAAAACATGCACCTGCAGCAGCCAAACAACAAACAGACCAAGCCACAACAAACAATCTAAACAACCTAAACAACCTAAACAACAAGCAACATGTTGTTGCCAAGCTATGCCAAATAATCCAAGCCAAGCGCTCTGCAGTCGCTTGGCCAGGCTTTGGGCTGTAGGGGCTTTTCAAGTTTATGGACATTTGACAGGTTATTTGATTAGATTTGGAATCGATTGTTGTCACTGTCGTTGCTGTCGTTGTTGTTGTTGCGACAACGACACCCAGCAAAACAGAAAACGCAGCAAAGTGGATCCGTAGCATGGTCACGCGACAAAAGTCAACAGTAAATCCATTCAAAATTGTATTCTATTTATAGAATTGACAACAAAATCCAATGATAACGCAAAAATTATCAAATCTTGTTAATCAATTCTACAAAAGCCCCCAAAATAAATTAAATGAAAGTTTATGACCAAGAAACAGATGTGCTAAAGTGAAATCTGAAATCAGTTAAGTTCTATTGTTTTTTTTTTTTTTTTTAGTTACTTTGATATACTGATTAATTAGAATAGCATTTTTTTAATTTTTTATTTATCTGCTTCAAGTTTGTTTATTTAAAACGAACTTTATCTGTTCTCAAAATATCATCTATTGTCTATCGATCTCCTCTCTCACCTGTCCCACTCACGCAGACTTCCCTCTCTCTCTCTCTCCCCCCTCTCTCCCTCAATAGACAAGTTTCTTTCTGAAAGAATTCAAGATTTTGCTGTACTGGAAATCAAAGAGTGAAAGACGCACATTGCACAAAACCAATATACTCGTTTCACTATCGCGAATGAGTATAAATAGTCAGCTACGAATTCAGCTCTTCAATACGTAGCAACTTTCTTGTTGACTTATTTCGATAGCACGCACTTTGTTAGAGACTTATGAAAATATGACAGCTGTCTAGATTTTGTATCACTTGTCTAGATTTTAGATCATATTTATTACATTTTATACACCTCAATTAAGGTATATGAAAAATTAATGATAGCTACTCAGAGCTCTACAGATTTCTATCAGCGCGCATTCAAAGGCAGTGTGTAAATAAAGAAGAAGAAAAAACCAAGGCGAGATACAATTTCTGAAAAGTAGCATAATCTAATCAGTGTAAGGCTCAATTGAAATTGCTTGGCTTATGATAAATGACTAACTGGACGCGAAACTATGGGCCAAATTCACTGGAATAGTATTGGCATGTGTTTATTTACAACATGAATGCACTTCAGATTATATAGCACACTTCCTCGCATTTGGTGTAAATCCACAATTAGCAAGTATCGACTGGCGATAAACAAATAGAAGCATTGAAAGGTAAACAAATTACTTTACGATATACCATTGTGTAGATAGATCGATTTATAATAGCGTTGTGGTAACATGTTTATTCATTTCGAAATGTAGTAAGCAATGAGACAGATTTAAAATGAGATATGTATATGTATACGATTATACTGTTTCTATGCACTACCATGAGAAACTATCGATTGACGATAACACTACAAACAAACAAAAATCTACATTAAAATATGAATGCTGAAACGTAAGCTAAAGCATAACTGTTTGAAAAGAGTTTTCATATCTCATGAGTATTCATATAGCTAAAGCTAACACAGAGAGAGACTATCGATAGAAGATAGCGTTGTCTGACTTGCAGTCAAAGAAGAGCTTAGTTTCGAGCAAACAGAGAAGATCTATTAAGGATAGATGGAATAGATATATAGATACTGCTCGCATAATTACATTGATCAATCTGTTTACTTATCGTATATTGTAAATATACTCTCGGATGCTGTATGATTCAACCATAGGCTACAAAAGAAGAAAAAAAAAAAAAAAACAACCATAACAAACTAATCTAATCCGAAATCGAAAAATTTGTTGTAGATGACTTCATATATAAACATAGACCTCTATATGTCTCTGTGTGTGTGTGTGTGTGTGTGTATGTATGTTTGTGTAAAGATTTTCGGCACTTCACAGCGATAATATTTCAATTTGTGGCTTTTGAATAGTCTATCAATGATGAAATCGATTAACTTTCTTATCGCATAGCCGCACACAAAGGGTGCCACAAGTAGCCGATGATAGTATTTATTGGTTTTGTATTACTTTTTTAATGTTTTCTATTAATACCAGCTGTTAAGGCTGACAATCAGGTAATAAGATTATGTTGATTTCAGCAATAATGTATTTCCCAAATTTCCATTGCGCATACGCTCCGTTGTACGTGAAAGACAAGTGAGACGAGCGCAATTTAGCTCAATGAACATAGTCAGAGCCAGAGCCACAGTCAAGTTCAAAGTCAGCAGAGCGACAGACAGACTGACTGACGAAGCTAATTACTTGAAAAGCTGACTAGCTGCTAAATTGCACTAGAAGCTACAAACTAAACCAGAAAATCAGACAAAATGCGGCAGTTGTTTTATTTATTTGCTTACTGTTTTTGTTCTTCGCTTTTCGTAGTTTCAGTTTATTGTCAAATTGATTTCTTCTTTGTGTTTGCCAGCTCAATTGAGCCGGCACATCATTTCGATTCAATTCGTTTCAATTCGATTCGATTCGATTCGATTCGATTCGATTTTAGATGCGGAACTCTTGCGATGAGTACTACGTAAATTGTATTACTATTGTCTAAGCCCCGACTCGACCCCTCCCGTTTGCCGTCAATACATTGTATCTCGATTATATATACATATACATATATAGCAGCTAACTGTAAATCGAGTACAAATATACCCTCTAACCGAGTATAGCCTCTCTATCTGTTTGTCTATCTCTTTCGCCCCTTAAGTCCAGTTGATCAAAGTCTTGCTCTGCTAACATTTAAAGGGTATTTTAATGCCGCAGCTGGTTTTCGACTGGGAGATAGAACAACTGGATTATATATATATATAGCCCAGCATGTTTTCAGCTCGATTTGCCGAATAGTCGTCAATGTAGCTGCATTATTAAGTATCGCTTAAAAGCCGCCATTCATTTTGCTGTGATGATTTATTGATCATCATCAATTGCATTTAATACTGATGGCTAATTGAACATCAGCGAAAAGTGAATAGATTTCTATCACTCGTGGCACCTCAATCAAAAAGGCAACAAACACCTTTAACCACCAATCAAAATTCCGTTGGCATTTGTTTTATTAGCTACGCCGAGCCGCGCCGATATTCGCAAATGGCTAATAGGAACCACAGCCGATCTGCCATGCTGACAATCTGGCTATTTGGCAAATTGGCAACACGCTCTGATAAAACATATGGAAATGAGCAAAACAAAATTCAAAATTTTTGGCAATTTGCAAACATTTTTATTGGCTCTTTGAGTGTTTTTTTTTTTTTTTTTTTTGTCACATTTCTGGTATACCCTGGCATACACGAGTAGCTGTTGCTACGTGGGTGGACACATGAGTTGGGCTCTGCATATAAAGACATTGTTTGTAGAGTTTTATAAGTTAACCAACTGCAGTACTCAAACAATTCTGATAAGAAACTACTAGGCAACATGATTCAAGCTTTGTTTGTTCACCTCCTCTTGATGGAACAAAGTTCATGAGTAAAAATACCGCAAATTCATGCAGCCAACAGACATAATTCATCTCAACAACCTCTTCAACTTGGCTTAATCAACTTCAACTAATGCCAATCAAAATTCACTTCAAATGCGACAACAAAAAATAGGTTCAGTCCGCATAAAGCTATTGGAAATTATCAGAGAGGAAGTCCTCTTGAAAGCTCTCCCCGAAGTGGCCTGCCAAAATAAACGAAAAGAGAAAACACTACTCAAAAAGCATATCAAATCGCAGCCTTATCTAGAGTATTTATTCTTCAGGTTTGGTCCGGCCTGTCTCTAATTGTTCTTCTTGGATTTTGAGCAGGAAAAGAGATTCGAATCTAATGACGAAATTTCACTTCCAATTACAAATCAAATGAATCAGTGTGACAGTTGCGATTTATGCAAGGAAAACATTTGAAACAACCCTCGTAAGTTTCACGATATGATATGTAGCATCTGCCGCCGTGCCCGGGCCGTGCGATCAACAATCCGCTTAAAAAAAAAGCAAAAGAAAACAAAAAGCTACCGTAGTTGCAGTGTCTGAAATTAATTTGCAAAACGTGAGCTAAATATGTGCCGTCTGTTAATTTCTATTTATTTTCATTTATTGTGATTAAGCTGCAGCACTATCCTCAGCCCAAAGTCGCACCATATATATCTATATTTAACTATATATATATATATATATACATATATATGTATGTATGTGCATAAATTCCTATATCGTATAGGCGCTTAGTTCCCAGGCTTTCATGTTTTCAAGCAATGCGAATTAATTTAAATTGCTCGAATTGAAGATGCGAAAAGGGCTTTTCAAAGAGGTAGAGAAAGGGGGGAGAGAGAGATAGATATATATTAGTATAAGGGAAAATATATACAGAGAGAAGGAAAGCCAGGAAGAAAGGAATATACAGAGAGTGAGAGAGAGATCGTAAGGAAGGAAGGAGAGAGAGAGAGAAAGAGAGAGAGATAGAAAGAGAGAGAGAGAGAAAGAGAGAGAGAGAGAAAGAAAGAGAGTTGAAGTATACAGATAGTAAGAGATAGATCGAGAGAGAGAGAGTTGAAGTATACAGATAGTAAGAGATAGATCGAGAGAGAGAGAGAGAGAGAGTTGAAGTATACAGATAGTAAGAGGTAGATCGAGAAAGAGAGAGAGAGAGAGTTGAAGTATACAGATAGTAAGAGATAGATCGAGAAAGAGAGAGAGAGAGTTGAAGTATACAGATAGTAAGAGATAGATCGAGAGAGAGAGTTGAAGTATACAGATAGTAAGAGATAAATCGAGAAAGAGAGAGAGAGAGTTGAAGTATACAGATAGTAAGAGATAGATCGAGAGAGAGAGTTGAAGTATACAGATAGTAAGAGATAAATCGAGAGAGAGAGAGAGTTGAAGTATACAGATAGTAAAAGAGAAATAGAGAACGAAAGAAACCGACGTATCGAAAGAGGTGAGGAAAAAGACAACGATACACGAATGTGACAGTCCTCTGCGAGAAAGAAAGAGATGGAAAATAAAAGGAAATAAGTGTTGCCCTTTTCAGCCAGAAGATTCTCAGCAGTCTATGAAAGGTTTCGGTATGCACAAAAAAAAAAAAAAAAAGAATTCAACATTCATCAGTGTCTTACGCAGCTTACGCAGCTTGCAAAAGAATGGACAACCAATCAAATGATTCACGCGTAGATAATTGTGCTCAACTCGACACCTGAATCGATCGGGTGTAGAGCTGTGCGAGGGGTGCTGATAGTCAACAGAATGTGAGTTAGCAAAATGCATTAGGTGCGAACAAATTGTATCGATTCAGAGCTAATGCTGAATATTTATGAATAATGCTCGATATTTGCAGTGATTAATTCATTAATGCGAACGAATCAATTGAAAAGGCACATAGAAGAGCCGTTAGCTAGGCAATTGCTTAGCCACATAATTTACATGTAATTATCAATGCATAGAGCTTTGCCGTTGCCGTTGCCTTTGCTCACGAGTTTAGCTATTAATAAAAAAAAAGAAAAAACGAGTGGCCAACATCTCGGCTATGTAATTTGCTCATTAATTCGAACCTGCACATATGCAAATTGAAGAGACCCCCAGCACGTGAGCTGGCAATAGCTACAAATGTCTCTCTCGCTCGCATGCTCTCTCTCTCTTTCTCACACACACACAACTCATTTGATTTAAGTTCGAGTTCAGTGGGCCAGTCGTATTGCATATAGAGAGTGATGCTTGAATCACACACTTAATCCAATTTGCATTTTAAGATTTTGTTGCTTTTTTTTTTCTTTTTTTTTTTTTTTTTTTTGATGTAAACGAACTTTTTAATGCAGTCACAACTAAATCTGATCGTAATAGTTCATAATTGATTCCCAGCCCGATAGGAGCGGAGGTGTTAATTGTGAATATACATATTTACATAAAAAAAATATATATATATCTAGATACATAGATATATATATATATATCCTATGCTTATATTATATTTGACGCCTGGCATACAAATTTCTGTGTATGTTTGTGTGTGATTTTTTTTTTTTTTTTTTTGGCAGCTCTGTTTGATTTTTTCATTCGATATTCACTTAAGTTTATTGCAATTTATTTAACAACAAGTTTTTGACAATTTGCTCATTTACTTACTATATGACACCCAAAAACAAAGCTACGAAAAAATTGTAGGTGTCGAGTCCAAACGACTTACTAATACTCTGTTTGCAGTTGCAATTAGCAATGGAAATCGAATTCACTCTGTTTGCCAACTATAAAACTAAATCTATTTATCGAATGAGCTGTGAAACTGTCTGCGGCATTATGATTTTTTTTTGTATATACTATTTGCAGAGGCGGCTGTGGGCGTGGCCTTTGTGATAGTTAATAGAGTTAAGCAAAAGTTGAGCCAAGGCTGACGTTGCCCAGCACAGAATTTTGATATCAAAAATCTCTTTATATATCCTAATCTGTTTCGAAATTTCATATCCCTCCATTTGATATATCAAAAAAGATATGTGCCATGGAAAAGTAATCTATATTGGGAGCAAATATACTCGATTTTCATATATTACAGTGGAAATCTTAAAAATCTTCTTTTAGATACAGTTATCTGTGTATATAATACTTGAATCTATTTAGAAAGTCCGTAGACTCCCTCTTGACACAGCAGAGAAGGAAATTTTTTAAGCATGACGATTGACGCAGGTGAAACCGCTGGAGATTCTCAGACATTGGGTGTTATTTATTTTATGTTTATATTATATTTGTTCAATTTGATTAATTTATGACAAATTTTTTATTAATCTTAATGGATGAACCTACAAGAGGAAGTTGCATCGGTTACGAACAAAATACAATAAGCCAACAACAAATTTGTTGGCCCTAACGACGTCATCGGCCTGAGAAAAGTGTTAAATGCAGCAAAATACGTATGCCTATACAAATATGCGTACGAATATATATACATACATACATATGTATAGCGGTGTATACATACATATATCTGTTTCAGCAAAAATTTGATCAAAAAATAAAATCGAACTGGAACTGTAGCAAAAGTCATTCAACTTGACTAAAAAACCGGAGAAGAAGAAAAACAGCCGGCTTCAGGCGAAATATGCATATTTTAATATATTTATATACATTGTAAAGGGTCGTCAATCCATCAAGGTTCATTATTTCGTCACAAATATTACGACTTCGAAAACTTATGGCTATGAATTAAGATCTTATTTATTTACGATCAGACAGGTGCCGACACAAATAACAGAAGGCTTAACAATTTATGAGAAAAACTTCGCAAATGTCTATTTATATAGGAAGCGAAATGGTTAAAAATCAGAAATATAATAAATATATACTCTCATATATATACCATATATACTACAAACTCTTATTACATCACTTTTGCAGTCAGCTCAGAGCAAAACTTGTATACCTAGCCAAACCCCGACTTATTATATAAGAAGGAAAAACGGTTCCAATCGTTATATAAATGAATAATTACTGCTTAAAGGCAGAGCTTGGCAGCTAGTATATCATATTGAAAGTATAACAGAAAAACCTAGCTTCAGCTAAATTAAATTTTTGTTTAAGAAATTAGGTGTTTTTTTAGTAGTTGTGGAATTTTTTATTTATTTATTATTATTATTATTTATTAGTTTTGTTTGTTTGTTGTATAATTAATATACAAAATTTATATTTGACTGAGCTGCGGCATAAATTAAAATACAAACGTTTAGATCGAAAATGGAAGTGAGGAAAATTTTAGTTATGAAAATGAAAACAAAGTTATCCCAGATTTAAAGCAAAGAAATAAAGAAGACGTACATGATGCTGGACCAACTTGTTCTTCAATTTGGAAAGAGGTAGAGAGAGGGAGAACAAAGAGCAATACTGCTGAATAGATCTATGTGACAAACATCTGAGACTCGCCTCTAAGAGCAGAAAGAGATAGAGAGAGAGAAAAGAGCCTCTAAAACTGGGACTCGAATCTCTGCGAGTGAATCTCAGTTTGAATCTGGGCACAGCCTCATTAGCCGCACGCAGCAGTTCAACAAAGAAAATATAATAATAATGAGAAATTGCACACAAAAGCAAACAGCTGACATTTTTTTTAATTTTTTCTCTTTTTTTTTTGCCATTTTGTCGTTGTTTTTAGTTGGGCCGCAACAGTTCACTTAGCGAAACTGATGACAATTTTGATGCTATGTGGCCAAAAAGCCAAAGGTCGACTAACTAAATGCCCTGTAGGCCAGAGCAAGGATACTGAGTTATTATATAGATATATTGAGATCTACATAGATATATATTTCTATTAAATTCAGCAATTGCAGCTAGTGTCTATTCATAATGGCCAACTGATTATGTTTATAGCAGCGAATTGTCTGTAGGGCAAGCGCAACAAGCAACAACAAACAACAAACAACAACAACAACAACAACAACAACAGCAGCAGCAGCAAACAAACACGAATGCAATTTGGCCGTGAAAACGAAATGCCAGCAACATAAATTAATTATTATTATTTGTATATTGTATTGAATAATGTTTTATATATATATATATATTTTTTTTTTTGTTTTTTTTTTTTTTTTGTCTGGCAAATTAATATTAACTATGCATTAATTAAATGCTTTTGTTGTGTATATGTATTTATTTTCATTAAGTTTTTTTTTTTTTTTTGCCTTTCTGATTCGTTTGGCTTGGGCTTTGGCCAGCGCTCGAAATGGTTCCGAAATCGCGTCGAACCATTAAAAAAGTTTTTTAATTTTAATAATTAATAACTGTTTTGTTGTTGTTGTTGTTGTTGTTGTTAACCAACAGCGAATTGCTTTGGAGTGCATTATGTTTAATGTTTTAATTGCTTTTTTTTTCCTGCTTGTTGTTATTGTTTTCATTTTATTGCATGCGAATTTACATTTATTATTTATAGAATTTATAGGAATTGTATTTATTTATTTATTTTAATTTTTTTACGTTTTTTCTTGATCATTTTTACAAGTTCAAGTTGCAGTTTGCTTAAGGCCAAGCGAAGGTAACAGGAGCGAACAAAAAAAAAGAAACAATTCGAAAGGTAACTGCAGAAGGTGAGGGAAATATTTAACAATTCCCTAGTTAGAAATACGATTACTCTCTGGCGTATGTAATTGCCTTTTAAAATATTCCCATTCTTTTGTGTGTTGTCAAACGATCGATCAGACTACATTTACATTAGTCTATATATCAGATCATATACTACATATGTACATGTATATATACATATATACTGTTTAATTCAGCTTAGAGCTGTCCATCGATTTCCGCCTGCCTAATGCATTACTCTGCAGCTATCTAAAACGGCGGCAATCTGTAGTAAATTTTCTTTCATATTTCAATGGTTTTGAAATTTTCTTTTCATTTTTGTTGTTGTTGTTTCTATTTTGTATTAATTATTTATATAGGGCTTACTTTTGTTTTGAAAAAAAAAAAACAACTTCACAGTGACACTCAGCTTACACTTTTTTTTCCTTTTTTACTCTTTTTTCGGCACTAAATTTTGAAAAAAAGTTTGTTATTTATGGCGAGTGGTTTTTAGTGCACTTTTTTCGGCTTTCTTGATTTATTTAAATATTTATTAATTACTTTTTTTGGTTCCTTTTTTTTTTTTTGTCACAAACAAAAACAACAAAAAACACTATGCAAGTCGTGACAAAAGGGTATGCCGCGTCGCTTCCGTAGCTATTTAAGTTCTATATATGTTTTTTTTTTCGTATATTATTTATAATTTTGTTTTATTTAATTGGACGCTCTTGTTATTTTATTTATTATTATTCTGTGTGTGTGTGTTTTTTTCTTTTTTTGGCGACGTCGTCTGCACCGTACGCCGGGATATTATACACTGAATGTCCAAAGACGGCAAACACTTGTTATTATAACGCGTCAAAGCGTTTCATTAAGCGTCGCTGCGACGCGAACAGAGAGGCAGCGTCAACAACGACGGCGACGGCGACGTCAACGGCGACGGCGACGGCGACAGAGCGTGCGCTTAGCTGCTAAAGCAGCGCCACGATCTGGCCGAATCAATAAGCCAAACGAGCGACTAAACGTTCGACAGCCTCACGAGTCGCGACGCAGCCAAACTTCGAGCCTCCCGGCCCGAGACGTTGACAACGACGCCGGAGCCTGTTGATAAGCCAGCTGCGACTCGCTCTTAGCGGCGGCGATAACATCGTCGTCGTCGTTGTTGTGGTTGTCGTTGTCGTTGTCGTTGCCGTTGTCTTCGTCTTCGTCATCATTGTTACGAGCTGATTTTGTTATCAATTGAAATCAAGTTCAGCTGTCGATAGCCAGACCCGAAGCCGAAACGCGCGCAAAGTAGTCCAAACGAAAGCAAAAACAAAAACAAAATACCAACAACAACACAAACAATACAAAACCCCATGCCTGTCGAAGATCAATGAATGAAAATGCTGTCAGCGTTGGCAGCGCGGCTGCGGCAGCGACAGCGACAGCGACGCACACACACCGTTAGAACGCACGACTTATGCCAGCTGCTTGCGGCTCGGCAGGGCTCGACTCAGCTCGGCTTGGCTCGGCTCGGCTCGGTGCACTTCGGCTCGGCTGGGCTTAGCATAGCTTCTCAGCTGCGACAATCGTCAGCGCTTTGACAGTTAGTTGGCTCATTACTCAATATTAACTGTCAGCTCGAATGGGCCGGCGCTCGGGGCGTATACTTAATGCGAAAGAGTTACGAACATCAGGCCCCGTTATACACGATAGTAGCAGCAAATCAACGCTATTCACAACTGCAAACAGATTTCGCGATTTTGCTTAGCGACCACATTTTGCAAAGCCCCGATTCTAAGTCGTTGTTTTTTTTTTTATTTGCTTTGGTCAGGATTTGCGGCACATTTTACCCATTTGTCGTGAGGGAGTTACATGATTTTTAGCAAGTTTTCCCATTTGACACGATTCATGCATTCGGAATACAATTAAAACGGTTCAAATCGAAATTAAAATTCTGCAGTAATATTTCATATTTAAATTTTCTAAAATATTCCACAAGCAACATTTAAAGCAAACAAGAGCGTTGCAGCTGGGCATTACCGACTGCATAATACTCATTCGCAACCTAAACGAAATTAGAGCTACTTTCCGATTTGCCACGTCTCCAATTAGTATACATATATGTATATAAATAGGTTTTATATAATAGCCCGTTCAGCCTGTTTTGTCAACGAAATGAAATATTCCAAAGAAATTCAAGTGCAAATTTCAAGAGTGCACAAAACCAATATGCTCATTTCACTCTCGTGAATGTGTATAATAGCGAACCAGGTCTGCCAAGCGACTCTTAATATAGGTAAATCCACAGATCGATCGCAAGTTTCGCTGAGATGGTAAAAAAAAAAAAGAAAAAACATGAAAAGCATTTTAGCTTTTAACCCAAAATGACGCACTACGACTACGACACACTCTATGTGTTTAACAATTGAACTAAGCATAATGCCATCGAGGTAAATGGATATAAATACGTATAATTTTTTGTATATACGTATAAACGTGTACAATTGTTGCCAAAAAAAAAAAAGATGTGGAGAAAAAAGAGAGAGAGAAATCCACTAATAAACAGGTTTATCCGCATCCGGATAATTGATATAAAAATGCTGACGATGATCGCCCATTTCTCTAGCCATCTCGCTTGCACACATCAAACGCCCCGTGGCAATTATATATATACAATACGAACATTTATTTATATATACATATATATCTGTATATATATATATTTATTTTTTTTTCTCGATTCGAAAACATCTTAAGAATGGATTGGTGCAGGATGTAGTCTGAAGAGTTTTGGCCAAATTGAATGGGAACGAACACACTCGAGGTAAATTGTGAAGTGGCCCAAACAGCTCGTAGACCCATAAATAAATATTTATAAATAAATGTTACGATAATAGGGCAATCAATCAACAAGATCAACAGCTAAAAAATGATCAAACAATTGTTTCTAATTATGACGAGTCTCAAATCAAATATTGACAGAAAATTAAAAGTATATTTTCATTAATATAATATGATATATAAATGAAATCAAATTATTTTTAAATAATGTAATAAATATGCCATTTACCATCCATATATGTATATTTGTGTATCTTTGATCTATTTCAAATTATAAATGTTATTTCAATTGCCTTGTCAGTTTTGTCTAGGGGCAATGAACTTGCAACTTGGTTTGAATGAGAACTTTAGACATACTTATATATGTATGTGTATAATAGCATTTAACTATAGTCATTAAAAAACGCTTTACGTTGACATTAAGAGAATCTGCCTTAATCAGTAGACAAAACATGAACAAATCGCGCAGGGTTCCGGGTACGGCTATGATAACCAGAGCCGTTTGCCCGTGACTAAGTTTTGAAGTTGGCAATAAAAACACACGATTTGGACATTAAGCAGCTCCAAATTGGATTTATTACAAGTACTGCCCGTACCGTACCGTACCGATAACTTTCCCGGAAATCTATTAAAATCGATATCAAATTTAAGTTATTTGAGCATAGCTTGGGGTTAAGGCAATTCCTAAAGGTTCGCCTTAGGCTTACAAACATATCAAGTAAGCTTTTCTGAATAATTTCCCCCATCCAAGTGGTTTCAGAGCTCAAAGTATTTCCTAGCCGAACAAGTTCGATTCCTACTAATGCACTTAATCAAATATTGAGTACATATGTACTAGTCTGATGATGCCATACCCGTATAGATGACAATACGAAAAAGTTTTGTATTTGGGAAGTCCATTTAGCAGATTGCAGGAATACTCATTTCGATTGCGGGGAAGATACAGATTGAAGATGCATAAGCAGATATGTTACGCCTGAGTCATGACTGGCTGATCAATTGGTAAGGATAGAGTCTATATCGCGATCGCTACTGTAAGTGTGATCGTGCGATGGCAATTGTGAAAAATAACCCGAGTGGGGGAACTTTTCGTTTTGTACGTTGCACAGATAATGGATACGACGGGCGGGCGCGACACTTGTGTCTGTACTTTCTTAATAACCCTAGAGGAAGAGTTGAGGTCTCGGCGATTGCGGAAACAGTTGGGAAATGCACAAAGGCAACTTGCATGTACTCACATTAGCGCTTATCAGACAGGTGAGGAAACGGTGGGATGGGGTGCATTGAGGAGCTGTCTCAGAAGAGACAGAAGCCTCGATGGGGCGGGGACTAACACGCGGTACGTGTGTGAATGCTATGGCACTTTTTTTTTAAGTGTCTAACTCGAGCGACTTGTAGTTAGTCGTATTTACTTATCGTCAGACAATTGGCAATTGCAAAGACGAGGGCGAGAGACAGAGAAAGAGTGAGAGAGATAGAAAGAGAGGGAGAGGGGGCGTTCAATCAAATTGTTGGATAATGGTCAGTCAACTGCCAGTAAATGGCGATTGCTTTTTGATGCCGCATCAAGTCAATGTCTATCAACGATCAATTGGAAATTATTTTGTATTCAGAGAGAGAGAGAGAGAGAGGGGGGTACAACGAGCTCTGCCTTCAACTTGAACTTGCAACTGCTGCTTAAATTATAAGCAAATATTATTGCTGATGCGATACCTATCTCTCTCACTGGCTATACACACACGCTATCGAAAATTAGCAGGTGCAATTGCTACAACCTACACCTCACTCGCCCACTCGGCCCAGCCAGCCGCCCCTCGCTGGCCCACGGCAATTAGACACATGTAATGGGCTTAATTGCATTTCGTAAATACGAATATGACAGACACAACCTTGACTATTCGAAATATGCTTATGGCATATCATATCGGAGGTTCGTATGCTCTTTAAACAACGATCGAAGGTCAAAGGCAATCACGGAGCATCGACCAAGGAATTTTCCAATGCCATTCAATGGGCCCTACCACTCCAAAATTAAAAAAAAAAAAAAGCGAAAAAAAAAAACTCAAGTGGCAATCAGAGTCGCGCCTGTCACTTTCTATGGCGGCTATCTAATCGGCCTTCTATATCTTTAATTCCAACTATTTGTATTCCTATGTAGCCCCACGTGTATCACAGCAAAATCTCTGATTTTCATTATATTTAGTTCGAATGTTGGAAAGTTTATATAAATCGCTTTGTAAACAACTATAGCAATAGCTACTAAGCATGCATGTATATACATATGCATATATGTATGTATGTATATAAATATATAATTATTCTTATCATATCTTTTATAAAGACTTGCGCTTGTAGTTGAGAATTTATGGACTGAGTAAGTGATTATTACATTACTCTTCTTCTTTTTTGTGTAGCCTGTTATTAACTTATGTCTATAGCAAAGGCACGTGACAGATTTAATGCAATAACAAAATATATGGCATGGCTTTAATGAGTATATTTTTAAATGGTTTATTAAATAAATTAATATTTTTAAATATGAAAAAGAAAATACTCTATAATTTGTATTAATATTCTATTATTCTAATTTTTTTTTTTATTATTACTTTTTATTTATTTCATTTATTTTTATTTTTATTTATTTATTTATTATTTTTATTTATTTATTTATTATTTTTATTTATTTATAATTATTTTATATATATATATATATATATTTTATTATTTTTTTTTTTTTTTTTTTTTTTTGTCAAAAATGTGAATTAAATGAAAGAAATAAATAAATGCTTTATTATCCTTCAAATTTGCTTTAGATAATAAGAGTCACCGAAAAGGCTCGAAAGCTACAAAGGAAAAAGTTGTAGAGAAACTCTAAAGAATTAAAATGGAAAATCTTGAGTACCCAAATTCGACTGATCTTCCTATATTATTATAATGATTGTTCTCTCAAACAAGATCTATTATTATCGATTATTTAAACGGAATTAAATGAGATATTAAAAATTGTTTTTTGAAAATATGTATTTACATAAACCTCTTTTTTTTCGAAATATTTAAAAAATGTTTTCAAAAATTAAACAGTTTTATTTATTTATTTATTTTTTTTTTTTTTTTTTTTTTTTTTTTTTTTTTGATTATTTTAGAGAGAATAAAACTGAAGTTAATAGTGAAAAAGACTAAGTACTCTCAACTCTACAATATAGACATTATTCTACTTGAGCGCCCCAAAGGGTATTTTGAATTGTATATAAGATCTCCTCCCTAAATGCAATTTAGTTCGATGACCAAAATATGAAATGAATCTTACGACAGCTGAGACATTCGAGGCGTGTTTTATAAATGTTTAGTAGTCGTAGATCATAAGTGGCGTGAAATGGGAGTGGCATGTTCCTACAATAGCACACACAGGTGTCAAAAAGATTAGTCAGCCGAAAAAGAAGAAGAAGAAGAAGCATTAGTAGAAGCAGAAGCCGAAGCCGAAGCAGATGTGTATAAACGAAAATAGATTTACGATAATGGTTATCAGCTGCGGAGGCTACTTGGCCATCACGTCTTGTACATTTAGTGCCTTTGTGCCAAAACACGCTATTGTCAGCAGACATTAATTAAGTTGAATCAAATCGAAACGAATCGAAATGAATCGATTGCGAATTGAAAATGTGAAGTACGGGCGATGCTGACGCAAAATGAAGCCAGATCCCAAAGCAGTTAACTTCATGCGAATCTGTTGTACTTAACGTGTTTTTGTGTAAGAGTGCGTGTGTGTGTATGTGTGTGCTTTTTATACCCTGAACCCATTGAAAATGGGAAATCAGGGTATAATGTTTTTGTTGAAATGTATGTAACAGGCAGAAGGAGGCGTGGCAGACCCCATAAAGTATATATATTCTTGATCAGGGCGACGAACTGAGTCGATTTAGCCCTGTCCGTCTGTTTGTCCGTCTGTCCGTCTGTCCGTATGTTTGAACGCGTCGATTTCCGAAGATATAGAAGCTAGAGACTTCAACTTTTTTTAAAATGCTCGTATATAGCACGCGGATATCGAGTTTATCACTAAAAATCGATAACTCATCTCGTTATTTTTTTATCGATCAAAAACCTTATCGAAATGCAGTTATAAAATTATATCTCCTACATCTTTAGAGCTAGAGTATCCAAATTTTAAATGTAGATTGATATGTACGTTATAGAATTTCGATTTTTGTTCAATTTCACCCCCCACCCTTATATCCACCCCCTCACCCATAAGTTTGTAAAAGGCGTATTTCAAATACTAGAGACTTGAGCTTTGGCAATTATACGCATAGTAATGATAAAACCACAATCTGAAAGTTTCATGGAGAACGTACGTCCAGAAAAAAAGTTATTAAACAATTATGTTCCCATAGTAAGCCCACACTGCAGCCCATGCGTGCGCGCCTATGGGTGTCTATGTATGTGTGTTTGCGTGTGTATGTGTGTGTTTGTGTAAGCAGAGAGACGCTAAAAATGATTGAAATGGCTGTTGCTTGAAGGGTTCAGGGGATCTCGTAGTCGAGCACTCTCGACTAGAGTTTTCTTACTTGTTTTTTGTGCGCTTTCCAATCAGGGTGCCGAACTCACTTGAGATACTACAGCAGATAAATGTATTACGTACATAGATTACGAGTCCAGAAAGCCCACACACCACGCCCGCTCCCAAAATGCAATATGAATCGCCGAGTCACATATATTGTATTCAAAGCAATCTATAAGCAATCTGTCTTATATTAATAGCAAGTGAAATGACTCGAAAGTAATTTGATTGCGTTTAAACAAGTTCTATTTAAAACGATATTTGTATATATGCCATATTTATTAACATATATGTATATGTATATAAAAAGCAATTAAAGGGTATCTCGAACTCGTTTCGACCGGTATATTGGAAAAGTGCGATCTTGATATGAAGTAGATGGTAGATATGAGCCCACTTATGTCGACACCTACTATACATGGCCAAAACCTTGAAGTGCATATTTACAAAAAAAAAAAAAAAAAAAAAAAAAGTTTGAAGAAAAAAAAATTATATAAAAAATAAATCATTCATTTGGGTCAAACAAAAATTAAAAAAAAAAATATATATATATATATATTAAATCAATTCTTTATTAAGATCCCATATGGAGAGCCCCATATACCTCTCAAGCTTCTGACAATTTGAACGTGATTCTTATCACGTCTATAGGGTTTTCGGTAATTCCCTATTGAAATATAATCGGTAAGAAATAGATACATTTAGAGCATGTGACTGATAGGAATTGCTCAGTTAAGTATTTGCTGTGATGCCTATATTATATAGTGGTTATATGCAATATATTTGGACTGTCAATGCATCTACAATATCAATTTATAATTATAATCCTTATTAATCAGTTTTTATTCATATTCTTACAGGGTCTCTTGGTGCTTATCACTTTTAACTTTCAGTTCATATTTATACAAATCTGGGACATAGGATATATAGAATAATACTGCTATATTTATACAAATATTTGTATAGCTATATCTTTAAGGTAGGGTATCTATTACTTCCTTCGAAATATCCGATAGAAAATATGAGTCTACTATATACAAATCGTGATATTGGTGTAAAGCTGATGGATAAACTGTTCTCTGCTGTTCATATTACTATATAACTTTATTTATAGTATAGGGTAGCTATCAGTCAATCAGTTTGTACATTGAATACTTCTAAATTACTCTATCTTTGTCCCTACAAAAATGACAGCTAGAATGGCTCAGGAATATGGAAGCATATATGTAGAAAAATGGATTTGGTAGCTATATATTTAGTACAGGGTAACTATGAGCTCATCAGTTTTAGCTTTCACTGCATATAGGCCACTTAATAAGCATACTGTATTCAGCTGTGCGTACTCGCATATTATTAAAGCTATCGACACGCGTCATTTGACTTGATTAGTACGCAAAGCAGCGAATTCCTCAGTTCCGATGTATGTATGTATGTATATTTGTAGCTCTTACATATATACAACATATAGCGCCAATTGGCATACGAGTATTTGGTAATACATGCTTTGGATGCATTGAATTGGTAACTTATATTTTTTTATTTATATATACATATATATGTATATATACTCTTTTTTTGTTTTGCTGGCTTGACCTTGCCCCTGAGCCTTCAGTTAGGGCGAGTTGTCGCCCATACGCAATGGCAATTGAAATTAGCGTTAACTACGGCTCTATTAATAGATAAAGCTCAATTTCCATATTAGACTTCCTACACACACACACACACAAATTAAACAGAGCAAATCGAATTGATTCGAATAAGGAAGAAATTGAATATTATATAAAGATCATTTTAAAAGCGTTACTTTAAGGCTCTCAAATGATTCGACCCGAACCAAAGTTTAGTTATCTAGAGGCCCAACACAGAGCGCTGTAAGAGAGTTTTTCTCTTATTACTTTTAATAAGTCTAACAAAAACTCTAGATAATCAGTTATATACTAGTCTGATCTGAAAGGTTGTCGACTTGAAGTAATAGATTAAAAAATATCGAGCAAATGAAAATAGTACATATGTATGTATATGTATATGATATTTACTTTTTATAAATATTTTAATATATATATCGATAAGCTAACCTAAAATAGTAATACTATTAAATCAAACTCGAGCACACAACAATATCTGACCCGAACAAATTGGGTAACTGAAACTTGTTTTATGGGCCACAAAAAGCCATAAGCTAATGAAATCATCATGAAAGAGCTGCGTCCCAGGGCAGCGAGCCGATTTGTAGATCCTAATCTTTACAGCGCTATAATCCAATTCAAATTTCAAACGAACAACAATGTTATGATTAATTAACGATAAATTAAGTGTTTGTGCGACTAAATTCTACGGAGATATTTGATATAGACAATGTGTCCATATCATATACACACATACATACATATATCAAGTATAGAGCTTATCTTTTTTAACTGTAAGACATCTGTCTTATTGCGCCTCAAATGAGTTCTTCCGAGGAAGTTTTGTTTGGTTTAGGGCAGTTATCAGAGACGCATAGGGCTGGGCTGTGTGGGCGGGTGGGACGATCCATCGCCAATGAAATGAAATTCAAGGAAATTTTTGTTTGTTTTTGTTGTTTTCGTTTTTGTTTTGTTTTTCACATTTTTTTTAGCGCTGCGAATCGTTTTACAATCCGTTTAGCACGAGCTGCCGCTGTCGATGACTCGACGTCGCCGATGTTGTTGTTGTTGTTGTTGTTGTTGGTGCCATCACCTGATAACTCTAAATTCCGGCATACATTTGGTTGGGCGGCTAACGGTCTGCTCTCTTCAGGGGAAAAAAAAATATGTGAAATGCGAGCACAGCCAAATTATACGAACATTTTGTGCTCTACAGCAAAACAACGAAAATTAACCCTAAAGTGGTGTATGGAAATAATCATAGATTTACGTCGATAATAGCTGTTCTCACTAAAAAAAAAAAAAAAAACGGTCGGAAATCCAATAGAAGTCGTAGTGGACATACCCTTGCTTAAATTTACCAACATTATAATATATAATATCTTCATAATATAATCGCTGAGTTGAGTTCCAATCGAATGGGAGAACTTCATAAACTCGATGCAAATCGAAGCTTTAATACCCTTGCCTAAATGATTTGCTCAAAAATGGACATCTAATATATTTCTCAGCTTCTCTTCACCGTTTATATAATTTTGAAGTGAGTGGGATGTCTTCATACAAGCCGAGCCCTTACATTGCCTAACTTAGCTAATTTTGGATTACATCTTAGCATAATTCCTATACTTTATAATCAAATACAATCTATTCAAATTTACCATCATTAACATCTACATAGATCGTTTTACGCAATGAATATACTCATGCAATACCCAAGCAACCAAAAAATGCAACTCCTAAGAAGGAAACATCGTTGATATCTGTCATGTTAAATTTCTGAATGGCAAACTATATCGCACAGTGTACATACCCCTTGAATAGAGTAAGCACATAAATTAAACGATTTCAGAAGCGCACATACCTCAGTAATAAATAACCTAATGCAAACGAAAAGACCCTCAAATCAATGTATGTATTTAGTTACACATTATATAGCTCTCTTAACTAATCATCAACATTGCTGAATTCCCATTTAATGGGGTAACCCCATCAACAATTTTGGCAGCCTAATTTCAATATGCCCAAAAGTATGCTCTCGCATCTTTTGCAGAAGAGCAAATGAAATGTTGAGCTCCACATAAACTAAGACCCATTTATGTACGTATAAGAAATATTATAATCAAGCATAGAACTGGATCAATCTTAATCTGCCTTATGCATTCACCTTCATTTATAAAATTCTAGTTATGTTGAAAGGTCAGAGAAACGGGTTTAATTAACCGCAACAACAGCTCCCATTGGTCTGGAGAGTGACAAAGATGACAAGCTTTATCTCATATATCATAAGGTTAGTTTATGTAGAGTACAGTATAGCCTGCCTAAGGGGCGCATACAAAAATCTGAGTAGTTTAAGGTCTGTATTTGACGTATTTGGTTTATAGCAGTAGTCTTCAAATATTTGATGTTATATAGGCAGTTTGTTAAACTATTCATAAAGATCATTATGAGATATTGTGATATGATATGGATACCCGGCTAGTAGAAAACTGTGTTAGTAGTATTATATATGTATGTATGTTTGTAAGTTGAAGCTTATACTTAAATTACCTATAATAACAATGTTCATGATAAAAACAACAATATACATGTGTGCAAAAACACATGTTTTTTGTATATGTATGTGTGCACAGATATATCTGTGTAGATATGTATACTATATGCCTAGTTTGGACAGCTTGAAGGTGCTTCCGCTTAATGTGAAATTATCTTAGATGCTGACAAATATATCTGCTTTATCAGCAAGGTGTTTTCAGGTGTTTTACTTTTTGTTTTCATGGTAAGAAAAGAGCGTTGCTCTGTGATACAGCAAGTACACGCTAAAGCGATCTAAGTAAGCCTACAATTATCATTCCAGTGAGAGTAGGCTTGACAAATCTCTTTGTTCACAGATTGCTCTGAATCACTAAGTACGCTGGAATGCGATTCTCTCGTCTGGATGCTGCGCGCTCGCTGCTAACTATTGGAATGTTTTGGAACATACCTGCATTCCGCACATCATCGCTGCTGGCATTATCATCATCGCTATTCAGCAGCGGCTCATAGCCGCATTTTGTATCGCGCCCACGATTGCGACTGCGACTGCGACTGCGACTGTGACGGGGGCCGCGACCCCGCCCGCCCAGCAACAGTGCCTCGCACTGACGCAGCTTCTCCATTTTCGATAACGGTGTGGCCAGGAGGCGACACGAGTTGCTACTTGTTTCGAAATAACGGCAACGACTCGAATATTATTACGACATTTTTGTCGAAACAGCAAACAGCAAATGTGCAAACGGAGCGCAGTCAACAATCGTATACAAAATTGATTCATCCGCTAACGCTCTGTATGTGGCGCTATCTGCGCTAATTTGATGTCGACTGCGGCTGCTGAGACCGTGGCTGATGCCTTGGCAGTAAAAAAAAATTGCTATTGTTGGACAGCTACTGTTTAATCTGCTTCTTAAATGCACACAAACACAAACACACTCACTCACATGCAAGCAAACAAGCACACACACACACAAGTGAAAAGCCTCACACTCACAGCGCAATCTGCGTCTCTCCATATATTCGCATATATGCATGTATGTATGCATGTACGTATTTCAACTTCTATCACATATACTTATGCAAGCCGGCGAGCCACTGTCAACAGCTGAGCGTCAAAAGTCATTTGACTTAACAGAAGCTGAAAGGCAGCAGACTAGAATTACTGTTAAGCACACACACACACACACACGCGTGAAGCGAAATGTGAGAGTGCGTTCCCTTTCCAGAATGTTTCATTTTTGCTGTGCAAGTGAAAATATATTGCGTTGCCCAATTGTTTGAAATTGCTCATATAAATAAAATCTATAATTACTAAAGCAGAACAAATAAACATTGGAAAACGCTTCAAATGATTTCTTTCTAAATATAATTGTAAAATGATATAATATTGTAAGATGATAAGTTGTAAGCATTTAGTAAATTCTTCGAAAAGTATCTGCGAGCCGATCGAAGTCAATATATTCGCATTACAGGCCTCATATACTCATATTTCAAGCTCAATTAACGCTTCGCACGGTGAATGGATCCGGTGAGATAAGCATTTGGTACACCTGTCCTACAATTGACGTCACTAAAGGTGAGAATATGATAATGCAAAATGAAGAACAAAGACAAAACAAATGCCCAAGCTATTTCTGAGCGATTTGTATTTATCATTTTTTTTTCTTATTTGCTTTTAAAGTTTCGCGTGCGTGCGTGCGAGACACGGCGCGCGTGCAGGCCCTTGAGAGAGCTGGAGCCAAAATGAATCAAACGAAGTCCGCGCTGCTTCGCTGTGCACTTAAATCAGCTAGAAATTTGTAAACACAATACAATGACGCAGGTGACAGAAGAGCACTTAAGCCAAACTCCTCTCGCGCGCTCTCTCTCTCTCTCTCACTCATTCTCTTTTTCAGTCGCCAGCCACTTGAACAGCTGTGCTGCTGACCGTTATGCGCCGATGCGCCGACAGCGACGGCGACTGCGGACAGCGAAGCCAATAGCCGACAATGGCAATGATTGGAGGGCCGCCAGCAATAACAACAACAATAATAATAATACTACTAATAATAATAAACAAATGTTACTAGGCCAAATGGCCATTTGATAAAAACAAATACATATAATAAATAATTAATAATAATTGCCAGCATTAGAGATAAACAATTGTAAATGTGTAAATGAGTGTAAAGTGTTTTTAAATAGCCATGCATTAAAAATAAAACAAATAAATCGCAAAACAGAATAAATTAGATTACAACTAAATGAAATGTAATTGTTTATGTATTTGTTAGTTGTGCAAATGTAATTTAAAAACTATAAACTAAATACGTGTCTATAAATAAAAAGGATAGCAAAATAATAAAACTGTGTTATAAATAGCTTACGTATGGGCCTGCGGCGCATTGTGGACGCACTATTCTCGCCGCCACTGTTCATATTGCTGTTAATGGACTTCATGGTGTGCCCTCGGGTACGTTGTGGACGTTGACAACTGACAACAACAAGTGGGCGTGAATTTTGCAAAGATAGTATGTGATAATAAAAAGAGAACCAAAAGAAAAGAAAGAATTGTATGTATGTGTATTGTAATTCCAAAACAAAACTAAGACAAAGCCTATTTCGTAGTCGGACAGTAGAGGCTACAAATATTACGCACACTAGCACTATGAATCGGTAAAGTCCCACGCATTTGCACACAGGCGCAACAGGGACTAATATTTTCGCCGCGTACTGTATGCAAACAAATTGTGCATGGCAATGCCGAAAAAAAAAAAAAATTAAACAATCATTTAAACCGGTTAACGAAGACGCGACTGCGGCCGACTGCCACTGCTCTAATATAGTATAGTATATATGTACATATATTTTGGTATATTCATTCATATTGAACAAACTTTACCTTTCCTGCTGACACAAGTTTCAATGTTGAACGGCAACTGAAAACTAAAGGCAAATTCTCATGTCGATCGGCAAAGAGCGAAGAGCAAAGCAGCAGCAAACACACAAGAGACAATAATGAATGCAAAAAAAAAAAAAAAAATGAAAGGAAATTTATCTTAAGAGCGAGCGAGAGGAAGAGCGACAGCATAAAACCATCAAACCAAAACCAGAAACTTTAATGCGCGCCTGAACGGCAAGGCGTGAGGGGTATGTAGGACGTATTGCTAACATGAACTTATCATAGCAGCAGCGGATAGATAAGAATATTTATACATACATACATACATGTACATATATGTATGTATGTATATATAAATATGTACGAGTGCAGGACAAGCATGGGTTGCACAACTACGTTTGTTGATAAGGGCAAATATGATTTTGTTTAATCAATTAACTTTTGCCGTCATTTTGCAGTCTTGCTGCGACTTAGACTGAATTGCAACAAAAGAGATGGAGCAAAAGCGTCTTAAGCTATGTATCTGTCGCATATGCGCGTAGGCGTGTGTGTGTGTGTGTGTGTGTGCGTCTGGGTGTAAGGCTTCGATACTTGGGTTCATGGCATTGACATAGTCAGATGACCTTAACACCTTACGATAATCATTGTGATAACACTTGCCATATACACACACATACAAACACTGATGAAATTCCGCTGAACTTGACCCATTTGACGATAGGTACTTACACGGTGTACTTTTCATACATATGTATGTACATACATATGTACATACTACATACAAATGTTCACAGACAAAAGAAAAATGAAAAGAAAACCAAAACAATAAAAAAGGAACATTGCTCACCAGTGACAGAGAGAGCGAGAGCGAGAGAGCAACCGAATTCCGATTTCATTCATTGCAAAAATAAAGCACAACGAATGCCGCTCAATTTTGTTCATACATGTGTGAGCACATGGCGCGCGCACACACACAGATACACGTGAGGCTGTCGCCGTTGACGTCGTACAAACAAAGTAAACTCCAAAATGGGGCTGAGGATTCGTTGTGTGCCTGCCTCCTCATGTTAACTGTTCGTTCATTGATTTGACATTTGTCAAAAACACGCTAACACACACTATGACACAGCACGTGTGTGTTGCAGCAGACCCTGTCTGTTATATGTAAATATATATCTGCTTTGCTTTGTTTTATATTGATTTTTACCAAACAGGAGGCGAATGCAAGGTGAAACGGAACGTGGGAAAATAGCTGCACATTGCAGCTGACGGCGCGACGAAGAAGTCGGGAGGCAGCGCACTGCTGCTTCATTTTTTTCTATCCAGAATTTCATAATCAAGTGAAATATAACCATCTGCTCGCGCGAGATATTGAGGCGCCCGGTCAGTTAAATACATGTAAACAATTATTATTGGTAGCAGTGGCACGTGTAGTGATGACAGAACTATAGGATGATTTCTTGCAGTTGACTGTTGTTGTTTTGATTGTTTAGATTATTTGTTTGTTGGTTATGTTGGGTTTTCGAACTTGTCTACACAAAAAACAATAAAACAAAAGTGTTGCCGCTTAATATGTGTGCATGGAGAAATGGCAACACAGTGATACATTGAGAGATAGAGAGACACTTGAACACCAAACAAAAAGTACACTTACTAGATAAAAAAAACAACGAAAATAGAAACAATTAACAATTTGAAATGAGCACTCACATCTCTTCCAGACAACTTTAGTCGCGGTAACAGCGCGAACTTGAAGTTTACTCGCTTCATTGACTTACAATTTCAAACTGAAGCAGCAACAACAAAGATGAAAAGCGTAGACACTTTCCACCCCATTATGCACACAAGGGACAGCAACAAGAACAATATGCAAAATCGAAAAAGGCGCTTTCATTTGCGATACACGACAGAAAGCACGACAGCCTATCGATAAGTAAATATATCGATGATATTGATATTGCTACACAGTAAGTATTTTTAAATACATTTATTCAAATAAATATGTGTCTGCTGGCGCACATAATTAAAAGAAAAACAAATTAGAAATAAAGTTCCTGCCAAAACTATACAGTCAACTGTAAATAACATTGAACATTAAAAAAAAAAAGAAAAGCAGCTTATTTAATTATGATCCCCCACTAATCTTTTACAAACATCGACTCTGTTAACTTTCCTTAAAGATTCTGGCATCCTTGTTACTATAAAGTATCGATAGGATAACTAAATATCAAGTCGATACTCTTTCGATCATATTAACCAGGAATGCTCAGATTGTAATCTTGATTCAAAAAGAAGACTAGAATTGTTTAAGTTCGCAACTGGTGCGCAGTGCATTTAGTGCAGGGCAAGGGATAACAGCAAAAAAAAACAAAAAAAAAAAATAAATAAAAAAAATTAAAGCGCTTGTCTGTCTTGTTTTTTAATATTTTCTTCGTTTTTTTAAATATCTGTGTACATATGTACATATAATTTGCTCCATCTATACTTTACGTGTGTGTTGCCCCAGGATCCCGCCGCATTTGATTTGCTGGCTACCGAAAATTGAAAATTTTGTGTTCCCTCAAACGTTTTCGAATTAAAAACCAATTTGCCTTTGCTATTTTGGGTAAGTAAAATTCCTATTTATTCTTTTTCGTATAATTCTTATGCTGAAAGATTTGTCATCATATATGTACATGCATATTCAGAAATATATACATACATATGTATGTAAATTTGAAGATACTTGTACATAAACATGCATACATATTTACATATGTATATGTATGTACATACGTATGTGCATGCATACAAATTTTTAGCTGCTTTCTGCTTTGGCATTGAAAACTGCTCTAGGCACAGGCATCCATGAATACACACATATGCCTATGCATAAGTACGCAAGAAAAGGCGATGAACGCGAGCGTCAAAAAGTAACGGTGCTTTCTGTTTGAGCGTTCGTTGCTCCAGACACACCAGCACGTCTACAAAGGAGAAGAAACAAGCAAAGTGAACGACCAACAAATTTTAAAATGGCCGCTAGTTCAGCAATTTGAAAGAAACGTATAAAGCGACAGGAATAAGAAAATAAAAAGATAAATAAGATCGGTCACTAGAGATGATAGCGTGCTTGGCTTACGTTTATACATACATACATACATATGTACATAGTATATTCGAAAATTAAGTTGGCTGACTAATTCCAGGTTTAACAAATAGGCTATACATGTTTTTTTAAAAAACTTGTAAATTCGACAATTTGAGTATATGTACATATGTTAAGCTTAAATTGTTTATAGAAACTGAAATTTGGTTGGCTCTACAGGACATATTGAAGATTGGTAAACAGCACATGGCTCTGATGTTGAGGCGTCCAATCACCTCTGGCAGCCGGCAGGCACCAGATCCTTACGACCAATTCTTGGAGAGCCGATGCATGTACCGTAAGCACACGGCCAGGGATGCATCTTGCCTGTTCCGTGTCATAGCCGAGCAGATGTACGACACCCAAATGCTGCATTACGAGGTGCGCTTAGAGTGCGTGCGCTTCATGACGCGCAAGCGTCGCATTTTCGAACAGGTAACATTAACAGCTATCTATATTTACTAAACTACATATATACATGTACATATGTATATATTATGACCATATTTGTTAGCATGTACGTGGCGATTTCGATAGCTATATGCAGGACATGGCTAAGCCTAAGACTTACGGCACCATGCTGGAGCTACGTGCCCTATGCTGCATGTATCGGTGAGTAATCCAGAGTAAAACACCATGAGTCGATCAGTGATTTAATTGTATTGCTTTTAGCCGTAACGTCATCTTGTTTGAGCCATTCAATTTAGGCACTGCCGTCATCTATAATGATCGTTACGTGGATAATTTTCGTGTGTTCTACACAAATGAATTTCACTTTGATTCCGTCTACCTATTGGACTACATTGAAACGGCTGCGATTAGTCAGAGTTAGTTCATAGTTAGTACAAAAGAAAACCCATTTACTATATATGTATGTGCATTTTAGCAATCAGCTTTAAGCTTCTTTATAAGATGCTGTTTAAACTGCCCGACGTGAATTTCGCTGTTGAATCAATGCTGCATCCACAAACTTTCGAATGGGGCAACTATGAGGTGGAGATTGATCATCGTGGCTACTTTGTGCGCATTATTTGTAGTGACGGGCGCACTTTCACTCTCGATTTGCCAGAGCATACCAAGTGCATTCTGGAGAACTATAAATTGTGCAACTTCCACAGCAATCCTAAGCATTTGAGGAGGAACGCGCTGGAGAACAGTTCGAGGCGCGAGCTGCAAATGAATTTCGATTTACCCATGAATAGCTTGATGGCCAACCAAAGCTCCGAGATCCTGCACATGTGTCCCAATCCAATGAACTCTTGTGTGCGACAGCTGCTTGATGATGGTGAGCAGCTTGCAGATTGACGACTGCAGTAATCAAATATAAAATATAATCATATTTATTCATGCACAGGCATCACCCCATTTCCGTATAAGGTGGCCAAGTCCTTGGACCCTTATATGTATCGCAACATCGAGTTCGATAGCTGGAACGATCTGCGCAAGGAGGCCAAGCGCTACAATGTGTATGCTAATGATTATAACTTCAAGGTGAGTTTATAAGTGTTGCTGGTTTCGTACCTCCAATCGAAATGAACTCCACACCTGAATGCCTCGAGTCCCCGGAAGTGATAATTATTTCAAAATCAAGTGCACCCGTAACCTGACTGATGCTAATCATTTGCAGGTGGGCGCCAAATGCCGCGTGGAATTGGTAACCGACACCGAAAGACAACTCTACACTTGCCATATTCAGAAGATTTCCGCTGACAAGTCCTGCTCGGTTGTCTATATCGAGCACTTTGGGAAGAAAATTTTGGTAGGCCGTCCTTCCCTCCTTCCCAATCCTCGGCATACATTCCCACTGTCGTTAAAGCGTTTATTGCTTTCACTAATCGCCATCATTTTTTTTCTCTCACCATCCCGCTCCTATGCTCATCTAACAGGTGCCCTATGAGTCGTTGCATCCAGTGCCACCTGACGAGTTCCGCCCATGGGCTGTGCCCTATCGCTATCAACGCCAAATGCAGCGCATGCATCTGGCCAAGCTCGCCCAGAAGACCAAGCCCAAGTGGAAGAAGACCAAGCTGTACGATGTAGCCAATTACTATGAGGCAAACAACTTGCAGTATATGCCGCTGGATCCCTGGCACGGCTGTCCGCCCATGTTACACGAGCATGGTGTTTTGCAACAGCAACAACCGCCGCAGCAGCAATTGCAGGAACCGATGGAGATTAATGAGATTACCGAGCTGGAGCAGCCGCAGAGTTCGCGTGAGCAGCATTTTCAGGCACGCGAGAAGTCTTCGCGTCCACCGAAGCCGCAACAGAAGCAACAGGCAGCCCCAGCTGCTGCTGCTGCTGCTGCTGCTACTGCCCCCGTAATGGGAGCCACCGCGTTGCCACCAATGGCACCGCCTCAGGTGGAAGTGCCGGCGACCCAGATCGTTAACTATGTGCCCCTTTCTGGAAACGCTTCTCAATTGCCACAGCAGTGGCGCGGCGCTGCACAGCCCATGGCAGAGGAGTTTCCGACTGCCATCTTTCCAGGAGCTCCGCTGACTCCGGACGGATGCATGTTGATGCATTTTGGTGGCTATGCACCACAGCCCATTTCGCTGCAGGCACCGCCACCGCCATTTGGAGCAGCGCCATTTGTGTTTGCTCAGGCGCCGCCGCCGCTGGTGGCACCGGTGGCTTCGATGATGCTGCCAACGGTGGGCACTGTCACCAGCAGCAGCACCAACAGCTGCAACATGAACAACAACACGGCAACAACACCTAGCCAATTAACTATGCGCAGCAGCAGCGGCGAAGATCAGTTGGAGCCGAGGCGCTCGCTGCATGCCAATGGGGAGGATTTGCCCACTGATGTGGGCACCTTGCGCTACTTCTACAACATGGGCGTCGATCTGCATATGCGCTGGTCTAACATGATGCCGCCCGATGAGCAGGTGCGAATGTACAGCAACACGAACGCCAATCAGAACCACAACAACACGGACCAACAAGGAAACAATCATAACGACGAGGCAGTTGCTCTGGTGGCGAACTCCACACCGCCGCCATCGCCGGTTGCAGCAGCTGCTGCCAATCCGCCGAGTGCCTTCGGCCCTGGCACAGAGACAAACGTGGAGAGGGGCCGCGGTCGCAATAGACGTGGCGGATTCAACAGGATGCGCGGCAGGCGTCCGGATCAGCTGCCCGATGTGGCCAGGGATGCGAATTTGTCGCATGCATTGCCGACGCCGACTCCGTCGCCCAACCCCAATGGGAATCAGTTCAACTTTTATCCCACATTGTTGCCGCCGGTACCGCCCCATCCGGCATTTCCGCCACCACAGATGCCGTCACCAATTTTCTTTGCGCCCCCAAAGGTGGCACAGGTAGACTATGCTAGAAATATAAGAAACTGATGGAATTCGTATGAAATCAACCATCTTTTTCATTCTCTGTGCAGCCTCCATATGCCTGGAACATGGGTCCGCCACCGATGGTAATGCCATTCGAGCGCCCTAAGAACCGTGCCACCGGGCAACAGCCATCCCCACCGGGTGTCTACAAACCACCACGTCAATAGAGCATCGACTCCAAACTACTACTACTATATAACCCTATCTACATACAGCATATTCTCGATTTCTATTTAAAACAATCAGCTGAACTTAACATTTGCACAAAAGCAACAACTTCAACTTTTCGGATTGGTTTAAAAGACAAACAACTAACTCTATGCCGTTTTAAATTTGTTTTAAATTTGTCTTTTTTTAAAGAACATTTCGAACAAATTCATACGATATCAAATCAGTTATACTAAATCCGTCAAATGATCGCAGCAATAATTTTAAATATGTAATGGAATTTTATGCGATTTTATTAACTTACAACTTGCACATTTTCGAACAATAGAGCAACAAAATCACATTTATAAACAAACTATTTATACATTTTATTCAAACTTAGTCGCTAATTTAGACTATATAACTTAACCTTTATAAAAATTTGCTTGTTTATACATATTTTTTTAAAAAACAAATGTAAAAACTCCTGGCAAAAAAAAAATAACAATTTATATAAAAAAACTTACGAAAAAATACAAAAAAATGTAAAAAATAAGTATATGTATTGTATATACGCAAAAAAAAAACAAAAAAATGTAACCTTTGATAACCAATAAAAACACTAAAGACACAAAACAAAAGAAAACTGTACGGAAATGCAACTGATTGAAAGAAATTTGGCCAACGGCCCGTTTCGTTTGTACGTGGTATTTGCAAAGCTCTGCTGCCACATTTTGTGTACTGAAGATGGCCAAAAGCAAATATTAGAGCGCTTAAGTAGAAATAATGATAATTCGTGGGAAAAATCTTGCAGCTAAATTTAACAAAAAACAAAAAATTAAAATGCAGGTACATATATGTATATCAATTATAATTTAAGTTGCTATTCAAGTAATCTTTAGATTGTCTGATGCAGGTTGCCCATGACGCTGATGATCAGTTGAAAGAAGCTGGGAAACGCTCGACCCGCGGCCAGGCGCTGATCCCGCAAGCGAACGGGCTGAGGGAAATCATGGTTAGAGTTGAGATTGGGGCTATTTGGGAGTTTGCATCTGTAATAGACTCACGACACTCCGAGCAAAGCTCTGGCCGAGGAAGAGGAGCAGCAGCAGTAGCCACAGAAGATGCAGATGCAGATGCAAAGAGAAGAAACGCATCTTAAATGCTCACTTCTTCTTCTCTTTCTGTTTTTATTTTTATTTAATTGTATATATTTTTGTTGTTAATTTCTTTTCTCTTTTTTTTTTAGTTTTTGGTTGCGCTCGACTGTTTTATATTTTCGTGCTCGACTATTTATGCTTACAAACTGAAAACGCTTCGCAAAAGTGTCGCATTTTTATGCTGATCTCTCAGTTCGACAAATGGGCGGGGGCACCGGCAGGCGACCTACATTCGAAGCTGGAAACTCGAATTCGATTACTGTGCGTGCTTGAACACGCTGTCCCATGCATTAGCCTAATAATTGCTATGATTCGCATTAGGAGGACAAATAGATATAGCCGAGAAAATGGCAATGGCTTCGACCTCTCCCACTGCCACCGGAGGACAACTGATGCACGCAAAATATTAATTATATATGTATACTCAATATTATATTTCATCAAACCTTAACTGAGGCTAAAAAAAAGTTTGTGAAGTTACCGAGAGATACATACATTGAAATACATATTTATTACTCTTTAGTTTCATATAATTGTAACTAAGCTTAATCTAAACTCAAATATGTAACATTCTCTAGATCTCTTATCTGATAGATCCCCGTTATTTTTTGTTAAATGTGAAGTTTTTATCTAGATAAAGCATTCTATAATCAATCAACAACAAGCTGGGCGAAACACTCAGCTTGAACTTAAAAGTTACATTTGTCGCTGACTCATAAACGGAATTTTTGTTGCAAAGCTCAAACTTGGCTAGACAAATATGTTTTAAGCAATTTAGGCTAATAACATTGTTTAAATCTGTTACTCCAAAACTAAACCATTTCTAGATTAGGATAATGTATGAAAAATACGATTATAGATTAGATATCACAGTTTTACATATGTATGTACATATTGTATGTATGTACATATGTATAATAATTTGAAAGTGCAACATACTAAAACAGTATTTTGGGCTAAGGTAACCTCAAAGTCAACTACGCTGAATTTTAAATCGAATGTGTATCTTTTGATCCAAACTCTTTGTTTATCTAGACAAAGACATTCGAATTTTCTCTTGATTATAAATACATATGTATGTTACTAAACAGAAGTTTGTTTTTAGAATACTAAGGCCAATTTCTCGGGATTGTAACCAGAGTCTTAACTATTGCTCCATTTCGAGTACCTAAAGCTATCTATTACTACATCAATGTTTATAGTACCAACAGCTATCAAAGTTTATAGTAGTTGCATACATACATACATATGTACATACATATGTATGTATATCATGTATTATATGTCGTATGTATGTATATATTAAATGTACATACATATGTACATATATCCTATAACATATACATACATACATATGTATGTATGAATGCACAGAGCACAAAAAACAACAGTTTCCCTTAGCGCAGAGCGTTACGGCGGCCGACCACTTCTCAAACGATTCGGAATTATGCATTTGTCTCTCTAATTTCTTGTGCCTACTACTGCACCAGTGCTGCCAGGTTTTGAGACATGAAAATACATAGCTAAAATATTAAAAACAGCTTACAAAATAGCTGAACTCTCTTTATGCATTTTATAACCAATAGCATTCAAAATTTTTATAGCGCTTAGGATTTTATATTAGCTAGAAATGCTATTAAATAACTAATCTGGCAGCACTGCACCGAACCACACTCAACGACAGCTACATACGCTGTCGTCCCGCTACAACGGGACTTTTCCAGCCAACAAAACAAAATCGACAAAGCTATATGCATTCGCCTGCTGCACTCACCATGCCCTGTCATCGAACTCGCATTCTTCGCTCAGGGGAATCGAACGCATACACGCACAAGTACGAAGGCATGCAAAAAGGGAAATAGGCAAGTAGGTAGAAACCACAATTACAGTGCGCGTAAACTTTAATACTATGTACATACATATGTACATATGTATGTATGTATGTATGTATGTATGTACATACTTGCGCTTCAACATATACACACATACATTTACATACATACATACATGTACATACATACATACATGTACATACATACATACATGTACATACATACATACATGTACATACATACATACATGTACATACATACATACATGTACATACATATGTACATACATGTAAATACATACATACATATCAGTTAAAGTCGTATTTTTTAATATTTTCAAATTTTCTTTTTTATTTGTTTGCAAAGAAACCTGCGCGCCCGCCTTGTGAGCGTCCAAGCTGTGTAAAAAACATACATAGTAACTAAGACCAGTAAAGACCAGCTGGCAGCTGGAAGCGGCGACAATGACATCGTCGCTGGGCATCGTCAGCGCTGGGGGGGAGGCGCTTAGTACGATGGGCCCGAATGGCTGGGGCCGTAGCTCTGGCCGCCATAGTTGCCCTCGCGCTCGCCAGCAATGTTGGCCAGGGCGGAGAGACCATGGTTGCCGCCTTGGAGCAGCTGGTAGCCAGCACTGACGGCGGCATTATCGGCGCCGGAGGCATACGCGGGCAGGGCTTGGCCGCCGGGGCCATGCGGTTGTGGGCCGGACACAATGGGGCCGGGCCTGTTCAGGATATGGTGGCCCTGGCCGGTTCCGTGCGAGCCCTGGCCGTAGCCCTGTTTGTTCTCATTGACAAAGTACTTCTCTGCTGGGGGCTTCACCACGTTGACGAACACAGGCTCGACCTTGACGCGGCGTGGGTGGTGCTTGACGTAGACCTTGCGGAGCACGATTGCTGGGGGCTTGTGGAGCACAACTGGGGCGGGCTTGACAACCAATGGAGGATGGTTCACCAGCACCTTGGTGGGCGGGCGACGCACAATGATGGGTGCCGGACGATGGATCAGAATCTCGCCCTTGTTCTGTGGGTAGGTGATCGACGAGGTGAGGGTGTTGCCCTTGGTGTTCACCGGCTTGTAGGGGATGTTCTGGTCGGAGCCATAGCTGCCCTGACCGGCCTGGGCGACGCCAGCGGCATCGGCATTGCCGGCCAAAGCGCCAGCTGAGGCGCCATCGCCGTTGCCGTACTCACCGGCACCGCCAGCGGATGCAGCGGCTGCTGCATCGCCGTCGGCGCTGGAGCTGTAGCCCTGTTGTGAGCCCGAGCCGTATGACTCCTGGTTGCCGCCAGAGCCGTAGTTCGGTTGTACGCCGTAGCTGCTAGCGCTGGCACATGCCTACGAGAGAGAATTAGAGAAAGAGAAAGAGAGAGAAGCAGAAAGAGAGAGAGAGAGAAACAGAGAATAAGTTGGCGAATCAATGAGCTGCCGTTGTGATCTCTGCGCCTAGCTGAGATGTGGAGCAAGTGGGTCATCGATCGATCGACCGATTGACCGATCGACTCGGGCGTATTCGTTACGTACAATTAAGCAGGCGGCTAGCGCCCATATGATGCTCTGTCTGTTCATCGTTTCCAGTCCCAGTTGGCGGTGTCGAACTCGGAGTGGCTCGTTGTGCGACCGTCTGCTGTCTTCTGCTGCCTTAGCTGGCTCTGAGATTTCTTTAAATATGCTGCCATCGAACGGTCGCCCTATGGTACGTGACATTTGGCCCGGTCGGGCGCGTTGTTGCTGCTGCCGGTTGCCGCTGTTCCGCTCCAGCTCGGTCGCATTGTTGTTGCTATTGCCCACGCCAGCTAGCGAACATGGCCAAATGCTGATTACGCTCGCACGCATCTCGGTGCGCATATCTCGGCGTGTTACGTCGAAAGCAACAACAACTAGCACAGCCATATTATAAAACCCATCAGCCAACAATCCGCAAACAACATCTCGTGCATCGTGCGCCGTGCCCTGACACATAAGCCATATCGAGGTTTTCCACAACAGCACAGCACAGCACAGAGCAGAACTGAGCAAAACCCACTGTCTGAGCGCAGATTGTGATTGCCAAATGGCAATTCAACAGTTCCGCATTGAAAGCTCCGAGCGATTAGTGGCAACAGCGCAGCTGATCGCTGGGCTGGGCGATTGGCCCATTGGTCGAGTTACAAGCTCCAATTTCCAATTTTCCATCTTCGATTTCCAAGTCCCTTAACTCACACTCCTAGCTAACGGCATACACTGCAATTAAATTTGCTGCAATTGGCTTTCGATATTACAGTTAGAGCTCCATTGGGTTGCATACACTGCAAACAAAAGTTTGGTGTTTAGTTCTTTAACATTTACTTCATACACTGCAAACAATTTATGTATATTTGTATATATATATATAGTCTGCAAACATTTTATGTATATTTGTATATATATATACATATAGTCTATATATTTATTTTGCGAGTTTATTTTGGCTGACGTGGCTTTAATATTTATATATAAATATACATATATTGCCATTTAAATTTGTGTATACACTGCAAACAATTTATGTGCATTTATCTGTTAACCTTTGAGAGAGCTGCTCTAATGCTTCGAACATATTTCTATTGAAAATTTCTATACACAATGGCTTTCGGTATATTAAATTCGCATATAACTTAAAATTTTATGCACTGCAAACAATTAGGTCATTTGTAGATCAGAGTGAATAATATAATTTTTTTTTTTGCAATTAGCATCAATGAAAATCAAGTTTTTGCCCGGCTCTAGGCACCTTTTTCTATACGTAGCTGATGTGGCTTTAGACACGTTAAATTTGCAGAAAACTTCAACTTTATACACTGCAAACAATTGATGTACATATGTATATGTATGTAATTGCTGGGCTATGGAAATTCTAATATATTTTGGGCGATACGGCTCTAGAGTTAGGACTGAAAATGTTGTTGCTGACGTGGCCTTAGGCTTGCTTAAAATTAGCTATAAAATTGAAAAAAAATAGCTATAAAAATGTATATACATATTTTATATATTACCTATATATGTATATAGAAATAATGTTTGCTATAAGGGTCTGTATAGAGCATATGCATAAAATATATACTTTACAGTAATTGAAGCTTTTTCTATAAGATATATTATATATTCTTTATAAAGATTTTATATAGTATTATTTATGCTTACGCTTGAATTTAGATATATATATGTATATACTCTAGAAAACTATATACATATCGTAGATATATACATATACAATATACAAAAGAAATGAAAATATTTCTCAAGCTTTTCAAGCTAAAACTGAATTGCATTTCAAGCCAAATTTTGTTGGTTTATAGCCCAATATCATATCAGCATTAAAATAATACTAAACTAGTGTCAAGTTCTCTCTTAAGTTTTAATCTATAGAGAACATTATAGCTATGGCTATAAGAACTACCATGTCTAATACTCCATAATATCTGGGTAAACTATTATATCACATTCATGCTAGAAAAGAACGGCACATAAGCATGTATAATTATCGGCATATATATAGAGAGCTTATAGAGAGCTATAAATATATATACAATTATTATTTTTTTTATACATTTATAAGTCGTATAATCGCAGTTCTATAAACTGCCAACGACAGCTGAATTTCTAAAACCAAAAAAGAAAATGCTGAAAAATCAGAAAAGTGTTCAAGTATTCAGCGCTTTTTCGATCTTGGCCCATTTGTTGTCTATGTTTTCGATACGATTTAAGTGCAATATCTGAAGTCGAATTAAGCAAAACAAATCGAGAAATGAAGAAAAAGTCTATTGCATGGCAAGTTCAGAGCTGTAGAAATACATGCTAGACTATGTATAACGGATATTTCGGAGGAACTATCGAAACATGTAAATTGTTTATAAAATATATACTTAGAACAGGTTGTTCTCAGGAGAGTGGAGGAATTCATGGAGCTTTTAGAAAATTCTACTCATTAAAGTCAAGCGATTTCAATTGGATCAGGAAACAGGAAACAAGAGCTATAAAGGTCTCCTTGCTGTACATAGGACAACAAATTTGGACATAGGAGATCATGTCATGAGATATTAATAGGAAATCAGAGTTCCTGATATCTAGGATATTCATAGTAATTTAGGCTACAAATTATGATGCATTCACGAGGAATTTGTTGGGATTTTTTGGGTTTTTGTATTTTAGGCTTTTTTATTTGCATTAGAAAAAAAAAACAAATTTTTTAAATTAAACACCCTCCAGCAGGGCAGCGGACGGACTGCGCGGCAAGTGCCCAGCGGTGCTCGCTTAGTAGTTGGATCCACCATAGGGAGCGGGGCTGGCATAGAGTGGAGAGTCAGCGCCGGCGGCATAGCTGTCGGAACTGGAGCCGGAGTGGCTGGGGCCGGAGGCACCGTGGCCGCCGTAGGACGGTCCCTGGTTGTAGGACTGAGGCTGGCTGTAAGACTGAGGCTGCTGGTAGACGGGGGCAACCACTGGGGCCAGAGGTGCCTCGATCTTCTTGCCTGGCTTGTACACCTTCACGTAGACGGGGTTGAGGCTCAGTGGCGTGGGCACCTTGTTGATGACCTCCTGCTGGTAGATGACCGAGGGCTTGATCTTGTAGATGACGGGATTGCCGCGCACCACAGTCGGTGGGCCGCTGTTCACATGGGCGGGTGGTGCGCCGGGCTGGTGCACAATGATTGGCGGCAGGGGCTGTGTGGCGATCACCTGATGGTTGTTGTGGCCCGATGGCACCAACAGGGAACGGAACAGATGCTGATCAACGTACTGGGGTGAGACCACATTGATCTTGCCCTGACGAATGTTGCTGGCCAAGTTGTTCTCGGCCAGCGACTCGGCGATATCCTCAGAGTTCTTCAGCTTCTGGTAGGTGGGATTGTTGTTCAGCGCCTGCAGCTGTGCCTGGACGCGGCCCAAGCGGCGGGCCTCCTCGGGCGAGGGCTGGATCTCGGCCTGGGCTGTCAGCTGATTCGACGAGGCCTGCGAGCCACCGGTGGCGGCATTCACATACTCATCCAAACCGGCCGATGGACCTCCGGGCAGATACTGTATCGGACCGCCAGCACCACGACCATAATTAGCGCTCACCAGCTAAAAGAAAATCGAACGAGATGCGATTGATAAGAATTGGTTGCCCTTTTGTTGGTTTCTCTACTTTTTGCTACTGAATCAGAGAGCTGAAGTGGGTGTTGGTAGAGTCGGTAGAGTCGGGAGTATTTCTTGTGGGTTGTACATACCGGTGCGGCGGCGACGGCGAAAAGCCCAAACCAGAGACCAAGTTGCATTTTGTGTGATGTCTGACGTCTACTGTTCGCTGGTTGGCACTTGAGCTTGGTCTTTATAGCGGGCCTATGGCATCGCTGTGGCGCTTTTATATCGCGCTCACGTTGCCACAACCATCATGGCCCCGACTACGTGATCTTTGCGATGCCATTGCGCCAACGATTTACATTTCCGATTTCAAATTTTTGTCGCACCGCCCAGCCGTTGGACGAGTCGATGCGATGCGATGCGATGCGACGCGACGCGGCTCGAGTCTTGTTCTTCTTGTTGTACATCTCATTGCTGCTGCTTGGCCAATGGCCAAGATCTCAGTCGCTGTCTGCAATGCTCGTGCTCTGTGAGTGCTTTGTGACAGCTTGGACTCGCCCCACACACGCACACGCACACACACACATAATAATAATTGACAGTTGGCATAAATTGATCTTCAAGTGATGTTCGTATACAATTTTGCCTGTTTCGAGTCTTATCTTATCACGCCCAACAGTAAGCTACAAATCTACTTCAACTATCTGTGATTAAAGTAGCAGGCGGAACCGTGCAAACCCAGCGAGTGCAATTTATCTGGAGCTAACTAGAATATCTAAGTTATATATGTATGTACGTATGTATATCACCTTCGGAAATTCCATTGCACGAAAAGTAAAGAACAAGAATCTGTTGTTTTGCTCTAATGATGTGGCACAATTCATTGTCGCTTCAAATTCATTCTTATTTTTGGTTAAAGAGCTGATCAATTGTTGCTTTAGCTATGCAAATTCGATAGTGAATCCCATTGAAATTCAGTTAAACTTCGGTAACTTCTATTAAATGCCATATTCCCTCATTAGCTGTAGTGTGACACATGGCGAAATGCTGCGACTGAGGCACGCATCGATGCCCTAATACCTAGACACTTACACCAACACATAGGCATGCTCCGTATTGTCAAAGGGTATATAACTGCTCATGGCACTACTTGAATGGTAAGTAAGCTCATCGGTGAGTGTCTTGGGCATTGGATTGCCCAATTCTTACGTTTTCTTTTTGAATTTTCTCTTTAATGGCTTCATTTCGTATTATCTTATTGCGTTTATTAGCATTTCATTATTCTTTTCAATTTGAAATATGATTTCATATCTTTTTTTTTTTTTAATCTTATTTCGTTGTTGGAATATACATATATAATATAGTAATCACACCTAGGACTCTTCATAATTATATTTGAAATTTCCATCAACACTATCTTATCAGGATTTAATAATATTAACTGGTCGCTCTGGCCAATTAAAAACTCCCATATCACCAGCCAATATTATTGAAATATTTTTCTGTTCTTATTCAGGCCAGTTTATCTCTAGTCAATAATTGGAGGAGATCAATGGACATACATATATATGTATGTACCTATACATATTATAATACAATAATGCAAATATAGTATTATATGTAATTCTTATAGCATAATACGTTATATTATTATCACCGACACACAAACAAATACTACTATTTTCTTTTAGATTTTTTCATTTTCGTTTTTTTCTTGCGTTTATTAAATTATTAAGTGCTAAACTTATTTAGTCTCTGACGCTCAGAGTCCGCGCTTATAAAGCAAATAGGTTAGATCGCGAGTGGGTCGACTGCCGAAATCGTTGAATGCCGACTTGAAGGGCAGCTGGCCATCGAAGTCTTCGGAGCGTGCGACACTCGAGCTGGGCGCGGCCTGAGACTGTTCGGCGTGCAGCGTGTCCTCGCTGGAGCTGATGTAGCTGGAAGGAGCCGAGGCCTCCAATGCACCTGGATTCGATTTGTAACGATGGCGCAAGCCATTGGCCGACTTGCCGGCCTGCGTGTGTGAGTGTTGTTTGTGTTGTGTGTGGTGTGTGTGTTGTGTGTGTTGTGTGTGGTGTGGGTGTTGGGGGTGTGTTTGTGCATAGTTCTGCCTATAAACAGAGTGTGTGTTGTATTGTGTGTTGGGCTGTGCATAGCCTCGTTCGTATAGTTGCCTCTGGTGCTCTGCCTGCTGCATAAGGTAGTTGTTTTTGAGCGACATTGCCTCGCCATCGAGACTCAACTGGGAGACCAAATTGGGGTGACCATAGCCAGCGGGTCTACTGAACTGTTGCTTCCGCTGCAGCTGCTGCTGCTGCTGCTGCTGCTCTTCCCGCTGTTGCACCTCTGGCGGCCGTTCGGCGCCCGGCAAATACTCATGATGCACCTCCTCATGTACGCCATTGGTGGTCTGATTGATGATGCGATTGTAGTCCTCATTGGTGCCGCCCACCTGCAGATGAATGGCATGCTTGAAGTCATCGCCCAAATGCTTCAGCCAGAAGTCATCGTTCACATCGCCGGTGGTATAGATGCGCGTCGTCTGGCCGCTCTTGGGCTTGCCCACTCCAGCGCTTGTGGCGGCCATAACATCGATCACATCGTACTGGCCATCCTCAGCAACCTTCGTCGTCACCGTATTGGTATCCAGGTCTGTCTCCAGCTCTTTGTCCATCTCCTCAACGCGAGCTGCATTATTCAGATCACCGCCAATTACCAAATCAGCATCGGAGCTCGGACGGATTGTGGTGCTGCTGCTGAGGCTGCTCGGACTGCTGCTGCTGGTGTCATTCTTTTGATCGTAATTGATTTCACAGTTTATTTACGTTCGTTATGCATTCAGGTTTTTCGATAACTCACCTGCCCTATTGCCAGCTGTGCCAATGCCATTACCGTTAGCATTAGCAGCGGCGGCAGCCAAACAGAGTTGGCAGGGGCGCCCATTCTGATATGTTAAGTTAGCTCGATGTGTGATCTCTGCTCGGGCTCTCCAACTGAACTCAGCGCTCCAAGTGAACTGGACTTAAATACTCGATTGCAGCTGCGTGAGCTTTTGTGCACTAGCCAAAGCGGGCAGCGTGCGCGCAGACGTGATCTATGGCCAGATATCAGATGCATCACCGACTGCATCATCGCTGTCAACCTTGCTTCATCTTTGATGCGTCAGCTGGCCCAGGGTCAACAATAATGGTTAGCACTGCCCGCTTAATGGGCGCATATGAGGCTTCAATAGCTGTGGCGAGTACGCAATGCACTTGTCATTGATGGTGGCCACCATGGCGGCCATTTCCGGTGGCAAGTGAGTGAGAGAGCGAGAGCAAATAAGACAGAGGATGGCATATAAATAAATATTTACTTGTGCATCGAGAGCAACTTCCGCAAAGTGGAAACTGAGTATAAGGCCGGAATGCCACTGCAGAAAGGTTGAAAGCAGTTTACCTTTTTAAAGGTTAAAGTTGATGTTGTTGTTAGTGCCAAGTCGTTTATAATTCAAACATCGGCAAGATCTATCAACATTCCTACATATGTATGTACATACATACATACATACATGTACATCACACATCAATTTATGGCTGAAAATTTCTACTCGAATTTTCTTTTGCATTTGCATTTATTTGGCACGCAAAAATCGTGAAATACGCTTGGAATGTTTATCGTATGTGGATAATAAATGCTCGAACAGATAGTTAAGAAGCAACGGAACCGCTAAAAAGTGCAAAAGAGAAAAAGAGATGCAAAAGCTAATCTATCAGAGATAGCAGAAATCTAATTGCAGCTCACTATCGCATCTCCAGTCAGCCAATAATCGATAGCTAACAATCGGCAAGCTTGGCGCATCGATAAGAAAACGACTTCCTGTTCAAATTTATTAGCATTTCAAGGCAGCTAAATAAGCCGAAAAAAACCATGAATGTAAACGACAAAAAAAAAAAAAAGAGCGTGAGAGTAGTTGTTAACCTTGATAGGAGCACGAATATGCATGCATATGTGAGAGTATGTAGAGAACATGCATATATTAGTATGTTTAAATTATGTATAAAGTAAATGTTAACCATGGTTGAACTACATGTAAATATGTACGCCATAGTCTGTCTTTAATAGTTAATTTAATCTGAAACTTTTAAATGTAATAATTGTTATTTCGATAGTAATAAATAAGCACATACATATTTGTAGTTAGACAAGGCAAAAGTCTTTTATTGAATACTTTTTGGAGCATAACTCAGAAGTTGACGTTGAATTGTGAACGTAAACAGAAAACGCTCCACACACGAACGGACGGGCGGACAGAACGATGAAAAGTGCAATATGAGAAATAAATTAAATACAATTTACAAACCATATATACAAAGTTTTTTACATATATATATAGAGAAACTGTAGTGGAGCGGGCATTGTTCCACTGGCCTAAATAAATGCGCGCCCAGATTTGCGGGTCTCAGCAGAATTTTTTGGCTTGCCCATTGGGTCATCTTCTTTAGTAGCCGTAGCCGTTGCCGTTGCCGCCGTCTCCGTCTCCGTTGCCGTAGCCGTTGTAGCTGCAATGAGAATCGAATCAGAGTGTGAGAAAAAAAAAGCCGCCAATAATTTTCCCATTTATTATAATTTTTTTTTTTGTTATTTGTTTTCGTATTAAGTTTATTATAAACTAGGCAACTAGCATAGAAGTAGAACCACAGATATCCCCCTATATCAACAACCGCACTATATATAAATATACATATGTATAATACAATGATCTATCAGCCCACAGAATTAGTTAAGTGCTTAGGCGAGTGGTGCCTAGAACCAGGCGCGCAGATAGTCTGTGATGGGCGGCACATTGTACGTATCCAAGCTGTAGCCGTCGTGATTGTGGCTATTGTAGCCATACGTTTTCGACGGCGTCGTCGAGTAATCAGCTCTGAGCGCCGATTCTGGTTCGGTGGACGTGTCGAAGCCCCAGCCGCCGAGACGGCCATCGATGAGCTTCTTGAGAAAGTCTGTCATTTGCTTTCTTTGTTCGGGCTCGGGGTCGACCAAGACGCCGCCATATTGTGAGCCGGTATCAACAAATTCCGGATGCTTGTAAACAATGCCCGATATGATGCTATCCAGCTGATTGTTAGCCACGTGCTCCACCGGATAGCCATCGGCGATGCCCAGCACTGGCGGTGCATAGGTGCGCGGGCTGATCGACTGCAGATCGCCAGCGAATTGCAGCGGCGTGGAGCCCTGCTCGAGTGGATCTGGCACCGAGGTGGTCGACAGCAGCGTTCGCAGCTGCGAGTCATCCACAAATCTGTACTCATTGTAGCTGCCCGACAGCGGCGAGGGTATCTGCTGTGGGAAATAGCTCAGCGCCGAGCGCTTGGCCGGTATCGTGTTGACCAACGATGGCGGTGGCGGCATTTCCGATTGCTCCGATATATCCGGCTGCTCGGTATTCCGCTCCGAGAGCTCGGGCTGTTCGGTGCTGCCTGTGCTGCTGAACTGTTGTGCCTCCTCGGCGGCATTGCCTGGCCCGCTGGCTGTGATGGCGCCGCAGCCCATGTGGCACTGGCCGCGCTTAAAACTGGGATTCAGTGTCTCCGGCATGTATTGTATGATCTCTGGCGCCGTCAAATCAATATTGGCACGGTCCCGCTCCAGCAGATCATACTCACCCTTGATGTCGCGCTTGACCAAGTGACGACCCAGGCCTAGCCAGCGCTTGCCATGCCCCACGCCCTGGGCCGATGTCTTTTTTGTCTTACGCTTGATCTTGGCGGGCGTGTGCTCCTGTGCGGGCACCAGCCCAAATATATGCATCTTCTGCTGCTGCTGTGGCGTCAGATCCTTGTGATAGAGCTTAACATAACGCACCGGACGCTCCTGCAACTGCTGCTGGCGCATTATGCGTTTACGCAGCAGCGACCCATGCGAACGCAGGTCACGACGACGACGTATGGCATTGCCATTGGCAACGGCCATGGACTGCTGCTGCTGGGCTACGTACCTTGGCTTGGCAGCGGAGCAGCTGCTGCAGCTGCAGCTCGACTTATCCCGGGCTCGACAATCTGCAATGATGATGAACGAGAGAGATGATGTTAATGCGCATTCAAGATCATATGAAACTATGGTGTTACCCACCTGATTTGTTGACCGTGACACGATCCACCTTGGCGTACAGTTTGGCTGGTTTGACTGTGGCCGGCGCAGGGGTACGCGGCTCTTCGACGGTAAAATCAAAGCTGTAGCTTATCTTGGCCTTGGTCTGCACAGGCTTGTCCACGCGATAGCCGTACTGGCTGCCCTCGTACTTCTTGGGCCTGCTCGGATTGGGCACATTCAGCTGGTAGCCCAACTGGGTGGGGCATGCGCAACCATCCTCTCCCGTATAGACAACCTGAACGGGTGTGGGCGCTGCTGCAACATGGCCAAGCAGCGCCAATACAACAATTGGCAGTAGCGCCATCGCGATCGACATGGTATGGATAGCTATATACATGTAACGGTATATATGTATATATATTTATTTATATCAAATGGTATCAAACGGCGTCTGTTTAGGTATCTGCCGCTCTGGCAACTAGCCCAAGCTTGGCTGGTCGCATTCTTTATATCGGCTTCGACTCCATCCAGTGCAATCTCTCACGCAGCACCAGCGACCACGTCTGGAGTGTTGTCTGTTCTGGCCAGCGGCGGCGGCAGCGACGACTGCGGCTGAACTTGAACTTGAACAATGTTTTTTTTTTTTTTTTTTCATTCCAATTGTTGTTGCTTTCCACTGCTGTTGCAACTTGTTCGCGTTGCTGTTGCTGTTGTTGTTGCTCGCGCTGACCTTTTCAAATAATTTGCGCTTGCGATATTTTCTGTCAAAAGTCATGTTTCCAGCGTTCGTTGATTTCAGTGCCGAATCAAGTGTTGCACTTGGTTTTAGGGGCAGAAAAATGATATAAACATTTGTGTTTGATTTGCAACTGCTTCGCACTGCTTACAGTAAAGTGCAGCGATTGTAGCGGAGCTGATGTATCGATTAATCGATATATTTGCAAAAATCAGCCCACGAAAATCTAAAGACCTCTAAAATTTCGGCCGTTAAAGGGCATTTTCTGTGGTGTGCTTCAAAAAATGATTTATTTTTTCGTTTATTAGCGATGTTTGCTGTATTATGTATGGTATACTTTTAGGGAATCAAAAAAAAAAAAAAAAAAAAAACTGTATTTTTAAAACTGCTGATACAAATGTTTATTTAATCGTGTGTTCTTTGCTTATCGAACATTTTTACTTGGAATTTACTTTTTATGTATTGCTTGTCTGATTGTCTTGAATTCGACATTCAAACAGAAGCATGATGAGCGTGCTCTTCAGATGAATGCATTACACTCCCGTTTCATCTGATATTTTCACCTCAATGTTGTCTATAAACAGCAATGCCATCTCCTTCAGCTCGATAAAAAAAAAGAAATGCACTTGGATATGCAGCTAACTGTTAAAAAGGATCGTGTATTTTAAATAAATTGTAAACGCTAACTAAAACATACATATATCATACATCATCATTGCATCCATCCCCATTCATATACAATTATTTACAGACTCTGCTCTTACTACCTAATAGTAGCTGCCACTATCCAGCTCCTGGCGACGGGCGCTGCGATAGGGGGCGACGCGACCGGGCTTGAAGCCGCAGTCGACCGAAACTTTGCCACCCACCTTGCCGTAGCCTTCACTGCCCGAGCTGGAGCTGTAGCTGGATTTGGAGGAGATGATTTTCTTGAATTTGGGATTCTTGAATTGTTCGGTTATGTAGCCAAGCTGCTTGTATGTCAATTGCGGCGCCGCTTCGTCACTCTCGGCGGCTTGCTCCTCCTCTTCCTCTACGTACTCCTCCTCTTCCTCCTCCTTGGCCACATAGTTGCGCTTCTTCAGTGTGATGACATCGCTCTTCAGCTTAAACAGATTCTCCTCGGGCACATTGGAGAAGAAGATTTTCTGTTGTCCATCCACGGGCTTCTGTGCGAATCCATAGGACAGCTTGGCCTCGGGCACATTGATAGCCTTGCCCGCCTGGACGGCCAGGCTGACGCTGATGGGATCAGCGGGTGGGCTATCATCCCTCGACTTCTCGGCTGCATAGCCAATGCTAAAATGGATTTCATTAATAGCAGCTGTGGATCATAGGCTGAGCATTCATATACTCACTTATCGTATGTGGAGCTGCTGCTGCTGCTGCTGGAGCTGGCGTAGCTGCTATCTTGGCACTTCTGACAGCCGCAGGTGGGTTTGCATGGTGGCTTCTGTGGAAATGACGAGAGTTTTGGGTATCGGTATCGTATTGACTAAGTTCTATCATTGCAAGCAGGTTGTTGTTGCTGATGTTGTTGTTGTTAATGCTTGGCGCACGTACGGGATGATAATGACGACAGAGCGACCGATGATGCCTAAGTCCATAACGATGATGATGATGACGATAATCATGTTATTGTGCTGCTACTGCTGCTGCTGCTGCTGATGATGATGATGATAATTATGTTGATGCAAGCACAACGTTGTTATGGTTGGCCTATTGCTGCGCACATTCGGCCGCTGATAGTGCTTGCATGCGGAAACGTTGATCGTGGCATTGACAGCTTCTACAGAGGATGTGCTCATGTGTGCGTATGTATGTATGTATGTGCGTGTTAGCTTATTGTGCTGGGGCGTAAACTGGGCATGCGTACATATATGTATGCTACTGTATATAGTCTGGTTTGGGGTTGATCTACAATTCTTATGGTTAAATTTGTTAGCCACTTTAGTGGGTTAGTCACAGGCCATAGCCATAGCTCGATGGCACCATGTGCACGGCACGCCTCTTGTGGCAGTCGGCTTGCTCCAAGCGCTGCAGCCGCTCGGCCAGACGCTGTGCCGCCAATGTCTTGGCCTCGATGGCGCCCTCAAGCATGCGACGGCTCAACAGATTGTTAAATGCGTGCACATATTGAAAGAGCTCACGTACTTTGCCGCAGGTCTTCGGTAGCTGGGCGGGCTCGATCAGCTGCTTGCTGCACCAGCAATTGTCGCCGATGGGCGACAAGTTCACCTCGCTGGGCTCATAGTAGCGGGGCCGCGGTCGCACTATCGTCGGTCCCTGGCAGCTCTGGCAGAAATCGGTGCCCTTCTCCGAGCAGACACAAGCTGCCAGCAGCTGGAAATGACGGATTTGGTTGTTAGCAAATTGGGCCAATCTCAATAGAAAGTTCGAGTACTTACGCCCTGAATGCACAGCAGCGTCAACACCAGAGACAACATTAATTTGCTGGCGTGCATTGTTAAATGGTTGATTACAATATATGTATTTATATACAATGTATGATGTTACTGAGGGGCTCGTCTTATCGGTCGCGTGCTGCTCTGAGCTCGTTATACGTTTGAATTGACATCGCTGCGACCCACACGTTTTATACCCAAGATCTAAAGCTCAGCTCAGGTTGTTGATGCTGTTGTTGTTGTTGTTGTTAGTGCTGCTGCTGTTGCTGTGCATTGTTATTCTTATTTGCATTATTACTGATATTCTTATTGCATATGCACGATGTATGCGATTCGCTTTAAATGAAACTCAGCATCGTTAGCTCCATTGGGCAGGGACACTTTCTCATTTCTACGCGCCAGGGTCACAGTTCAGGCTCTTGGGGCGAGCTCAGCTGCGCATCGCTGCTTTCGCTCGGCGGCAGCACGTGCCCAATGACCCATCGCCCAGTGTGCAGCGACAAGTGGATGTTGTGGGATGTGGTGATAAACGCTAAGCCGCGCGAAACTTTGCGAATTCCATGAAATTCATATCGCTAATGCTATAGTCTCGTTGTCTCTCTCTTTCTCGCTGTCTCTGTCTCAGTCGCGTCGACGGTGACGGCAACGGCAACGTCAACGCCGACGGCGACGCTGCCAAAAAATTAACAATGAAATTTGTGCAAAATCAAGAGCATTTGCGAACGATTTGCCCGATTAGCGCTGCGTCCCAATTCCCCGGTCAACGTCAGGGTTCGCCATTTCCATTGGTCCGTTGGTAGCGAAACTAGGCCATTGACCTAGTTTCTGTTTTAGTAAATAACATAGCAGACGTACATATTTGCAAATTTGCGATGTTGATTTGTCTATGGATGTGACGCACATACAAATGTACATACGCATGCATGTACATACATACATACATACATATATTTGTAGACATTGAATGCACAGTTACGTGCATATGCTTGCAGCTTAACATTTATCGATATTGAATTTTAATCGATATTAGCAAATATGCGCAGCGTTAATTCCATTTAAAATTGAAAAAGTTAGAAAAATCATTTTTTTTTTTTATTGATTGTTTTGCAAAATGTTTTCAATTGCAATCTGCGCACATAGCAGGCAGTCTATAAATTAAAAATATTTATTATAATATAAATATATATACAATCGCCTACTAACGGTTCACAGGGCATTTTTAAATAATTAACACACGACAATTATTAGATTCGAAACAAGCTGTAAGTAAAACAAAAAGTTAATCTGGGTGTAAATGTTTGAAAAACCAATTTTATTATACCTACATACATACATATTCTAGCGAGTAGGGATCAGTACGTAACTACAGTGAAGTCTAGCTAAGTATATTTGTGTAATAAAGTATACATACATAATTCTGGTTCAAATTGATTCAAAAAAATTTGTTTTTTCTTATTTATTATCAATGGGTGGACCAAAAAAAAGTCTACATTGAATCTGAATTAACTGCATGTCTGAGTGATTTAAGTTCTAAAATCGCCCAATTAAATAATATTTAGTCCAACAGTCAAGTCGAAACTAGTGAAGCCCCAATATAGTCTATCCCCATCGTGAACGAGTATACTAAGTGATTCATAGCACGAAGTTGAAGGGGTATTTTGCTTATCGGCCTAGCTATATGGCAAGTATGGGCTGTTCAATTATGGGAATTTTTACTCTTTATATTAGTCCCAATATACATCTTTTTTTTGTTGTATTCCACAAGATATGCTACAGAAGCAGCTTCAGCTGCGTCGCTGATCATGCGATAGACGCGTGCTCCATTGGGACTTTCAGCCATTTGGTTAATTACAAATGGTCATAGCCATGACACCCGCCGTGGATGCGCACGGCAACAGAATGTACAGAATGCGAAACAGAAGGCAAGGGAGGCAGAGTTCGATCACCTTATCGCCAAGCGGACGAAGTATAAAAGCGCAAAGCGAGCGGAATAATGAGCTCAGAGTAGCAAACCCGGAGACAGATAGATAGACACAGAAACAGCCAGCGAGCGAGTCAGTCAGTCAGTGAGATTAGGACAGTTGACTTGACGCAATATCAGCTTAAGTCTCATCAATTCAATTGCGATTCCCACACATATAAGACACACGTGGTACACAGACCGCTTATCAGCCGCAACCGAGTCTAGCAGTTGGCCTGGAGCGCATCGGTTGGATCAGTACAGTTGTACAGTCAAAAGTGTTCGGAACAGCAGTCAGTCTACAGTGGGTATCCTGTGGCAGGTCGTCATGGCAGCAAAGAGAATGGATCTAAGTGTGCGCACGTTTCTGGTGCTGAGCGGCTGCTCGAATCCGCTTGGCCAGACGCTTGCCCAGGAGTTGTGCGGCCGCCTGGCACCCGGCTCGATGGCGCTCATCCTGGACGAAAATTCCGAGAAATTGGAGGATTTGAGACAGCAGCTGACATCCGATGCGGTCCTAATAGTTCCTGGCGTTTGGGATGCCCAGCATAGCAATGGCGTGCAGCTGCTGGAGCAGAGCCTGCTGCTGGCCGGAGATGTGCCCTTCCAGCGCACCATCATGGTGCACAACGAGGGCGAGACTGCAACGCATATGCTGCTGGAGCCGCAGACGGAGCAGACCTGGCTCGAGTATGTGCAGCATCAACTGTACGCGCCGGTGGCACTGAATCAACGCTGGCTGAACGCCTTCCAATTGAGGGGCATCGAGAAGCTGGCCATCAATGTCACTTCGTCGCTGCAGGTGCGCCCGTTGGTCTACAGCACGTTGCTCTGCTCGTGCAAGCGGGCGCGTGACATGTACTTCCGGGCCATGGCCTCGGAGGAGGCACGCGCCAATGTCCATGTGCTCAGCTATGCGCCAGGCTTACTCGAGACGCATCAAACCCATTGCGATGAGAACGGCAACATCCTGACGCCCGAGGAGTTAATCGAGATGCCGCCAGAGCGAAAATTGCCGCGAGTCGAGCCGCTGCACTCCACACTCAAGCTGATCAACATCCTGGAGAAGACCGCCTTTGTCTCCGGCCATGACGTGGACTATTACGACACCTTCTTCTTATGAGTAGTAATGCAGTCGTGGTCTGTGCATCCAATTGCAATCTCTTATTGCAAATGGCTTGCACGGGCACGAACTGCCACTGACATGCTTTTTAACATGGCTAACGGTATCGACCTCGATTTTGTCCAACTGAATACGGATATGAATAAAATATGGCTGCTGATCCTTGTGCTACTAACTGTACAATTTGCGTGCTACGCAAACGAGACACACGAAAACGAAACACAAAACAATGCAATTTTCATTTTTAAATGGGGGTCTGATAAGGGTATTGATGTGGGTACTACCTCATTGGGCCTGATCTCTGACCGATCTTACAGAGATAATGAATTAAACAGCCAGAATACGAGCTGTGATTAATTTTAGAACAAGTTTTCTCAAAAACAGCTTAAATAGATACGGCTGGATAATGCGATTCACTAGTATGAACTTGTAAATATGTACATATACATATATGTACATGCAATATGCATACATATGTGCATATGTATGTGTGTATGTATACATATGTATGTATGTACATCAATGAAAGGACAGTCAATCACTACGTTATCAAAGGTTTCGACATTTTCGCTTGCAGTAGGCGTGGCAGTTTCGTACAAGTTTTTTAAATCAAGATAAGACATTTTATAAAACCAGCTAATTTGTAGTACAGCACGTTTATAAATTCAATTTTTCTAAAATCGAAAAAGCACAAATAAATTACCAAATGCTTTGAAGTCTTACTGGTCACTCTGTTGCTATGTACATATGACATCCCTTGATTTTGTTATCGATACTTTTTGCGTGAAATTCAAGCTTACACATACACCTACAAAACATCTGATTTTTGGAATGTCCCTCTCTATCTATCGCAGATTTGCTATACGGGGGGAATGACTCAAGTGTTATCTCTGCGCTCGATTAACCATTCACTAAAAAGCGCAAGTCTTCCGAGAGCAACGCAACATTATCGCTGATAAGACTCAATCACAATCGCCGGCTCAGCAACAATGTTGCTGTAATGAGCGAGACAACTGAGCCATAGCGCAATAATTACACTGTCACGCACACACAAACATACATACATACATTCATGTGTGTAAGTACAGCATTAATAGTTTTGGTGCTCACCAAGCAAACATGATGTTTGGCAACCACGAAATCGTAAGCAATTGGCCAATTGGATGATATTTATTCATACATATGTTTCAATTGATTGTTAGCTTAACTTGTAATCTTAAAAAACTATTCATATTCAATGTAAAGAAGGAGGAAACACTAAGCAAATACACTAAGAAAAATTGTTGTTCACGATTTAACGCTTAATAAGTTTAAAAAAATGTTTTCTTCAATTATTAAATATATAAATAAGTATAATAATATTTTAACCAGTGTATTATTATATATTGTTTTCTAAATCCATACGGTAAGCTCCAAAACTAGTTCAATTAAAAAAAAAAGCTTTTTCATTAATTTTTTTCAGTGTAATTTAATTTTCTAATGCATGTATGTACATATATATGTACATACATATGTATATTTAGAAAGAGCATTGCTCAACAGACTCTCAGTATTCAATTAAAAAATAGAAGCTTTTAACAATCTCTTATTTATTTTTACTTAAGATTTCGTAAGATCATTAAGTATTTTAGTTATTTCGACCTTGAAAGTAACTGCACTAGCATTCCGCACTGTACGAGCAGAAAGCTATTGATAAGCGACTGCTGTTTAAATTCATTTGCAGGTTTATTATGCGATCTTAAGTGCGACAATTAATAAGCAATTATCATTTGAATGGGAATGTAGAGCCGATAACCTTTTTATGCCGATGTCAGGCCAAGCGAATCTTAAAGCGGTTAAGCAACTATGTATAAATTGGACAACGTAAAACTCGTAAACGTAAATACATACATACATATGTACATGCAGGCATACATATGCCTATACGCAAATATGTGTGTGTGGGTAAGCAAAAGCTCATAAAAATTCCCAAATGTGAAAGTTGGGAACAAAGCACGACAAAAAGAGGCTCAATTTCTTATCGATATAGTTATGACACTTGATACACTAATGTGACTTAGGCACGAGCATTAAACTTACAAGTGTCATAACCTATAGAAGAATCAACAGCTGCAGCGCACACACACACACAGACACACGCACACACATACGGTATATTTTGTTGATGGTATAAACTGATACAGATACATACACGTTTCAAAGCTTTTGAGGAAGCTGCTTGAAAGCTGCCTTTGGTCGACAGTCATAATAAACCTGCAACCAACTGTTGACGCATCAGCTCGCGGTTACGGAGTAAAACTTGCCTTTCGCCATGAATTTGGAGCAGCGCACATATTTACTGGTGACTGGCGCCTCGCGGGGCATTGGTCGCGAAATGGCCCAACAGTTGGCGCGCCAATTGAAGGCATCGGGATCGTTGGTCGTATTGATGGGCCGCAGTGAGTCTCTGCTGCAGGAGACCAAGTCAACCATACTAGCAGATCGTCCCGAACTGGCAGTGCACACGTATTTGCTGGAGCTGGCCACAGCCGATAGCTCGGATTTTGCGCGCATTCTCGACGAGACGCTGGAGGGCAAAGATTGCAAGGAGTTTGAACGTGCGATTGTGGTGCACAATGCTGGCACATTGGGCGACACATCGAAGCATGCCCGTGAGATGGGCGACACCAAGGTGCTGGAGCAGTATTATCACATCAATCTATTCTCGGCGCTGGCATTGAATGCTGAATTCATGCGCACCTTTGCCGGTATTCCCAAGCTGGTGGTGAATCTAAGCACATTGGCCGCTCTGGAGCCATTCCCCTCGATGGCATACTATTGCACGGTCAAGGCGGCACGTGAGATGTACTTCCGAGTGCTGGCCCTGGAGGAGTCGGCGGGCAAGACATTGGTGCTCAATTATGCGCCTGGCGTCATCGACACACAAATGACGCTTCAGGTGCAGACAGAGTCACACGATCCGGGCTTGGCGGCCGCATTCAAAGAACAGCGCGAATCGAAGACGATGCTCACGCCACAGCAAACGGTGCTCAAATTCATACAGGTGCTACAGGCAAAGAAATTCAAGTCCGGGGATCATGTGGACTACCGCGACTAGAAATATAAATATCTGATCTAAATATACATATGTATACATACATATATCTATATTATATACAATAAATGTAAGTGAAAATTTAATCTGGTTCTATGATATATTACGCTATGTTAACAAAATACAAATAAAAAGCTCGTTAAACAAAAGTATAAACAAACTTGAAGCAATTCAAAAGAAATCGGCTGCAGCGCTGCGTCTTTTCGCTGGAATTTTAAGTAGATCGTCTGTCAGAGTGGAGCCCGTGTCGATGGGCGTGACAGCGCCGGTGGGCGTGCTCTTGGCCGGAATCTGTTTGCTATTGACCGTCGATGACATCGTTCGTACCACACTCGGAGCCTTGCGCTTGCGCGCCGCGGGCGAGGGAGTCAGCAGTGGAGTGTGAGTGCTTCGTAGTCCCAGTTTGCCTGTGGCCAGGCGTCGAGCGGCTGGTGACATGCTCGCCAAGCGCTCCATGTTGGAGCGCACAAAGGGCGAACCGATGTTACGACGAGCTGTGTTGAGAGCCTGCTGCTTCTGGTTGCGCATCTTTTCGCTAACCTTCTCGGCCAGCGCAATGGCAATGTTCTCCCGGCGCGAGTTCTCATTGATGTGAAACGAGGGTCCGGGCATGTTGCGTAGCGGTGTATCCCCGCCGTCCAGACGAAAGGGCGTGCCATCGATCTCGCCCCAGGTCATGATCGGCGAGAAGGCTTTGCCGGGTCGCGGCGACGGCGAGCGCAACAGATCAAAGCCCCTAATCCTGGGCGTGTTTGTGCTTGACTCCTCACTAGTTGGATTTTTATTGGCATTGGCATCCGGAGGCTTCGTTTGCGCCTCCAGCTGGCACGTTGCCGGCAGTCTTGTGGCATCGTGTTGTATAGTTAGTTTGCGTTCCTGGTGCTTCACATTTTCTTGCTCGGACATTTCGACGCCATCCGGCACATACATGACAGAGTTCTTGTTGGTGTACTTCCAGGTCTCGATTTTGCGCAATGGGTCGGGTGTATCGAACTGCTGCTCAATGCCGGGCAGCAACAGGGCTCGCTGTAGCTGATCCGTGGACAGCTGCTCATGATTGTACAGAACTGCGTACTTCTGTCGCAGTTTCATCTCTGCTGTCTCGATGATTTCCTGAAAGCTTTGATTGTCCTCGCTAGTGTAGTTGTGTAGAAAGCTGTCCAGCGACATCTTACGCGAAATGGCATCCTGGTAGCCACCTTCTGCACTGCTCTGGCTGGCACTGCTCTTCTGGCTGCTGGTGGTGGAGTTCGGAGTATTTGGAAGCGGAGTTGCACCTGCGTTAGCTGTGCTTAACGGCGTCTCAAATGTTGCTGGCGACATTGCTGTAATGCAATAAAGTAATTTGATAAGAATCATTGTCACACAAACCCGTACAAGCTTACCATTGTTGCGACTGTTCCTTCTGCTACTTGCGCCGGAGCCACGACTCAAGCTGTAGCGCGCTCGTATTTCGGCCATTTGCAGGAAGTCACGACGCGACTCTGCATCGAGGTAGTCGTTTTGTGCGCGCAGCCGTTCCAGATCGGGGAAAAAGTCACGCTGTATGATCTTGGACATCTCCTCGATGTAGCGCTCCTCCGTTAGGATCTTTGGTTTATGCTTACGTCCGCCCGTATTGCTTGGCAAAGGCATCTTAAATTGCGCTAGTTCACGGTCCTGTACTTTAGCAACTTCCATGGCTCGGCTGCCAGGAGTGCTTGGCGTCTTCGGTGTGTCAGTCATTGTGCGAAACGCCGCTTAAAATATTAATATTAAACGGCGTCAATTGAAAATATAAACACGACTTAATCTGTAAAAAAACAGGGATGGTAATATAAAATCTATCGATTGCTTTTAATTTCAGGTTTAAAAAGTATAAATTTGATAAGCATTTAAATGATAGCAGTATTCAATAAACCAAATACTTTACAAAATACATTACTTTGTGTTTCTCAATTGAAATATTTTTATAATTTTCGATGGAACTTTCCATACTACCGATTTTCACTTATCGATGTTTTATCAGCAGAAAACATATGTTTGATGAACGAGAGTTGCCATACTGTTGCAAAACTATCGCAGCAGCTATTTATATATCGATTGCAATTTAAGATAATATTATGGGCACTCCCTTTCCCCGACATTCGAAAAGTGCGTTAAAGGTAACGGGTTTTTTGCTTTCAAAATATTTGAATTAACTGGAAATATATAACGATCATAGCAACACAGAAATTTTTGCTCAGTATATTTCATATAGTTGAAAGTATGTAACTTGTCAAAGCCTCAAAAATTGTTAAAGCGTTAGTGCAATAAGTTTGCTTTCTAAAATTTTTATTTTAATTTTTGGCTCGCGAGCATTTTTTTATACATATTCAAGATTTGAAGAGATTATCGCACAGCGACACAATGATCTACTTCGATAATTTTATTATAATGTGCTTTTTAATTTCCATTTTCCTTCCGGCTATTTTGATTGTCATCATGTCAGCGTGCCGCTGCAAAGAATATTTGGGACGCAAGTGGCTGAAGAACCAATATGATCTTCTACCAAACACTGCAGAATGCTCAATTTGCTTGGAGAACACCAAGGATGGTGGATTAAGTGGCGCCTATCGTCTACCATGCAGCCACTGGTTCCACAAGACTTGCCTGCGCAGGTGGATACAGCAAAACAATACCTGCCCAAATTGTCGTCATGTCGTTAACTATTGGAATGGACAAAGGCTTTATCCGCTCACACGCATTTTGGTTGATTTCGATAACATAGAGGACGACGATCAATTGATAATGCAACCAAGAGAACCACCAAATTACTTGCCACGCACGTGGACCCGTATGCGTACCTCTAGAGTGCAGATTTTGTTTTAAAATTATTTAGATATATGGAGACACACAACTGCAGCAAGCACATACATACATACAAATTTACAGGGACCTCTTTAGTAATGCACATTTTTGTTAAATTATAATTTGATGTTAGTATTCAAAATAAACATTGTTATATATTCGTTTCGCAAGGCCGCCAACAGCAACAACAACAACAACAAAAATGTTTAAAATAATAATGGGAAGGTTGATAATAATTCTATAGTATCAGTGCGGCTATTCTTTACATAAGAGTTTAAGCGAATTAATATACTTAAATTAAAAGGAGAAGGAGGAGGAGGAGCACTTGGCTGCCATTCAAAGCTATAGATGGGAGCTCTTAATCAAAAACTTTGCTTATTGACATTGTTAATACCATCTCAGAAGCCAATTCAAATGGATTTTTTTTTGGCTCCTAGCAAAACATACTTCATGGAAAAGTCGATCCTCCACCAAATAAATAACTTTTACAACTTTTAATATTAAATTGCTCTTCTAAATTCCTCTGTGAATTGATTTGAGCTATTAATTTGGGATATTTGATCTGATTATACATCGGGAATATATTGTATATATTGATTTATTGACTATTATAAAATATTTCCCATATAAGAATACGGTTCGAGATAGCTTGAAGTTAATCTATATAGTTTATACCTCTTGATCTCTACCGACTCGCAGTTACCATCTCCCGCTATCTTCATCTCTTCCAGTAGCTGTAGTTTTAGCTCATCTATATCGTATATCCAATCTGCAGCATCTCCATCTACTGCTCGACATCTCATCTTCAGCTCGTTTGCTTTGCTCTTGGTATCTGCATTATAATTTATATAATGCTTAACTTGTGTTTTCGCTTTTCTCGATCTTTTCACAATAAGAATGGCAATAATTCCATTGAAAATGACTCAATTTTCCAATGGAAAGTGCCATCGACATCAACATGCCATTATCATTATCAAACAAATGCTGCAGCAGACATAGAAGAAGATGCTGCTGTTGCTGCTGCTGCTGCTGTTGCTGCTCCCCTTTTGCAGTTTGCCGGCTTGGCCAACAAATCTGTTAACAGTTGGCAATAATTGTGCAGCAGAAGAAAACATCGTGTCATAATTTCAGTGGCTGCTTTGTCCCTTTTCGGCTGGCAGCATAATGTTATAGATGCTATAGATGCTATAGATGTACATATGTAAGTATGTATGTATGTATGCCAGCTATTTTTGGGCCTTTGCCTTTTATTGTTGCAGAGGCAGCAGCAGCAGCAGCAGCAGCAGCAGCAGCAGCAGCGCCGTTGTCATCGATCGCATTAATTTTGGTAAGTGCGTGCGCCGGAGTCGCGCAGGATGGCTGTGCCGGGTCCGGGGCATCGGGCCTAAGATGCTTGGAGGAGACAACTTTCAACACGCTGTGGCAAACCGATTTTTATGGCACGACATTTCCGAGCAACAGTTTCTTGAATTACTCGCTCAATTTCCGCTGAATCAACGAGCGACGCTCAAAGCAACTGATAGTTGCAACTGCGACTGCGACTGCGACATGCCACGTTAATTGATGGCCTGTTGCAATATTGTGTAATATTAATTAGCCCCCAGCGACAGCCATCAAAATATCATTTGTTCATACATACATATTTGCGCACAGGCATTTTGCACTCAATGCGCTCCTTTTATTTCATCATTTTCACGGCTCATAAACCCAACGACTACTTTGTTGCCCGTCAGCTTTGTTCTACTCCTCCCATCTGGCTGCACTTTCCCTTCCCCTACCCATGCTATCCTTTTTCATTTTTTTATTACCGTCGAATTGTCGTCGTCGTCGTCGTCGTCTGTTGGCGGGCACGTGCGTCTGGCATGACTGTCTGACTGCCTGCTGTGGGGGCTTCTCATGTGGGCATGCTGCTGCACAGATTTGTTTGTGGGCGTGCCAGCAATATGTCAATATCCACTCGAGAGTCGCGCATGCGTGCGCCCCAAATGCCCGGAAAAGGTGGCCACAAAAAAAAAAAAAAAAAAAAAAAATGAAGCAGAAGAAAAGGATTGCAGCACTTCACAACTGCTTCAGACGTTAACTAAGCTAAGTCATATGTAAATTTAGTTATATACATACATAGTGCTTGGCTTAAGAGACTAAAGCATACCCTGCACAATAGAGCAGATAATCAAATACGATGAGCATTGGGGGTAATCTGAGCTCTGTCTAAAGATTAATAATATCATTATTGAAGAAACATTTATATCCAATTATGATTAATGATTCGTTTTTATTAAAGAACACCCTTAATGTTAATTGATTAGTATTGCAAAACTACATGAATAACAAATATATAAACTTTTAGGTAAATTCAAACCTAAATGTCTAGAACTTAAATATATAATTTAATAATAATAACAAACATAAATTTTTAATATTTGTGTATAAATGTATATATAATTTAATAATAATAATAAACATAAATTAAAGTTTTGGACATCTCTGACTGCTTAATATCAATTCGCTTGGCAATACAATTGAAAGACCACATTATATCTCAGAATTTGATATATACTCAGCTAGAACAAGATGGCATTATAAGAGCTCTGACATTATATGACAAACTCTCTCTAAAATTCCCATCTAATCATTTCCCATCTCCATAAAGCGAGTTTCAAGTTTTTCATGAAATAAAATCCACATTATCCAACGTTATTTCTTAAAAAAAAAATGAATATCATATACAACATTTTTTTGAATCAGCATAGCTAATCAATAGTGTTATATCACTAATTTAGTTAGTTCCAGTAAAATCAGACTTTTCGTCAATACGAATTTTCTAAGCTTTGCAAAGAGTTGAACCGATTTAGTTTAAAGACTCCGTATATCTAGTATTGGTCTTGGAATGTCTGCATTAATATATATAGCACATTAAAATATAGGGCTTCTGCTATAACAGATAAAGAATTTCTCTCAGTGGGGCTACCATGAAAGATCAGCAATTTACAGACGAGCATATATGTATGTATATGCACATATGTATGTATGTATGTCAAATGCGAGCGACAAATGGAATGATGGACAGCCGGACGAACAGCCGTACAGCCGTACAGCCAGACGGTTAAACGAACGGACAGCTGGATGGACAGACATTGCACTGCAGTGGGTGTACATTGTAGGAAACTAATATACACTATTCACTTCGTAAAGGAGTATATGCATGACAAATGTTTGTCCAAATAACAGAGCTATAAGCTTTAATTAAAACATATACATATATTGGTATAACAAATTAGGCCAAGTTTTAAGTTGCAGCCAAGTCGAGTCATGAACAACTTGTACTAAGATTAGCTACATGTGAAAGGCAAGTCATTTCGAAACAGATCGACGGCAAGTCAAGTCTCTGCACATCTGCTACAGGGTATTTGGGATCGGAATGAAGAGGCAGAGGAGACGTGCCAGTGCACGTAGAATACCAAACAGACGCGAGACGCGCATAAACAAAGGTTCAAGTGTCAATGGCAAAGCGGGGGAAAGTAAAATATAAACACGGTTTCACTTTCAAAGCGATTAGCTATGGGCGCGCCTTGAATTTGTGCGGAAAATGTAGCAATAACAACAACAACAACAACAACAACAACAACAACAACAACAACAACAACAGCAACAGCAACATTTTTCCATAGCAACAGAGCGAAATTGATAAGAATAACAGACGTAGGCAAAGGCAAAAACAAAGACACAGTCGCAGTTGCAGTTGCAGTTGTTGTTGTTGTTGTTGTTGTTGTTGTTGTTTTGCCACTTGAAATCCTTGAAGTCATTTGACACCAACAGACGACAGGGACGAACGCAAATATCGCTCGACCAGGCGACACACCGCACACCTACAACAGTGACACACACACACAGACGCACACACACACACACACACGCACACATATGTATGTGTAACTGTGCGACCTACCGCAGTGCATGTCGGCCATAAATATTTAAATATTGAATGCCGATATTCATTTTACAGTGGCATCCCGAAATCAACTTTCAAAGGGTCGCACCATCTAATGGCCAGAGCCCAGCTTAAGTGCCTGGCGTCTGTCCACTCCATTATCACCATCATTATCATCATAGTCATCATATCGAAGTTGGCCTTGCAATGCATATATGTATGTATGTATGTATACATATATATGTAGATACGAGCTAAATGCTGACTTCACGCCATTCATCGATAAGGCTTATCAGCCATTGAAAGAGACCACCGAGACTCCGCTTTTGATTATTGTATATAGCTATATAGTTAAGACAGCATAAAGCTTAAGGCATATACTATATGTACGAGTATATACATATACTATATACTATATACTATACTATATCTAATCTTGAGTGATATCTATGTATACTCTCTGATTCAGTTCACAGTTTTGTGTTGCGTCACACTTACCAATGCACGTTATGATTCACATGCCATGGACTTAACTACTCAACAGGTGATGCGTTTATGGGCAGGTGCTCATTACAGAGAAGTCCACTCATACTATTTAATTTACAAGCAGCACAAAGAGGAAGTCAGTAGTTAAGTGCATATCTTCCAATTTCATGATTTATCATAAATGATTTGAATCAGCCCATAGAATAGAGTAAAAGTTTCTCGCCTATATACATACATACATATAAGTATATATTCATTATACCAAGCCGAAGTCCCCAGTTGGCTTAGCTCTTAAATTATTCCCAATCTTAAATTAATGCTAATCTCTAATACATGTGTTAATAAATATTTATTTATTCTATATTGTATTTTATTATTGTATATATAACTATAATACGGTTCTATTCATATCGCTATCCGTATCTTTGTATTACTCTATATATATCTATTTGTCAAATTGTATGTTGTAACCCCTTTATGCTGAATCCAATAATCTATCCATAATTTATTAGGAAACCATTTCTACACTCCCTAATTTATTCTCATATTCTAGAATTTTTGACAGTCGCAATTGAATTTACAGTAAATCCTTCAAATTTAAATGAAATAAACTAACTCTAACTAAACTCTCTTGAAACTTGGGAAAGTATAAAAAAAGTTTTACGAAATAAGAAGAAATAAAAAACAAGTAAGAAAGCTCTAGTCGAGACTGCTCGACTAGGAGATACTCTGAACCCTCCGTGCTGATGTTCCAATCATTCTGCACACATACAAACACGTGCATCCACCCCCACGCATAGGCCCGCGCTCTGCTAACTGCGCAGTAAGCAGCGACTGCGCTTGGGCTGCGCTGCAGTGTGGGCAATATTATGAGAATTTATTTGTTGAATAATTTCAGTTGTAGACGTACAATCCTAATGAAACTTTCAGAACGTAATCATTATGTGTAAATGTGTGTACATTCCAAAGCACAAGTCTCTAGTACTTGATATACGTTTTTTACAAATTTGGGGCGTAGGGGCGTGGTATCCAAAATCTGTAAATTACAAAATGTGTGTGCCCATCAAATGTATATACACAGTAAATCTGAAGTCTCTAGGTCTAATAGTGTTCAAATTATGCTGGAAAAACAATATAAATTTATCGATTATCCTCGATAAAAAAGATATCGAATGAGTTATCGAAAAAAAATTATAAATCCGTACTGCGTATGGTATACACGAGTATGCATACAAAATTTCAGCTCTCTAGCTCCTTTAACTTCTGAGATCGACGCACTCATACGGACGGACGGACGGACAGACGGACAGGGCTATATCGACTCAGCTCATCGTCCTGATCAAGAATATATATACTTTATGGGGTCTGCGATGATTCCTTCTGCCTGTTACATACTTTTCACAAAACCATTATACCCTGATTTCCCATTTTCAATGGGTTCAGGGTATAATAATCAAATAGCTTTCCTGATAGCTAATATAACTGTGATTGTTCTTATACTCTACAGCAGCTGGAAAATGAAAATTGCCTTCGATTATCGTATATATGTATGTATGTATGTATATGCATATACATATAATGCTTTGAATCAAAAGCAACGTTTTGTCTAGAGACTTAGGGTATTACAAATCGAACTAATCGACTCTGTTCCGTTGCAGTTGCAGTTGTTGTCTACGTAATACACTCAGCTCCGCCGCTGCCTGGCTGTCTCCCTCTCAGGCGACACATCTGCTTTAATCAGTTTCTTCTTCTTCTTCTTCTTCTCGTTGCTGTTGGTGTTATTGTTTTTGTTTTTATGAATTTTTATGCAAGTGTTGAGAAATTAATGGGCTCCCAGTTTGAGATCGTGAACGCTCAACTGAATGCCCAAATGCATGCCAATTTGCTTTTATTTATGGAGCCAACAACAACAGCAACAACAACATCGAATGGCGGTATTAAATTTTAGACGCTGCGAAAAACTTGGATAAACGGACCCCGTGCGAGCATGACGTATGTGTGACAGCTCTTTGATGATCATCCATTTGAAATTGCCCGGAACATTTGGGATGTGTGACACGGCCAAAGTTCAATAGCGCTATATAATCAATCTCCTGATACCAGGTTGCTACCCCATAGCTATACGTCACTTTTTAGCTATTTATATATAAATCTTGTATTGAATTTTTGTTGCTGCTTTTGGTTTTTTTTTTTTTTTTTTATGGATTTGTATTGTGACTAATGAATGTCGCGTTTTGACGTCTTGTCACACGGCTGATTTTGTTTTATGTTTACTTCCTAGACGCAGCTCTGACAACGTGTGAAATCGAGGCATAGCTCCAATCCTAGGTATATAGGTAATAGAGCTACATACATAGGCACATACAAGTATGTATGTGCATGTGTATTTGTAGTCTAACATATGTATAAACGTCATAAATTGTGCCGTTACTAATGATAACGGCAACACATGGCGTTGTGCGGTCCCACGCCTTAATATAAGTACATACATATATAATACATGGTATATGTACATATATACGCATATTGTGAATTGATATGGCTATATATGTATATATCTGGGGTTCCACCCGTTCAATAATCGAGCAAACAATTCATTGATTAGATTAGTTCGTCTGACTGTACCCCTCTTTAGCCATATATACTTAGACAAATATGTACATTTATTTTAGTAATATTTTGAGTAATATTCTTGACAAAACTATTAATCATTCTTAGCTAATATTATGGTAAGAATGACGGGAATCGAACTAGAATATACTATATACATATGTATGAAAAAATAAGCAAAAATAAATTTATATAAATTTATTGATAAACCAATTTGCTTTTCTATTTGCGGATCATTTAATATTCTTGATTATAGATCTGTATATAATCGAGAATATACTATGTATATTTATATGTACATATATGTATGTATGTATGTCTGTTTATGTATATAGCAACAAAGGAGCCTGATCAAAAATGAAACAATTTGTATGTTTGAAACTATTTACCTCATTTGCTATATTATATACATACATACATATGTACGTATTATGCTATCCATATAATGTTTGTCTATACATATGTTATTAAAATTGAGTTTTATATAGAAAGTTAGAGAAAGAAAGAAGCTAAAGTCAAACTCTCAAGTCAAATTCACAAGTTCAACTCTGCAGTCAAGCTCTAAAGGAAATTTTGTGCATATAAAAATGTTCTGAAAATAAATATTTAATGCATTGATTACCTTGATAAAAATATACGCAGGAGCAGACACTTGCTTGCAAATTCGTTTGCCTGTCAACATTTGCAGCTTATCAGCTTGGGGAAAGGGCAACTGCACTCGTGCGTGAGTGTGAGCGTGAGTGCCCGTCTGTGAAAGTCGCGCGATAGCAACACAACAAGAACAAATTGATTTCCATGCAGGCGAGCCAAGCAACAGCAAGTCCAAGGCCCGATGCGAAGGTGTGCCTGTGTGGAAGTGTGTACACACTCTTTCGTTGGATAACTGTAATTAAAACAATGGCACTTTTTGTTTACACAGCGAGCGAAACAGCTAGCGGGCCAGAGATCATGAGGGTGGGAGTGAGAGAGTGAGAGCGCGAGAGCGCGAGCAATGGTGAGAGAGTGAACGACGTAAACAAAGGATAGAGGCACCAATTGCTGCCGCTGCTGGCGGCCATTTTGTTGGCCCGCTCATTTCATCGTTAGCTAAGAAAATATCCATATTGGCTTTCTTGTTAATATATGTAGATTTGGCTTTTTTATTGTTGTTGAAACTGTTTGCAGCATTTAAATGTTTATATATGTACATAGAACAATAAGGAAATGAGAATGAAAGGGGCAGAGATACAGAGAGAGCGAGAGATACGAATAAAATAGAACACTTAGCAAACTTACACAATATTACAGTTTAATAAACAATGTAAAAAAAAAATTGTTGTTACATACTAGAATTTGTTTACAATTACGATACATTTTTGGCATACTTTTGAACTAGACACAAAACTGTCGCTTAATACTAGCAAAAAAAAAAAAATATATATATATATATATATATATGTATATATATATATGAGACAATTATATTAAATAATAATTATTTGAGTTGAGTTTGAGTTTTGGATTAGTTGAAAATACTTGTAATACTTGAGTGCAGGCCCCAGGCTGACTACATGTAGTATAATACTTGGCATAGCGCGATCCCCTCCCAGCGCTTATCAGCGCGGCCCCAAGTCGATGTAGCTGTTGGGCCGCATCATTTGATGGGCGGCCGCGGCGCTGCCGTAGAAGCTCTGATAGCTGCTCATGCCGTATGCAGCGGCTGCCGCCTGTCGCATGTGACCCGGCGAGACCTTGAGCTTGTCGTAGGGACTGCCATAGCCATGGCTGTGATAGTGCGCCGCATTGTGATGATAAATGGCACCAAAGTTACTCTGCTCTCCCGCATATGGCTGTCCAATGGTCGAGTATATGTTGGCCGCTGCCATCACCTGAGTGGCTGCCGCAGCGGCAGCAGCCGCGCCCGGCGCTGGCGGCGATGCCGAGCTGGCCGACAGCGGCGTCAATGGGGTTGCCGCATGCTGATGCTGATGCTGATGATGCTGATAGGGATGATGGTAGCTGCTGCCATAGCTGCTGGACATTTGGTGAAGGCTTTGCTGTTGCTGCTGCTGATGCTGCTGGTGCTGTTGCTGATGCTGCTGATGTTTTTGGTGTTGCTGGTGCTGCTGTTGCAATTGCTGCGGCCCTGGCTGCAATTGTTGCTGATGCAAATGCTGCTGCTGCTGCTGCTGTTGTTGTTGCTGCTGCTGCTGCTGCAGCGGTGTTGCCTCCAACTGAAAGGCCAACAGATCGGGCGAATTGCCCGATGTTGAGCTGCTCGAGGGCGTGGCTGGCAGCTGCATGCCCAATTGAGTTGTTGTTACTGCTGCGGCGGCTGCTGCGGCTGCCGATGCTGCTGCCGCCGCTGCTGCTGCTGCTGCTGTTTGCTGCTCCACAAGCTCTGTGCAGGACAAGCTGAAGCTGTTCGGCGGTGTTCGGTCCTTGGCCTTTAAATGCTGCTGCTGCAGCTGATGTTGCTGCTGTTGCTGCTGCTGCTGCTGCTGTTGCTGCTGTTGCTGCTGCTGCTGCTGTTGCTGCTGCTGCTTCATGCGGGCTTGACTCTCATGGCTCATGCTGGACATGCCCAGGCTGCCGCTAGTGCTGCAATTAAAATTTCAAATTCAAAATTTCAAATTTTTGATAAACATTCGGAAACGCTTCAACTTTTTTTTTTTTGTTTACAATCGACCCTCGGCCGAAATATGAAAAAAGGCAAAAGAACACAAATTTGTTTATAGCTGGCTGGCTGGCTGGCATGTCTGTCAGCTGGCCCATCATAGCCAGCCGGAGATGCTTATGCTCCACATTCTAAGTTGAAGTTCTCGCATCCATTTTGAGTTATTGTTTCATGTGTGTGTTTTATTTTTGTAGATGCGACGCGTCCACAATTCCCGGAATGACTTCAACCAGCGGCAACGGCAGCCAGTCGACGAACTGTCTGGCGGACCACTTGGATTTGAATAGTGTTCGACAATAAATATGGGCATTGCCTCTAAGTGGGTCAATTTCATAACAAATTATATTACAAACATCTATTAAGGTTTCTATTTGATAAATAAAACAAGTAAAAGAGTCAGGGGATCTCTCAGTCGAGCAGTCTCTACTATATAGTAGTATATACCTATATATATATACCTATATAGTATATACCTATATAGTAGAGACTGCTCGACTGAGAGATCTCCTGAACCCTGCAAAACAGCTGATATATGTTTCTTTCCAGCTAGCTCAAGATCAGCTCGACATCCTAATCAAGAGTATATATACTTCTCTATATATTTTTTTTTATATATGTCTCTTACACATCCTCAATATTTTTAGAGGGTATTCATGCGTCGTCTAGCTTCACTTTGCTGTTTCTTTGATATAAATAATGTTTGAGGCTTTATTTCTTGTCATATTTTGCTGAGGCTTAAACAAGATTTGTTGGTTTGTCTGAATCATTTATTCTATAATATACATATATATATATATATATATATATATATGTATATATATATTCTAGTTAAGCTCTCGCAGACTTATAGACTAAGTTGTTGCTTAGATATCTACTATATTGGCCTACTTACACATCGTTGGTGCCATCATCTCGAAATCCTTTGGCGAATGGGTTGCTCGATATTTTCAGTTGTGTCACCTGCACACACGGGAGTATATATGTATATGTATATATTTTTAAATTTATAAATATAAATTGATATATGAAATTGTTATAAATTCTTTAGAAATTGTTTTGGCCCCAATTGTGTTAATAATAATGTTCATTGTGCTGCCGTTTTTTTATTTTTAACAATATAAATGCAACAAATTAGAAAATGTTTACAAGGCATTCAAGCCAACAAACAGCAAACTACATAAGCAACTACAGCAACAACAACAACAAAAACGCGCACCAAATTTATTTGCAATAAATTGTGGAACGAAAAGTGTTAACACCCACGTCGAGCGCATAAATAATTTAAATACTTTCGCTCAAATGGCGCTAAAAATAAAATACCACAAATACTTTTAAATATATATACACACAGATATATACATACATAAATATTTATATAAAACATACATATTTACATATGCATGTATTTTTTCCATATTTTAATTCTTGGAGAATTATGAATACAAATATGATTTTCTTGTCCCTATTTAAATGGAGTTCTTTAACTATAGTAAATGTTTAAAAAATACAATATAAAACACTATTTTTTTTTTGCAAATAATTTGTATTGAAAGCATTTTTAAAATAAAATTGATATGTAAGAAATTACATGCAAGTTTAGGCAAGCAAAAATTTAAATTTTTTTTTTTTTTTTAAAGTAATATTAAAAATAATTACTTTAAATTCATTCATTCTGCTTCAATTATTTATTTATAAAAACTATTATTCAGAAAAAAATTAATGTAAAAAAAATAATAGTAAAAAAAATTATACAACTCTTGTACAAATTCTATTAAAATATAAAAATATTTATATATATTTTATTTTATTTATTTATTTATTTACTGTTACCAAGAATTAATTGTAAATAACAAAATATAAATAAATATTAATATATATATATATGTAAATATTCCATAATGATTATATTTCTCAAAATTGATATACAACTTAATTTTTCTTTAATATAAATATATTGTTAGTCAGCTGAAATTTTTTTATTGTTATTAAAATTGCTATACAAAAACTTTATTTATGATAAACACGTGCTATAAATAATATTGTGCAGATATTAAACAAAAAGCAATCTGTTCGGTTCTTTCATTTATAGATAAATATATTTTGTTTATGTGGCTCTTTAGAATTTAATTATAGTGTATCTGCTGGTCGTTAATCATGCAAAATGTTAAATATTTTTAATTTTTAACTTTAATAAACAGCATGAGGACAAGAAATCCAAAACATTTAACAATGGGGCCTGAATTGGCACAAATTTTTATAAACGGGAGGAGCTGGGTATGGCTCGGGGGATGGGCAGGAGGCCCAAAAATCTTGTCGATCACAAATGTTACACAAATGTTAATTTGACTAAAAACTGAAAAGCGTTGGCGCTTGTCATTTACAAGTGGGTCCGACGACAAGTGGGTCAAGTGGAGCCCGCACCCCGCCTAAATACCCTGTTCCCATGGCCCTGCCCATGCCTCTACCCATGCCTCTACCGACGCCCCTACCGATGCCCATTGCTTTATACTCACGCGCTGGTTCTGATATGCTGTTACGGCCGTAAAACTGGTCTCCGGGAATATGAATGTGCGAAAGTGACTCGAATGCTCATTCTCATCCAGCGAGGCGTTCTTTGGCGGCAAATAGACCAAGTGGAAGCGCGGCTGGTAGCGATGCATCGAGTTCAATATGATCTGTGGAATGGAATCGTAATTGTGGACAGCGTGAGCGAGGGCTGAGAGAGAGCATGACATGTGTTCTATGAATGCCGAGTGCTATCGGATGGCGGCTGCCGCATTTTGTTTAGAGCTTCCCAAACACAGCCACAACAACAACCACGAATAATAATAATAATCATTTGTTGTTGTTGCTGTTTGGTGCGGTGGCAGCAACCAAATGTTTTATGCCCCGCATAAACAAAGCCAAGCATAAATTTATGACCCAATTAAACGCCAATACTCACATGCCCATTCTCATCCAGCTGATTGTTGGTCAGCTTCAGCTTGTCGAAGGACACAATTTGCTTCATCCAATTGGCGCCGGCCGCCGGTGAATCGGGATGGACATGTATTCGCGGCGGCGATATGGCATCTGCCTTGCCAGCGACCACCCAGCACGAGCTGCAGAAGACACAGATGAAGTTGAAGATGTGATGAGAGGACCTGAGATTGACTGAGGCCGGCTGCACTCGGTTCACATTATAATTACTTGTGGAACGCGTAGCGATAACGCTTATCATCCATGGGCACAAAGTCCATCATGCAGATGTAGGTGGCGTGCGGATCGAGGCCACCGATTCGCACCTGAAATGTGGGAAACATGCGACGGCCCGTCTTTGTGATAATCATCTCGGTGCCCTGTGCATGAAACTGGTCCCACAGCGCCTTCGTTTCCAGCACTACAATCGCCTGCGCCAGCGATGGATGCACGGGCTCTGGCTCCTAAACAAGGTGGGTAAGGTTCGAAATTTGATATATTAGGTGCAAAATGAGAAACAGCAAAGAAGATAGAAGACTACATCCTGAGATATATTATATATTATATAGATATACATATATCCTAACTAGATTAACTGCTATTCTCTGCAAGCTCTACTAGACACCGTAACAAATATATTTATATTCTAGGAAGCAGAGTAAGATGTTATGAGAACATTTCAAAAGGTTCTAGTCGGGAATGTCTTGAAAGAGATATTCGTAATATCATCATCTATCACCTAAGAGCCGAATCTACACAGTCAAGCTGATAAATCGATTATTATCATTGATATAATATAGTAAATGGAATAAGATATCGAGAAAAAAAAATGAATAAGCTCGTACTTTATATTGAATAAAGGAACATATGTATATGCTTATCAAATACTAGGTATCTGAGTAAGTCTTAGAGGGATATACAAGTAGACGCACAGGTAGACCTACTCAGCTATTCCTTTGTCATGCTGCAATGCATCTGCATGTTAAATTTGACAAGACAGTTGCTTGAATTTTTGAACTTTAGCTAAAAATAGTCGACGATTGATAGTATATGTATATTATAATCGTATAGTCTCTCATTTGAAATGGCAAACAGACAAGATTTCAACACATTGTCGAGCAAAAATGTTCATAGCAATTGCAGTTGTCAACTAACATGAACTTTGACATGAGCATGGCACTTGGGCAACTGATTGATGGACGGCATTTAGCTTCAATACGTTAAGAATAGTATACTTACACCTTTATTGTTATTGTTTTTGCTGCTGTTGCTGTTGCTGCTGCTGCTGTTGTTTGACGTGTTGCTGCTGCTTGCTGTGTTGTTGTCTTTTTTGTGGCTGCTTTTATACTTTTTGTTGGCCGTTGATGTTGCTGCTGACGCTGCTGTTGCCGCTGCTGCTGCCGTTTCATTGCTGCTGTTGCTGCTGCAGTTGTTGTTGTTGTTGCTGTTGCTGTTGCTGCTGCTGCTGCTGTTGCCAGCGGCATAATCCGTCACATTCTGCTCCTGGCAATTGACGGCGCCATTCGAGTGGTTGCTGCTGCTGCTGCTGTTGCTGCTATTGCTGCCTGTGCTCTGCGCATCGATGTCCGCCAGCTTCGCATCGATCTGTTCCAGCGGCTTGTACGAGGTGCGATCCTTCCCAGCCGTCTGTATGCAAGCTGTGATTGAGGCAATGCAAGTAAATATATAGAATCTGAATTGATGTTTGAATACCAAGATAATTCTAGTTGAGATTTTTTCAGATATAGCTAACAACATTGTCTAACATTAATATTCGTTTTTTTTTTATTTTTCAACTTTAAGTTGAAATAAAAAAAGTGCAAATGTTAAAATGTAGATTCAAGAATTACCTTTTCGATGAGGTATATGTCTATATAGTAGCTGTAATATAGCTAACAAAAATGATATATAAACCGAAAAACCCCAAAATTTGATGTGTCTTCAATATTCGTTTTTTTCTTTAACAACTGACAACTCTATATACAAACAGGAGCTCACTATACTAGTTCTATTCGAAAACCATCGCAAATGATGGACTACTTTGGTACACATATTCTCATCTATGAAAAGTTCATTTCATTATCATTATTATTATTTTGCTTGGATTTCTTTTGGGTTTGATTTTTGCCTCTTCCAAAAGCTGTAGCCAATGTGTGTTGAATATATTTGGCCGAGAACAAGACAGCCTTAATGAACCAGACATCGTATAACCTAGAGCTGGTCCATCTGAGACTGTGTTCTTATTTGCCGTAAGACTTGGATAGCATTGCCCTTTGATGTGTGATTTTCAGTACATAAGCTTGAGTAGATAAAAACGTTAGAAAAAGATTCAGCCCATCACAAATAAGGTATTTTTTTTTTTTATTTTAAATTAAACTGCCTATATCTTCAGCAAAAATGTTTAAATAAGTAAATTCATTTAATTATATAATGGAAACAAAACTTTAAAATTGGAAAGGCTTTTTAAAATTTTAAACATTTTTTTCATAAAACAATTTTCTTTTTCATATAATACACAAAATATTATATATTAGTTTTGAACATATGTGTATATATTTTTAAAAATTTTTGTTAAATTTTTTCTTTAAAAAGAGTAAATTGCAAATCACACTGTTGAATATATTAAAATAGATTTTATAACAAATTTCATGATTACATTAAAAACTTTGTCTTTTAAAAGGTAATTATTGATTATTTTTTAATATTTTATCTTGTTAGTTTTAGTCAATTTTTAATTAAATCTTATATATATCTTACAAATAATTGTACAATTAAAAAAATGTATATATATATATATATATATATACATTTTTTTTTAAATTTTACAATTATTTATAATATATATAAATTTGGATTTATATATATATATTTTAAGCAGGTTTCTCTTAATAGATTTTTCAAAACCAAAGAAAACCAAGGAAAAATAAAATTAATAGTAAATATTTATTTAAAATTGACGCTACGAAACTAAAAAAAAAAATAGAACTTATATATAAATCATATCAAACGCAATTGATGATATTCAACGGTATTTTTGATCAGATTGCTGCAGGTGCGATGCGAAGCAAAAACAAATGAGCGAAAACGTTGCGCACATAAATCAAATGAGATTTACATATATATTTTTATTTGAGTGGAGACTGGAAATATAAGTCAACAGCTCTGATATAGGCTAGCAAATATCATAATCAGATGTACGTATATATATGTATGTACACATATGAAATATGATTTATATGATTTTAAAGTGCGACATCAAACAGATCTGGCGCTGAAGAAGGTCGCGCAGGCGCAAGCCAAAGGATGCCCACACTAGGGAAGCACTAGGGAGCACTGAGGATATATGTATATACATATATATACATATGTATATATATGCGCGACAAATTGGATCGGGCGAGTATAATGAACGGCAAGAATAGCGGCAATCCAATTATAAAAGTCGTCCGAGCCAGCGACTGTTGATTGAGTTGCCAGCTAAATTTAACGCAATGCGTCGGCCCTTTGCACAGAGAGAGAGGAAGGGAGAGAGAGAGAAAGGGAGACAGTGAGTCGGCCAAGGGGGGGTGGTGGGTGTAGGGTTGTAGGACAAGGCAACAGGCGCCTCACAGTAAATTTTGCAATTAATTGCCGCATGTTGCAAGTGTTGCAAGTGCAACCAGCCAGCGCAGCGCAGCGCAGCTCGTTGCAATGGAATTCGGTCGTCGTCGCTGTTGCTGTTGGAGTCGCCGCCAATGACCCATGACAGGTCGCCAACGGCGTCGCACGCTCCACAACATCAATTGTCGTTTAATGAGAGATTTTTTTGGTTGTATTTTTTGCTCCATCTCTCTCTCTCTGTTGGCTTCACGAATGAATTCTAAAATCAATTAGCGTTTGGCACAAATAATCGTTTTTCTGTCACGCCAACCCAAACATCAAAAAACAACAGCAACAACAACAACAACAACAGCAAACACTATATAAATAAAAACCAAAACAAAAGCAAATAGTGTCAATCGCAATTTTATTTTATTGCTTGCGACTCGAGGCATTTAAAGAAGTTTCACGCTAATTGCCCGCCTTTGTTTATATACATACATACATACATATGTATGTAGTTATTCGGGCTGAAAGTACTTTCAGTAATTCGACTGTGCCAGGTCAGAGCAGAACTCTTTGGATAGAGGTCTGCTTGGGCTACAACTAGAACAAGAGCTGCAACTTGATCCGTGACTTGGTGTTTACTTCAAGAAAACTCTTTTTTTTTTTTTTTTTGCTCTTTCTATATTGAAATTGAGTATAAGCCATAAAATAAACTTGCAGAACTGTATTATTATTAGCAACTATATGATTAAATATAGTTTAATATTTTTAAAATATTTTCTTTTACTTATTATTTATATTATTTTTAATTAAAAACAGTCTTAAGCAGACCCTACATCAAAATGAAGATCCGAACTCTCTGATGACTTCAATATGTTAAAACTTCTTCTTTGAATAAATCGTGAAACATAATTTTTAAGCTAGTGTTATAATCAAATATAAATTGTTGATAAGTTTTCATCCAAGTCCTAAGCAATTATTATGTATGTACATATATGTATGTTATATTAAATATATTTATATAAATATAAAATATAATTACTGTTAATGATTTAGCTCCAGCTCTACATTGTTATATACATACATATGTATATAAACTATGTATATTTTAAGCTTGAGCTGTTAATGGCTTAAATGGGTTTTAATTTGTTATAAAATCTTAAAATATATTGAAAATAGTTTAAGTTTCATATTTTTCAAATATTTTATATCAATTCTAATATTTTATTAAATAGGTTTAATTTGCTATAACATTTTAAAATATATTGAAAATATATTTATATATTTCATATTTTTCTATTTTAATTTTTTTATTATTAAATGGGGTTTTAATTTGTTATAAAATCTTAAAATATATTGAAAATAGTTTAAGTATCATATTTTTTTTTAATTTTATATCAATTAAATATGTGTGAAAAATAAAATTAAAAAAAAAAATTAAAACAAAGTTGTTTGCTTTTATTTTTTGTTTTAAATTAAAAAATATAGTAAAAATAAAAATAAAACAATAGCACTTTAATTTGCTGTAATTAAACATTTTGATAAATTTATATTTTGTATTATTTTATTAAGAAGAAAAAATAAATAAAAATATTGATTAAAATGAAAATATTTATTGCTTTCAAACTTTTCCATTTTTTTTTTTTTTTTTTTTTTTTGTATATCAAATATATTTTGTATATTGAATATATTTATTTATTTCTCATAAATTTAATATTGACTCTGTTTTTTACATATTCTTCGATTTAAATATGTCTAAGGCATCCTGATAAAAACGTCCCTATAAGTTGGAATAAGAAATGATACGAAGATTCTTTAAATGATATCCTATTACACTATGAAGAATTGTGTACTTTGTAGTTTTAGGCAATCTGAGTATATCCAAAATCTGCTTCATATTTTCAAATTAGTTTTCCATTTACCCAGTTTCGACTCACCTTCGATCTGTTTCATGGGACTCAGCCCGCCCGTTGTGTATGGCGAGGTCCAGTAGTCGTTCGCATAGAAGCCATAGTCCGCCAGATTGCTATTGAGGCCATTGTCCAGGAATCCGGGCATGCTGGCCACCATGGTGCTGGCACATTCCGTGGGGCCCATCATGTGTGTCATGTTACCAATTTGAGTACGAATACTTTTGAAATGATATCTGCTCTCTCTCTGTCTCTGTCTCCCTCTCTTTTTTTCTTTGCGAGTCTATTGTGTATATGCTTTGTGTCAGAGTCCAATTAACCCATATAAATGATATTCGAAAAAATACAATTCAAAATCCAAAATCCGAAATCCGAAATCGAGTTGAATAACAAAAAAAAATCAAATAATAAACACGCAAATTTTGAAAAACTAGTGAATAATTGATATTGTTTTGGCTTCAGGTCATTCAGTTCTTTGGTTTTGTTTTGATTTCAAAAGTTTTTCGCGCAGTTGTCAAATTTGATTATTACACACGAACACACACACACACTCACACACACACACACAGAGGCACACTCTCAGTGTGTTCGTGTATGTGTGGATCAAATGTAGGTAGCCGCCGTTCAAGTTGTCAGCGTGTCAATCAGAACAACAACAACAACTACTACTAATACAACAACAATAAGCACCACACGAACTCACAGAAAAAAAAAAAAAGAAACTGAAGAAAATATATAAAGAAACGAATTTGTGGGGGAAAAATTGCAATCGCTTCAACACCTCGACGCAATTTTCAAATATTTTCACCGATTTTCCCGAGAATTTGTTCGATTTCCCGTTCGAATCGGTTGTTGTTTTTTGTTCTTGTCTTGTTTTTTTTTTGTTTTTTAGAGTTTGGCGTTTTATGGTCCGAACGCGTTGACTGCCAATTTCTCTAGCCGTCGATTATAGCGAACGATTGATTAATTGAATGAATGATATATACTCGTCCGATCGTTTAATTCCTTTTCTTGGTCGGATTCCCTCTTCTGTTGTTGTTCTTTTGTTATTGTTGTTGTTGTTGTTGTATTGCGAATTAAAAGCGCTGAAAGGTGTCTCAATTGCCACCTTCCGGCCAAGTGCGAACTGATTTGCTGTCGAACCGTTAACCGTGCTCCGTGCTCCGTGCTCCGTGCTCCGTGAACCGTGAACCGTTGTACCGTTGTACCGTAATGCAGCGCTGCCCGCTGTCTGCGCACACTTGACTCGAACTCAATGAAATGAAAATTTCCCGTTGCTGCCGATGCTGCTGCTTCTGCTGCTGCACACGCGCTCGCATCCGTATTGTCAAGAGTTTCGCCGCGGAATGAGCCAGACGCATCGATTGCCCGTCCAATGGATGCTGGGATCATGCAGGCTGCTCACCAATCGCTGTGCCACTCGAGATGCTCAATAGTCGGCATCAGCATCCAAATTTAGCATTGCCCATTTGTGTGACTCTCTGTCCGTGTGTGTGTGTGTGCACGCAAGTGTAGCTGCGCAGCGATTGGCCAATGGCAGCAGAGCTTCGAGCTGATCGCAGACGAACGAGTTGGATAAACATTGACGAACGGTAGAGGCGCTACAATAGAGAACTAATATCAAATCGACGATTATGAGAGACTCTGTGTTGTACTCCATATGACGAATGGTAGAGGCTCTACAATAGAGATCTAATACCAAACCGACTACTATAAGAGACTCTGTGTTGTACTCTATATGACGAATGGTAGAGGCTCTACAATAGAGATCTAATACCAAACCGACTACTATAAGAGACTCTGTGTTGTACTCTATATGACGAATGGTAGAGGTTCTACAATAGAAAACTAATATCAAATCGACGATTATGAGAGACTATTTGTGGAATACTCTATATGAGCAATCCTATACGTAGATAGAGCTTATATACTATACGAAGTATCCTTCATGAAATATCTTTAGTTAGATATATGAAATGCTTTTTACACTTTTAAGGTATGTACGGCACAGCTTATATAACAACTCGTATGATAAGGCATATAATGTACCTCATTGAATACAAATATCCTATTTGAAATACACTTTGCTCATGTTTAGATCTACCATAGATCCTAACTGAAATATCTATACAGAGCATATTGTATATCCATAGCCAATTGGTGGTATACTCTAAGAGAAATACCGTATATGCTATACTCTATATTAAGTACGATACACTATATATGGAATAGTCTTCATGTACATATCGTACACTCTATATGAAATAATTTGTGTCATATGTTATATGGAATACATTTATATGTAATACCCAATATCACCATACTGTATGAAACTTCCTACATATGTACATATGGTAAGCCTACATATACATATGTAAGACCCTATATATACCTATGATATACCCCATATGAGAGCTCCAATAAATGGTATATATATATTATATATATACGAATTACCTAAAGTTTCATATATAGTAAAGGCTAAGAAGCTATCCCTTGTTAGATATGTAGTACCTAAATGGCAATCTATAATAGAACAAGTAAGAAAGCTCTAGTCGAGACTGCTCGACTACGAGATACCCTGAACCCTTCAAGCAACAGCCATTTCAATAATTTTTATCGTCTCTCTGCTTACACAAACACACACATACACACGCAAACACACATACATAGACACCCATAGGCGCGCACGCATGGGCTGCAGTGTGGGCTTACTATGGGAACTTAATTGTTTAATAACTTTTTTTCTGGACGTACGTTCTCCATGAAACTTTCAGATTGTGGTTTTATCATTACTATGCGTATAATTGCCAAATCTCAAGTCTCTAGTATTTGAAATACGCCTTTTAAAAACTTATGGGTGAGGGGGTGGATATAAGGGTGGGGGGTGAAATTGAACAAAAATCGAAATTCTATAACGTACATATCAATCTACATTTAAAATTTGGATACTCTAGCTCTAAAGATGTAGGAGATATAATTTTATAACTGCATTTCGATAAGGTTTTTGATCGATAAAAAAATAATGGGACGAGTTATCGATTTTTGGTGATAAACTCGATATGCGCGCTGTGTATACGGTCATTTTAAAAAAAAGTTCAAGTCTCTAGCTCTTATATCTTCTGAAATCGACGCGTTCATACATACGGACGGACGGACGGACGGACGGACGGACGGACGGACGGACGGACAGACAGACGGACAGGGCTAAATCGACTCAGTTCGTCGCCCTGATCAAGAATATATATACTTTGTGGGGTCTGCCACGCCTCCTTCTCCCTGTTACATACTTTTAACAAAACCATTATACCCTGATTTCCCATTTTCAATGGGTTCAGGGTATAAAAATAAATAACCAGATAGGATATTATGCAAATGGTAGCATTAGTTAGGCCTACGTTCTGTAGGGTATTCAATTACAACGAGAGTTTGCAAAATCTTTGAACAACTTTAATATTTTTGGTAATAGCTACTAAATGCATATGCTCAACATATATGATGTAGCGTATCGTGTATATCTAAGGCAGCAGCTACAGTGAATACTAGCTAGAAGCAACTTTTTAGCTGCTGAAACTAGAAAAAGACAAAAATTAGTAATGAAATTGAGAGATAGTTAAATAAAGAAGTGAAAAATATAAAAGAAAAGAAAGTTAAATTAGTAGTATATACATATGTATGTATATAAAAATATATATATTTAAATAGAAAAAAGAAAACTGGAAATACATATACATATGTAGCTCAAATTATAAATATAGCCAGAATAATGCTGTCTAATTTACTTTCATTTATTTTTGTATTTTTTTTTTCACTTCTTGCTTTGTTCCTTGTAGCCAGTGCACACTGTGCACTCCACATACGATATATGCTGCCTCTCTTTAGCTTCAGCCTAGCCCAATGCGCACGTTCCGTGATCTTTCACGGCGCGAGAGACCACGCCCCCGGCGTCTCTTAACTGGTCGAGCACGATGCTCCAAACGTCTCTCGCGCTGCGAGTGGGCGTGCTGATTCATTGCATGGGAACTGGCTGCCCAGGGCCCTCATTTGGCAAATGCTTTTAATTGGACTGCTACCACATGGTGGTGGTGTTGGTGTTGGTGTTGCTGTTGGTGGTGCTGCTGCTGTGGCTATAGTCGAAGCCATAAATACAAATTGCGCCATAACCTCGACACTAAATAAACCGTAAAGAGCGGCCCTAGATGATCCGTACTCGACGCACACCGGCGGCTACAGCGGGGCATTAGCATTCTGGTTAATACAAACAAAAAGAGCACGAGAACAAGAAGAAGCCGAACAAAATGGCGGCTGTTAGCCATTAGCATTAGCGAGTTGGCCAGCTACGGGCGCTGCGCCCAGCGGCTGAGCCGATCAAAGCAATTGCGGACTGTTTGCCGGAGGCAGAGGCAAATGCTTGTTGTTGTTTTTTTTTTTTATTTTTTTTTTTATTTTGTTGTTGGTATCTGCTTTTCATCACCCGCACTCATTCAATTAACGGTAAATGCAGGCCGCCATCGCTGCTGCAAAACGCTGAAATTTCCATTAGAATTGGCCCCACTCAGCATCTGGCTGTATTACCTGTACCTGTAAAGCGGCCTGCCCCCAACCCCAGTCCTACGACTACGTTTGTTTACCTTTGCATTTTTGTTGCACACACACACACACACACACACACACACACACATAAACATATAGAGATAGAGATAGAGAGAAGGCTTATCTTTGTCTATATTTATATGGCATTGTTATTTTCAAACGATTCCATTATAAATCTTAGCATCCAGTTATTCACAGGATTCACATTGCCCGCGCGGGCTACGCCCAGGTGCTCTGTTGTTTCTCCGTGGGCTGTTTACAATTATTTTCAATTAAGTGGTTTGCATTTTGTTTGCCTCAGCCGCAGCCAAACAAGCAGCATCGATCTAAACATTACTCTAGCATGAATACCAGATGACGACGATTATATACTAAGGTACTCATTTCTTTTGAGTTATGGCATGTTGGTATTACCTCTTAATTGCCATAATTTATTCATCATTTCTGCCAAGCGCTCAACGTGTAAACATTCAATGCCAATTTGCTAAGATTGCGCGCTGTGAGAAGCGCATAGGAAGGCACGCGCACAGCAATTGAATATGCAAAGTTTGTGTTAAGTTCATCTTAATCTGTCTGCAGCTATTATGTATACATTATTTATCATATGTATTATGTATACATATGCCATTTCATATATTATATATCTAATATTTATATATATCCTAGATTCAGTAAGTTTATTTTATATATATTTTCCTATATCCTTAAATTCTTTGACAATTCGACTTGGAGTCTATAATGGCTGTAGGCAACTGCTGAAGGCGTGATGCAGTCTCTCAAGTATATATACTCTTGATCCACATGACACTCTGCTTCGATCTGACCATATTCATATTGGCTTTCTATACATGCCAATTAATAAATCAACTAATTTATTGATGAACAAAATGTACTTCATTTGTAATCCTTTAATAATCGAATAAAAAATCATATTCAATTTCTCATTTTTCCTCGAAAACCAGAAATTTAGTAGATAGATTACTTTAAATATTCAGAATGGACTTATGAGCCAAGCTTTTCAATATTTCCTTTATAGGTAGACGTTACTAGGAGGACATCAGTGTGTGTGTGTGTGTGTGTCTGTGTGCATAAGACGCTCAGATTGATAAGAGCAGCAAATATATGCGAAATTCAGGACATTTACTGAAGATTACAGCCATATGAGTTGGATCTCTCACAATCTAATTGGAATCTAATTGCAATCGCGCAAAAGCCTGTCCGAGCATGCGCATATCTGGGCTATACTTACTTGCATTATCAAGCAAACTAAGCCTGAATAATATTGTTCTCTGATATACAATAGGAAACGGATTTACATATCAAATCTGATTTTCTAATTCTATTGTTCCAAGGAATATATAAGGAAACAAACGGTTTGGCTTAATCCATTTGGGCAATTCGCATTTGAATAATAGAAGCTATTTTTAATCGGGGTAATACATTTTTTGTTTTCTCCTTTCAAGTCACACGTCCAATAGCTAATTAAGGTAAATCTTGACTCGATCAAAAATGAAGTCTAAAATATGTTTTATCACAATATTGGCCATTTTATTTGTAATTGTATATGGATATATATGTATTTATATATATGAGTGTGTACATTGCTATATGTATATATGTATGTGTATATGTGAGGAGTGGAAGTGGAAGTGGATATCCAGTCCTTTATGCTATGAGATGACGTTAATTTGGAATTGGATGATATATGGAAATTGGGATTTTTCAATCGGCTGCCGCTGCTGGCCGGCGTCAATAGATAATTAAATTTGTTTGTTAACTAGAAAAGCCAAAAAGAGATGTATATGTATATATATATATATATATATGCATATACAAATATATCACAAATACCTACATATATATATGTATGTATGTGTATATGTAAATTAGTTATGCAGCTAATGTAGTATAAATAAACAAGATGTTCCAATTCCAGATCCAAATTGTGGGCCAGACTCAGTTAGCCGCTTGGCTTTCATTACTTCTTGCAATTCTTCTGATTCTTCCTGATATTGGTTATGATGCTGCGAGACATGCGGCCAGCGGCCAGACGTAGTCCGCTGCGGAATGGCTGATGCTTGCTGTTGAAGCCGCGCTGATCCACTAGCTCATCAAGATCATCGTCATCTGTGAGTGTGTTTGGTGATGGAGAGTCAGTTCCAGTTGCAGTCTCAGAACCGGTGCCAGTGTCAGTAGCTGTGCCGGATGCGTTCATCTTCAATTTACTGCCAGCATCCAGTTTGGAAGGACCAGCATTATCCTTAGCATTAGCCTCAGCACCGGCAACGACATCAACGACATCCCCATCGACGGGGATATCGCCGTAATTAATCCCATTGGCGTCCAAGGACTTGCGGGTCTTCTTCACGGTGTTCTTCGGGCAGCACCAATAGGAGGCGAGAAAGTCCAGCTCCTCGGATGAAGATGAGCTGTTCAGCTCCTCCTCGGGCGAGCATTCGTCAATATTCTCCGGCTGGCGGACGAAACTGTTTGTGGACATCTTCATATCGTCGGCGCTCAACGAACGCTTCACACGCAAATGGTCACGTGTGCGGCGCAGTCCGCTCGGGGTTCTCTCGTGTCCGCCCTTCTTAACGGTCTGCTCATAGTTCTCAGCGATGCGCGACACGTGACGCTGCTTCTGGTCGAGCTTGTCCAGTTCCAGTTCCTTTTCGCGATACTGTTTGGGTGTCAGCACCAATGGCTGCCAAAATAGCTCCAACGTAGACATGCGCTTCACGCCCTCATCCTCCAAAATGCTATCGTTGGTCAGCAGGCGTCCCTTATATGTCAGCCGGCTAAATGCCATCGGCACGTTCATGATGCGTCCAATGCGCTTCTTCAACTCGGCCACGTTGCGAGAGCGATCGGTCTCATAGATGTTCTTGCGACCGTCGCGGGTCAATACCTGGATCTGCAACTTACGCATCTTACAAACGGCAAGTGGAATGTGCATCTAAAATGGATAGAGTTTGTTGGACAGTCCACGTAGAATAGATTTGTGCAGCTGCGTTTGCTATTTTATGTAATTTTTAAATGAAAATTGTGTGTCTGACTTTAGCCTGGCTGTTTGGTAAAACGAAATAAAACTCAAAGCTTCAGCTGTTATATATATATATATATATATTTTTTTTTTTTTGTGAAATAAAATAACTCTGACTGAGGCCATTTTCGAATTTAGTAATAGTCTCCCGCCTTCAGTTTCTGACCATATGACGATCTAATATATCTTATATATTCATTTATTTTATCTAAAATGTTTTATTTCTATCAACAATTAAATTTGATTGAACTTGACTATTTATTTGGATGCTCTCTCTCTCTCTCTCTATATATGTCTTTTTTACTGTCTATCTCACTCTCTCTCTATATATATGTATATATCTCTATCACTCTCTCTCACTCTCTATAGCGCTGTCCCAGTGTCGCGCCTGCTCTCTATTTCTCATTCCCTCTATAGCTCTCACTCTCTCTCTCTCCCCACACTGCATTTCTCTGTCTCTTTCTCTCTCTACTTCTCTCTGCCTCTCTTTTTCTGGCTCAGTCTATCTCTCGCTTGCTCCTTCCCTTGCGCCCACTTGCTCTCTCTCTCTCTCCTCCTCTTCTCTTCCCTTCTCTTACGAACGCCATCCTTGTTTATAAGATATCTACAATTTAATTAAAATTAATTAAAAATTAAATATAAACAATATTACAAGATTTCTCTGAGAAAGTGAGCACGCTTGCTCTCTTTCTGTCCCTCTCTCTCTCTCACTTTATCTCCCTCCTTTTTTTTCTCTCTCTCTCTCTCTCTCTCTCGCTTAGAAACCGCTTCCGCATATTGTCTCATAGTGAGTCAATAGAAAGACTGCGTTTGTATGAAGGCGTTGATAAATTTATGCATTGGCATTGCTTCCGGTTCGAATGTGTGTGCGCGTGTGCGTGTGGATATGTGTGTGAGTGTGCATATTCGTGTGCGTGTGCGTGTGCGCGTGCGGGTACGTGTGTCAACCATCGAAGCACTGCAAATGAATGTGGCAGCCAGTCCTTAGACAAGCTACCAAATCAATGGCACCCCATAAAAATAACAAAATACACACATTTATTTGATGTTGGAGCTGGCAGAGGAAGTCTTTGTTGATGCAGTTGAAAGTGTTCAAGAGATTTCCAAGATTCCGACTCGATCGTTTGTATTAACTTTCTACTTTATTTTAGAATACGTCTGTTCGTACACGTACAATAATTACTTCGCAAAATGTCATGCGTTATGAAATGGAAATATAATTGTTAAATGACAACTGCAAAATGTCATTTAGAGCAGCACATGGAAGAGAGAGCAGGCCAGCATCAGAGCCAGCGACAGCACGACAGGGATGGCACCATCGCGTGCTATCGGTATGAGGGTATCGTTGGCCAGCAGGGCATTGCAGCCATGCCCCTCGCAGGTGTAGCAATTGCCATCGATGACGCACTGCTTATTGGCCTGGGCCGAGCTGAGGCAGCCGCGCTTGAACGAGCCATTGCCTGTGCGTCCGGTGTTGCGAATGAAGCACTTGTCGCCGAGCTTATAGGTTGGACAGACCTTGCTGTATGCATGATTCTCGATGGCGCAGCTCGAATTGATCGAATCCCCGGAGCATTGCAGGCACTTGGGGCGATATTGTGGGAAAACCAGACGGTTGCAGCCCTCATTCGATGTGCAGACGAGACACTCCAACTCATTGTTGCACGTTTTCAATGTGCTGTTGTCCAGTTCGCTGGTGCAGCCACGAATCGTATATCCATCTAAACCAAGACGTTCAAGCTTATTGTTATTGAGTTGCACTTTACCAATTAGTTATTCAATTTAACTGCACTGGCTACATACTTAAGACGCGAGTATAGCACAGACTATAATTGGACGGGCAATCCTTGGCCAAAAAGCTCAATGGATCGGTGGCGCAGCGCTCATCTTTCTGCGAATGGCATTGCACGCAGGCATCTGTACAGAAAGACAAGTTTAGATACATACATCAATATATTATTTATTATTTAGAATTTTATATAACATTTCATACTCTAATAGTATTTTATCGATATGCGTGCCACCTCTTGTTGCTCGCCAATATGGCGGGCTTGACGAAAATATAACTGTCATTAAACTATAAGCCCCTGTTGCCAGATCCTTTTGCTTTTTGTCGTCGCTGCCAGACCTGCGCAATTCAAACACAGCCAACTCAACTGTTAGCTAAGTAACGGGCACAATGGCTAATAATTATGACACACTTCGTTTGGTTTATTTTCTCTTATCATGTGTAAATTCCAACGTCTATTTATGTGTGTGTGTGTGTGTTCACTGTCATATATATAGTATATACGTATATGTGATTCAGATCTAGAGTTTTTTTTTTTCTTTAAATGAAGATAAGCGTCATATTCCTAACCGTGTTAGTTGATTAAAAAGACTCCGTTTGAGTCTATCTGAAAACACCCATAAACATACATATATATATAATGTATAATTCCGCGATATTGCTTCATATTCATATGTATTCTATATGTATATGTGTATGTGCATATGCATATGCATGCATATGTGTGTGTAGGCCCATGTAAATATTTATACGTACATACATATGTATGTATATTACGTCCCTTCGAAGAAACATTTTAGTGCAATATTCAGAAAATGTACTTTTAATACCTTCACACTGGCGGCAGTTGAAATGGCGAATAGCCCTGATTAGTGATAAATGATTCATGTGCAACAACAAATGGTAGATAAGATCGTTACCAAACCAGGTATGCAAGCATACAAATTATGCGATATATGTATGTATGTATACATATGTATATCCTGAAGTGTTTGCCGGCTATATTTTTCTATATTAACTGAGCTCACACATGTATACATACATACATAAGTATAAGTATGTATATGTATGTATGTATTGCATCATATTGGAACGCAAACCTGTGATACGATAAGCATAGAGCTTACGTACGTACTATTTACAAACGGATAAGATAGAATATAAGAAAAAAAAAAAAAAAATGGTAACTTCGACTACCAATCTTACATAAGACACATATTTCACATATTAATATATAAATTTATATATATTGAGGCACAACGAAAAAAAAAAGAAGGAAATAAAATAATTTTAATAGCTTTTACCACTATGGACGTAAGCCAAAAAGGCGCATGCAGCAATGATCAGCAAATAGAACTTCATTTCGAGTATATTTAAGACTTGAACACAATTATTTGCTATAAATATTAATTTAATATTAATATATGTATGTCTATACGATCGAACCGTTATTGGTGACTCCGAACCTGTCACGTACGCTCTGAAGTCTATAAACAAACTAAAAACTAGAATAATGGGGACGAATATACGTCGTTAAAGTTTACTTTCAGTGAACAGTTACAAATCGGAAATGTTAATAACAGGAGCGGTATCGTAGCTCTCATCGATCACTTGATAGACGTCTGTTAGCGATAAAATGTTAATTTAAAAAAATATAGTAAGTCGACATTTTATTTAACTAATACAAAACTGTTAAATATTGATTGCATTTGCTTAAAATAGCACAACTCTCGACTTGTACTCTTTTTATCAAATTTACTTCAGGTTTAACTGGCAGACAAAAGCTGCTTAAATTGGGCGCTCTTAAATTGTATCGTTAAGCCGTGTAAAACAAATCCATTATGTATTGTATTAAAAATGTAATTTCTAACCACAATTTCTTTAAAAATAAGTAAGCTAAGCCAAGAAAGCTGATTTATTTTTGGGCTTGTTAGTGAATGAACAAATGCCAACTTATGAAATATGAATGGTATTCCTCAAAAAATTTTTAGTTAGATTTTCCAACTATCGATATATCGCACTGTAAGTGCTATAGTGCTGCCACATAATCTAAAGAAACATGTGTAATCAGATGGCAACTGGACCCATGCATATTGGAATATAAGAATTGCATTTGCGCAAACGCTTAACTGGTTTTAATGATTTCAACAGAAGCTGTATTAGTTGAAAGTGCAGCGAGGACACCAGTCACAGCATGACACTAATAGTGTGCATCTGCGATTATTGGCAACGCCGCCATTACTACAATCGACAGTCCATACAGCCAGCAGGCGGCACTGACGCTGACAAGAACCAGAAAAAAGCTGTTCGCCGGCTACAATTGCAGCTAGATGCCATCACTGGCAACTACTGGCTGCGCGAACTGCTTCAGCAGAAGGCGCTGCGCGAGCGACTGCAGGCTGAGCACAATGTGCAGCTACTATGGCTGTCCTTCCATCCGCCAGAGCGCGACACCATCGACTATAAATGGGCAGACATGCTGGCGCATACAATATGGGAACATATCGAAATGGAGCATCTAATGTCCTGGCTCTCAACGCTAGGCGGCGGCTTCTCAGCCCTGGGCGAACAATTCGAGCGCTGTGTAAGTGCAAAAATGTTCGAAGTGCAACAGAATGCAGAAGATTAATCGAAAGTATAAAAAACGAAACAAAACTATGCAAATTATAGGCCCAGACAGCGGGAAAGATATCACTGCAGCAGCTAACGATTGGTCTGCGAGTCGGCGATCCATTTTTGCAGGCTCGCTGCAAGCTCTACTACAGCATTTCCCTAATCCAGCGCGGACAGCTGCGCAAGGCCAAGCACATGATTCGCGCCCAATATGAGTTCGCAAAGCAGCACGAGGAGCACGATCACCGATTGGTGCGCATGTGCTTGGGCATTTGGCTGAGATTGCGCTACGAGTACGAGGAGCGGAGGAGGCGGAGACTAACTATAAAGGATCAGGCGTAATTCTCTCGAAGAGATTCATTAGAAGACTAAGCATAAAATGAAAGCATGGTTTACTGTTAGTTGTTAAGATACAAAATATACTATTTACATATTCTATAATAATATACATATATGCATGTATATATGTATATATGAATACATATGTATATGTATATATGTTTGTATTTTTGTATGGGTATATATATATTTATATACATATGTATGTATATAATTCTTTATTTGTATGTATGTATATGTATATGTACGTATAAAATGCGATTTAACATTCCAACTGCGCGTGGCCGGCACCAATTCACGCTGAACTCTTCATTTCTCCTCTGTTCTTCGTCCCATTTGAAAAAACATTTCCATTTTTTACTTACAACTACACAGTTTTCTCTTCTATGCGTGTGCTAGGATTATTTATGTAGAATAAAATATGCTACCGAAAACAATTGACGTCACATGTGTGTGTGTGTGTGTCGGTGTGTATGTCTCTCTATATAAAGTTTGATCTAATGTGAGCCACTAAATGAATATCAGCTGAGAGAAGCTTATACGCATGCGCTATATACATGCATATATATAGATAATAATAAAAAAAATTATACATATATATATATATCCATATATATGTATAAATATATATATATATAGAAATCTGGCTAAAGTTTTAAGTTAGATTATCGCCGTAACTGAACATAGAATTTAAAGTTTATGTGTGGATATTGCTTGCAATGCCAAATGGTTGTTATTGTTATTATTTCCATGCTTGTCCCCCTTGCGACTTATTGCGCCAATGTGCCCATGGGATCCCAGGCGGGCAGCACAATGGGATCCATATCGAATACGCGCATCACATCCTCGGGCACATATTTCTTATCGACGACCACCTCGAAGCCGAACTCCCTGAACCAATCGGCGCACATGACCAGATAGCCCTTCTCGCCACGATCCTCGCCCCAGGAATTCTCCACGCGCAACTTCTGAGCAACGCCATTTTTCTGCAACATAAGCACAAAGATGATTACAATCATATCATATCATATAAAGGCAAATTCATGGCGCTTACATCCACAGAGACGGCTGTGAACACCATGGCGTGGGTCATGGCCGATTCCCCATAGATGAGACGATCCGCCTTCGAAAATGTTGTTTGTATGTCAATGTCGAAGACCAGCTTGAAATCGTGGCTGCATCCATCGAAACGAAAGAGACGGCAAATGCAGAGCACATAAGTGAGAGAGAGACGGAGAGAGGAGAGAAGGATATAGTTGTTGGAAATGTATACCAGACACACACACACACACACTTACACATCAACATCCTCGATGCCCTGCTTGGAGGCGAAACGCTTGCTAACCTCGCAACCAAACCAGACAGCTTCACCAGCCTTCAGCGATTTGGTTACCATGGCCAATAGGAGATCGACATTTTGATTGTTGTAAAGCACCGGACGACCGCCCACAACATTGCCCAGACAATCGACCGTATAGACTTGGTCGTAGCTGCTCGTTGGACGTGGATCGGTGACCAGGCACACCTTGTCCTCGACATTGAAATGCGGCTTCACATAGACCTCGTAGAACTCCAACGAACTGATGGGTCCAATGGACTGATAGTTCTTCGACTTATCGTAGTACTCCCAGGTGAACGTCTCGGAGGGAATGCCCAGGCAAATGCCAACCACCTTGTAGATCTCTGACATTTGCTCTTGAATCTTGCAAGTGATCTCCTCGTCACTGGGCTGTTTCTCCAGCAGAACGCGCAAGTGTCTCGCATATTCGCGCAGCTGCAAGAGGTCAAGACCGAGGAAAGCATTTCAGTTTATTTTATTTGTTGTATAGTGATTCAGCACAGTCAGCCGACTTACCTTGCTCTTCAGTATGGCATTCATTCGTATGCTGGACTCGCAGCTAAAGCTCTCGGGAAAGCATTTCTTTGGCATCAGACCATGTTTGGTTATCAGATTGACCAGCATGTGCCACTGGCCTCCATCAGAGGTTGGGTCGAGCAACAGGAACGACACCAGACGGCCGTCGACTTTCTCGCCGCGCTTCGCCGTCTTCACGATGTTGTTAAGGAAATAGTTGCAACGCTCGATTTTGTCCCAGTAGAAGAGGAACGCCTGCGAGAACTCGAACTCATCCAGATTGTAGTTCTTCATGAAGGGCAGGCGTATACAATTGAGGGCGGCAAACAGCCAGCAGCGACCGGAGCTGCGCTGATTGGTGACCGGTTTGCCCTCCGTTTCCACCTTATAGTTGAACACATGGTTGGTCGTCTCCAGCGTCTTGCGGGACAGGCACACATCGAACGGATCCACACGAGAGCACACGTTCTGGGCGAGCAGATTCTTGGGTTCGCTGTAGAAATTCTCACGCCACTTGCTCAACAGGTCCGGCGTAATGGCACTCTGGTTCCCATCATCCTTTGACCCGAACATCTTGCCGTCGGTGGTGTTGTTGTTGCTGCCATTGCCGCCACCTTGGATAACTTCGTTAGCTGCAAGTATATCAGTACTAGTCGTAGTGCTTGTAGAAAACAATCCAGCTGTTTCTATAGTCTGCGTTGCACCTGCAGAAGTAGCTACAGTTGCAGCCGCAGGTACATTTGCCACCTGCGAGAGCTTCATTGCGCGAGCAAGCCGATACACCACAAATTTGTTATACTCTGATACAATTAAAAAACTTCTGTCACATATTTAACAATTACTATGAGGCTGTCGAATACATACGCCTGTACATATTTCTGGGATCTGTGGGCTTGATCTATCACAGCTAGCTATTATTGAATACAAAAACTAAAACAGCCACACAGAAATACAAAATATTTGTATATGTACATATATTAAAAGACTATCGATGTAAGCATAATAGTTCGATAACTACCGTTGGTTTTTTTTGTTTTTCCTTGGTGGCTTATGTGCATCGATGCTATTCCCGCAATTTTGAATATGAATTGAAATTTTGAAAAATTAATATTTTATTTAACATAATAAATATTTAACTGACACTGTGTTTTGTTTCAATTTCAGCAGCGTATTTATTTAAATTATATATATTAAATACAATATGCAAATAAATTACAAGCAGTTAATTTAATTTTGTTTGTCGTGAATGCAAAATAAAGCAATCCATGCGCCCCATTTTTTCTGAAGACCCTCAAGGAAAGTGCTTTTTTCTTTTGGTATTTTCTGCTCATATTAAACATTAAATTTGACCATTCCATGCAGTTGCTTTTTTATATTTGAAATATTAAATCTATAATTTTTACAAGAGAAAGTTTATATTTACTATCATATCAAGGAGAAAAATTCATGCCAAAATGTTTGTTTTTAAATAAAATATATCGCAATTAAATATTTGTATACGAAAATATCGTGCTGTTAATTATAGTACCAATATCCGATTCATCGATATGTTATCAATATTGCATATATTGTTCGTTTTTTATTTTTCTGTAGATCATTTCACGCACGTATGTATTTACATATGTACTTATGCAACACATCTACACACATACACAAGCACATGCATATGTAAAGTATTTGTGCATATCCATACGTACGAGTGTGTGTAAATTAGAAATCTGATCGACAACTGTGATGCATTCTTTTGTGCACAGTGGGGACGGGACTGGTGGGCGTGGTCGTCGAAACAAAGCAGTTGTGTGCTGCGCATAACTCAAAATTTAATTACGCGCACTGCCAGCTGCTGGAGCCTATTAACTGTAACTTTATTTCTGTGTACACATTTACACAGAAATGTGGGTGTTTAAGTGCATACATATGTATGTATTTGTGCGTTGCACTTCGAAACAATGAATGTACACTTTGTTATAAGAAAAGCTGCGCAAAATATTTCTCCCCCATTCCGTAGCTAATTTTTATACACTTTCATCTAAGTACCGTTGCGGGTGCATACATGTGTGTATGTGTGTGTGCTATTAAAAAACAGACTTTAGAAATACTGTAAAACAAATAAAGTAAATAGTGTGCAACGCAAATCTGTTGCGACTTCTGATAAGAGCAACAGACATACGTGCACATACACATGTATTGTATATGAGCGTCTGAGTAATAATCGTATAAGACTTAATTGCAGAAATCTTCGAAAAACTGTTTTTATCTCGACTGAGATGACTTGAGCAACAGCGCTAACCGCAGCTACGGATGAAGCGATGATGCAGAGTGCAATTAAACCAGTTTAACGGCACATACACAAACACAAGCGCACACACACAAACACACACACGTACAGCTGTTAGGGAACTGAAGGCAGCCGAAGGAGGGCAAAATGCCGTTTTAAACTTTCGCGCAAGCCGGCATGCTGCTCGCTGCTGCCTGGCATAAATCTAAACAAACCAACAGAAAAGGGTTAAAAAAAACTCAAATAAAAAAATATATACATATACATAAGCAGCAGCAGCAGCAAACGGAAAACTTGTTTTTGCTCAGCTTTTGTAAGAGTGCGTCAAGTGGTGTGCCACTGTTTGTATGTGTGGGGGTACAAAGGCAAAGAGCAAACCAGCAAAAACAAACAAATTTGGGTGAAATTTTACTTTCGTTGTCGTTGCTGCCGTATTGGGGCGTCAGCAAGCTGTTTCGTGCTCGCTTCCGCACAAAGCGGAACGGGGGGAACGGAATTGATGAGCGATGCCGTTGCCTGCACCAGAACCAAAAGCAACTACAACGACAGCAACATTTTTCTTGGTCTCTCGCTATCTCTTGCACTGCTGCTGCTGCTACTGCTGTTGCTGTAGGCAATTATTTTATAATTTTTTTTTTTTACAAAATTATTGTAGTTCTCATAGGTCACTCATTTCACTTACACATTGTGGGAGTTTTTTCTTTTAACGTTGATAATTGGTTGGCGCTTGACTCGGCTGCAATCTTAACTGCACTTTACACTTTTTATTTAAATTTATTTGACTTTTTTAGTAATGTGTACAGTGCAAGCAACTATTATGTACTGTTAATTTTGGTCTATTTAGTTGCTATTTTTATTTATTGATGAGGAAAATGAAAATGATAATGTTTGGCTTTGGCCCGAAACACGAAACAGAATCCAAGAGACAAATGCGAAAGTATCGATGCTACGATAACGACGACAGTGATGCCAGATCACAGTTTCCAAGTGTGCAATATATCGATACATCGATATATGAAATAGCAATTAATTGGTATATTTTGCAGCTTCCTGCTGCCTGTTGTTGCTTTGTCGCGTTGTTGTTGCTGCCTGCGCCGACTGCATTGTGAGCAGGTCGCGAATTTTGAAATCGCTCCGTTCACGCTGCTCGCAAACAGGGGAAAAAGCAGAAAATAAAAAAAAAAATAAATAAAACCATAACACATACATATCTACATATATGTATATTCCTAACGTGCATGCCAAATAACGAATCTCGATCAAGTGTTCGTTTCGGTCCGAGGCTCTGTCAAGATGAGCGCCAATAGCAACGACAATTTATGCGAGGACATCTCATTGTTGAAGTCCTACATAGATTATTTTGATGTGCTGCCGTTGGAGCTTAAGAACGACATCATCTACTGCCAGCGAGCATTGCGCGACTTTCTCAAAGTGCACGGGGTGAGTAACAGCAAAAATCTAAAAGTAGTAATCAGTAGAAAAAAAGAAGAAATGTAGACCATATAGACCAGAATATGTAAAGCAACCTGTGTGCTGACCGTTGGCTAACTTCCATTTCTGTTCTGTTCCGATATCTTCTCAATTCACACTCGATGTTGGATGGATTGCAGCTGGTGTCCGATGTATTCAAGGAGCAGGCCGATGCGGTGAGTAGCCCAATTCCATAACTGTCCTGCATTACGCATAGCATCTATTATTGATATATCTATATGTATATGCATGTATTGTCTGTATGTACGCAATTATGTATGTACATATATGTATGTCTGTATGTACATACATATATTTTCTTTGTTTGGAGTAACATAATAAATAATGTGCAATGAAAGCCAATAAATGATATCGCCCATATAGAGAGACAGTGTTGCCACCTTTAATTAGTCCACACATCGCACTTGTCCAAGTAGCTCCCGTAACCCAAAGACTTCTGCGGCTATTGCTGGTGCTACAGGCCACTGCTGCTTTCTTCATTTATTTACAATTTGGCAATGCACCGTTTCACTCGATTAGAGATGGGTGCGTGTCAAGAGCACTGAAATAATTATTACTTAGATATGTACATACATACATATATTCATTGCGTGCACACATATGTACATATGTACATATGTACATAGATATGTACCATATTACCATGTACATACATACATATGTATTTATTTGGAGCGAGTTTTGTTTATTTGTAGTCCCTATATAATGTATGTACATATGTATACATACTTACATATACATATCTGTTGCATGCAAAAATGTAGAATGTGTATATTCCCGATATTTGCACTGAATTGCTGATCGTTAAATAAACCAAAACGTCCTATGAAAAAAAAAAAAAAAAAAAATAATAAAATAAAATAAAATAAAAATATATATATATATATATATGTATGTATATGTGCACATGTAATAAAGTCAGCTTATATGTATGTGCATACATATATACATACGTACATACATATGCATTTTTACCCTGTATAACATCTTTCATTTGAAGCTCCTTTTTTATTTGCATACAATTACTTTTCATACGACATTTGCGTAGTTCGCATCGTTCTTCTATTAATTTGTTTGTCGTGAAACAAGAATTTGAGGCACGTGCGACGGCACGTCACACGACATTCAACTCTGTTTTTTTCCCCATTCGTTGTTGTTTAATGTCACTTAGTCATAGCCATTGATGATGATTGTCCAATAATTTGTTGTATTGAATAACCTCATTTTGCAGGATCCGGTGCAGATGCGGCGCATCCTCGACGAGCTGGAGACGGAAGTATACGAGATAAATGCTGAGCAACAATGGCTGATGGTGCGCCTGGACCAGCAGCTGGAAGCACTATACAAGAAGCTGGAGGCGAGCAATATACGAGTTTTACCTGAGATAGGCAGCGAGTACATCTCCAGCCTGATCGTGCCTTTCATTGGCGATGCCAACTACAAAATCTATCCGAAATCTGTGCTGTGCCGCGACACCGAAGAGATGCTTATACGCAAGCATTTCCTCATCTCGCATGACGACGACGGTGGCATTGAGCCGCTCAAGCTTAGCGAGCTGGACGACAATGTGCCGCTGTTGCTGGTGAATGCACTGACTGCGACGCCTACTGCCAAGCCCACTGCCACCATCACTGCCCCGGACATTGTCCAGGCCTCGACCAGCAGCGGAGCGCAGATGCTGTTTGAGAAGAACGATTTTGGCGACAACATAATGGGGGCATTGAGGTCACTGTCGCCACCGCCAGCGGAGCTCCAGCCGGAGCCGCAGCCTCTGTCGCCTGCGCTGTCGAAAAAGGACGATTCGCGTTCGCTGCTGATACCGCGTAACGCCCCAATATTCGATGAACAGTCGGAGAAGTTCACAGAGTCAGCGTCGTCATCGACGCCACCGCCGCCACCGCCACCTCCGCCTCCACCACCACCGCTGGTGGCCGCCAAGCAGCGGGCATCCCGAGCTGATGCCAAGCAGGTGAACAAAACGACCTCACCGCCGCCGCTGGCGCCCATCACCAAACCGTCAATCGGCACTGACTTCGAGGTTGTTGCCCAGAGCAGAATGAACTTGCGCCAGGCGCTGCGCCGCGCTCGCAAAACCAAGCAGCAACCGCGCCAGATCGACGAGGAGGATGTCGTTGTGCTGCCCGTCGACAAGGTGGCGACGGAGAGCACTTCGCCATCCAGCGTCGCGGCGCCCAAAGCGAAGGCGCTTAAAGTGATAGAAGCAACTGCTACACCAGTTGTCCAGGCCACAGCACACGCGACGACGAACAAGAAGCCAGCGCCACCGGCGTCCAATAAACAGTATAAGACGCGCAATGTGCACGGGGTTGGACGTAAGCCGGCGTCGAATCCACCAGCAGCGCAAGTGGCAGCGCAGCAGGCGGCAGCTGCAGTAGCCGCAGCAGCAGCAGCAACAGCAGCAGATGCAGCTAGAGCTGCTGCAATTGCGGGCTCGTCCGGCTCCTCTGATGATTCACATCACGAGCTGGAGCTGGAGCAACAGCGTCTGTGCGCCTCGGCGGCACAGTGGCGCGATGAGCCGCGCGAGACACGTGTCATGCCCTCGGAATACGGGCAGGAGCATTTCCTTGGCCTCTTCGGGCTCTACACACACGAGATGGTCAAGAAGCTGTGCCAGCGCCACTCGAAGCGCAAACGTCGAACCGTTCAGAATGCCAGCGGCGTTGTCTTTCACTATGGCCAGCAGCTGGCCGCCTTCGATACGGTGCGTCAGAAGAAACTCAAGGATAAGCCGGAGTTTCTGCTGTCGCCCAAGGACAAGCGACTTCAGGCCAAAAAGGCCCACAAGGCCAGCGCTGCAGCTGCGTCGACTACCAATCGGAAGAGTAAGAGTAAAACGCCCGAAAAACTGGAAGACGTGGGCAGCAGTCAGCTGGACGGGGGCAAACCGAAATGCAAAGAATTCAAGAAACGCGGTGGTAAGTCCAGATCTCAAAATATGGACGTCCTATATGCTCGTAAGCTATTCATAATCCATTACCACATAGAGGTTGCATTGGATTAATCTATTCTTCTTATATGATTTTGTCTAGAAAATCTGCAGAGCTGTCAGAGTTGCCATGGGGTTTATCACCTGGATTGTCATGAGGATGCCAAAGGAAAGCCGCAGACGAACAATCGCTGCCCGCAGTGCTTGCGTGACTGGAACTTGTCGGGCAGGGTAAAGGGAGCGGCTTCGTCCTAGTGCTAAGATTTGTTGTTTTTGCTCCATTGTGAGCATGCTGGCCTTTTGTTGTACAATGTAACCTGACCGTTGAATCCTAAAATATGTTTGTACATATATATATATATATGTATATGTATATATAATATAGTATATATATATATATATATCTTCTTTTTTTTTTTTTGCTTTTATCTTGTTTATTTTCAGTTCTTACTTTTTTTTGTATTCAAAATTACACATGAACCGAAATATATAATATACGTATATTTAATTTTGGAATGAATAGAGTAAATATGTATGTGTATTCAAACTTTTTTTTATTGGTATGCAATAAAACAATTTAAATATGAAATTGAGAATGGGATTTATGTACATTCATACATGCATACATGTATCCACAAACTATGTTGTCATTTCTAATAAACAAACGAGAAAAATATGAAATATGTTTACTTTCCATTGGGTAACTATTAGCCGTTAAATAATTGGAATGACTTGAATCGAACAAAGATGGCAAAGCTGGTTCCATTTCAAGAAACTGAACAAAACTCGACTTCAATCGATATTGATCCAAATTTAAATATCGAGAATATGGTAGCTTCGTTTAATGAAAACAATACATGCTAAATTACCATTATTTAAACTGTAAATTAAATTGTACAATGCTCTACACGACATTCTACATTTGAGTATTTATTGCTCTTTCCCAGAAAGATTTAACAGTATTGACAGTAGCAGCAATTGGCATTAATAGTGGGCTGATTAATTTAAAAACATATATTCAAAATTTATCATTTAATACAGTTAATGTATAGTCGACATTGCTGTTATTTTTCTTTAATTTAATTATATTTTTAGTGCTGCCAGTAGCATGAATTAATATCGGCATGATTATTAACGGCCATCCCTAACAAGCGCACATGTCCACGTGAATGTGTTTTCTGTAGCCTGGCAACTCTGGGAATGAAACCGCTAAAGTTTCAATATTCCGTTGGGTCGTACGAAAGAATTTGATTTTGTCAATTTTTATCGAAATAGGTCTGTTTTTTTTTCACGACAAAGCTTGCCAGCCAGTGATAGTCGACCAGTCCTATTTATTGTCAAAGAAACTCTTTCAGAATCTCAGTGTCATGAATCAAAATTCGAACGACAGCTCCACTATGGGCACGGAGGAATGCATAGAGGTTTTGCACAATTTTGACAACTTGGAAAATGTGATACAGGCCCTCACGAAGCCAATGGTTAAGGAGCTCTTCATGGCCCATCTTGGCCTGAGTAAAGTTGCGAGCACATCGGATTCGGAAAGCAACAGCAGCTCCACTGCTAATTCTCAGGAGTCGCTACGTGTTTCAGGCGAGGAGGGTGAACCGTATGGCATACATGGTCACGTAAGTGAATTGGTTAGTTTGTAATTGCATTCCAATTTATCGGCCTGTTTCTGTAGCATATTGCGAATGTGCTGTATCGTATAAAGAAAGCGGCCAGAGACCGTGAGATACTACTGCAGGCGCCACGCGAGGAGCCGCTGCACAAGATGATACGCTGGCTACTGGATTTGCCGCAGCGCTGCGATCTCACACGCTTTTCCTTGTCAGCACTGCGCTGCAACGAATGCTATCTGTGCGAGGGCGTCGAGTACCCGTGCACCCGTTGCGGCCAGCAGTTCCATCAGGAGTGCCATGGCGATCAAGGCAGATTCCAGCCCCATCGCATGTGCCCATCCTGCACACGCAATGCTTCCCAGCCTGGGGACCCATAAGTATTGCCGCGCAACCGTTGCGGCCAGCAGCTCCAGCGGGAGTGCCATGCCAATCAAGACAGACTCAAGCCCCAAAGCCTGTGCCCGTCCTGTGCACGCAACATTCCGAGTTGTTGGGCCGACAAATATAATAACATACATATATCAATATTATATTTATTAAAATGTAATGTTGAAATACTATAAAAACATTTTGTTAATAATGAACACAATAGAGGCCGGGATCAGAAGAAGCAGCAGATGATCCTGACGCCATCGGCCATCGGAACCATTGCACAAGTCGCCCTGGCAGAAGCACATGTAAACCTTCTTATAGTTGTAGATGGTATCAGCACAGCGATCCATATTGTCATCCGGTCCGCGCTGCACGCACATGCGCTGTATGGCCAGATCGTAGTCTAGAGATTGCAAATTCAAATTAATTGTCTGTTAGGATATCCATAACTATATCAAGAGGTCTTACCATCTATAGCATAGGGTCCGCCGCCCTCAATCACCTTGCCGCACCAGCCGCTGGCACAGGGTATAGCCGAGAGGCCGGGCTCGTTGTCCACGTCTGTCGCATTGAATGTAAACGGATCCTTGCAGCTGCCCAGCTCACCACGGGAGCGACACTGGTAGCACCGACGCAGAAGAGCTGAAGAGAAGAGGCGGAAGAAAGAGAGATAGAGCGTGCCAATAAGACACGCATATAGACACAGTTACGAGGTTATTCCATTTCTTGTAGTGCATTACGCACCCGCACATACACATGCGCAGTATAAGTTACTATTACAGTTGCGTTGCGCGTATATATGTATGTATGTATGCAAGTGCGTATATTTAACAAAAGACTTTAATAGTAAACTTTGATTAGACTTACCGTCGATTTCTGGAGCATTGCTGGCGATTATAGTAAATATCACAGTTAGTATGAACACAGACGATTGCATTTTAGAAAAAAACTTAAATTAACTGAGTATTCGAATTGAGTTCAAGTCGTTCAAAATAGTGAGAGTGAGTTACTGTTGTATATTTGTTGTTGTTGGTGTTTGTTTCTGAACGAAAATCACGGGCCTGCCACTGCGCACAAAAAAAAGTCGTTTGAGAAAATGCAACAGTGTTTTTAGAGTTGCCAGACTTCAATTTTGCTTTCGTTTGACAACACTAAACATAATTTTTCCTATTATAGCACTGTGTGTACACACTATCTAGTTTCGTTGTATTATTTCAGCGAAAAATTCATCATCTTAATATCGGGCGTATATTTTTTGTTGTTATTTTTTATTCAATAAAAACTCAAAACAAAGTAACGAACGTCAGATGCAGCAATTCAGACGCTAAACAATAAATTTAGTGCCACGGATCACATTTATTAGCGGAGTGCACAAAAATAACTCAAGTAAAAGCTGCAGTACGTACGAAAAAAGAGCAAAAAAAATTAAAAGAAACAACAGCAACGTAAAGAAATTTTGCAAATTGTTCATAGAGACAGAACGACGGCCAGTCAGCCAGTCAAGCAGAGAGGCGGCACCAGAAGCAGCAGCAACAGCAGCAGCAGAACAGCGTAATAAAACAATCTGCAACAATAAAATATTTAAATAGACATAATCTGCGCGTTTGTCATTCAGTCAAATCGCGAAGTCGGCGTCGACGTCGCAGCAGCTGGTGCTGCTGCTCTGCTCTGCTGCTGCCCTGCTGTAACGCAACCATAAACGCAAACAAAACGGAGTAGCGGAAGCGTCGCTGCTGGCGTAGGCAGACACCTTGCAACTGCAGTCGCTGTCCGCTGTCCGCACTCCGTTGTCTTTCAAGTTCAATGCGATTCGGTTGCAGCTTTTTTTTTGTTGTTGTTTGTGTTGTTATTACTGTTGTGTGCGTGTGTGTGTGCTGGTCTAACGCTTTCCGTGCATCCTGCAGCGGCTGCCCCCACTGACTGATTGACCCAAGGAACAGGCAACAACAACAACAGTAACCGAGAGGCCAAGAGGTCGCCAGGAGCGCTATGGCATTGGACAGCGTCACGCAAACGATGACGGGCAGCAATGCGCTGACATCATCCTTTACGACGAAGAAGAAGGATGCCGCCGCCGCCGACAAGGAGAACCTCTGGTGAGTAGAGTTGAATAAGAATCTATAAATCTATGTGTGCGTGCGTCTGTGTGTAGGGACTCGGACATACATATGACGAGTAAATTGCTCTTGGCCTAATCAGCTGCTATTGTCTCCTTTTATACCCTGAATCCGTTTTCTTATATTTGTTTTATATTTTATTTATTTTATTTATTTATTTATTTGTTTCTTTTTTTTTAAATTTTTATTTATTTATTTTATTTTTATATTTATTTATCTCTTTTATTTTCTTTAGCTGACGTTTGCAATATATATTTTTTTTTTGGCAACTGCTATCTTGCTTTTACTCGCTATCTGTCTCGTGTATTTGTGTGCGTGAGCAGCCGGCTGCAATTTGCCACCTGCCACACCCACAACAGTAGGTGTGGGGGCTGGCGAGGCATAAAAAGCAGCTGATTTTATGCCGCTCTTAAATTTAGTGCATTTTGTCATTTTGTGCCATGATTCGCCTAACCTCAAACCACGTTTGGCTCAAACACACGCACACACACACACATGCGCATTATATATGTATAAGTGTTTGTATTTTGGCAAATTTTCTCTTGTGCCAAATTTGTAATAGATTTGTGGCAAAAACACAGACTAAATGCTAAAAACAACAATACATATGCATGTGTGCGTGAGTGTGTGAGTGTGTGAAAGAGTGCGGGAGCGAGAGAGGGTGAGCGTGAACTAGCGTATGATTCATAAAACAGCAAAATCGAGGGCAGCGTCGCCGGCTGCGCAGTCGACAGCGCGCACCTTTTGCTTTATCAATTTTTGTTATGCCTAATGGGCAAAGCACACAGACTGAGACAAACATACACACACGCACACATGGAAAGCCATAAGCCGAGCTATCGATAGTTCGACTCAATTTAGACTGTTGACAATCCAATTGGAATTTGCATTGCCCAATGAACGAAGACTAGCTTTAAGTCAGCTCTACGCGTGTGAGTGTGTGTGCGTGCGTGTGTATGTGTATGTGTGGGATTTGGTGATGTTGTCATCGTTTAAATATGTACATGTTGCTCACCGTCAGCCGTTAGGGGGCGCGCATGTGCAAAACACCTTTTGACGTAGATCGATTTAGAATGACTCGGAAAACATGTGTAAGACTCCAATCAGATTAGCAGGAAATGAGAAAACCATCTGTAATTTATTTCCAGAAATAAGAATCAATACCTCGCCAATGTGTGGTTTGCACAAAATATATTGCACCTATCCAAATAGGTTTATTTTCATAAAAAGCCCGTATTTTGTTTCCTATTCAAGCCTTAGATCTAGAATTTCAAATGCTTAGTTAAATGAAATTTAATTCCCAATTGATGTTTTTGCGAATTTGATTGTGTTGGTTAATAGTCGTTATTATTGTTAATTAACTAAGGATTAACTAGTTTTCGCATATTAAAATTTTGGTATTTAGTTGTCAATTAATCTGTGAACATCCCTAGTCAATTGGTCTTTGCTCTACTCCAGCAGTTATTAATTAATTGAAAAGTCTTGTACATATATAGCTATTCACAATTTCAAATGGTTATTTATCGATATACTTATATTGACCTACTTTTCTTTTCGATATATACTTATTGATATTCGTATGTATTTGTTTATTTGTTAATTTAACATTTACTAGCGTTATTTATCGATCTTATAGTTTTCCTTTCAGCTATTAACAATTCCAAATCGATATTGATCGATATCCGTATATATTTGTATATTAGTTAATGTGAGTTAATGCTTTACATTTTATCGATGAAGACATCGTCGTTATCGTTGTCGTTGTCGTTGTCATCGTTATCGATGTGCGTCACCTGCCGTTGCTGCTTATCGAAATTGTTCTGAATTCGCTCCAACAAATCGGTAGCAACAAGTGCAAAATCCTCCCACAAAGCATCTGGAGACGCATCTGTCTCCAATTCCGTATCCGGCTCCGGCTCCAGCTGACGCTCTTTTCTCGATTCCTGTTCCTCTTCCGGCTCGTCGTCGTTGGCCTCGTCGCCTGTTGTCAAACGCTCCTCATCCAAATAGTCGGCCAACAGATCGCTGACCTCGTCGAGAATGCTGCCGCTACGGCACAGGGCTGTCGCGCACTGGCCATCGATCAGCAGATTCCACATGGCTTGGCACACGATGTTCGCGAGAAACCAATCCTCCTGCTCCAGAGCGCCGCGCAGCAGCAGCGCTAGCAACTCGGCGCCACGTAACTGCAGAAACGGAGCCCGTTGCTCGCCATCGCCCAGCAGGTTGACGAGCACGCCAATGGCGCAGGTGCGCAGCTCGTAGTCCCGGCCGTTCGCCTGCCGCGTCAGCTGCTGCACGATCAGGGGCAAGCCGCCGGCGGCACAGAAGCAGCGGCGCGCCAGCTCATTGCGCGTCAGATTGCCCAGGACGCGGGTCAGCTCCACCTTGGTGGACACGTACTGCGACTGGCAGCGCCTGAGCGTTTGAGCCAATGCAGTGGACAGCTCGGCAATGAGACTCTGCAGCGAACCGGGCGCCGGGCCGACAGTTGGGTTTGGAGTTGGCGTTGGACTTGGAGTTGGAGTAGTCGAAGTCAACGTTGCCGTCGTGGTGGTGGCTGCTGGCGCTGTCGCCTGGTTGTCCTGATAGAAGCACAGATTGTGCAAGGCGCCCAGCGTGGCGTGCAGCAGCTCCAGCAGCTCGGCCGGCTGAGCAGACTCCGTTGCTGTGGTGCCCAGTGCGACGGTGGCATTCTGCAGCAGCCGGAATAGGACAGCGCCCAGCGCATGAACATTGCCCAGGCCGGCGCCCACATCCGCATTGACGCTCATATTGGCCACCACACGGATCAGCTTGATCTGGGCATCCAGCAGCGGCTCGCTGGCCAGCGGACGTTCGCTGAGCTGCTGCAGCACATTCAGCAGATACTCCATGGCCACGTCGTTGTGATAGTACTGCCAGGGCAAGGAAAGAAATATGATTATTCAAATGTATTATATATATTTATGTGTTGTAGAGCTGTGGACACAGACCTGGACGCGCGCCGTTTCGTGCTTGGCCAAAATGTTGCCCAGCATATAGCCCAGGCGACTGAGCACGGCCAGCATGCGCTCGCTGCACTGGCCGCCCTTGGAGTAGGGGCCGAGCAGCAGCCCAATGCGAGCGGCATAGTTGTGCAGCGTATCGCAGCACTCCACATCCTCGGACAAGACGCTGCCAGGGAGAAAGCAGGGAATTAGAATGCCAATGGGGAAAGCCAAGCGAAGTCTTTGCCTACCTGAGCGTGCGCACCACATTCGCTTGCACCTCCAGCTCGCCCATGGAGACCTCGGCGGCGCGTATGAGATGCGGACAGGCCAGCTGCAGCTGCAGCTGGAGCCGCTGCTGCTGCTGGGCCACGTCGGCGAGAGCACGCATCGCCGCCGACAGCTGGTAGAGCGTGTGCAGCGGCGGACCGCTGAGGCGACGTGTGGCGCCCGCCTCGTTCAGCATCTGGAGATGCAAGATCATCAGCTCGACGGCGCCGTGGCGTGCCAGGCGCGACACCAGCGTCTGTTGGCCATTCAGCTTGCGTGTGTCGGACGCACTGGGACTGATCAGGGCTGTGGCAGCTGCTATCGCAGCGTGCGTCGGCGGCGACGCTAGCTCCTCCAGGCCAGCGGACCAATTGCGATTGAGCGCATCGTCGCGCTCCTGCGCATTGCTGGCGGTGAGGAATCGTATGCAGCCATAGGCATAAATGCAGGCCTCGGGATCGTCCAGCGGCGATGCGTGACCCAGGCCATCGATCAGCAGCTCCAGCACATCGTTCTCGTGGAACAAGCCGTCGTGCTGCTCGTGGCGAGCCACCTTGAAGATGAGCTTGCAGGCGCCGGTCAAGTTGCTGCCCGTCACGCGGAGCTATACGAAAAGAGGAAGACTTTAGATTGCATTGGAAGAGACTCTAAGGAATTCTAATGAAATAATGAGCATATGTGCAGATAAAGATCAATGATTACTAGTTATATGATTACTAGTTATATTGCGCCTGAGCTTATCGTCTATCGATCTTGAAACACTATACACTATCTATCGAATTCTAATCCATCAATAGCATATGGATAGAGACTAACGTTTTATTGTGATAAGTTATCGCGCCTTATCATTGATCGATATACGCTCATATTTTGGTATACTCACCGCCAGCACAACACGCGCCACAGCCAGCAGGATACGGGGCGACGTGCACTCGACCAGGCCATAGAGTCCGCCCAGGATGAAGGCGCGCTTGAAGTTCCTCTCCTGCTTGTGCACGCGCGTATACAGCTCCAGCAAAATCTGCAGACAGCAGCAGAGAGAAGGAGTGAAAGAGAAAGAGGGAGAGACAGAGGGAGCGAGAGATGAAGTTGTTAATCTTTAATATGCTCGCCACACTTACCGCATTGATATGCTGCACTGTCTCGGCACTGCAATCCTTGAGGCCGGCATGCTGCTTCAGCATCTCGATGAGCATCTCGGAGCTGCACTGGCCCAGCAGTGCGCCATTGCGCGTGGCCGGCCGTGCGCTGTCTGCCGCCGTGCCCGGCAAGGCGGGCAATTGCCTGGGCTTGGCGTCAACACTGCGACGATTCAACAGGGAGAGATCCGTGCCGCCGGCTGGCGTTGGCGGCGTCAATGGCTTATGGTGCTCATTCTGCAGATATCGCATGCTGCGTGTGTGTGGTTGTAGGTGAAATGGGAAGAGACAAGTCCCTGTGAGGTGAGAGAGTTAGTGAGAGCGTGCGCGATACTCACGAGAAAGCGCTGGGCGGACGGCCGGCCAGCGCCACCTTGCCGTAGAGCACACGTCCGGGCTCGCGTGGCGTTATGGGACGCCGTGTGCTGACCAAGCGGGCGCCGCCAGCCGCGGTCATTGTGGCCGCCGCCGTTGCCGTCATCGTGGACAGGTCGCCCAGGTAGAGCTTTGCCTCGCTGATGAGCTCAGCGGAGGTCTTGCGTCTGCCCATGCCGGTGCCCAGGCCCAGGTGTTGTATGCTATGTTCGTTGTCCTTTTGCTGTTGCTGCTGTTGTTGTTGTTGTTGTTGTTGTTGCTTTTTTGTTGTCTCTTGTTTTGGGGGCGCTGCGGCTGCCGCTGCCGCTGCCGCTGCTGTTGCCGTTGGTTGAGCACGGGTCTCGCTGCGCGACCGTCGCTTTAGCAGCAAGCTCATTCTGACAGGGAGGAACGACTTCAATTGCAGCACTGAAATTGAGAGCTGGGATCTTGTGATTGACGGACTCTGGTCCGGCTCAATGTGTATTTGTGGTCCAGTTTTGACGCGTGGCGCGGCCAAAGTGCGCAAAGGTAATGCCAAACGTCTTGCCTCCTGCCTGGCCTATTGGCCTGCCTTTGAGCCAGCCATTCGGGCGAACTGTGAAAGCTTGGAAAATATTTTTCGTTTGGGCCTTTCGTGCACCATGCCAACCGGCCTGGAACTGGCCCGGGTGCGGACAGCGGGGTGGGCAGAAGGGAGGGTGGGTGGCGGGCACAGTTGCCGGGTTGTTTGCATGTCGAGCGAGTGAGCTAGCCAACCCCCTTTCAACTAGCCGTCGCCCCCCTTTAGCCAAATGCCAGCCAAGGCACAGTGGGACGAAAGCTCTTCAGAGTTCAAATAGAAGTATAAATAGACAATTTTTAATTGCTTATAGTTTTTTATGAAAAATACATTTTTTATATATCATATTAAATTTACAAAATCATTAAGTTATAAATGTAAAAAAATATATATTTTTTATATTATATATTTATTTGTTACATAAATATAACATTATTTTATTTTTATTTGTAGTTCTTCAACATTCAACAATAAGCAAAGATATAGTATTTTTTCAACATTTTCCAGTTACTTAAAAAATAAATAATAAAAAGAAAACATTCAAGTTAAATTTATTCAAATTTTAAATCAAAAAATTTAACACAAGTTATTAAGATTAAAAGAAAAAAGTAGTAAAAGTTACGACTAGTTTAGGCCAATATATTTTTGTATCCAAAATATTTTGTTGCTTTTCAACCACTGTGCACGGCGCAACACCTTTGAAAACTCAATAGAAAAGAATAGTTATGAAGCTAAAAGTGAGAAATCGGGCAATCGATATTCGCAGTACGCAATTTTTGGCACGAACGGGCTCTGAGCTCCAACGTCCAGTTTAGCATGTCTAACGGTTAGTCAATCAGTTAGTTAGTTGGCCAGCAAAACGCCCACCGTTTGGTGACGCAGTTGGCTGAGAGAGAGAGAGAGAGAGAGAGAGAGAGAGAGAGAGAGAGAGAGAGAGAGAGTTGGCCAGAGGACAATTTTCAATTGAAATATTTAATTCAATTTAATTGAATTGCAGAAATGGTTCGTTGAAAACTAGAGTTCTTCTGTCTGTGTGTGTGTGCGAATATATATACATATATATGTATGTATGTATGTGTATGTGTGCATATATACATATAAAGCAACAATGTCGACCTCATAAATAGCAAAGGTATGCAATTAGCTTGATTGCGTGGCATGCCACAGTATTGAGAATTGTGGTTTATAACTGGTCTCGGGATAGGGACGGCTAAGGGTTACGAGTTTACGGGTTACGGACCAAGGGTATGGGCATGGACTATGGGATTGACCCCAGCCGTTTGGCTGCCGTTCGCCACGGTGACACGAAATTGGGACGGCTTTAATGTAGATTGCAACAATTTGATAGCCAGCAACGGAATAGTGACCTAAATTCAATTTTGCCATTACAGGTCAGCGATATTGAATGAAGTACAAACACAAGGCAGCACAAAACTACCATCAAATAAATCTGTACTAGTATTAGGCGATAATGCCACTGGTAAGACGACGCTCATTGCGAAGCTGCAGGGCGTCGAGGATCCGAAGAAGGGTTCCGGCCTGGAGTATGCCTACATTGATGTCAAGGATGAGTACAGAGACGGTTGGTGAATCCGAATCAGAGTTCTCTATTATATATTGTCGTTCACAAATGAATTGATCATTGTTGTGTTGCTTGCAGATATGACGCGCCTCAGCGTTTGGGTACTGGATGGCGATCCAGGACACACAAATCTGCTGCATTATGCGCTCAACGAAACGAACTATGCACACACCCTCGTCATATTAACAGTCTCGATGACACAGCCGTGGGGCTGGCTCGAGCAGCTCAATCAGTGGATCAAGGTGCTCGCCCAGCACATTGAGAGCCTGCAATTAGATCCCAAAGAGAAGGAGGCGGCACGCCAGCGCTTAGCAACGACGTGGCAGAGCTACTGTGAGGTGGGCGATGATCTCGATCCCGGCTCACCAGTTAAACGCACCATGCACAACAATTCGATCGATGAGGATGATCTGTTGCCGCTGACAGAGGACGCACTAATTACAAATCTGGGCCTGGACATTGTTGTTGTGGTCACAAAGGTGTGTATACACACACACACACACACACACACACATAGATTTATTTCATTTAACATATTCTCACTCCCTCCTCGCGCACAGACGGACTACATGTCAACACTGGAGAAGGAGTACGAGTACCGTGACGAGCATTTCGATTTCATACAGCAGTGGATACGAAACTTTTGTCTGCGGCACGGCGCTTCGCTCTTTTATACGAGCGTGAAAGAGGACAAAAACTGTGATCTCCTTTATAAATATCTAACGCATCGAATTTATGGTCTACCATTCCGTACGCCAGCGCTAGTCGTTGAAAAGGATGCGGTGCTCATGTAAGAGGATTGTTGATCACATTCATTCATCATGCCCCTAATTACTGATCATTTGATTTTCGCTTTGCAGTCCGGCGGGTTGGGATAGCCTGAAGAAAATAAGTATTCTGTATGAGAACATGCATGCGGTCAAGGCCGAGAATCATTACACAGATATCATCAAGGCGCCGCCCACACGAAAGGTGATTCCTAATCGAGTTTCTCTTGCTTGAGTGTTCATTTATATTTATATTCTTCTTCTGTCGTTGTTGCTGCAGGCCGTTTCCAATCGCGAAACGGAGGTGCAGACCGAGGACGAGCAGGCCTTCCTGGCACGCCAGCAGGAGATACTCAAGCAAGGCGGACAGGTGCGTGGCGAGTCGCCGTTGCGATCACAGGGCGCCAATGCTAGCGCCAACAAAAGTGGACCACGCACACCCGGCAGCGCCGGTCAAAGTTCGCCCAAAAAGGTGAGTGTTGCGCCTTCTATCACACCTTCCTCTTTACAATTATGGATGCGGTATTCCAGATTGATCCCAAGCTAACGCCTGCCACGCCCGGCGGCGAAGGTGTGCTGGCCAACTTCTTTAATTCGCTGCTGCATAAAAAGTCGGGCGGAACAGCCGGTGGACCGGCGGGCGCAGCCAGTCCTGGCGGCGGCGTGGGCACGCCACGTACCTCAAATGGCACCGATTCTCTCTTGACGGCCGAAAAGATATCTGTGCGATCCGATGCGGCCGCTGAGCTGGATCGCTTGGCGCGCAGCGTCAAAAAGGATATTGATCTATCCCAAAGTGAGTGTTGAAGGCGTAGTTACCGTGCAGGCAGCATCAGTAGAAACTACAACAGCGGCAACTATAAAAAAACAACAACAACAACAACAATAATAACAACACCATCAACAACTATAAAAACATCAACAGCAGCAGCAACAACATCTGCATAAACAGCAACAACAGCAGCGCAGCAACAGAGTACTATCAGCAACACATACACAACAATATAAATCGAAAGGGGGAACTCATGTGCACAGACTCGAAAATACAACTAGAGGACTTTCATCAAGCTCTGCAGATCAGAACTCTCTTCCATGGCAACTAAGATAACTGAATAGCTTGACAAGACTCGGCAGCACATACAATGAGCTCAACGATGTTAGCCAGCTATATAGGCCATGAGAAACTAGAAATAAAAAAAAAACAAAACAATATTTCGCTTGAATTCCACAGACATCAAATGTTAAAAAAGATTTGTTATTAAGTTGCGTTTGGCATTGTGAATGTGTATCGTTCGCTGAGTGTTGGTATTTTTTACGAGAGCTGGGTAATATGTAGAATACGCATTACATACGAAACATTATAAAAACAAAACAAAACGAAACATAAAAAAAAGAAATAAAACTGAGACAAAAGAGAAAAAACAATGAGAGTTTAGCTAAGTGAGTAAACATTTAGAGAGGGGACAGCGCTTCCTCCACATGCTGCTCCACTTCGGCATGTATGTGCTTATTCTATAAATTGATACACACATACACAGATATCTATGTATATGTATATACAAATATATATGTATTGATATATATATTTTTGTTCATCTGTGTTTAAGCATAGTCTGGGGCCACACGTGTGTATATTTAAATTATTTAAATTATGTAATTTTGAAAATGTATTTAAGAATGCGACAATTGTGAAATTCTGTTGCGCGCTGAGAGATTCAAAAAGTCCAAAGCCCAAAGCGCCCAAAAATGGCTTGGCAACTGCTTATACACACTTAAAACCCCCTCACACACACACACACACACACACACACACTGTAGTTGATAGCTTGTATGTACTTTTTAATTATATTAATTAATTACACACACACACACACACACTGGCTTTATGTAGTATTTGTTACAGAGATTTTTGTTGTGCGTCCTGCAGCAGCAGCAAAAAAAAAAAAAAAAAAAAAAAAAAAAGGCGAAGAACAACAAGAGAAACCGCAACACATAAAAAAAAAAAACAAGCAACTTTAAATAAGTATTTAAATGAACATGAAATAATCCAAAATTTGTTGCATTGTGTTTTTCATTGTAATTATTAAAAAAAAAAAACTTGATTTTAATAGTCTGATTTTTTTTTTTTTCGCTCAAAGCCACACGCGTTTAATTAATATTGAGTAATAAGCGTAAATAACAGTAAATAAAAACGAAACTAAAACAAACACAAAAACAAAACCTAAATGAGCTGATTTATAATATTGTGAATGAGTTTTACTAAGAAGTTTTTGACAAAAAAAAAAAAAATAATAATAATAAAAAAAAAAACAAAAGTCAAGCGCAATGATGTACTCAAGAGCCTTCGCTGCAATATGATTGTAAAATCTACATACATATATGAGCATATGCAAATAATATATACAAATATTATTATATTGCGCATTATAAAGACAGGCGATATACATTCATTCACTGATCAATCAATACTTAGCGAAATTGGTTTTCGATTGTATTTTAATGTTTGACCGCGAGTATCGAAATGTATAAGAAACAGTAAAAACAATATCAAATTGTAACAGTTAACAGAGAGCGAGTTGGGGATGACGTTTGTACTTTTGTAAATTAGGCCAGAATAAAAGCTTGATAGCCTCGCTAACAACAACAATCTGAATCAAATTGTTTCCAATTCAATCAATCGGCTCTTTGCCTTATGCCTTGGCTCGGCCACTGCCGCCTCGCCCCGCCCCGCACCACTTCACCGGCCCATTTGATTTCACAGTTCACTTTTACACACAGCTCGCTGTTTGCCTCTCGCTCTATGCTGTGCGCGTCTCAATTGAAACAACAAAAATCATAATTGTTAAGCATAAACACTATATATATATATGTATGTGCATATAAATATATATGTATATATATGTATATTGCACACAAATTGATGCTACAGAATCTATTTTTGATGTATAAACAAAATGATTGCATATGTAACTATTGTATTACGGATTATTGTGAAGCACACACATACACATACATTTCAATTGAGAACCAAGTGAATATGGTATATATACATACATAAATACATATATAGCATATACATACAGAGATGCATATATACATCTATTGTATTTATTCCGCAATAATTTCAGAAGTAACCTGACTACAATAATAATAACAACAACAACAACAACAACAATAGCATCTAGAGCGTTGACTATTTCTGTGAATCCCGAACGAAACTTAATGTTAATTTATACATTTAAATATATACAACAACAAAAAAAAATGATATCAATGCTATACAACAGCCGCATTGAAAATATTTCAAATTTAAAAATTTACAAAAACAAATAAAAAACACATCAAAAAAAAATCAAATAAAAAATATATATTAAAAATATATGCAGAATTGTTTGCTTATGCTTAAAATTTCAACAAGGTCGAACGAATTTACTTTATTCTGGTGCTTCAATGCACACATACATATATACACATACATACACATACATACACATACATACACATACATACACATACATACACATACATACACATACATACACATACATACACATGCATACACATACATACACATACATACACATACATACACATACATACACATACATACATACACACTCACACACATACATTTATGTATTTTCTAAGCATTCACTAATCATTATTTTATTTGCAGCTCGCAAGCCATCCACACAAATGTATATCAAGTTGATTTGATCCTTGCCAAGGATATAGTCGGGCAAGCAAGTCAAATACACACATATATTATATTTCATTGTCATATTTCAAGTCAATTCAAGCAGCAGTCTGTGTCAGGAGGATGTAATTAAATTGTTCGCAAACAGATTTTTGTTTGCTCGGTATTTGAGCTAAATTTTTGGAAAATTTCATGTTTGATCATTTTTAAAATGGAATTAAATGATCAAAAGAAAACAAAATCTATATAAATATATGCGCTTTTTTTCACTGATTAAAATATTATTGAGTGGCTTGAATTTTTTTGTAAAATTAAATTTTGAAGAGACCTCGTATTTCTATTGTGATTAAATCTATTTAATTATATTGTATTTCTTTTTGATTTGTACTCCCAAGGTAAAAGTAAATTGTTAAGCGTGCATTTGACTACGGCCCAGAATCAAATGAGGTTGGCCGGAATGAATTAACCGGAAACGGAAATACAAGAATCGAAATTTGCTCCCGTTGCTAAGTGGGGCTGGCTGTTAACTGTTAGCTCTTCGAGCTGTTGGCAATGGCTGACGATGGCTTTGATGTGGAGGCTTTTATTAATGATGTTCCAGTTGCTGTCAGCGCGACTGACGCTGCCGATGATTATCAAGTTTCAAAGGCAGAGGCAGGCCATAACATTTTCACATCATTGATATTTTCATTTCGATAATGATTTTCACAAAACGTCAAGCGGCAAATACATACATACATACATATGTGTATGTGTGCCCAAGGCCTGGCTTGGCAGGCCGACTGCAAATATGAAAGGAAAGAAAACGCCTGGCGTCAAAGGAACAGCTGCCAGATGTTTAGCTGGGCCATGTTTGCCTTGATAGCTACAAGGATAACACTTTACTTGACCTTTGTGTGTGCGCGCACTTGATAAATGATGACGGCGTTGTTGCCACTGCTACTGCCACTTCCTGCCGTAGCTCTCCTACCCGCCTGGGTCTGCTACTTAGTTGTGATGCTCTTATTGTTTCAGCTCACAGCCTTGCGCTCTTCGAATGCTGTGAAATTGTTTGTGTGTGTCTCTGCTGCTTCGCTCGCTTCCTGCTGCAGTGTCCTGTGCTTAATCCTGAAAGATGGCAGCCGCTTGCTACGTGCTCATCGCGCTTATTGCCAGCTATGCCGAACTTTGCCGCTTGCCAGTTTGGACTTGGCTCAATATTGACATTGATTTTGATTTGATGGTCTGCTGCAGGCACACACACACACACACACACGCACACACGCACACACACGCACACTGAATATCATTAGACTATTTGAAATGTTGCTTTAAAATAAATTCAATTTGTTTATCAAGGCGTATCTATCAATCAGTTGGCTTTACTCTTCATGAGAATTGCATAGAGCGGCAGTAATGAATGCTGTCTTGCCTGAAGTCAGCTAGAAGCCAAACAGAAACATTTCTACTCGAAATTTCCAAGATGTCAAGAACGTGGCTGAGTTCCAAGTTCAGGTAATACCCGATATTTACATACATCACACATTTGTGATGTCATTTATAAATATCTATCTGTCAATGCTTGTACATATTTGAATTGAATTTGTTTGTGGACAGCTAATTATTATTTAAAGTTTCATGCACGCACACGCTCAACGTTTAGATCGTTTAATTGGCCAATTAATAATGAATAGTAATTTCCTTTTTGGACAATCAAGTGATTTGCTGCAATTAATTCGATTTATAAAAAAACAATCTATGCTCTAAAGCCGATATCCAAGCAGACAGACAAATTGTGCTGCCATTTATTTGATATTTATTTACAGCTGTGCACACTCCTTGATAATACAGACAACATACCCACTCACCTACACACACACGAACACACACACACACACACACATACACGCAGACGACCACATGTACCGCACAACAATGCTGTTAATGCGAAAATAATTAATGCATATAAAAATTCAAATAAATATATTGCGGTTAATTTCGACCACAAATATATTTGGCCGATATATAACTGCTTATATATGTATTTGTATATTATCTATATATATATATATATATATATTTATATATATATATTAATTGGTTATACCAGCAGCAATATGTTTCATGGATATTAATGGATCTAATTAAATTTGCATAAAGTTTGCGTCACAAAAAAGTCATTCTTAAACAAATGCTGTGGACAGTCGGAGGGTAAATCACGCAATACCCTACACATGCTAGGCTTATATGTTTGCTAAGCATTGTATGTATGTCATAACACGAGTTACGTCGATCTCAGAAGATGTAAGAGCTAGACACTGAAACTTGGTCCCTAGGTCCATGTATATCACCCGCACATCGAGTTTTTCTCCCCCTCGCTAGTCTTTGCCGTCCCCTACCCTTCCCACTCAGCCCCTCCACTTCCTCACCCTCTAGATCCTATCCCTCAAGGTTAGTGCCCCTCAAAGTCACTGCCTCTCAAGGTCTCTGTGTGGTCTTGTGTGCATAAAAGGAGTGCAGAATGACTCGAATATCAGGTTGGAGGGTTCAGAGTATCTCCTAGTCGAGCAGTCTCGGCTAGAGCCTTCTTACTCGTCATTTAAGAAGTTCTAAGAAGCGGATAGAGTCAAAGTTTTATTTTGAATGAAATTAGGATTTGCCATGGCAAGTGCAAAATTGGCACCTTGTGGATTCTGACCACGATGAGGCATCAGCATGATGCCCTGTGCCACTACATTTCCTCAACAAATTGAGCTTCCGGTCAGGCCACACACCCAAATACTTATATATGTATGTATGTATATAGTACATACATACATATATTCACTTACTTAATACGTACATAAAATGTGCCACTTGTGATATGTGAGATGCACTCGGCTTTGGTCAGAAACAGACATTCGCATTGGCCATAGAAAGTAATTGCCACCGTTTTCTTTAACGTCTTAGTGTCCCGTCCCATGGCCTAAGGACACTTTTCGACCATTGCAATTTTATTTTCAGCTGCCTTTTCTGTGTTGGTTTTCAATTGTTTTGCTCTTGGTTTTATTGCTGTCGGATCCGGTCATTTGCAGTTGTGTCTTTAACATTTCCGTTGGCAACACAGAAAAAAAAGGTCAATTAAAGCCATTAGAGACAGAATTATTTAAGCCATTTGTGAAATGCAATGCGGTCACGATGGTAGCTCCATTCGAATACCCAATTATCAGAAGAATAATGATTTAAGGAAATGAGTCTTGATAGTAGTCATAATTGATAAGCATGCCATTGTCATTGTCATTGTCATTGTCATTGTCATTGTCATTGTCATTGTCATTGTCATTGTCATTGTCATTGTCATTGTCATTGTCATTGTCATTGTCATTGTCATTGTCATTGTCATTGTCATTGTCATTGTCATTGTCATTGTCATTGTCATTGTCATTGTCATTGTCATTGTCATTGTCATTGTCATTGTCATTGTCATTGTCATTGTCATTGTCATTGTCATTGTCATTGTCATTGTCATTGTCATTGTCATTGTCATTGTCATTGTCATTGTCATTGTCATTGTCATTGTCATTGTCATTGTCATTGTCATTGTCATTGTCATTGTCATTGTCATTGTCATTGTCATTGTCATTGTCATTGTCATTGTCATTGTCATTGTCATTGTCATTGTCATTGTCATTGTCATTGTCATTGTCATTGTCATTGTCATTGTCATTGTCATTGTCATTGTCATTGTCATTGTCATTGTCATTGTCATTGTCATTGTCATTGTCATTGTCATTGTCATTGTCATTGTCATTGTCATTGTCATTGTCATTGTCATTGTCATTGTCATTGTCATTGTCATTGTCATTGTCATTGTCATTGTCATTGTCATTGTCATTGTCATTGTCATTGTCATTGTCATTGTCATTGTCATTGTCATTGTCATTGTCATTGTCATTGTCATTGTCATTGTCATTGTCATTGTCATTGTCATTGTCATTGTCATTGTCATTGTCATTGTCATTGTCATTGTCATTGTCATTGTCATTGTCATTGTCATTGTCATTGTCATTGGCATTGGCATTCATTGCAGGACATCAGAGAGTCGTCATAGTTTTCCATGTATCACAATATTACGCTTTTGCATGCTTCACATAAAAATCTTTTATGTAGACACACCCATTGTCAGAGCTCACCCTTTAGTAGTCTTTCTTATCGCATTTGTTCGGCATTGATACTTGAACCAAAATGGGTTCGCCTTGTGGCATCTCGCGCTGAATGAAGCTTTCTTTGCTGGGTTTTTGTCCACTCGTTTCGGCCTATTTATCAATGTTTATCTATGCTTATATCTGTCTGTCTACCTCCTGCTTGCCTCACTCCAGCTGTGCTCTGAGTGCCATCAAAGTTGTTTTGACGGCCAAGCTTCTGCCGAGGGCAAACTTTTTCTACACTCGTCCTCAATCACAATCCATATCTTAGCTGTCGCAAACAGCAATTAGGCTGTCATTATGTATGGAAATTCAATTTATTGCATATCATAATTGCGTATTTGGGGAATAGTTTTGACACGAGTTTTGCAATAAGTCCAAATTAATAACATATTTAGACTGCGAGAGCTTCCTTATAATTATGTTAAGCTACTGCGGACTGAATGCTTTAAGTACTTGATAAACAGTTGTATAACATTTTTTTTACTGCCCATCTAAAAGAAATTAAATAATCCAATATTTGCTCTGAGTATGGAATTCTTATCTCCCCTATATGCGAAATTCAGCTACTCGGGCCTATAAAAACCCCGTTGAACTGGAAATCGCAATGTAGTGCACTCAAAATGCAAAGCTATTCAGTACGCCTTTTTCTCCTTTCGGGATTATTATTTGCATGCTCCTGGGCATATACTATAACGCCCATCATCCAGGATGGTAGGAAGTTGGAATAATAAAGAAATGAGCTTGAATATCGAATTCTGTTTCTTCAGGCTTACCCATCTACACAGATGTTACGACTGCTCCGTTCATGAAGATCGGCAAAGGTTTTTACTATTTTGAGAACACGACGACAAAGAACTGGTTCGACGCCTTTACCAGTTGCCGCCAGATGAATGCGGATCTGATTAGCTTCGAAACCAAAGAAGAATGGTCTCTGATCATGGACTATCGTAGGGCTGTGAAGGACACCAATAGATATTGGACCTCGGGCACTGATCTGGGCGCGGAAGGATCACATGTGTGGTTCGCAACTGGCAAGAAAATGGATATAAATGTTTGGACCGTCAATAATCCGGACAATTACAAGGGCAATGAAAACTGCGATGAACTGGGCTGGCGTCCATCGAATTCCGCAGTGGACGGATTGAACGATTGTACTTGTTCGGCAAAGTTGCGATATATCTGCGAGGCACCTGAGCCCCGAACAGCTTCGTTCATAATTTGGTAGGAATTCTAATAATTTACTGGAAATCCGAGAGGGATAGAGTGTGAAAATTAAAGAGAATAGAAGAGAAAGAGAGCGAGAGCGAGAGTGGGAGGAATAGGGAGAGCAGAGACAAGCAGCAGATATTTGTATTATTTGATATATTTGAATATTGTAAAAACTCGGTATGCCTAACCTTTAAGCAGCTACTGATCATTCTATGAAACGATATTTAATAAATTCTTTTCATTTATTGTCTAAAGGAAAAAATGTCTTTTGATTTCCTGTTCCTCAGAAATCAACTCTTTTGCACAGACAATTCGAAATATTTACAAATCGAATATGCCTCTTATGACAGCTTATTTAATGGGTAGACCCATGCATAGTAATATCAAAACTTTCTGCTAAGCCAGGAGAAAAAATATGAAGTCGCTCGTCTGACGTGCTACATAATCCAATTTATTGCAAAGTGTTCAAACAAAAACACAAAGAGAAAAGATTTATCCATAGATAAGCTCAAATGGAGATGATTTTCGGGCATAAAGAGAATTTTTTTATAAGATTTCGCCCACTGGCTTGATAATCATCTCATGGACCTGCATATGCGGAGGCGTGGCAAGTGTAAACATCACCGCCGACGAAATATCCTTAGCGTCTAGCATTGTCTTGTTGCTCACTTTACGAATGCAATCCGGCAAAATTTCCGTATCCGTCACACCGGGACTAATGCTCTGTGAATGAATGAAATGAATATAGAGTAATGTAGGGTATACACAAGTCGAGGCGTACCGTTATCTTGATGCGCGTGCCCATGCCCATCAGCTCCTGGCGATACATTTCGGCGAGAGCGGTGACCGCATGCTTGGTGGGCGGATAGACATTGATTTCCGGCGCACCAGCTGCCGGCGGAGCGAACAGCTTGTGGCCCAAAATGCTATTGATCAGGATGATGTGGCCATCGAAGTTGCGCTGCTGCATCGAGCGGAAGGCGCGCTGTGTGCAATTGATTATGCCCATGATGTTCGTCTGTACCGTCTGCTGGGCCAGGGCAATGGGCATGTCCACGAGCCGGCCATTTTGGAGCGTGCCTGCGTTGTTCACCAATATATCGATGGTGCCCAGCTTGCTTTCGATCGCATCGAATGCCTCCTTCACCGAGCTCTCGCTGCCCACGTCACAGTGCATGGGTATGAGCCTGTCGCGACGGGCGGCCGGCAATGATCTCTGCAGGTCCTTCACCCGCTCCACGCGACGCGCCAGCCCCACGACAATGACGCCAGCCTCGATCAGATCCAGGGCAATGGCCGAGCCAATGCCCGAGCTGGTGCCCGTCACGACAGCGACCCGATTCTGCCAACGTTCCATGCTGCTGCTGCCTGTGCCCGGGAGAAAAGCTCAACTTGCTCTGAGCTCGTCGAACCCTCTGCCAAGGCCTTAAATAGTTGTTCGATCACAGATCGCCGTCCGTCAATTGTTCGAGTGGTAACCCCTTTGCGTGCGGCTACTGGGCGTGGGGTTGCGTGTGTGCGTCCGCTTATCAAATTCAATCAGAAATCGAGTCGAGCTTATTGATAAACGGCGAGTATTGGTCGGTCTACCTAAGTCGACTCGTTGTCGTGTCGTGGCTCATTCGCTTGTCATTCATCGTTAACCGCTGGGTCAGCTCAATTCTTGACTGACTTGACGAGCCGGCTCAGTAATAGTCACTGGTATTGTAGGGGCTACAAGTGTGCCTATTGTCGTCTGTCATTCGCATGTAGGAAATTAATGAAATCATCTGATTGGGGCTTATTATATTATAAGTAAAGAAACTCTTCCTCTCTCTCTCTCTCTCTCCTCTCTCTCCTCTCTCTCTGAGTATGTGAATAAGTTAATGAATGCTCGTTTTCTCATTATATACAATATATAATAATGTATATGTATAATAAATATATATATATATATACATATGTATATAATTAATTTATTTGAGACAAACTCAATTAGCATGCGATTCTAGTCAAAGTTTACATACTCTAATATATTTGATTCATTTAGTTTTGATTGATCTTAGAGTCGAAGTGAAAAAAATGTGTTTTTTCGTTCACTGTGCTAGAGATATACTACATATAATAAGTCCTGAAGTTGAGAGACAATTGATTTCAAGAATATTTATATACATATTATAATTATTATTTTTATGTTTTACTATATTTTGTTATATTACATTATATTCAATATATATTTTTTTTCTTTTTTGTAGAAATCAAATCATAAAGCATGAAGGTTACTAAAAACTCAAAAATCAAAGTCTTCAAGCTAGCATTGTACAAAACAAAAATGCACCTCTTACTTTATGAGTGTGTATCCAAATATGTTCTCATCTGTATAAGTTGCTACAACATTGTATATACATACATATGCATATATGAAACTAAAACTATATGCAGTGTAAGCTACAATTGAATAAAATGTGCACACGACGTGACTTGATTAATTGCTACTACATATTTTTCAATTCATTTCGCACCTATAAAGCTCAGCTTTGCAAGTTCTTTATGCAATATATAATTAATCAATTATATTACATGGAATTGTAATAGGAAATTGTTATGATCGGCTAAGCGTTAGATGAAGTGTAACAACTTCTCTTACAGTTTGACTTACAATTGGAAAAATACTCGAATGAAGTCGTCTATAAACGTCATGAAGATACCTACTCAGATAAAGTTAACTACGTGTTGTTTTATCATTAACAAATAACTATAGTGCTCGAAACACTTAGCTCTTAGATATGATTATAGTTATGAAGCCATCAAAAAAAGCTATCATAAAGTTACTGACTTAATCATTTCTACTTTGAAAACAGTTTGATTTATAGATAATAATATCTGATACAAGCAAGTATCTCTGCTTTGTATAACCTCTCTTTCAATAGAGAAGATGATCTATAGATTTCGAGTCATCTATATATCTATATTTTTGCTTTGTATAACTTCTCTATGCAATTCTCACTTGCCATTGATGGTTTATCATCTGTCTTAATAGCCTCTCTTTCAGATATATCAAACAATATTTCATTTGGATAACTTGCTTTATGTACTCCTCTTAGCTTCCAGCAATAGCAAATAATCTTTGCTTTGTATAACCTCTCTATGCAATTCTCATTGCTTCCAGCTTTACTTTGACTAACCTATCCATGCAATTCTCATAGCTGTCACTGATGGCTAACCATTTGTCTCTTTCTTTGCTGCTTTCACTTTGAATCACTTCTCTATGCATTTCAGCTTTTCTTTGAATGGCCCCTCCATGCGATTCTCAAAGCTGTCACTGATGGCTTACCATCTGTCTTTATCTTTTTCTCTAAGTAAATCCCATAGCGACGCTTAATTATTTATCTTACTTTTCTCTAACTAGATATTCAAAGAGCAACTACGTCAAGTGCGATTTCAAGGCTGCCTTGAAGCACTTTTGCGGCTGAGCATGTTAACAATAGCATATGCTTTAGTTGACTAGGCAATATTTGCAATTGTCATTGTCAAGAGGCTGATGTATTTGCTGCAGCTGACCCAGCCAAAGGGATTACCTAGAAAGCTCCTTTAGCCCATGCAGGAATCTCTCTCTCTCTCTCTCTCTCTCTCTCTCCCTCTCTCTGTCTATCTGTGTGTGCTCATTGAGTGTATTGTCGGGGCGTAAGTTCAAATATTTGTCAAGCGAGAAGCGGATGCCGTACGTAAGTTCATATTGACTGAGGCTTCTGACTCTTGCGCCAAAGCAGGCTCAGCAGCAGCTGCAGCCAGTTCCAATTGTGGACATTGGGCAAAGAGCAGCTCATGTAAGATATGTTCAATTTGGATGTGTGTGCCTTGCAATTGCCAAATACCCTAAGTGTAGGGGTGAAGGCAAGCTTGGCATGGTGTCAAATATGGTCACACTGTGATACAATTCCATCGTCGTGGATATAAAAACGTAATGAGCATAAAGTTCTCGGGGCTGCCGTGAAAAGTTTTTACTTACTCTTAATTCGGGTCATTCCGCGTTAAGTATTTAGCACACAACTTTTATATGGCTATAAATGCCGGGCTGTGATACCCTATAGTAATACAAATGTAAAGAAGGGTATATTGAAATAATGCATACGTTTGTAAAAGGCAAATAGATTTCCATCAAATAGTTGCATAAATAATATAGATTATAGATTGGTGTTATATGTATACCCTGTAATCGGGGATACTGTTTAATTATGATTTTGTATTATATTTTCGATAATGAAGTAAAAAGTAAAGCAGATTTACTCAAGATTTATAGAATATATTGTATAATAAAGTGCTGTATACCCTGTAATTAGGTAATTTGTCAATTACGATGTAAAATGATATTTTTAGAGAGTTACTGGACTTACTCAAGTTATATGATATTTTATAGAGTCAAAGCTCAATGAAAGCTACAAATTAAATAGAGCTTCCTTAAGTTGTATTATTATTACGGGATGTCTCATAAAAGAACTACAATATATATCCTGTAATCTGGTCAATTGTTAGCCATAACGGTATATGATATTTTGTAGGATCAAAGTTTAATTAGAGCTAAAATGTTAATTGGACTTGCTCAAGTCTTATTAAATCATAGGATATCTATAGCACAGCCCTTTTTTCCGTTTGCCACTCAATGTTGGCTTCTCTTGTTGCCGTTTGAATTGTTGTTGTTGGCGGGCTGGCTACTGTGTTAATTTTTTAAAAGGACGCCAACTGTCATGGTGCAGCGCGGATGATAATGACGAAGACGAAAGCAACACTGACAACAACAACAACATCAGGAGGAGATGAAGAAAGAGGAGAAGGGAAAAATGTTGTCTTTTATCTTGTGAAAAGCATGAAATGCAAAACACTTGAACTGAGTGGAAATGAAGGCGAAAGCAAAATAAGTAACAAAACAAGACAAGAAGCGAATGTACACACACACACACACACACACACATACACTCAGCAGCAGCAGGAGAAGCAGAAGAGGACGACGAAGAAGCAGAGGAAAACGTTGGCAGTGTTGATAAAGACAGCAAAGACAAAAGCTATGCACACGCCTAATGGGGCGCCTGAGTCTGAGTCTAGAGAGACGGATGACTGTCAGACGCAGCTTCCCTGTCCATATCCATGTCCGCGTCCATGTTCATGTCCATGTCCATGTTCATGTTCATGTTCATGTTGTTGATGCTGCTGATGTCCTTGGCGCTGTGGCTGCAGCCAGGCTGTTCTAGTTAAATTGCCTGTCCTCGACGCTGTCGCTCCTAGTAAATCAGACCCCCAACAAACCATAAAAAATTATTATCATCAAAATACAAAATAAAATACAAAAAAAAAAAGAAAAAACATAAAAAGTGGGACAAGAATTCGCTGAATTGCAAAGATTAAATGATATCGCGTTAACTAGCGAGACTTAATTTCTCATTGTGTATTGTCCTACTTTATACCCTGTAAATATACTAATTAGAAGTGGGCAGAGTACCTGCAATTGCAGTGTAATATTTATAGAATTTAGTTTGCAATCCTATATGGACAGTCTTATATTGTGGTCTTATATTGTGGTCTTATATTGTTGTCTTATATTGTAGTCTTATATTGTCGTCTTATATTGTTGTCTTATATTGCAGTCTTATATTGCAGTCTTATATTGTTGTCTTATATTGTCGTCTTATATTGTCGTCTTATATTGCAGTCTTATATTGTCGTCTTATATTGTAGTCTTATATTGTCGTCTTATATTGCAGTCTTATATTGTCGTCTTATATTGTAGTCTTATATTGTTGTCTTATATTGTAGTCCTATATTGTAGTCTTATATTGTAGTCTTATATTGCAGTCTTATATTGTTGTCTTATATTGTCGTCTTATATTGTCGTCTTATATTGTAGTCTTAAATTGTAGTCTTATATTGTCATCTTATATCAATAGTCGCATATTTAAAATCTTTTATACATATATAATATTATAACCTGTGCATATTTAAAATCTTTTATACATATATAATATTATACCCTGTGCATATTTAAATTTTCGTTCCTGTATTTGCAGATATTCATTTCTAGATTTACATATATTTACAGGAATAAATGTTGAAAGTCTCATATTTTATGTCTTAAGGTCAATTGCTTACAAGTTTACGTTTTCGCTCTTATATTTGAAATCTTATAGCAATCAAATCTTATACTGGTTGACTTCAGTAGAATGCAATTCTATATGCACAGTGTATTTGCAGTATTTCATATGAGGTCTTATACATTTATAGTCTTTGTAGCATTTAAAATTCAAAGTCTTATATTTGCTGTCTTATATTTTTGCAATTTTATATTTGAGGCCTTATATTTGCAATCTTATATCATTGGACATTTTAAGAAAACCTTCTATTTTCAGTCTTCAATTTGTATAGTCTTATATTATATATAATCTTATATTTGCAGTCTTTCATTAGCAGCTTAATTGTAGTGAGAGATTTTAAGTCTTATATTTACAGTCTTCTATACATATATATTTATATATTTGCTGTATTATATTTGCTTCTGCATACGATAATATAACATAATATTGTATTTTGATATATTATAGATTTTTAAAATTTGAATCCCCATCATAATGTAACTGTTTATAAGTAGACCGCATGGTATACCCATGTTGGCTGCCCCAGAATGCTGCTTTGATTAATGTTTCTTACTTTTTCTCGCCTATTATTCTCACTTTCAAATGAGTGTGGCACATAAAAACACAAAAGATTGAATACTTATACACTTGTCGAGAGTTTTATAGCATTTTTCTTTTGGGATATCAAGATATGAACACACCATAGAGTATATTTATATGCGTAAATATATAGATACTTGTTTCGTATAAGCTGTTAAGCTGATTCAGTCAGCTAGGCAGACGGTATATAATATAGTATATAAAATGTATTTCACATGATATGATCAATCAATATCAATCATATCAAATATATGAATTGTAAGACATAAATATAAGGTTTATATTACATATCAACAAGAGCATTTCATATTCGACTGGCTGCAGCAGATACATTGCTCTTTTGTTTATTAATATATTGTATGTATTATATTAGGTTTTTTACTGAATCTGCACATATTTTATAATATGAGTAGGGTGTTCAATTTGCGTGGACTGTCGGCTCTATATAGTCAGTTAGTTACATGGGTCGTAACGACCCAATCAGAGCACAATGCTTTTATATTATTCTGATTTGAGACGCTCAGGGGCCAAGGAGGATGCAAGTTGAAGAGCTCTCCCTCTCCTCCCTCTCTCTCTCTCTCTCTCATTCTCTCTCTCTCTCTCTCTCTCTCTCTCTCTCTCTGTGTGTGTGTGAACAAATGCTTTAATTTTTTATGATCTGACCCAGGGCCACTTCAGCAGTGCAGTACGTGGATATATTTCCTTATATACATATATATACATACATATATACATACATACGTATTTTTATAGAAAATGTTTGTGCTCATTGCTGAGTGCTGGTAGCTGAACTATGCCAAAGCCAGCCGAGCGGCAGCTAAGAAGAGGAAAATCAGCATGGAGCATCCAGCACATAGTTCATCAAGTTGGCAAACAAACGCATGCCATAGCCAAAAGAACGGGACTTTCAGCTAGAAGGGGAGTAAGAGAGGGGGGGGGGGGGTACTTTGAAATATGTTAGCAGTTGCATTTGCTGATGACGGGACGGGCCGGGCCGGGCCGGATAGGGCAGGAGTATAAAACGTGGCAATCGCATTATGTTGCCCCAGGGCGTTGCAGCTCCACACTGCCAGATGAGCCCCATCCCTCCCACATTCTCGTCCTGGCCTGGCCGCCAAATAAATTTGGCCAGAGTCCGTGGAGAGTCGACGCTGCCGATAGTTGGCCGAAAGTGTTGAGAACACTTGAGCTAGTGGCAAAATAATTACCGAAAGCTCCAGCGCCAGCAGCACGTGTCCCAGTGTCATAGTTAACAATTGCGATTTGCTATACCCTGTAGAGCAAGCGGCGAGCTGGCTCTGCCCGACCTGTGCTTAGATGTTGCATTCGTTGTAGAAGATGATGATATACATACATAAGTGATGATAGTAACTAAATAAAATATATATAATTAGAGGAATCTTTACCTTAGCTTGCCATCAATCGCATGCTGGGTATCTATTGGCCCATCAATTGCGTGCTGCCGTTGGGCGCAGCAACTTACATAAATTCAATTGTGTTGGTGCTAGATTGGATTCAAGTCGCTTTAGCATCCGATTTTGTTTCGTGTTTCTAGTGCCTTGCTTTGTTGGGCTGTTATTTCAGCTGGCCTAAACCGATTTGGCCACAATGCTCTCTACACCATTTATAAATGCTCATCTCTATATGTGTGTGTGTGTGTGTGTGTGTGTTCCGGCATTGTCGTCTGAGCTGGCAGTTGACTTTGGGCGCTTTGTGTCAATTGGTAGCACTTAGGCCAAAACGTCAAACAGCTAAAAAGCCATGCCAAGCTCAAGCTGACTTTAGTAGTGCGTACATACATATATCTATTACACATACATATGTACTTAGCCATATCTGTACATGTACAATGCTTTTCTAGATCTTAGCTAAGAGCATGGCTCTTGAGAGTGCTTGCAATTTCGGAGTTTACATGTATTACTTTTCGTAGATGGTTAAAGATGAACTTATAATTCTGGGAGTACATTTATTTGCTGAGCTGTTATCGACTTGAGTCCCCAGCTACTAGAGTCATGGAGTTTGAAATTCACGAGGCTCGCTCGGCAAAGTTTCATTTTGAAGTCTAAGAAAGAACAAAGTTTTAATTGTAATTAGCAGACATTTTTCATAATATTAAGCTAACTAAAAATTCGCAGCATTATCTTTAGTTAGATATATTTTAGATGATTTCCAAGCAGCAGTCCGAAAATAGATTTTATTTTTAATTTTATGTTAAATCAACTGTGTCAGAGCTACGATTGTTATGAATCCACTCAATAGGTTAATTCATAAATTGAATATTCAATATTTCATTAAAAATTCTTTCATTATTATTAATAATTTAGGCTCACATATCACTTTTATCATTTATCCAATGTTGAAACTAACACTTTTTTTTTGTCGACTCAATTAAGCCGTTTTAAAGCACGCGTTAAGGAGCTGCGTTAGTTCGTTCCGTTGCTGCCTTACCGCAACGCTTTGGCAATGCCAATTTATTTGATATGACCTACGTGAGCTTCCGTCCATCGTGCGCTCTCTCTCTCTCTCTCTCTCTTCCTCTCGCTCTCGCTCTGTTTCTGGTGCCGGTGCTGGTCCAGCTGTCGCAAGGCTGAAGCTTTGCCCTTACACATGGCTTATAGGCTTACTCAGGACATGCATGGCAACATACATACATAGATGGTAAGGTGCATGTTGCATATATTTTAGCTAAGGTAAGTAAATTATATTATATTATATATAATATTATATTATATAATATATTGTATTATTATTATTATTATGTAAAAATAATTCATTACATAATAATGTAAATAAATTATATGATATATGTATTTTTTTTCATTATTGGAATTTATTTTTAACTAAATTATAAAGTATATAAATAAAGTATATAATAAGCTAAAAAAAAAAAGATATTTTACTTAGCTAATTACATTGATAATAAGCACTACATTGATTTTTTCATATATCATTTATTTACATTTTAAATACTTTAATTTATATAAATTTAAGTTATATAAGTTATATAAATACTTTAAGTTATATAATATATTTAAATTATTTGATATTATATTATATTATATTATTATATTATATTATATTATATTATATTTTTTTTAAATTTGCATTTTTAATATTTTTCATATTTAAAATATTTTGTTTGCTATTATTTATATTTTAGTTTATTTATTTATTTTTTTTTTTATTTTAATATTGCTAATAATTTGAATATGTTGTATCATGTTAGTATGTATGTAAAATTTCTAAATATTTGTATGCTGAAAGGGCATTCCATTTTCGTTTAACATTACATTTTGTGTAATACATATAAATTATTTTTTTTCCTCCTTCCGCATTTGGTTTTATTTCACTGACCGTTCAGAAATTCTTCACTTGAGTGAGTTTTGGCAGGTTTAACTTCTTTAACGAGGACTGAGTAAATGCGTGCATCAGAGAATGCGAAGAGAGTATATTGGTTTTGTACGAAAACATATTTAATATATAGATTATGCATACATATATCTATTAAGTGTTCTCTTGCCTGCTTAGTAGTTTTTCAAGAATGTGCATTGGCTTAACAAGGGCTGTGAGCGGGTATTAAGCAGTCGAAAGTGCTCGACCCGAGTCTTGCGCTACTTTTAGATTGCCGCCCAAGCCATTTGTAATAAGCATAGCCAAGCGGGTCGCATGTGGGGCTGACCCGCACTCATATTTGGGCACGGACTTGGGCTGGACATGGGGCACTGGGCGTTGGGTGTTGGGGGTCGAGAATCAAGTTGCGAAAAAATGAAGGAGTAAAAGAAAACTCGCCTATATACACACATGTGTACATACATACAGATGTATGTAGTATTGTGCCTCTTAAATATTCGCTTTTTGACTGCAGTAACTCGGCGAGGTGTGAGCTATGTGCACACACACATTTGTGTGTGTGTGTGTGTGTGCGTGTGCAGTATATAAAGCACAAGTTGTATAAACAGCTGGTCTAGGACTAACTGGCCGACTAGCCGTCCATCTGTCTACTCAGCCAGCTTAGCATTAAAGAGGATTCCGTCAAGGATAACCCATGCGAATTATGTTCAAGTTTACGAGCCTCTGTGCATGTCCTAACTGGGTCTGGGTCTCTCATATGCGAATCTTTGTGTTTGCGCATTCAAGTGGCAGCTGCCACTGCCACTGCCGCTGCCTCAGTCGCTGTCGCTGTCGCTGCAGTTGCTGCAGCTGCTGATGCAACATGTTCTCTCGCTGCCCGCACTCACACTCGTCCAGCTGCTGCTGCTGTTAACTGGGCTCACTTACCACGCTACGGGTTGTTTCTTTTTGTATTTGTATACCCTTTGAATGGGCATTTTAAGTCTGTTTGGGAGACAGATGCAAGTAAGTTTCATATGAATAATTGAGGTGTATTTACCTGGGACAAATACCAATGTATGTATGCATATGATATAGCAATGTGTCCTATATAGATAGAGATATTTGCTTATTTAATGTTTGTATACAAATGATATCTCTATGTTATATAGACATTATATATCTACATGCCTGTATATATGTATCTATATATACATATATACATCCTACATATCGATATACCTTATACAAACATTCAGCTCATTTATTTACAGAGGCATCTATATGCTACTTATATGGGATTTCTATATAATCTATATTTGTCAGAAATCCCATATATATGCACATTTATCTATATATGTATATCACATATCATATCTATATACATATATATAACAACTATTCATCATTTAATCAGTTACTCTTCGTCTCTTTGCTGCTAAGCAAGATCTACACTCTATCTAATCGGTTCCTCTCTTCTTTTAGCCTCAGCTAAAGAGAGTAAGATTCATCCGTCCGACTAATCAGTTATTCTCGCTCTCTTAGCTGATCTTACTCTTTGCAGTGATTTGATCCAGGCCTCTAGAGTGCAATATCTGTCGTATCATTTGCTAATCCTCTCATAGCTTGGCTTGATCTGGTCGTTTGTATCATGTTAGGACATTTCAACTTCGTTGCTTCTCACGAAATGTTCACATTTTGTTTGGTTCTTTGTTTTTGCTCTTGCTGCAAAGAGAGTTTTCTCATATTTATGGCTGCTGCAAAAGCTTTTAACTGTCCTACTTGGTGCCAGAGTTCACCGTAAGCTAAACTAATTTTCAAATTAATGGGAACGAAGGAGTTTTCTTCTTTTTATACCCTGAACGCATTGAAAATGGGAAATCAGGGTATAATGGTTTTGTGAAAAGTATGTAACAGGCAGAAGGAATCATCGCAGACCCCATAAAGTATATATATTCTTGATCAGGGCGATGAGCTGAGTCGATATAGCTCTGTCCGTCTGTCCGTCCGTCCGTCCGTATGAGTGCGTCGATCTCAGAAGTTACAAAAGCTAGAGAGCTGAAATTTTGTATGCATACTCGTGTATACCATACGCAGTACGAGTTTATCGTATGTTTTCGATAACTCATTCGATATCTTTTTTATCGAGGATAATCGATAAGTTGATAATGTTTTTTCAGCCTTATTTGAACACTATTAGATCTAGAGACTTCAGATTTACTGTGTATATACATTTGATGGATACACACATTTTGTAATTTACAATTTTGGATACCACGCCCCCTTCGCCCCCAATTTGTAAAAGACGTATATCAAGTACTAGAGACTTGTGCATTGGAATGGACACACATTTACACATTATGATTACGTTCTGAGAGTTTCATTAAGATTGTACGTCTACAAACGAAATTATTCAACAAATAGATTCTCATAATATTGCCCATACCGCTGCGCAGCCCAAGCGCAGTCGCTGCTTACTGCGCAGTTAGCAGAGCGTGGGCCTATGCATGCGGGTGGATGCATGTGTACGTATGTGTGCAGAATGATTGGATCATCAGCATGGAGGGTTCAGGGTATCTCCTAATCGAGCAGTCTCGACTAAGACTTTTTGGATAGAATCTGCAGCTGGTAGAGTTCATATGGCAAATGTTAATTGGCTTACATGATTTCTTAATTAATACAGAAATATCATTATTAAAATTTATTAATATTTGTACTTTTACTGCATAAGCTTTACGGCTTAAGCAACTCGCTGTATTTTGTAGCTATATCTTATGAGTTTATATTGCATAATTATTCTATAATAGAATTTTGTTCCAAATTTGTGGGCATACAATTAGTATAGGAATCAATGAAAAGGTATGCACGACTGTTTAATACTCTGTTTACAGTCAATTTAATAAATTGTTGAGGAATTTTAGTTACTTGCATTATTTTTGGAATTCCTAATATATATTACTGTCTCAATTGGGGTTTCAACTAAATCTGATAATATGGTACATAGGCATAACACTTATACAAACTGAATAGTTGAAGCATGAAGTAGCAAATAAAGATCTTATTCCAGCTATAAGCTTTATAGGATCGAAAGATTTTATACGAATTATTCTTATTTATAAAAAAAAAAAAAAACGATTAAAATCTTTCAGCTAAGTACGCCTCAAGCTAGCAGGCAAAGTTTGGAAGCTGAGTGAAGTCGAATAAATTTTTAGCCGAAACACAAAGGCCACACATATGTATACCCTATATAACGGAGCAGGCATGCGTATAGGTTGCGTTTGACTTTCCTTTTTTTTTATTTATGTATGTATGTATGTCGCTGGGACATTGGACTGAGGTTTATGAGTTTTGCGAGCTGTTTTCATTTGTGCACTGACCTTCACAAGTTGACTGAATTTTTTAAATTCGTTGATTTTTGCTCACTTGCTTTTTTTTGTGCTCGCTTTTTTTTCTTTTTGATAAGGTTTTTATAAGGTTCAAAGGTTCAATAACGCAGTATGGCGAAATTTATTGTCACTACGTGTTCAAAGCGCACATAACTGGACTTCGAACCATACACCACACACACGCACACACGGGCACAGCGGAATATTGATGACAGAACTTCATGAAGCATAAAAATTTTTGCAATGCGTAAATGTCAGATAAACCACACACACAGACAGAGAAAGAGAGAGCGAGAGAGATACATAAATGGATTTAATTTTTTTTAATGTTTGTTGGTTTTCTTTTTTTGTCGTTTTTTACTTTTGTTTAGTTCTGGCTGATTTGGCCCCAGTTGCGCTGCTCTTATTGATGCGTGCAATTTAGATTGTTTGTTGTTGTTGTTGTTGTTTTTTGCTTCGTGCTGGAAAGAGACTAACGAATGCCAAGCTAAACGCAGCGAACAATTTGTGGGACAAAAGTCGGCAAGTCGAGAAATTTTGAGCCACTGCTAGCAGCGAACGAATCGCTTGACTATGCATGAGCCTGGCTCTAGCCAGAGCTGAGCGGAGTGAATGGTCGGTCGGTCGGTCTGCCACATAAACGGAGTCATCGACGAGGTCTTTGTCGTTTCGATTGCCAAGTGAATTCAGCCAGCCAGCGAGGGCTGAAATTGGCTTTTGCCTTTTTTGGCGAACGTATTTTGAATTTTAATGGGGAGTACGGCAGAGACAACAGCAGCGCAACAGTCGTGAGTAACCCTTTTGTCCTTTATTCCCGTTTCACTCTACCCCCCCCCCCCCCGCCCCTCCCTCTCTCGCTCTCGCACGCTTTTTGTTTGTCATTTCACACACACACACAGACATACACACACCCGTTCGTATTATATTCTTTGGGCAACTATTTCATTAGCAACGCAGCCGTAAATATATACGAATTTGCGCAAAGGTTGGCCGGGGGGCGTGGCTGATTTTGGTTTTTATGCCGTCTAACCTTAGCACCAGCTCTCAGCTCATTTGCCGACATTTTCAGGAAAAAGCCAAAGCCAAAAACAAAAACGAAAAATCAACACATGTGCTCAACTAGCGGCATTGAAATACATAGTCGACGCACTACAAAACGACCGCAATGCGATTGGATTAACATTTTCCTGAATGTCTATAGCATACTTTTTTGATATATGCACGCACATGTGTGTAGCTGTGTGTGCCTACGTCCCTAGGCTGTCATTCAGTCAGTCTGTCAGGACTTGAGCGCGAGTGCGTCTTAGTTTGCGGTTGAAAACGCGGCTGAATGATTGGCAAGAAGCATATTTGAATATTTGATTGTATTTCTCATTCTCACACATAAATATGTGCGTGTGTGTGTGTGTGTTTGTGTGTGTCTGTGTGCCCTTTCACTGTCTTTACTGTACTCCATAGTCATTATCAAGATGAGTGATTAGACTCGAGCTATTCAAATTTACAAAATGTACTCAAAATAATTATTTAGAATAATTTGAATTTAATTTGCAACTCGGCTTGAATCTCAAAGAGTTACAATATTTACTTAAAGCCTTAACTTTCTTGAAATTGTTACAATTATGCATTTATTCTGCATTTCATATATATTTTGTATTTTTGTATCATTTCTTTCCACGCAAACTTTTGATCTTATCTTAGATAAAATTATTCAACAATTGTTAGCTTCTAACATAAAGCTCAACATTTAATATATGCTATATGAATATGTTATTATCCCACTAAATATACATAAATTATTTTCAGAATTCTAGAATTAGACTCAAATTTGATCAAGCAAATGATATACATATGTATGTATATAATAAGGATATATAAAAATACATATACATATATATAAATACATTTCCGTATTTAGCCTAAGTGCGTCATTTGGAGAACTTGTTTGGGGATAGCCTCCATCTGCGTGGCTTTAGTGCTGGTCATGTGTGTGCGTAAGGTCGTGACACACATTTGACAAAAAAGAGCTGTCCCATGGACGGTAGGTAGGCAGCCGTGGGTCCTATGAGGTCCTTGCCGTGGCCTTCGCTGCCCTTTGTGGCTTTGCTTTACGACAAGCGTCAGCGCTAACGCCAACGCCAACGCCAACGCCCGCCCGCCCCGCTGTTACATTAGCGAGCTTTAGACTTGATTAGGCACTCGCTAAGGCGACTGTAGCTGTAGGTGTGTCCAGTGCTGGCATTTTTCTCTGTTATTTTGACCTTTCCTTTTGACCAGCCAAATGCGAGCTAGTGGTAGGCAATAAAAGTGATTCTGAATTCCCAAAAAAATCCTTAAATGTAAAACAGGAAATGCGATTTATAATTGGGCCAATTAAAAGCTCTGATACTTAAACAATTAAAAATAAATAAATGGTAAAAACAATTGTGATAACAATGACAATGACAATGACAATGACAATGACAATGACAATGACAATGACAATGACAATGACAATGACAATGACAATGACAATGACAATGACAATGACAATGACAATGACAATGACAATGACAATGACAATGACAATGACAATGACAATGACAATGACAATGACAATGACAATGACAATGACAATGACAATGACAATGACAATGACAATGACAATGACAATGACAATGACAATGACAATGACAATGACAATGACAATGACAATGACAATGATTTTTATGACTTTATAGTTGATGATGACGATCATTAGGGCCAATCATGACGGAGCGAAATAAAAACTTCAGCTTGAATAAATAATTAATTACAGCACCTTCTGAATACTCGATTTATGTAAGTATTTAATTTCTGTAAAGTTTCATTTAACGACAATTACAATGAGAGGGAATTCTTTAGAGTAATGCTGTTAAGTCAAAGCTAGTTTTATGTGTTTCTCGCTCTTCATCCCACTCACTCTCTTTCTTTTTCACTCTCTCATTCTCTCTGTGTTGGTAGCTTTTCAGTTTCTGGGAAACTTTGTGGCGTCTCAAAGCCGAAATGCTTTTGCGTGTGGCAAATACGGAAATGGATACGCGATTGGTGCGGCCGAAAGGGCTGGCAGCTGGCAGCTGGCGTCAGGACTGTGGGCAAGCAGACGGCAAAAGGATCCACGTGCGCCTCGTTGGCTAAGAGAAAGAGATTTACAGCAACATCAACAGCAATAGCAATAGCAACAAGAGCAATTAAAACAGCGGCAGTAACAAATAAGAATGTGATAAAAATAAAACAAAAGTGAGAAGCCGTCATCGCCAACGCGGTGGCACTCGCTTCCACATGCCAAAAACCACCCAACCACCCAGCCGGGCCACTGAGACAGCGGCAGTAGCGGCAGCCACCCGCTGCTCAGTGCCATACAGCACTCGTTCCATGCGAAAAATGAAAATAAATGGCGACGGGCGCTTTTAATGACGCAGCTGTAAACACTTTGAAGGCGTTGGCCCACTTGGCAACGGTGCTGGCTGGCTGGGGGGGAATGGAGCTAACAGCATCTGAGCCATGTTTGCTTAAGCCCCGTGCGTTTCACTTGAAATGTATTAATAATTGCCTAATGCCTAATTAGCCATGCAATCTACACACACACCCACACACACTGACATCTATGCGAGCATAAATAAATCGTGCTTGTATGCGTAAATGAGTGACAGTTCTATAGTTTAGCCAAAAAGCCAAATCCAAAGCCAAAGCCAAAGACTGACTGCCCCCGCAGTCCAGCAATATTTGATAACGAACTTTTTACCGGCGCCAAAATAAGATGAAAAAAAAAAAAAAAAAACCGAAACGAAAACAAAAATGCGTATAAAGAGCAGAATACCCGGGAAGTCTGCATCCTCCTCCATTGGACCTATTAGCGGTTCTCTCACTCTCTCCATCTGTGTGCTTTCCTTGCCTTCCTTCGCCGCCCACTCTGTGTGCGTATTTTTCTCGCCTCCTTTATGGCCATATGCTCAAGAAGGCAAACATTTCGTGCCCGGTACTTTTTTGCTGCTGCGAGCAGCGGAGAAAATTTCCCAAAGGGTAATTTATTTATCGCATGCTAGAATTCTCTGCTGTGCTTGATATATTTTCTTGTAGGTATGTTGACATGCAGATCTTGGGTTTTTAGGATCTGGGGTGATCCTTAAATAAGTGAGTATAAAATATGCAATGATTTTTGTTAAAAATTAAAGCAACAATTTTAAAATTATTATTTTATATTCAAAGAGGTTTTATATAAACAGTAATAAAGTATTGGATATATGTAGATATACTTGTACATATTTAGTATATAGCATATTTATTAATATATAATTATATAACGAAATTTTAAGCAAGTCTAAGGAACTGCAAGAATTTCTGCTTCTATATATTCTAGATCATCTTCATATACATATTATATATATAATGAAAATTTAGACTATATAGTCTTTATATTTAATATAAATATTTCATATACATATGTCATATATTCTATATATTCTGTATCATTATCTATATATTTCATGTGTATATTTTATGTATTTTATATACGATATATGTATATTCCATATACTATTATATTTGATATATTCCACCTCATACTTCAATAAATGGTACTGCTATAATTCTGTTTAAGCCTTAATTTCTTACGCTACTTTCTCATGAATTAACTCAGCACAATATCTACAATCTACAGGCTATCTAGTAGTCGGATATTGCGTACTGGCACACACACACACATCCTCACTTACTATCATTTAATTAAACAACTATCTTTGCCATTCAGTTAGCCAAATGGTTCATGCTGAAGTTAATAAACTAATTGAAGCGTTTTTGCAATTAGAAAAGGGGAAAAATATGCTTAAATAGTATATTTAAAGTGTTACAACTATGCGTGTATGTGTGTGCGTGTGTGTCTGTGTGTGTGTGTGGCTGTTGGCTTTGTGCTACATTTCATGGCATTTAAACAGCATTCAAATCAAATTAAATATTCATACAGTGTTTAACTGCAAAAAGCAACAAAAGCGAATGACAACAAAAACTGACAAACTGACGCATTGCTGTTAAATGACAGATAAAAAATGGCTGGCAAAACAAAATGGCGGGCGGAAGCTACAATGGCCCCTGCGCTGCGTGGCCGGGGGCGGGGCAGGCGCCGGTGTGGGCTGTATGGCAGCGAGTGATGAATAATCCAATTAAAATATAAATATGAAAACGTTAAGATGCCAAAATCGCATTAACTTTAAATAGCATTGACTCAGTCCTCAAACGCTCTTTCGATACACTTACACTGGCTAACAGAGTTAAGTAAAGAAGACTGAAGTAATCACATATGAGATCTTGGAATGTTGCTCTAAGAATAAAGGGAGGGCGAGAGAGAAAAAAAGAGAGAAGACAGAAACAGAAAAAAATATATATATCAAGAGAGAGAGAGAGAGAGAGAGAGAGAGAGAGAGAGAGAGAGAGAGAGAGAAAGAAAGGTAGATAGAGAGTAAATGTAGATAAAACAGATAGAGTGGGAGCGAGAGAAGATAGAGATTGAGAGGAGAGAAAGAGAGAGAGAGAGAGAGAGAGAAGGGAGAAGCAAAATATATGTACAGAAAGAAATAAATATATATGGAGAGAGAGAGAGAAGGCAAGGCAGACAAGCAGAAAAATAACAGAGGTAGTGAGAGAGAACGAGAGAGAGAGAGAGGTGGTAAAAAAAGAGGAAAACAAAATAACAGGCAAGTGTTTATCTTGACTTGGGGAGGGGAAAGAAATATTTCTGACAAATATCATATCTGGATATTTTGAGTCCCATTGCAGGTAGGAAATTTGATCTAAAATTCATGCTACAAAACTCTATCAAATGCTGTTAGCCTGTGTTATTGTTGTGGTCCCTGTTTTCAGTTGACGTTACGCCCATCGAAGTGGTCTGGGATGCTGATAGTAGTCGGGATGGGCCAGCCTCCATTGGCCCGCCTCTTGGGCCATGTTTCAATATGTTGGCCGTGGGCAGCGTAATCTGATTTTAATGCTGAGCATCGGAGCGCGTCAGGCTGTAAAGTGCATAATAAAATTGTAGAAATTTAATTATGCGCAATTAATGCCCATTAAATGCAGCAGCAACAGGATATCCAGCGAGTGAGTCGCCTGCCAAATGCTGGCGACACAGATGGACGCCATTGATGCCAGCTAATTGGCAACAGAAAAGCAATGAAAAAAAAAAAAAATTACATAGATAATTAATGCTGCTATCGACCGACGTTTGGTCATTGGGCAATATCAAGTATCGAGCAACACTTAAGCGATATCGCGCTCAGCAATTAATTTTGAATCGACTCTAAAGTTAAGTGAACATTTTAATTGTGTTTGTGGGCAGCTCCAGAGACACAAATCATTTGCAGCAATCGACGATTTTTATAAATTATATTCCTTGAATAGAAGCACGAAACACGCATATATGTATGTGCATATATTCCATATATCGCTTACTCATTATCTACTTTTCATTCGCAGGGATTTATTATGCTCATTCGCGAAAGTGAAGCGAGTATATTAGTTATGTGCAATGTCCGTCTTGCTTTTCGTTCGTAGAGACTTGAAATTTGGAACTTACGCTTGAATTATAAAATGTCAGACACATCCTCTAGAGGCGAGTCAAAAGGAAAATGCTGCTCAAAAATTGTGGTAGATCAAGTGCTAGAGAGTTGAAATTTGGAAGTTACTAAAGATATGTCAGATATATCAAGGCGCAATGGGGGCGTGGCAAATCAGAATACAAATCTGGCAGAGTTTCGGCCGTGAATGAGTATACTGCAGTCGGTAGCGCCCGACAAAAATCTACTTGTTTGCTAAAATTTAATATAATTGTTATAGTAATAACATAAATTGCCCAGAGATTTCTATCAACTCGGTTTTACCGAGCATAAAGTATAAATAGATTTGATATTAAAAGGATATTTAATAAATCTGGAAGCTACCTGAATATGGATGCATAAAAGTCAGCGGAAGTGGAAAATGGAAAATGCATAAAGTGCAGCTTATGAGGCAGGGCCAGAGTGCAGCACTATAAACATTTGCATTTGATTGCATTTGCCATGACCGAAAGAGGAGCGCAGAGAGAGAGAGAAAAAAAAAAAAAACAGAGAAGAAGAAGTACAGAAAAGTAATATAATAAAATGAAAAGTCCCAATCATAAATTCTATGTGTGCAATATAATGGGTAAAATCAAATAGAAAAAAAAGGAAGCACACACACATACACATACAAAACAGGGTATAAAAACAGGAAAGTTTTTTTACGACTCCAGTCACATATCATTGGCGTCAGCTGCGCGTAATTGCAGTCAGGTGCGACTTGTTTCTAACTAGACTGTGGCCCAGCACGATGGGCGGTCTGCTGTGTGGGGATACGTGGACAAAGTGCTCGCAGATGAGTTATGGAATATACTTAAAGCAGTGGCACAATATAATATTTCCATACGCTGAACCCATTGAATCAGGGTATATGGTTTAGCGAAATGTATATATATTCTTGATCAGCGCGACGAGCTGAGTCGATTTAGCCCTGTCCATCCGTCCGTCTGTCCGTATGTTTGAAAGCGTCGATTTCAGAAGATATAGAAGCTAGAGACTTCTGTCTCTCTGTCCGTCTGCCTAAGAAGAGCAAGGGATGCAGAAAAACTTCAGGAGATCATTTAGAAAATGCAGCAGCAGAGAATGTTCCCATTGCTCTATCTAACGCTCTGCTCAAAATTTGAGTGGAAGTCGCCCTATATAAAGGGCAGCAGCTGTGGAATTTATTCAGTCGTCCAGACTCGGTGAGGTCAGTCGTACGTGCTGGGCAATTTTTTTTTTTTTTTTAATTTTTTTTTTGTTTTATTTTTTTTTTGTTTTATTTATTTATTAATTTTTTTGTTTTATTTATTTTTTTATTTAAATTTTTTTATTTAATTTTTTTTTGTTTAATTTTTTTTATTTTTTATTTTAAATATTTTTTTTATTAAATTTTTTTTTTATTGAAGAAAAAATTTTTTATTGACAAATTTTTTTTATTAAAAGTTTTTTTTATTAAAAGTTTTTTTTATTAAAAATTTTTTAATCTTATTTTATTTTATTTATTTATTTTTTTTTAACAAACAACTGAATTGCCCTACACGTACGACTGGCCCCTACGAGTATGGACGACTGAATAAATTCCACAGCTGCTGCCCTTTATATAGGGCGACTTCCATTCAAAGCCTGAGGGGCACTCAAATATTGAGCTGGGCGCCAGGTAGAGATCATTGCAGTCGATCTAATGGGAACATTCTCTGCTGCTGCTGCTGCAGGCATTTTCTAGATGATCTCCTGGAGTTCTTCTGCATCCAGTTAGGTGCATCAAAACTGCAAGAGTCACGAGATGAGCGAAACCAGCAATGAACGAAGAGAAGCGCGCAGATTCGTAGTCAACAGACGTAGAGGAATTAATGGATAGGGCAAAGCATCGTTTGCCGAGGCAGCTGGTTATATATAAACTATGCATATGAAAGCTATTTATAAATATTATGATAAATAAAAATACATAAATATTATATTCATATTGATATATGAAGTCATACATTATCACACAATGGCTTTCTTTGCGATTCTCATGCTGACATTTAAAAAGCTTTAAACCTGAATCGAAAGCCTATTTATATATGTAGGTATAACAAATATAGATATATATATCTGTCTATATATCTCTATCCGTATCTATATATGTATGTATCTCTCTCTATCTAGCATATAGTCTCATAGAAATTGAAAACTGATTTGAGATTGTGTTTAAAGCAATTTTAATTTGAATCCCAGCTTAAGGTCGTTAGTCGGTGGGCGAAGGCTGTGCTCGAGCCGCCCCTACCCAACCCAGCAGACACCCTGACCCTTACATGAGTGCCGATTAATGGGCAGTGTGCGGCCCTGTAAAGAGCTGCCTGGCTGGTGGAGCAAGCGAATGGCGTACCATAACAATAGCATAAGTCAATTTTAATTGACTTTTATCGAGCGCACGGAATTTTCGTGGTAATTGGGAAAATTTGTTATGAAAGGCGGCGGCAGCTTAGACTTATTAGTGTCATTTGTTGCATGACTGAATAAAAAAAAAAAAAAAAAAAAACAAAAATGCGAGCAGATGACAAGCGCGATCGACAGACAGCAAGACGAACGGACCGGACCCTTCGCTCATTAACGTGCGACCGTAACAAGTAGCCGACCGGTGGGCCGAGCGCTGGCAACGGTAACGGTAACTTATGCAAGTTACTTACCTGCGCGTCACAGATTTATGCGCAGCTATTAATCAAATCTGAGGCAACGCACAGCCACCATGAATTTGATTGCGCCGTGGCGACTCTGGGTAGCCCCGAAAATGCGAGGAAACGAAGAATTTATGTTAACTGCCTGCCCGGGCTGGCATTCAATTTGAAATTGGCTGCGAAAAGTTGAGATTGCTTTGGCTGAAATATGATCCGGTCGATAGATGCTTACATTGATGGCTGCTCGGTTGGTTAGTGGCCTGTTACTGGGATGCGCCCCCTCGCCTGATGTGCCGCATTTGATTTGCCATTTTTCACAGATGCTCGTTAAAAACTGGGACTGTGGGGCTGTGGGGCTGCGGCTATCTGTCGAGTCCTCACACCGTCTGTCCGTACCTTTGACAATCTGGCCGTCTGTCCCTCTGTCCGCTTATGTTTGCCACCGGGCTGCCATTAACGATAATGCTCACAATTATGCACAGGCTGTCTGTAAGTTTTTGAAGCTTCTGTCGCAGCTGCTTCAATTCTGCATTGTCAAAGTTTGAACTAGCAAATGACTTGCAAAAAGTTGCCAAAAAAGCTGCAAGAGAACTTCCTGCTCTACACCTGTGCAAATAACAGCAATCGGCATGGCATGGCTCAAGCTTTGCAAACATTTTAAGCTTAGCATAATCGAAAGCCCCCCATGGCACAACTACAATGAGACAGAGACATGTATTGTATTAGTTTTATGAGCCGTGTCTGCATCTCATTGAAAATGTAAATGCCAATAGTCGAAGGGAGGGAATGGGGCGTGCTGATGCGAGGTGGCTCATTGTGGCCCCGTTATGTCATTGGCAAGCTAATGTGCTCATTAAAGGCGACGGCGAAGGCATCGCTGCAGAGCAGGCTATATATGTACATGTATATACATATACATATGTATGTATAAGTATTTTTTTTCGCTTTTGACAAATTGACGAGCGAGCATGTTTGGTTAGCACATTTGCATATGCTGCACTTGTGCAAACAACAAAACATAAGAGAGATTGTGAGAGGGGGGGTTGAAAGAGAGGGAGACTGCCAGTGAGTGCAGATTGAGGCGAAAAGTGCAGCGTGCTTGTCGTGTGGGGCAGCATATGTTGTCTATGTGGCTGGCAACTTCGGCCAAGACATATGCGACACATCAATCACTCACACACTCAGCACACACAAACACATACACGTACACACAGAGACTATCTGGCAGCAAGTCAAATATCTTGCAGACATATTAAAAGTGAATTTCCAGTCACGACTTTAAGCCATCATTTGGGCCACAGGCAAAAAACATTTTAAAATTGCCGCAACAAGGACAATGGGACAATGCGAGTGCACAGAAAACAATTAGTTCGTGTAATTACGAGCGGCCCAGTGTTTTTAGGCGCAACAAAAATGAGAGCCAGAGACAGAGACAGAGAAGAAGAGGGAGAGAGAGAGAGAGAGAACCAAACGAAAATTGTTCGAAAAATACAAAACAAGAAAACAGCACTAATATTCTATGAAAAAGAAAATGCAGTGCGTTGCCAAAACATGTGCATTGCATTTGCATTTAAATGAGCGCAAATGGAGAGGGACAGAGAGAGAGAGTGAGAGAGAGAGAGCGTGAAACATGAAATGTATTTTGGCATACATGCCACACAGTGTGCGCCTTCAACTGTGTGCGTGTGCGTGTGTGCGTGTGTGCGTGTCTGTGTGTCTACGTGATTGCAGACAACAGGCCCCAATTGGTAGCTCAAACGCCAGGTTCTGGCCAGTGCGCCACGCTGCACAAAATGCCCAAAATTGGTCAACGTCAGTAGGGGCGTGCTATAAAGGAGTGGAGAAGGCAACCTCCAGTCGACCCGCTCGACCCGCTCGACCCACTCGACCCACCATCTGTCCAAGTGTCGCCCACAATGCACGCATTTGCAATTTCAACTGAATGCGCATAAATTAGTGGTATTGCCGAACTTAGCAGCAACGACAACCAGGACGACAACGATTCGTGCGCCAACAACAACGTCAACAAGCGACTACAATGACAGTCCTGATGACACTGGTCACAGCAGAGCGAGACAGACAGATGCAGAGAGTGAGAGACAGAGAAGGGGGGGGGGGGGAGGGGGAACCTGAACAAGGTCTCGAAGTGTCCAAAACCAGACAACAAAAGCACTTTCAGCTAATAGACCCAAACTCATTTTAGAGCTCACTTCATGACCAAAGCTGACAAACAAAAATGTCCACAAAAAAAAAAAAAAAAAAAAAAAAAAAATGCTTGGATGGAAATTTGTGATAGATAAAGTCAAAGTCTCTTGCTGCTGTTGTGCTCAGCTATGAGAGATATGTAGCTAATTTTGATGTCATGTCATTATTCCCATTTGTTATTGGCTGGCATTGTTATTGTGGTCATTGTTATTAGTATTATTATTGATATATTTTCTATCCTCATTAACATAAGCACCGGCAGAGATTAAGCTTAATGCAGCTTCTCTCTGGACTCTCAACTGGAAAGCTAAATGTCAGATGTCTTACTAAAGTAGAGCCGGAATTCTAGACTGGAATCTTTTTACAAAGAGCTTGACAAAGAGTCAAAGGTTAAGTTCATTGATTTCTTTAGAGCAGCATCAGATTATCATAATTAGCTCCAGCATCATTAGCATTATCATCAACGTCATCATTTATCTTGATCATTAGCATAGTTATTCCCATCTCTATCGGCATTCTCATCTCAACTACATCAGAGAATAGCAATGCATTATCATCATCAATATTTACAATCATTATCATCACAAATCTATCATCTTCATTAGACTAATAATTAATTATCATATCAATACATATATAACAATCATTACAATTGCATCCATTATCATAATTATTAATAATTATTAAAATTTGTTTATTATCATAGCTATTATAACTTATTATCCTCATCAATATTATCATTATCATCACATTTGCAACAGATCCACCGCATCATTAGCCAAATAATTAGTTATTGTCATGCATTACTATTAACATTAGAATTTTCATCATGCTTGCAGACCTCACATTTAAATCCAAAACTTGATTGTTTCGTGTCGATGAAATGGAATCAAAGCTTATTATGAGTGCGGTTCGATACATACAAAACAGACTGTGCGCATAGATAAGTGAATGGGCTTGTGTGTGTGTATGTAAGTGTATCTAGAAAGTGTGAAAGCTCAATATAAATCACATGGGAGCCATTAATATAATAGAATAACAAGGATATTTAACCTACTGCAGGCCGAAGATAGCCTCACATTATTATTTTAATTGATTCCATTTATTATTACCAGCATCTTCAGCAGTTGCCTTGTTGTCTTCCACAAATTGGGTTCATACTTTAATTCGCTGGCAGCGCGAATATATTGCAAATATTTTGTTATAATTAAATAAGGCGAAGGTGTGACAAGAGTGAGACACAGAGAGAGAGAGAGAGAGAGAGAGAGAGAGAGAGACGGAATCATATATCAAATCATACTCGCGCTCATATCTGACTCTGCTATCCCTTCTAGTATTTTAGCGTCATATCAACTGGAAATAGTTCGCTATTAATATCCCTTCCCTATTCAGCAGGGCATTCACTATTCGCTTGGTCGGTAATTGCCTTCTTTATTGTTTTTAATTTGTTTTAAAATTGCATTGAGCAGCTCGAATCGATGCGGAAATTAATTGGTTTGGCCCGTGGCACGGCCCAGTGCGGGGGGAGGGCGAAATATGTATGTATTTCCATGCTTTACACCTGAGTGGACAGATGCGCCTTATTGTTGGCTGGACAGTTATGGGGCCATAATGCAATTCATGCGAGCAAATTGCTTGCGGCAGCTGCAAATTGCGCTTGGAGTGGGCCAAAATGTTGATTAATGTGAGCTATTCAATTTATGCGCATGGCTCATTTCTGCACTTTTTATTGGTTTGGCAATTAAGAATGGCGATGGGAATGGCGATGGGGATGGATGCCCAATATGTGGCAACGACTTGTGGCATTTGCACGTCAATGCGAAACTGTGGCCTAGGCAAAAACGCGCTCACGCTGAAATATATACTGAAGTCCGGACGTGGCCCGGGGCCACACTGCTGAGCTGGTCGAAAAATTCTTGCTGCGAAGTGTTTGGCATAACGGAACCGAACCCAACTGAACTGACAGCCCAAGCAGACACTAAACGCGGCTGCCAGCGACATGCAGACAACAGCAGCTCTGGCTCACGAAATATGGCAACGGGATTTTCGCTTCATAAATCCATGGACTGAGTGCCATGCCCCAAGCCCTGCTCCCGCTCCCCACCGCTTCACTGCCCCGCTCTCCAATCAGTAAAATGTTTGTAGCTACAGATTTATGACTGAAACAAAACGCGTTATTTTATTTCGCCTAAATGCTACAAATACAGCTACACTCGTCTATATTTGTATATACGTGAATATATATGTACATATGTATATAAATACAATATATATAGACTTTTCGCTTTCCATTATCATTTCCATTTGAATTGTGCTTTCGGTTTATATACTCAGCATCAGCATTTTGATTTGCCCAGCAAAACTTTTTGTTATTGCCAAATTGTTGAATTCTTGCAATTCATTTCGAAAGCCCCCCCACTCCCCCCCAAATTGTGTTATTACCCTGTACACAGGAATCTGTTGATACTGAGGCTATGATAGACTGTGGGGAAATTGCATTGAGTTTTGTATTTTAATTTTTTAATTCCTAGAAAAAAGTTTTAATTTTTTTAACTCACTGCCTGTTTTTTTAACTAAAATTTGTAAATAAAGTATAAAAGTATTTATGAATTACACATTATAAATCAAATATTTAATGCACTTAAATTGATATATTTAGATCAAAATTTGTTTAAAATTATAAAAAAAAAAACAAATCTATCTGAGAAGAATTATTTTAATTTAATTTTTTTGTTAGCTTTATTTGTTAGACATTTTTAATTGAAATAATTTTTTTCAGTTAGATATTTTTATTTATTTATTTATTTTTTTTTTAATTTTAAACAAATTTGGAATTGATGAAACATAATTTTTAATTAAAATAACACATGCTTACAACATATTTTTTGTTTATTAATTTTATATAGTTCTTGCGATTTACTAATTGAATGAATACAAAAAAAAAAAAAATAAAATAAAATAAAATTTAAGAAAATATACAAGAAATAAAAAGTTTTACCATGGGTTTAGGGTAAAAAATTTAAGCTAAAAAAATATATATATATATATATATATATATATATATATATATATATATATATATTTACACGATTTATCAATCATTTCAAATATATTCTATTGAATTATTCATACAATTTATAAAGTTTATTAAATATAATTTTTGTTTTCCACCAATTTTAGTTCATTAAACTCATAGGATATTTATTAGTCGTTCACTTTCCACTACAGCTCTGCTCGTTTATTATGTGAAATTTATATTATTTCTTTTGTAATTAGCTTGAAAGCGCAAAATGATCATAAAATGGCCCATTAAAGTCGGGCAACATTTGTCTTTTATGTTGCAAAATTCAATAAAAAATGTATAATCTATATTTGGTCAAAATTAAAGAATTTACAACATACAAGAAACAAAGAAATTTATAAATACATTCAGATGTTGAATATATGTATCTAAAATACAATTTAGAGCATTGCAGTCAGGCATTACCAACTGCAGAATACTCATTCACAGCCTAAACGCTGCCAAATCAAATTTTGAAATTCCCCTAATTGATGTAATTGACTTATATTTTTTTGTAAAAGTGAATAGAGGATATCAGCAGTAATTTATTGTGCAGTTCTCTAAGGAGAGACATGACATCGAACCAATATGCTCATTTCACTTTCGTGAATGGGTATAATCATAACTTTTAGCTTATGTGGCTCCAGTGCGAGGTATCTCAAAGTTGTTGTTGTTGTTGTTGCTGGCATCAGAGAACGGCTCAACTCGTACGCATTTAACGTTTAAATTGTTTCCCTAGGTGATTTGGTCATATGGAAAATGGTTTAATTAATTTTCGGCAGTTGGCGCTGCCTAATTTCGATTGGCTTTAACGCCTTTTAAAGGCCAATGGCCGCATTGCCTTCGGTTTCCTTTTGGCCGGCCGTCTGTCTGACTGTCATCGCTGTCGCCTTCAGCTCTTTTGCAATTTCACTGATTAATTGCTGGGGTGTTGTTGTTTAATGTGCTTTTTCGGCTGTATTTTTATTTTATTTTCATTTTGTTGGTTGTTTTTTGTTTCTTTTTTTTTTTTGTTTTTGTTTTTGGGGTTTTTGGTTGCGGCTGTCGGGCCTGGGCTTGGCGTCTGGCCTTGCGTTCGCTCGAAGCTGCCAACTTCCAGCGGCTCTCGGCCCGGCTCATCTGTTTTTATTTATATATTTCATTTATTTAATTCAAATGTCTGCCTCGGTCTGAGCGTTTAGTTCGTGTCGCATTTGCATTTTTGCGTGTCTCCCGTCTCCCGTCTCCCCTCTCCCCTCGCCCGTCTCCTATCTCATGTCTCTTGTCTGTCGCTTGGTTTGTTTGGTCTCGCTCGCTAGCGTTTTTCTTCATTAAATGCGTTTGAATTAATTTATAATTTGCTGACGCTTATGTATTTATGCCGCCCAAGCAAGAGCATGACGTCGTCTTGTTGTTGACGCAGTTTTCTCTGCTGTTGCTGTTTTCCTAGCCATTTTCACGCCTCGCGCCTAACTGTGATTAATTGTCATCGAATTTTCATCGAGTCAGCCAGTTTGGTTTGCCCGCCCACGCACTTGACTCTGCGTAATTGTAATGGCCTCTTCATCTGCTTCTTCTTCTTGTGGCCTTTTTTTCTTTTTTTTTTCTTTTGGCCTGCAATTGTTGTTTAACGCTTCTTAGGCTTGATATATGAGCTGGACAGAACGGCTCGCTGGCTTTATGTCGACTTTGCTCAATTTCACAAATATTTCACAGAAAATCTAATTAAATCCGTTTCATTTACAAATGATTTTTAAATGCTCTGTCCAACAATTTGTATATATTGTATGTAAATTATACGGCTTTGCTTTCAATAAATATGCTAAACAATTATTGAGAAATAATTATTTAATTGCCCCAATGCCTACTATTTCTCGTTTGGCATGCAAATTAAAATCATTTTGCCTGCACAGCTTGTTAAAGTCAGAGATTCAATCAAAGTGAATCGTTGAGCTTCCTACATGAACTCATTTCAGTTGTAGAGCAACTAGTTTTATATATATATATATATATATTAAATATATTTATATATGATATACAGTATGTAAAGTTATTTAAATATAGGCATATGTTAAACTTCAAGTGAAAGCGCAAAATCCTTTGATTGCAAATTAGTTGAGCATTGCAAATAAATATATTAAATTACAGTTGGTCGGCTTTTATTAAATACAGAATTCGCATGTATATGTATGTATATAAGCACAAATATACATATGTATATATACGCACTTACTTGAAACGCAGCTTGTTTAATTAAATACAAATTATTACACGAGCCAGCAAGAGCTGGGAATCAGAAGTGTAAGTCTGTGTCTTTTGTAATGGAGAAATATTGTAATAAAATTAAAAAAGAAAAAATAAATAAAAAATATATAAATACAAAAATAATCATAAAGAAATAATGAAATAAAAAAAAAAATTGTAAATAGGTATATATATATAAAAAAAAAAAAAAAGCCTTTCCGGTATTTTTTCGCTAATGGGGCAAACATTATTTAAATTTATTTAAGTCATGGAGAAATATGGGAATAAAACTTGTGAATAGAAACAATATTTAAAAAGAAAAATTAAATGAAAAGTATAAATATAAAAAAAAGTCATGAAGAAATAATGAAAAACAAAAAATTGTGAATAGATAAAAAAAAAATAATAAAATAAATAAAAGCCTTTCCGGTATTTTATCGCTAATGGGGCACAAATTAATTAAATTCATTTAAGTCATGGAGAAATATGGGAATAAAATTTGTGAATAGATAAAATATTAAAAAAAGAAAAAAATAAATAAAAAATATATAAATATAAAAAGGTCATGAAGAAATAATGAAAAAAAAAAAAAATGTGAATAGTTAAAAAAAAAAAATATATATATAAAAGCCTTTCCGGTATTTTTTCGCTATTGAGACAAAAATTATTTAAGTCATGGAGAAATATGGGAATACAATTTGTGAATAGATAAAATATTTAAAAAAGAAAAAATAAATCAAAAATATAAATATAAAAAAAATGAAGAAATACTGAAATGCAATTTGTGAATAGATATAAAAAAAAATAAATAAATAAAAGCCTTTCCGGTATTTTATCGCTAATGAGGCAAACATTATTTAAATGTATTTAAATCATGGAGAAATATGGGAATACAATTTGTAAATAGATAAAATAAAAACAAGAAAAAATAAAAGAAACATATAAATATAAAAAAAATGAAGAAATACTGAAATGCAATTTGTGAATAGATATAAAAAAAGAAATAAATAAAAGCCTTTCCGGTATTTTATCGCTAATGAGGCAAACAATTTTTAAATTTATTTCATAATTTTATTGCAATCAATAATTTACAATCAAAGACTGTAAGACCAAGTAAAGTATATATGTATTAAAATTTTGTCTGTGTGTGTGTGTGTGTTTTTTTTTGCCACGCCTTACTTAACTCCGTTGTCTAGTGCTCATCTTGAATGGTATCATGTTAAATAGAAGATAATCATTTGATTTTATTACCTGATATATTTGATAAGCCAAAATGATAATATCTAAAGGCAAATTATTGGCATTGAGCGGTTGTCCGGACAGCGTTAAGTAATTAAAGGCGGTTAAATCGAACGCATTTCGAATTATTAGCAGTTATTTATTATTTTTGGGCATTCGTAATCGAAGGTAATTGATTTTGAGTTATTATGTAGTTGAGTTGTTGTACGTCAATATTTGATGAAGATAAGTGGAGGGTACGAGCGGGTGGGTGATTCATTGGCTGCCTGGTAGGTTGGGTGGTGCGGCTGATTTAGTGGTGTGTGTGTGTGTGTGTGTGTGTACTTTGGAGGGATATATTATTTGAGAGAACTGTGCCAGTGTGGCGCTTAATGCACTAAACACAATTTCACGTATGATTGAAGGCAAATAAATGACTTTGCGTTTGCGCTCAAATCATGCGAGCCAAACGCAGCCCACTTGAGGCTCTTGTTCAACAAATTAGTGGGCAGCCGACCGTAAAGTACGTATACGCACCGAGGGCCAGCAGCAAGGCAACAAATCCAGCCTTTAATCTGGCATTGAGCCCTTTGGCAACTGCACTCAGAGCTTGGCCATCTGTGAATTGAAGAACGTATCAAATATGCATTTGGCCAAGAACAAAAGTACAGAAAAAAGAAGAACAAGATGGAATTTAAATAACTGTTTTTGCTTTTTCAAGCGCGGGCTATACTCAAAAGCTAACGAGTTTATATAACTTGAGTATATGGCATATATAGTATGGTATACTGTTTGACCTCATCTTAAGCGGGTCATCTTAAGACGATACTTATTCAAGTAATGCAAGTAATGCTCTTGTAGACTGCAGTGAACGACTAGCCGGGTATCCTGGCCTCTGCAAAGCGCTGAGACTTTAATCAATTTAGACTTGCGATTCGCTTGTTCTTTTTATAGCCCTGCTATGACTGACTTTCCCTGACCTGACTTTGGTATTTACATATATAAAATTCAAGAGTGTGTTATATAACAGAGCTTTTCTTCTCCGAATATGGAGGAGGCATATTATTGTAAATCAGATATAAGCATTGTCTTCAAGTTGTATTTCAGGAACCTAGCCGATATATCGATATAAATATATATAAAGAAATTTATATAGTATACATAAATTTGGCTATTATAAGTACATAACCATTAAGTTTTCTTTTTAGAAATACCTCCAAGGAACTGTATTAAGAGAAATTAACTAAATATATTTATTTCCAGAATCGTCTCCAGATGTATATATTATTTGATTCCAGCTCCATTTCACAATAAAATCAGAGATCTATCTAATCTTTCCTATACTTTGCAAATCCAATTCAATTCCTGGTTACTTGACACAATGTTGGCTTGGCCTTCTTTTAGCAAATGCCTCTCACTTTTGTGTTTTGCTCGTTGTCTTTGGCTCGGAGAGGCGGTCGAGTTGGGTCGGGTCGGCTGGTGGGCGGGCCACGGGTCGGGGTCGTCTCAAGTTGACGCGCGTGGCAAGTGGCAATCAGCAATTGACATTCGGTCCTAATTGCAACAATTGAGCGCCTTTGTCAGCCAATATGGACTTGGCTTGTGATTGAGTGCCTCTGGCTCGACTGGCTGCAGCAGCTATAGAAGAAGACGAAGGAGAAGGACTTTTCACTTTTCCTCTCTCTCTCTCTCTATCCCTCTGTGTCTCTCTCTTTCTCGTGTCTTTTGCGAAACGTAGCCCTACTTAAAATTCCATGACAGCGCAAAGTGCAGCAAATCAGATGCCTCGCTTAAAATATCCGAAAGGTGAGCATCTGAGCAGCTGTTGACCACATCAGACTTTGTCAATTGTGTGGCTGCTGGATTGGGTTGGGGAATTGCATAAAGATGTTCGTATTGTAGCTGGATTACGCAACATTGAGCCTGCAGCTGGTCACTGTGGCTTAAAATTGAAGCATATAAAGATGTGCTTGCAGATCTAGTCAAGGTAAATTAATAAAAGTATTCTGACAAATATGTAATCCTAGATCAGGGAGATATGTAAGTCCAATTTAATATCTCCAAAAATGAAAGGTAAGCTAAAAAAAATATATACATCGATATTTTAAATGTTATACTACTATTTACCTTTATTACGGAATTTTTTCCTTCTTTATATTTTCGAAAAAATATGTAATAAATATATATATTTCTCTTTTCGAATTTATATGATATGAAAGAACGTAAATTGTTTTTTTTTTATTTTTTTATATTTAATTATTGGCTATTATTTATAGTTACTTTGATAGGAGGGTAAGTGCTGTTTTTATATATTTATTGTGTATGTACAGCTATTTTAATATGAAAGTTAAATAAATTCATTAAATAATATGCTACATATCACAATCTAGTCTCGCAATAGTATTTATATTATTAATTTATTGTATTCATATATTTAATATTAATATTTTGTTTTCTGTTATTTAAGCACTGTGTCTGGGGGCTGGTTGATTATCATTGACAAATGTTTCGGCTGTCGTCAGTGTCCACCAACCAACACCTCAAGGCACACAAGCCCTAATTCTGTTACCCACACAAGCCCATTAGTATTTACCATACGACTGTCTCTACTCCATCTCCATCTCAATCTCCATCTCCAACTCCATCTACATTTCTCTCTCGCTTTGGGTTCTCTGTCCCGCTTGATGGGTACAGTCTGTGGCAAAATGTAGCAGTTGAGGAATTTGAAAATGTGCCATGTTATTTCTTTATAGCTGCTGCTGCTTCTGCTGCCAGTTTTTCAATTTTGGTCTATAATACTTTGAGGTACATGGCTTTGCGAGAATGGCCCACTAGAGGAGCCATCGTCCAGTCGCCCCTGCTACTGCCATTGCGCTTTGGCCTGCTGCACATTGGGTAAAAATCAACATTATTCCATACGTGACATAGAGCCAGCTGCTGCTGTAGGCGTTGTAGGTCGGTGGGTCGACGGGGTCGGTGGGTCGACGGGGTCGGTGGGGAGTCGGTTGACTGTATGCCATAGTATACAATGCCGAGCACTTGTCATCTGACCTGGAAAGACGTTTAAAGAATGTTCGTGGCTATGTAGTGGGGACATTTGGAGCAGTTGGCCGTTGCCTCTGTTTCTTTATGCTGTCAATTGGCAAGAATTGCATTTTGAAATCTACTCGAAGCGTTTAATTGCTATCAAATGACACGTACTCGATGTACAGTGGAGCCTCGGAAATAACAGCAATTTGATGCTTGAAAAATGAGTGAAATATGAATAACTACTTTTAACACACATACATACGTTTGTATATACATAAGATTTATGTGTTATCTATAATAAGTAAGAGCTATATGTTATTATCTTACATTTATGCCCATATTCGCCTAGCCAATGTCAGCTCTAGAGTATTTACTCTTAAAATATATAATAATGTCTGTACACATTTAATTTTTGTAAAAAATATATCTGTACGTATATACACGTATATATGTCTGTATGTATGTGTATATAAAGACTCGCTTGCTCGTGAAATATAAAGTGGAATTCATTACGCTGCAGGCAGACGCACACAAACACGCATACACAGCCAGATATCATCTCTAACATATGCACACACACGCGAGCGTAGAGAGAGCAGGCAAACGCCTGAATAAATACACCACAATTTTAATTGTATGCACGGCATGGCGCATAATTTCGCGCATACAAGCAGATAGCCGCACAGACACACACACATAGTCACTCAGACACACACACATATAGAGCCTCACTCACACACAATTATATATAAATTTAGTCACTTGTATTCACATGGCAGAGGTGGGACAATACTTTGCGAAATTACGCAAATATAATTTACATAGGCAAATTGCATAAAATAAACTAGAGAAATGCCAAATCATGAAAATAAACAACTCTCACACACAGACACAGCGGCCCACCATCCACTTTTAAAGTTAATTCATCAATATTTAATTAGCGCCGTTAAATGCGTGCATTTATGAACATAAACTATGCATTGGCATTACTTTCAAGCTTAAAGCACTTACATATGTATGTATATTCAAATTGCAGGATTTTAATTTTCAAGTATGTATGTACATATGTATGTACATCAACGAGTCGGCAATACTGTTTACTCAAAAGAGCAGAGAGCAAACTGCACTGTTGCTGGAGCATACGCTTACATGCATACATTTCAGAGAGCTCATTGCTCTCTCTGAGAGCATAAGCATAAGAAGCAGCTGTATTGTGTGAGCTGATCAGAGCATCGAACCTCTCGCTCGATCACATTATATACTCATTCTGTTAGATTCCGCTGCGTCGCTGAGAGAGAGCAAAGCAATACAAAGTTGAGTGGAAGCCCGCAGCAGTAATTAAGTACGTATGTATGTATGTTGTAAGGACAGTTTGACTTTGCATTTGTATGGGTGCTTAGTGATCCAATGATGCGGAATAAATAACTTAAATGTGCATCAAGCTCATTTTAAATTTAACCGCCATTCACAAATTGAGTTGAATTGAGAGAAAAGGACAAATCAACAAAGACGAAGGCGTTAATAAATAAGGACGAACGAAGCGAACAAGTGAAATAAAATTTATTAAGCGTAACGGAAAACAAATCAGTGGGGAATGGGCAATGGGGAATGGCATCAAATGCAAATGGCATGACAATGGGAGAGAATGACAAGTGCCCTAAATGGGTTGTTGTCCCAAAAAAGATGGAAGTACAACAAAATAACAAAAAACACACAGAATTTGAATAATGAACAAATGAATATATATATAACCGAAGGGGAGTGACTGATGGATACCGTAGATTGGCCATTTGCCAAGGGGACGGCACGGGTCGGTTGGACGGGTAACTAAATTGCTGGCAACGGCCCCGCAAGAATTGTTTTTCGACTTCAACCAGAATTGACCAGCTGGCGCTTTTAAACGCTCTCAGCTCTAGTTGGGGAATTGCCCTGTACCCCCATAGGCAAGGCTAAAAGTTCGCCGCGCTCAGCACCCACACCCACACCCACACACACACACACACACATACATAGGCACCGACCGACGCACCTACACAAGTACTTATATATACAGACGTACAGACGGACATACATAAGTACATATTTACAACTACAATTCCCTGTTGACGAATGGAGGAAGCATAGAAATGAACAAACCGTTGCTTGTCCGCGAGTGGTTGACGCGCACATATCCCGTGTGCGCACGAAATAATATGTATGTACATATATGTATATATACATATATAAATATATATATTTTTGTTCTTGCTAATCTGTTATTAACAGTTATTGCTTTCATGCATTGCGTGCTTGCAGTTTTTGTTGTGGTTGCAGGTACGAATGTAGAGTATTTTGATTTTTTGTTTGTTTTCATGTTATTTGTCTTTTGTCTGGTGTCTAATATAAATCGTTCGCAATGTTAATCTATAAATAGACACACATTTGCCTTTGTCCTAGGATTTGTTTTTATCTGAAAGTGGTTAAAAAATATTACAAAGCCAACTATTAATATTTAGACTGATTAAACTAAACATATTTATTTGTATTTCTCTTTTATTTAGATGACTAACTAATACCCTAGTAGAATACTAATTACTGGGTATGCAATAGTCGAATATTCGCATCTATGGCATGCTGTAATTCGTTTGCTCAGCAAACTATGATAAAGAGTATAACTTTAATGTTTGTAAATGCTTTTGATTAAGATGTCAGGTCAAAGGTCTTAAAGTGTAATTGTCGAGGAAGTCCGTTACAACCGGAACGGTTGCACACAGGAGCCCCGAAACATACAAATGGTCAAAGTGGTTGAGACAATTTTCGTACATTTTTTATTTGTTTCCATTTGTGGCTAGAAATATTTGTAGCTCGGGTTCAGCACGATTACACAAGTACACAAGCGTCCACATATATGTACATATGCATGTATGTGAACATGTATGCACGTGTGTATATGGCAAATTATACTATTAAAACTTTATCCACACGGCAGCAGACAAATGCAGACAACTTTACCAAACATTTAGATCAGCGGTAAGCGCATTGAGGCAACAGCACGCGCCAAAGGCAAAGAACACGGACGTACAAAGACAAGTGCGCAGTTGCTGTGTGTATTTCACAGGATAAATATAAATGTGTGTGTGCCCAGTGGAAATTGCGTTAAGCGACAAAACTTTTGAAAATTTTTGGAACAGCAGCACAAACAACACGAACTTGAAAGCTACTCAAGCGTCAGTTCTACGTTCAAACCGTACGGAAAAACACAGATACAACACAGACACAAACACAGAGATATACACATATACACATCTAGATATAGTGATAAATCGTTACATTTGCATTCAGGGGTCAGGGACAGTCCAGATGGCGTCAAGTGGACACAGCTGATAGCAACGCTAGAAATCAACTCCATCCATTAGCCAAACTCGTCGAACAAACTCATATTTCCGATGTCAAAGAAGCGCTGAGAAAATCATTCAAAGTAACCTTCAGTAATGCCAGAACAGCACTGGATCTAGTTTATTGTCACAAATATGTAGCAAAAATGTAGCAAAAATTCCTGGCGACGAATACTTTGCAAATATGCGCTCATCTATTTTCAAGGGGAATACTTGGAGCAGCTGATAAACTAGCTACATAAATCATTTGTTTAATGGAGTATTACTTCATTTAGCCTTTAATAAACAAGCAAGAGTGTTATAGTGGCCCGACTAGGAATACCCTGGATTCGGCATTGATTATATGGTTCTATATGTACATTTAAAATGTGATTATGCATCACTAGCAACAGTCTTATTTATTTGAAATCTTGGGTATATGGAATTAAAATCGATTAAATCTAAATAAATAAATCTCAATAAATTACAAATCTCAAAATCAAACTATATACCAAAAGCAACTTTCGGAAAATTGGGTACAAATTTAATAAATCTGTGCAACCAACACAAAAGGCAAGCTAAAGTAGTCGGATCAGACTTTAAAAAATATAAGGAAAATTTATATAATAAAGAAAAATATATGGAAAAGCATAAATCCCTAAGCTTTTATAGAAGAACAGACTTATCTGAAACCAATGTCTTTTATAACTACTCTGCTGCCGACCTTTGTCGTTTACCCACCTTAGCACATAATTATTATACCCTCCACACTCTTTTCTAATGGGTATACTAAATTGGTTATATATATATATTGAAATAGTTGGTAAAATTACAGACTCAACTAAACGATGAGTCTACTCTGTAATATTAAATTGTTACTGACTAGAACCTACACACATTCACTCACACACGCACACACATTAGTAAATGCATATCCGTTTTGGCCAATTCGGCGTGGGCCTCTAACAATTCGTTTTTATTGTAACTGTAAATGGCAAAGCGCCGCACTTCAGTCAAGTGCCACCTGGGAGATCAGTCGTCATCGCCTGCGGTTCTAGCTGTGGTGCTGACTGTGACTGTGGCTGTGGTTGCGTTGGTTTGCGGCTCTCAATTTTGGTCACATATGCGTAGAGGTGAAGGCTGCCAGCTTTGTGACACAATCACCTGTCTACTTAAGCTCCTCTCTCACTCTCCCGCTCCCGCTCCCTCTCCACCACTCGCTGTTTTCACTCTAAATATATTTGTCTAACAGCTCAAGTCCTTGTCACATCCTTTCTTTTTTTTTGTTGCCAGTCAGCTCTGAATTATCAATATTTTGCAATCAGCATAAATTGCGTAAGACATTAATTAACATTTTTGATTGACTTTGACCCAATCATTCGATATACATATGTACATGCGATAGACATACATACATACATACATACATAGCTTGCCGGTCTGCTCTTTGGAGATTTGGGTCCACGATTATTTATCAATAGATTGAAGGCGCCCAAATGAGCTCGGACATGCGGGTCGTTCGGTCGTTCGGCACGGTTCGCACGTGCTTTGTTTTCGTGGCACTTGGCCAGAAAATTATAGCGGCTCGCTTTGGCCATTTGCTGATTGCGACCGCACTATTTTGTTTGGGTCTGGCATATAAATTGCCAATGGGGCCTAGAGGCCCACAAACCGTAGCCGTAGCCGTAGCCTTAACTGAAACATAGACCGAGACAGAGAAAGAGAAAGAGAAAGAGACAGCGATAGGAACCGAATCCTAACCAGCTTAACCTATAGTTGCGCCTCTTAAGTTACCTCCATGTGACCAGATTTCGATTTCAATTCAATTGCATTGAGTGGCTGAGTGGCTGAGTGGCGTGTGCTTATAATCCTGTCCAGCCTAAGCTACAGCTTAGTCCCAAGCTGTGCGTGTGTGCGCTCGTGTGTGTGCGTGTGTGTGTGTGCTTGTGTGCGGTGTGCCAATATTGTCCCATTGACCATTTGCCAGTCGATGACTTTTTACTGTCTACATGTGCGCACCGCACTTAATTGATGCAATGCATTTGAGTTGAGCCTGACATAACTTTGCTTTTAAGCCTCACACAGGCGTCAACCAACCAAAAAAATGAAAAAAAAAAAAAAAATAAATAAATACAAAAAAGGAAGGAAAATAAAAAGAAAACACAGCATACAAAACAAGAAAAAGGAAAGTCTATAGAAGTCAAATTTGATACGCACCAAAGTTAAAATACTCTTTTGATGGAACCAAGTAACGAGTATGAGAATATGAGAGTTATATATTAATAAAAAAAACTACAAGTTGTATATATGTAATATGAAATAATATATCATTTATCTGTTTTATATTTGATTTTAATTAATATTCATTTTATTCTACTCTTTATTATAATATCAAATCCATTATTTATACAGAATTTATATTTGATTCATTAAGTATTAATAAAAAATTAAATATAACTTGGCGTTAAGCACTGGCAGCAGCGGCCCTCGGCCCAATTTCATTTAATCCGATTTATCATTTTATTAGCTTGAATCTGAAAATTATGAATACGTTAACATTTTGCCCAAATTTTTCGATTTTTGCTATAGAATTCTACAGGAAATATATGCAGAACTTCAGTTTGGCAATATATTAATACTGACTGGATGTACGATAGAGAGAGAGAGAGGGAAAGAGACAGAGATAGAAAATTTTCTATACGATTATCTCTCTTTCTAAACGACTTTCGACACATTATAGCCATATGTATCGGCAATCTATAGTCGTATATTTAGACGACTATCGATACTTTATCGTATTAATACCATGTAATATTGCTAATATCTTGATACGACAATGAAATTATATATATATATATATATATATATATATATATATATATATATATATATATATATATATATATATATATATATATAATCATATAATGTTGCTAATATTACCCAGTTTCTCTCATACATACACTTTCTCCATGACTTACGCTTTTTAAAGCAATCTTTCAACGATATTTTGTCACATTTTTCAATAAAACTAATATGCCCCTTCTAAGAGTATTAAAAAAAATATTGAGAAAGGAAATTGTAGAAAGCATGACAGCAAAAATTGTCGGAGCGTTAAAAATGTGTGTCAAGCATTAGCTTTCAAAAGAAAATAGCATCAGCTGCTGCTGTTGGGGCCGGATATGCCTGACCAGCTGGAGCTGAAGCTGACCGGCGTTGCGTATACGCCTCGTGGACTATGGCTGACATGTGCATAAATCCTACTTGTCTGCCGCACAATAAAAGCTATATATATATATACCATATTTACGTTACATATATGTATATATACATACATATGTATATAGATAAAGTAGACATACATACATACTTAATGCTCTTCTGCTAATTATCCTAATTACACGAGGCAAGCATATAATTAGGTAATCAATAGATCTTATTAGGCGGATAGTTAGCCGAATGCTTTAAGCGATAAATAAAACTAGTGCTATTGTTATATTGTTAGTCCGAAATGTAATCTACGTTATACAGTTACAAATTATAAATAGAAAGCACCAAATGAATAGAAATACCTAAATCGTAGATAGTCAGTCAGTGGGAGATCTATGAAGCTATACTTGGAATTCATATTAAATGAAATTTAGAATATATATATTAATATAATATATATTTTTATAAATACAAACTTTACTTAAAAATTTGCATATTTTTAGTGGGTGATACTCAGAGTGGATTAACAAAATGTTCGATGGGCATCTAGTTAAATAGATCTATGAATTAATATAAAGATGTAAGATACCCGATGATTGTTATATTGCTGGGTATTGTTATTAGGCGATAATTGAAATGTATTCACAAAAAATGAATTATAATCGAAAGAGAAAACAGTGAGGGGCAATAACAACGGCCACGTCATCAGGCAATCAGGTATTCCACTTGTGGCCGACAGCCGACACCCGACGACCCCCGCCACCCACCGGGCAGCGGAGCCTAACCTAAGCTAACGGGTCGGTGTCAGAGCCTGTGGCTGCACATCCTGTTGGCTGCGCTGACGGGCGACGGCATGTTCGCATTGTTCTGAGATGCTTGCCCGGAGACTTTGGCTCAACTTGCGCCCCATGGCCACAGTGTGGGCATATTTCTCTCTCTCTCTCTTTCTGTGTGGCTTTCTCTGTTTGTTTTTTATGGCGCTACAAGGTGGTAACATAAAACCGGAAACGTTGCGGCAACTCTGGCAACTGTGGCACGGGCGACGGGCCGAGGACTCTGCCGTCGAGACGTTAAACTGAAATGTAAATGAAACTGTTTCAATGTGTTTCACGTTGGCCCCGTAAGACCGTAAGAGTTAAATGGGTGCGGATGTTACGCTCTGCGCCTGTCTCCGACTGTGTCAGCGTTAACAAAGAAAATGTCACGGAAATAACTGAGGATTAGATTGATGAGTTTGCCAGCTAAGCTAGCCAGCCCAAGCCTAGCCCCAGCTTGGGCCATGTCATAAACTAGTCGCAGTCACACAGCAAACAGCACGTGCACCAACACTAGTTGGAGTCCAACTACAAGACCAGTCCCCTCCCAACAACCCCCTCTCGCTCACGTCCATGCGCACAGCCTTCGGTCGGCTTCAGTTTTTGATTATATGCCAACATCAGTTTATTGCGCGCTCGTTTGGCCCGGTTTTACATGTGTTAGCTTCCACTACGGCAAGTGTAATTAATTAAATTAGAGTTGAGACGAGTCGAGTTGAGTAGAGCCAAAAAATCGTCGTAACATAGGGCGCTCTATTTCCAAGAAGATACATAAAAAATATTGTATATATATACATACATACATATATAGATTAATATATTACTTATTCACATTTCTATATTATCGACATACATACACATATATATAGAAATGTATATTTGTATATACTTAAAACTCTTGAGTTTGAGATAGTATGAAAATCAAAAAGTTCTGATCAGTTATAAATAAAATATAGAATTTAAATATTACAAAATGGAGCTCACTTTGCTGCGAAAACTTTCCTTTCGCTTATTTATTATTTTTAGTGTATATTAATATATGTACATATATTATTCCCACACATATACGCACACTTACTAGTAAGTCGGAGGCTAGATACTGATTAGAAGGTGAAGAATGACTCAAAAATATGAAAAAAAGTCTCTGGGGTTGCCGTGACTGCGACTTGCTTGCCCCAGGACGCAAGAAAATACTAAAAATAATCCCCGATCTAGAGCAGTAAATAAATAGAGAGCACAATGAAACGTCTGTTTATTTGTCCCAAATGCTCTCGGGTCGTGGATACTTTCGAGAGTACCTACATAAAATAGGAAAGACAGCCGAACCCAACTCTATTTTCTGCGAAAATGCAGAATACAGCTGCTTTAACTGAAAGAGGTGGTCAGAAGAAAGTCAAAGTAAAACTAAAGCAGTCCTACACACCAGACAGAGTGACGACCTGACTGAAGGCGCACAACGCATTTTGTTCTACCTCAACAAAAAAAAAAAAAAAAATATATATATAAAATTTTTTTTTTTATTATTATTATTATTATTATTTTTAATTTTAGTTTTATTTTTTAAATTTTTCCAATAACAACAGTAAAAGCAAATATAATGCTAACTAAATAAATCTGGATTTTTCTAGATTCGTCGAAATGAATACATCGAAATTTTTGCTGGTGTGCGCACAAAAGTATGCAACACGCAGTTCACTCTGGAATTTCAAAGGCCGGCCTTATAATTCTCAAATGGTTGTAACATGCAAGCGGTATAAGTAAGGTATTGGATATGTTGCTTATTCGGGCGGCTAATAATATGTATCATATTATTATTATTATATATTCATACAGTCTTGCGATTGTGTGAGTGGGCATATATAATAACCGACCAAAGCGTCGTGGCCTCACCCCATTTTTAGTTTTTTTTTTTTAAAGTTTTTTTTTTTAATTTTTTTTTGAAAGTTTTTTTTGACAGTTTTTATTTAAAGTTTTTATTTAAGGTTTTTATTTAATTTTTTTTTAGTTTTTTTTTTTTTTTTTTTTTTTTTTGAATATACTAAAATGCTTACATATGAATGTTTGCACTGAATTTAATTCGCGTTTTTGCCCTGATATCAAGAATAGAATGGGGTTTGTTTGTTCCTCTTTCTGCTTTTTGTTTTCTCATTTACCTTATCCTCTCAATTCATTATTAATTATTATAAATCTTCAAAAAAAATTCTTTTATATTGCATATGCAGAGATGATGCTAAAGTATTCAATTGACCAATCACTACTATTGTACTCGAGGAAGAGAGAGTTTTCGAAACTATTAGTCGCGCAATGGTTCGTGGCTTCGTGGATCTATGTTCAGTATACCTAGTGGTAGCTGTAATATAGACGGGGGAGTAGCAACGCTATTTGGAGCGTTAGTTGTGTGACTTGAAGGCAGTCACATTATTAATCTTGCCCTCAAAACTATTTTTTTTTTATTTGTAATTTTCTGACAGAGCTTTGGGTTGTATGTAGACGCCTGGGGCTTGCTGGTGCGGCAGTTAATTGATGGGCCACGTTAATTGACATAATTTCAAAAGTTCAAAAATCAAAAAACAACAGTGCCCTGGTTTTTTAACGTAGTATGGCTGATGGAACGTCGAACGCGGCAGGCTAAGGGAAAGGACGGAGTTGGAAGCGCTGTTAAGCAGCAAATTAGATGTCACAGCTTTGGGCGAAAGTTAAGATATAATTCGTTTCAATCGATTCAAGAGATTAGTTGGGGGTTTCGGAGAGAGTTGCAACGGCTCACATCACTTTTTCATTTGGGAGTAGTTTGTTTCTCATTGTCCCTTATTATAATAGTTGTTGAGCAGTCCTCTGAGAGGAGGAGGGAGGCTGAGGTGTCCAAGCAATCAAAGTATTATCTGCTTGTATGACTTCCTGGCGGTTCTTTAACCAAATTAAAAGATTAGTTGGGGGTTTCGAAGAGTTTATAAAGACATAGCATGGGCTTAGCGCATTTTTTGCTTGTGGAGCAGTTTGTTTTTTTCCACTTGTTAATAAAAAAAAAAAAAAAAGAAAAAAAGTATATATATATAAAAAAATAAAATAAAAAATAAAAATTTTTAAAATTTAAAAACAAAATTTAAAAACAAAATTTAAAAACAAAATTTTAAAAACAAAATTTAAAAATAAAATTTAAAAATAAAATTTAAAAATAAAATTTAAAAAAATTTTTTTTTAATATTTAAAAAAAAAGAATTAAAAAAATTAAATTAAAAAAAACTTTTTTAATTAAAAAAAATTAAATAAAAGATAAATAGAAAGTAAAATAAAAATATTGCATTTCAACCGAATCGTAACTCTCGCTGTTGATATGGAGACCTCTAAAGACCTATCGCGAATGACTTACAGCTGTTGCAAGAGTATACGCATATTACATTTGATTGAAGTCCTCTTGCGGAAGGCGTCCAAGCAATCTTTCTCGGTATCTGCTTATATGCCAATGAATTTATCGTCCAGTGACTTTGCTTTCATTTGTCGTTCATTTAAAGCTGTCCTAGTTGCCATTTTGCCGCAGCAAAAGCAAGCTTCGGCTTAGATACGAAAACACGCAATATTGGCTGCTGGTCTAAACTTACCTTGGGACGGAGTCTAGATACGGATTAGAAGGTGAGAAAGCTATCATATTCAGCTGTTACCGGTAATACTTAACCCATTATATTTAAAAGGCGCACAGCTGTTCATAAAGACGAGCTTATCAGCGGCTATAACTCCCACAACAACCTGGAATATGGACCTGGAATATGCCAACTACCTGGAATATGGACATGGACATGGATATGGATATGGACATGGAAATGGATATGGAGACACACGCTGACTACACAATTCACAGAAAAACATTTATATGAAATTTGATTCGCTAAATAGAAAGCTCTGTTATATTCTAAAATCTGTCCGCTTTAATTAATTTATTAATAAGAAATAAACTAATAAAATTAACAAAAATCAGTTGATATTAGCATTGAATTAATCAGGATTTACAGCAAATGTGTTAATCCTATTGAGTAAAGATGCCTCAGAGATTTTCTATCGTATTCAAGTTCTTATTTTCTCCTACAACATTTTAAATAAAATATATAATTATATATATATATATATTGAATTTAAATATAATAAATAAAATAAATAAAATATAGAATTTAAAGATTACAAAATGGAGCTCACTTTGCTGCGAAAACTTTCCTTTCGCTTATTTATTATTTTTAAAGTATATTAATATATGTATATTATTCCCACACATGCTTGGATTTGTATGTATGCACACGCACATACACACATATATAATGTCCAACATTATCGTTGACATTTATTAGCCCTAGCTAAGTGAATTTTTTGCTTTGCTGCCTCACAATAATATTGTTATTTTCTCATTTTTGTTGTTGTTGCCGTTGTTGCTCGCATATTCCATATATATTTAACCTTTAGTACGCGTATCTATATTCAAATATGCACATGTGTGTGTGCGTGTGTGTGCGTGTGGTCGAGGTCCTTTTGTAGGTGTGCCGTATTTTGTCACGTTTAGCCAGGCGAGTTTTTGTTTTCTTGAGCAGCAGCAGCATTTGGCTGGCCCATGGGCTTTAGGGTTCTGTGACATGCCAAACCTTACGTGCTGTGTTATTGAAACATATTAATATTCACACATTCACACACGCACACACGCACATGTAGGTAATGCAAATCTAAGAATTGTTTGCTTTGACAGCTGCACATCAATTTGAATACAATTCGTTTATATTAAACTGGCATTGAGTTTCACATCGAAGTGATAGTTCAGTTGTTTATATACATATGCGAATGTATATAAACAACACTTGTGTGCATAAAAGTAGTTGTACCCAAGATATACCATTTATTTAATTAATAATTAATAATAGATTCATTTTTTGTAGACTACTTTAAACTGCAAAGAGAGTCACAAAAAAAAAAGCAAATTCTCATTTAATTCGAATTTATTTTCTCAATCAACTTCATCCATCATTCATATTAGTAAATTAATTTTTTACTAGATCTAATCTGCATTAAATAAAAAGTAAATATATCACATGCCAAGAAATTTCGCATAACTCACATAGCAGCTCAGTATTATATGCTAGTCGGGGGCACTCCCCGTCTCGTCTGGGTTTCTAATGTGTTATTCACATTTGTGGACGACATTTGTTTGTTGACTAATAAATGAAAAACTTAAATAGAACATGGCGATGGCTTGGCTCGGGCTCCCCAAAGAGATAATTTTCGCAAGGCAATGCGGAAATTGCGTTAGTATTCAAAGTACAGTTATCCTTTGGGCCAGCCAGCAGGCCCATGAATCAACCTGGCCCACACTGTGCACTGGGTCCGAGCCCGAGCCCATGTGGCACGTCTATTAAGCTGCTTTAATGTATTTTGATTGCATATTTTTATAAGTTATGAGTTGTGAGTTATGCTTAACATATGCGCATAAATTTCAACCATATACAATCATAGAGAGAGAGAGAGAGAGAGAGAGAGTCGGGTGTGAGAGAGGGTGTGGTAGTGGCAGAGATATTGTGTCCAGCGTGTTTTTGTCACACAAATTATTTAGCTCTCATGTGCCCACTGGTCGCTTGGATAATATGGCATAATTATACATTTGGCTGCCAAATGAATGGCTCTTGACGTCTATTGAGCACACGCCGATAACACTAAGCAACAAATCCAAGAATTAGTTTTCCCTTATTATTATTATTATTTTTTTTATTTTTATAATTTATGTTCTCAAAAGATGTTGTCATAGCTTCAAGTTCATTTCGAGTGGCTTTAACGTTTGTGCAAGGCCAAAAAAATTAATACAAATTTAGATTTTGGAATTTTAAATAAATAAATTTGCATATTTAGAGAATTAATATTTAGAATAGCTATACATACATATGTGCTTCTCCTAGCTATTTTTACTGTGCTTGAAAATCTTCAGAAAGACATTTATGTAACTCTGAAATTTCCAGTCTATAATTGAGTGTATTGGGGTTATGCAATGCCCGCCCATCTGTCCGTCTATCCGTCCGCCCTTAGAGTATTGAGTTTCGGTATATAAGTATACTCTTGTGTATACTCTCATCTCCTTGCTCTCTAATTCTCATACCAAAAAAGTTTCAACTGTTTTTAGGCAAGGAGTATTGTATAGTCAGTAGCACCTGACTGTAATACTGATAATATAATATATGCATGCATATATGTTGGAGTTTGCTCATTATGAGCGAACTTACTTTCCCTATTTGTAGACCTACAGAGCCCAACGCTATAACAAATGTACTTCCATAATTCTCCGGCTCTCTTTTTATATTGATTCGATATGCTGAGCAAGTCAAGTTGGGTATTACTGACTAACACTGGAGTTCTACGATATGTATATTACTCAAGCAATAAGACGCTCTCATGTCATATAATATTTCTGATAGGACATTTATATATGTGTTATCTATGTATGCGATGTCAAATTTACTTTTTACTTTGAATAAAACGAATATATATGCATCATTATTAAGTGCCCCATTCACTTGTATTGTGGTACAGTGTACTCTGTGGTACAAAGGCGCTGCTAACGAGATCAATCTGCATTGAATGTGGCACGGCGCATTTAATACCAAATTGTACAGTTAAATCAGTTGCAACATTTTTGTGTCCTTGTGTGCCCGTTCGCCCATTGTGAATGCGAATGTGAACGGTGCTGATAATACCCGTCGGTGGGGCTTTGGCACAGCTAGGCGATAGGCGTGGCTCGTGATTATGACAGCGGCTGCGAATCCGTTGACTGCTCGCCGAGCCTAACTTCCGTCCCATTGTGCGCGGTTGCCGTAGTTGTAGCTATTATGGCGCTGTGTTTCCTGTGCGCCCGGCCGTCCAGGTGAAGAGTCGAAGGGTCGTTAGTCATTACCTGCCTGCCAAAGCCAGCGCCAAAGCGAAAGCCAAAGCCAACAGCGCTAACGACACTCTGCCACGGACGGCACGGACGGCACGGACGGACAGACAATGCAATTGGAATGGTAGCTGCAATCCTCAGCCAGCCATCCAGCTAGTCGGCCTATGGGTGGGCCACATTCTTTGTTGCAGCCCAAGGCTGTGATTCGATGCTGTGTTGCCTTTTGGTCACGTCCCGCTCATTATCATCATCTGGTCTGGTTATTAAACATAATTATTGGCTGCAATTTGACATTTTGCCATTTCAATTTGCAGCTGCTGCTACCCTTCTGCTTCCTCCTACTTGACTCGTTCACCTCTTGCGGAAAATCCTTAAATCACAATCAATATGAAGTGCACGAAGTGCTTACAAAAGAGTTACATTTTATTCTATTCATTCCATTTTATTCGCTGCTGAAGTAACATTTCATTCAACACTGTTGAGTTGCTCAATTTGAACACTCTTTTGGGCGAGTATTAGAGAGGGATTAAGAAGCTCAAAATTCAACAGAATGTGACATTATATTTAATATCAATACTGAATAATAATATATATAATAATAAATATATTTAAAGAATATAGATTGAATTGAGAATTTCAGGGAATGGAAAAAAAAAACATTTATATAGATCATGATCTTTCCATAGAACATGTTATCATATATTACAATATTATTTATACATTGTAAAGCTAACTCTGTCGATGTTATCTCTTTTATTTTTTATGAAAAATCTTGTATTTCTTTATGAAATTTATTCACTTAATGCATTATAATATATTTTATAAAGTCGAGAAAATTATATAAGAGCCAGAGCTGACCCATCCTATGGCATTTGTCAACACTCCTCTGCGAACTTCAGGCGACAGGCTCTCGCATTCCTCACAAATATTCGCTCTCAGAGTTTTAAGAGCCTGAGGCTTCAAAAATTCCATTAAAATATGTCTGGTATGGGTAGGTGGGCTGATCTAGCCGGCCAGAAATGAGAGATTAGGCGAACGGAAAATGCTTCCTTCATTATTTTTTTTATACCCTGAGCCCATTGAAAATGGGAAATCAGGGTATAATGGTTTTGTGAAAAGTATGTAACAGGCAGAAGGAATCATCGCAGACCCCATAAAGTATATATATTCTGAGTCGATATATCCCTGTCCGTCTGTCCGTCCGTCCGTCCATCCGTCCGTATGAGTGCGTCGATCTCAGAAGTTATAAGAGCTAGAGAGCTGAAATTTTGCATGTAGACTCGTGTATACCATACGCAGTACGAGTTTATCATATTTTTTCGATAACTCATTCGATATCTTTTTATCGAGGATAATCGGTAAATTGATATTGTTTTTTAGCCTTATTTGAACACTATTAGATTTACTGTGTATATACATTTGATAGATACACACATTTTGTAATTTACAGATTTTGGATATCACGCCCCCTTCGCCCACAATTTGTAAAAAACGTATATCAAGCACTAGAGACTTGTGCTTTGGAATGTACACACATTTACACATTATGATTACGTTCTGAAAGTTTCATTAAGATTGTACGTCTACAAACGAAATTATTCAACAAATAGATTCTCATAATATTGCCCACACTGCAGCGCAGCCCAAGCGCAGTCGCTGCTTACTGCGCAGTTAGCAGAGCGTGGGCCTTTGCGTGCGGGTGGAAGCATGTGTATGTATGTGTGCAGAAGGATTGGAACATCAGCATGGAGGGTACAGATTATCTCCTAGTCGAGCAGCCTCGACTGGAGTCTTCTTAATTGTTTCTTTTTTTTTTAATTTATATTTATATTAGACATATTTGTTTATTTAATTGCTAGATATTTTCTTTTTGTTTGTTTATAAAATTTTAAACTAATTTATTTATTTATTTATAAATTCATATATTTGGGCGCATTTGTTTATTATATTTTTAGATATAATCTTCTATTTTTTTTTTTAAGTAACATTACATTTTTAGGCACATTTATTTTATTGTTTGGTAATTTCTTATTCGCTTTTATTTTTAATTATTTTTCAAAATTTTTTTAATTCTTAATGTCTTTATTTCTTAATAAATATATAGGCATATCTTAATTTACTGTTGCATTTTTTAAATTATTTTATATTTTATTTTTTAATATCTATTATAGCAATATAAACAGCATCAGCTAAGCAGAACTTTATATCTTCTGCTAATGAGATGAAGATTATAGATTAAGATTAAGTCGATTGGCTTCGCTGGCGTCAGCTGCAAAGCAAGACAACTATATAATATCCATTGCAGGGGTATAAAAAGAAATGTATGCGAGTTGCACGCACTACACCCACAGCCACAGCCACACATGTACATACACACACACACACTCACACATCAGAGCTGACAAATTTAATAATCATAAAAAGCAGAAGCAGCCAAAGCCCGAAACAAAGGCAAAAGCGCAGCGTGTATAAAGCGTAGCCACGCAACCAAGCGAAAGGCAAAAAGACGTGGGGCAACTGCAAGCGAACGTAAGGATAATGCATAAACAGGACATGGCCCAAAGGCAGAGGCGCTGCTGTGGAGGGGGGTTGGCTGAGGGCATGGGCGTTGCCAAATTACGCTAGACAAAGTTTAAATGCAATTGAAAAGTTTCGCCAGAGCAGCAACTCTCTCTCTCTCTCTCTCTATATATATATATATATATATATATATATATACATATGTATGTATTGTATATATGTGCATGTGTAAGTCTATGTGTGTGTGTGTGTGTGTGTGAATTCATAAGAAATGTCATAAATGTTGACTCAGTGCTCTGGGCGCATGTTGGGCTAAGTTCGCTAAATTCATATGGACAACTTTATTGAGGGCAACCATTTGCTGGCAGAGGGGTTGATAGGGAGGTGGTGGGAGGGGGTGTGTGGGCGGCTCGTGGTTCCGCCACAGTTGGCTGCTGTATGGCAAATGAAATGCTGCAACTGCAGCGCGGTTCCACAAATTACCTCCCAGCTCTCTAATAGTGCTGCTCCCAATACAATTCCAGTGTCAGCTGCGCTCTGCATGATAAAGCCATTTTGTGACGGGAAGATGGGGAGACTGAAGGAGAGGGTGTGTGTGTGGGAGGAAGAGAGGGGGCGGTGTATATAACTTTTGCAACCGGACAAGTTGAACAAAAGTCTTAGCATATTTTCGTAATCCAAAAGTTTTGCACAAATGCGACTTAATTGTTGCTATGCGTTGCTTGAGCTCTCACTGCAATTGTTGTTGCTGTTGTCGCTGTTGTTGTTGTTGTTGCTGTTGTTGATGTTGTCGCTGGCATAAACAAAAGCCTCAGCTAGCTGAAAACCCCAAATGAATTTGCTGTTGATGATGTTGCCGCGTTTTATTAAGTGATTAAAAAGAATAGCAAAAGTTGCTCAGCTGCAGCAGCAGCAGCAGCAACAGCAGCAGCAGGAGGAGTGGCAATGCCAACAACAACAGCAGCAGCAGCAGCAGCAATCCTCGTCGGCGTTTGCAGTAAGTCGCGCTTCAAGGGTGGCCACACCGCTAAATGGCAGGATGTGGGCGTATACCGCCCACGGCGCTAGAATGCTCAGCCAGCCAACATTATGCAGATTTGAGCAAACACAGCACAGATCACAGAGCAACTTGGCTTATTTGCTGTCTTTAATGCGCTTACTGGTAAAAGCGCTGCTGGCATTATGGCAGCGTGGCCATGGCCATGGCCATGGCCAAGACTCCGTGATTAGGGCCCAAAGTTGCTCAGCTTTCAGAATGGATGTGCGGGTGAGCAGGGTGTGTGGCTTATGCATCAACGGCTAAATAATCTCTCATTATGATTTTCATTGCTCGCTCAAGAATGCTGAGCGAAATAATTACAACAACAACAAAAACTGCCAAAAAAAAAAAAAAAATGAAATTGATTTTAATATGCGAGAGTTTATCTAATTTAGTGAGAGCTCTGCTTGCTCTTGTACCCCCCTCCCCCCGCCCCCTCGCCCATTGTCAACAAAGTTTTCAATTCAAAAGCCTGAATATCTAATGCTAAGTGTTTCGCTTAAGCCCAAACACTGAATGCTCAGCCCACATTTCTCCAACTTGTGCGCTGCATAGTTTCTCAAGTCAGCAGAATGGAATGCTTGGCTGGAATTTCATTTAAGCTAAAGTATATACATATGTGTATGTAGATCAACATACAATATATGTTATGCATATGTATGTATATGTGTATTTTGTATAAGATATATTCAAGTTCTTGCATAGTTTTGCCCACTTACAGTTGCTGTGATGTCAACCTATTTGGCATTTCTTTGGCTTTTTCATTCCAATTCTTGTGCTGCTCACATTTCAGTGTCTGGCTTCACCATTGCGTTGACCATCCAGCGGACGATGACTGCCATTTGTGTGTGTGTGTGTGTGTGTGTGTGTATTCAATGGACATCCAACAGCAACTTAGCCAAACTGATGATAGTCGCTTGTTGCTGATTTCATAAGTTTTTATGTCTTCATTTCTGGCAGTCGTCGCAAATCAAAGTGAATGGCAAAAATGTCTGTATCTATTTAACACAAATGCCCTTTTAGACATGAGCAATGTTACGTATACGTAATAAATACACACATTATGGCAACAACAACAACAACAGTTGAGTTGAAGCCCCGACATAAGCCATAAACTGAACGCATTAACGCCACAAATTTCGACACAAATGTGACACAAGTGTCACACAGACTTATTGATTTCGCCGAATCGAATTTGGATGATGGCGAATGAAAGCAACTAATGCACACACACACACACACATACATCATCTTCTATGCGTGTGTGTGTGTGTCAGCTGTAAGCCCAGGCGAGCATATCTCGATTGCTGACTGGTCACACGCACTGTGGAGTCCGTTTAAGTCGCAAGAGCAACCACAATTGAATTCTTTTTGCTGGAATCGAACAAAATCTTTTATCTCTTTCTTCTCCTCGGTCAGGCCATATGACCACACACACACACATACACATACAGGGAGTGAAAGAGGCAGGCACAGACGATTTCAGTTTTGAATCTAAATATTGATGCGCACATGGAAATGCAATTATGTTGGCACTGAGTCCGCTCTGGCCAAAGCTGCATTGCATCTCATTTAAGCCAAGATTTTTAATTCCATCTACGGCGCTCAGGTCTTATCGAGCGCTTTGAAAACTAATATTTGCGCAAATGCATTAAGGTAGAGGTAGATTTATTGCAAAAGCAATAAGATTCATCAAGTATATAAGTTCTTAACAAGGACAATCAATTAGGCCAGCTTTGTATCGAACCATTCGTCCTTTTCTCGGCACTGAAATATGATAATTCTATATCTTTATAGGTAATAATATGTACATACATATATGCAGATAATGAAAGCTCAAATCACTGAACTTGATGTGTTGAGTCTTATAATAAATACACGCAGCTTTTTAATTGGTCGTAATATTTGTGTTTTTTTTTTTTTATATATATATTTATATTTATTTGTTATAAAGCCGCACTTTTATTTGTTTTACCATCTCTCTGGAGTCTTATTTTCATCTTTGGCTTAACATAGATTATCTGCTAATTTAATCGTACGTCTGGAGCCCGATTATTCAAGGCTCAAAATATTTAATTTACAGCTTGCGGCATCACCAAATACCAAGTACAACTGTTCGCTTTAGGCTGTAATTTATTAATTGATTTATTCCTCTTTTGCTCAACAGCGAGTAGGAGGAGACCGAGCACAGTAGACAGGTGTTAACGTACCGAAGCGAAACAGATGGCAAGGTGGACATTGCTTTACCGACTAGACTGTTTCGGGTGGTTATTGATAATTACTTAATACGAATATGAAGTTTGTTTTACTTAATACGAATCTGAAGTTTGCAGACAAGACTTTACTTTATTCACGTATAGTTAATATATTGAAGACAAATATGGACCGGAGTAGCCGGTGATTAATTTTAAATTAGCTTTTATTGTATATTAATTATTAATAAATAAATCAAAAAAATGGACCTGTTCTAAAAAAATAAATAAAATTAAAAAGGTACGTTAAAAATATTTGTAATTTGTAATCAGCGAAAACTTAATGTACATAAACTATAATATAAATAAATGTCATTAAATAATAAATCAAAATTAAAATCAAGTAAAAATGTACAGAAGTAGTTAGTATTGTTATGTATTTTATGATAGGTAAAATAAAAAATAAATAAATTAATAGAAACTATGTGCAAAATTTCTAATTGAAAGGAAACTACATGAATCTATAAAAATAAAAATAATGTAGAAATAAAAATATAGCAATAATATTGTTAATAGCCAAAAAATAATGCACAAAATGTATAATATAAAATAAAAAAGAAAACTCTAGCCGTGTTCTCCGTGCAAGGCGCAGTCTGCCTCTGTGGCTCGCCCAGAGTAGGCTCAATTTTTTTTTAAACAATTTTTTTTATTTTCATTTTTATTTTACAATTTTTTTTGCTGATTGTTTGCAATTTTTTTTTTTTTTTTTTTTTTTTTTTTTTTTTAATCTTTAGCTTGGAAACTCAAATGGATTTGAGCTGGAAGTCGTCCACATGGGGTCCTATTGCCCGGCGACAGGATGTCATCCTCTTTCGTCCAACGATTGTAATTTGCCACACTTGTATTCGTCTTTGTGTGAGACCCTTCACACTGTGGAGAGAACTACGTAGAATATTAAACACGTCGAGGCGGATGTAAAAGGGGCGAAGAGATTCCAAATGCTTCTATATTGTGTGGGTGTTGATGCCCAAGTATTTAATGAAATCAGCTGGAGGTTTCTTTTGTTGCTCATCATCATTCATTTTGGTATTTTGGAGGGGGTTTTGAATGTTAATTGGATTCTTCATTCAGTGGGTTTATCTCATATATCGCCTGTTTTCTCATAATACTGTTCATCTGCTCTCTCCTAAATCTTGAAATTCAGTGACTTAAAAAAAGAAAAAAACGGCAAGAAATTGTACCACAAAAATATATATTGTTATTTATAAAAAAAAAAAAAATAAATTTGTATAACAAAATGCAAATTGTGAAATCAAAAATAATAAAAAAAAAAAAATCAAAATATCTTGAACTAAATATATGTAAATAATACTATCAACACAGTTTAGAGTTAATTAAAAAAATTCTACTACACTATCTAGTCGAAGACCTTTTTATTTTAGAAGTTAATTTAATTTGATATAAAATCCAATTGATAAATACATAAATTATAAATAATAATAATTTGTAATCTATAATAAATATATAATATATAAATACATATAAATAAATAATTCTCAGTTGTATTTGCATAATTCGTACTATGTCTTATTCCCTCCCTCACTATATTCTCAAATTATATTCTTATTATATTTATTATATATTATTCAAAGTAAATCAAATGAATCTGTAACATTTTAATAATAAATTCTATTGCATATTTCTATAAATTGTTGTGAAATAAATCAACTAGTTCCCTCTTATATGTATGTCATGAGCTGCAACTGTGCCCCGTTGGCCGCCTCTAATAGCGTTTATAGCTTATGGGCTGCTGTGGATAACAAATTGATTCAGGTCCAGCAAGGCAAAACAATCTGCTTTAATCGCCTAAATATTTGCGCCAACAGTTAGTTAAGCCCTATAAATATTTATGCACATTTGACCAACAACATTTGGGGGGCATTGGCCCGGGGCGGCTGCTGGCAAATGCAGCTGATGACAATCTGAATGCCAACCCAAAGGATGTTCGGCACTATTAAGGGCTGCAAACAGATTAAGTCCGCTCCATTGGCATACAGATGAAATGAACTGTGCGCCGCAAAGTCCAAGCGGATCAACTTGCTCCGTTTTCCTTTTTTACATTTTCACTGATTGCAATCGGAACGAAAGGAAAATATACTAGGCTATATGTATGTGTGTATGTATGTGTGGTGTGTACGCACGAGGATGTCTGTTCGATTCCTTGCGGCCTGCAACTTGGCCAGCGAGTGTAATAAAAGCGAAAGCATGTTAAGTTGCATTAAGTCATTTTTGAAGAGACATTCATTTCGGTGAAAAGCTCTTTTTATGGCAAGCCTGTCTTCAATGGAGTCAACCCATAAGAGGAAAACCTATTAACTAAAGCGGTTCGAAATCGATTAAAATAAATATTATGAAGCAAGGCCTTGCTATGAATGATGTATGATGAATGAAAGCAGATACAGAGAGGAGTGGTCAAGCCTGCATATAAAGCTGATTTGCTCTTGCTTAAGATCAACAGTCGAATCGCTATATCTGTCTGTATGTCTGCATAGTTTCTATATGTTTGAGTGAATGTTTGTCCATTTCTGTCTATAGAGCTTTCTTGGAAACATTAGGAGCTTGAGTTTTACCAATCTCCTTCTTTAGCCAGCGCTCATCGATTCATGTCTGTAAAATCGATTATAATCATATCAATTTTGAATCAGCTTAGTGTATCTCCTATATCATCATAGGCTTGCATTGATGAAGCACAGTTAAATCTTTATTTCGGTGTGCACGGCTAGAAATTTCAGTCATTTGCCAGTCGGATACTCCCGGTTTGAACTCTCTCAATTTTTTTCCGTAGAAATAATTACAAATGTAAAGAAAATTGTAGTGGAATAGAATACTTACTTATCTTGTAGCCAGGCATACCCGACTAGAACTTGCGTAGTTGTTTTTGTTTTCTTGACAAATCCATTGAAATTGTTAGGAAAAATTCGGTTTCAATTACAACAGAAGCTAGCGCATTTATATGCACATCCACACTACAGTGAAAGGGGTATATTAGTTTTACTTGAATTTATTTTAGACTTTAGGTTTTGCGCATGAGGCACTGCGCTGCAATCAGTGGGTGAGTATTCAGCAGTCGAGGCCAGCCGATTGCCGCATTCTTGCTCAACTGTGACCGCATTGGCCACTGTCACGTTTCTGTTTCTGGTTAAATCCTTTGGCAACCTTTGTCTGTCTGCCCGTCCGCCCGTCCGCCCTCAGGCGGAGGCTGCACTGCGGTTTTTCGCATCGCTGGCGTTGTTGTCGCCATTCGGTTGCCCTCTGCTGTGCTTGGCCCTCATGTGGCACTCTGTGTGTCGCTGTGTTGTGTCCCAGATGGGCCAAGCAACTTTCAACACACACACGCACACACGCACACACGCACACACACACACACACAGAGTCTCACAATTAGCCACGTTTCACATTAAAAGTGTCGATGGGGTTGGTGAGCTGGACTGTGGTGTGGTTGTCTGAGAGGGGGTGGGTGGGTGGAGGGGTTGAGGGCGGCACTTATACTGTCAATAACTTAATTTTTACCACACAACGTGATTTAATTAACGATTATCGTAAGCAGGGTTAAGCAGGCCGTTCAGCTCGTCCAGTTTTCGGGCTTCTCACGAGCCAATTAAGTGAGTTTCCCTGTCGTTGCTAACAGGGCTAACGGGCAGCTTGTTATCGAATTGCCAATTCTTACCAAACTTTTTCTTTATCCTGGCACTCCCTCTCTCTCTCACTCTCACTCTCTCTCTTGAGCATTCTCTATCTCTGTGGCACGTGTTGGCACGTGTGTGTGTTTTGCGTGCCAGCCAGCCAGCTAAATAGAAACGGAAATAGAAATGGAAATCTCTAGCCTGGCATGTATTTAACCGCATTAAATTGGATGCATGCGAAACGTGTTCGGTCACTGGGCCACACGTCTGCTCACGGCTCCACATGCCGCACACCAGATCAGCTGACACGCACCCACTGTGCCTGTGCCCGTGGCAGCAACTGCGGCCAGTTGTGCCACAAATGCGAACATAATCAAACTACATCAGCATAAATTGCGGCAAGTGTGACACGTTTGCCGCCGAGGGAGACCAATTGCTATATTGACATAGATATGTATGTATGGAATATATAAGTAAATGCACATGTATATACATATGTATATAATATTATATATATATATAACATATATATCACAAAATAAACTGACTTCCTTTAGGGCAGAGAAAAGACAAAGCGTGTTTGATTTACTTACTTTGATGCAGCATATAATATTGAGCTATTCGATATGGAATATAGTTTTTTAATTCAATATACATATTTTGTATGCTAATTATATATACATACATATATACAGGACTGTTCAAATTCGACCGAGCCGTGTTGTTTTATTTATTTTTTATTTTAATTTTTTTTTTTTATTATTTTACATACCGTGTTCCTCTCTTTAAAAAGAAAAAGCAAATTGGACTCTATCCCATTTGAGAACAGGTTAAAAAAAAAAAGAAAAGTTATTCATATAAATTTTTAGAGAAGGTTGTTAAAAATTTGTGATCTGAGCCTAATGATTTATCTTAAAAACTTGTATTTCTTACTTTTGAAATTATTATTATGAACTCTGCAGGTAATCTTCTTCAATAAATTTACTTAGTTGACGCTGAGCAGCTCAAGATTTCAAGAACAATATTCGAGATGCTTTAAGATATTTGACTTGATATTTTCTTCGATTCATGTATAAGCAGTGAACGCAGCAAATGAGCTGCGGTTTTATATTTTACTTGGTCTTATATTGTCGTACATATGTATAGGTATATGCAAGTGTATATGTATATACATATGTATATCTTTACATTTGCATTGCAGCTGCAGCTCATTTGGTTTTGGGCATTGTTTTGCCCTGGAGCTTCTGGCTCATTTGCTGCACTGTTTGCATTTGGCTAGTTTACATGCTGTTCAAAGTGCGGAGCCCACTTTGTGTCCCTTTTAGCCATTTGTAAGTGCACAATGTGACGTTAACGGGTAAACAACATTTGCATTCGCACCAGAGCCCCTCGCGGCCCCGGATATTCTCTGAAGTCGCGTGCTCTCTCTCTCTCTCTCTGTCTGGCCCTCTCCTTCTCTGTCTGTGCCTCTCCTCCACTAATAGGCACATTTAAGCGCATTACGTTGAAATTATTGTAGCCGGCAAACGCTTTGGAAAATGCAATCAGCTTTTCCGCAACAATTGCAGCAATCAGAGCTGTCTGCATGTTGGATTTTTCAATACGATGCGAGCACGGATTACAGACACTGTCGTGCTTCCGCTGACTATTTGACCAGAAAACTGATATTGTTTGTGCAGACAGTTTTTTTGTTTTGCAACAACAACAACAATGAAAAAAGAAAAAGCAACTAAATGTGTTTATTTCCATCGGGTATATTCGACAGCTATACTCAAAAAAAAAAAAAAAATGAATAGGTATTTGTCAGCTGGAACTTTTATTTTTAATAAGTAAAGAAATATTTCTAAATATTTTTTTAAGCCTTACGCAGTGTGATTTTAAAAAATCATGATTAATATTTGATATAAGTCTAGATACTCAATCTGGTGGCTTTAGTGAAGGGGAATGCTTAATTAGCTCGAGCGTTGATGTAGGCCAAGTTTAAGTTCATCAATATCATTCAGACAATCAGCTGAAGCAACAAAGCCCGGTAAATATTCAAATATCAAATAATTTTTAAGTATTCTATGTTAGTTTAAGAAACACCAGCTCATGCTTTGCGGGGATTTTAAGTACGATTAATTAACTCTGAGGCCAGCGCATTCTTCATAGGCAGTGATAAAAACTCGCATTAAATTCATAATTTTATTACGCATTTATTTTTCATACACTCTTTTTATATATGCATATTTTTAACTTTACAAAAAAAAATTGTGTTTTTCTTTTTTTTCTGTGTGTTCTTTGTTTGTTTGTTTTTGTTTTTTCTTTTGTTTGGTTTTTCTTTATTATGCTTTAATTAAATATTTGTTTACTTTCCTTTTTCCCACGATTTTTTTCATGATTTTTGATTTGCATTTTCATTTGTGATCATGCTGCTGAATTTAAACAATTTGGTTTCTAGTTTGAGAGGAGTTTTCGTAGCTTCTCTGGAAAGGTTTTCTTTCAAAAAAAAAAAAAAAAAAAAAAGATCAGCTATGCAATTACAATTAGAATATATTCGTAATTATCGATTTGCCATTGCTGCTCTTGGTTTTCAGATCGTTTCTCTGGCATGAAGAAGAAAGTTACATTTGATATACATTCATAATACTTTTTTAGTTTTTGCCTTTGCTCTTAGCTCTTAGCTCTTTCTTTTATTATTATGGATTTCGTCGTTCTCGATAATCTCAATTCGAATTGATTTTGATAAATGACTACATCATTTTGCTATATCTTGGGTGTGTTTATGTAGCTGTGTATGTGTGTGTGTGTGTGTGTGTTTCCCCTTTCCTTTGGGTTTGATAACAAATACTTTTTTGATATATCATATTTCATACTTTAACAGAGAGCCATGCACTTCCGCATATCATATATATATATATATATATATGTATATATATATGTATATATATAAATCAATGAGTTTTTTCGCTCATTTTTTAGCATTTCTTTTTGTTTTATTTTAATTTTTTTTCTTTGTTTTGTTATTTTTTTTTTTTTTTTTAAGTCACACTGAAATATTGAATACAATTAATTGTACTTAATCTAATGCTATGACATGTATGTATATTTGTTTTGCACTCTATTCTTAGTTATTCTTTAGTAATTCACAAAGCCAAAAAAATATACATTTATTAAAATTTTTCAATATTTTCGTTTGTTTATACATTTTGGTACCATGTTTATTTCCAGTTCTATTTTTTTTTAAATATTTATTTTTGTTTTTTTGTAAACAGCAGGAAAAAAATGAAAATCTTAACGAAAATTCTCTAAAACGAGATTTGTTCACATAATTTTTTCTAAAATCCATCGGCTTGTTGAGAGACCAATTTTGGTGTGTTTTGTGTAAAATTTGATTTGAACAGCTTTTTGAAAACTTTAGAGATTTAAAAAGAAGTATATTGAATACATACATATACATACACATATATAGACGCTATATACATTAATGTGTAACACTTCGTATTCGATTTGATTAAGGCTTAGGCCTGGCAAATAAATGTAGCAACATTTCAGCTGCAGTCGAACAAGTGTCCAAAATTTCTTCTTATGAATATTATTTCAATTTGACACTTTTCAATTGATTCCAATGCCAATTTAATTCTGGTTAAGGGTTTTCGCAAGTTTCTTCAACTATTTCAAATAATTGTTTATTAAGACTATTCGCTGCCCTTTCTCTAATCAGTTAGGAGATTTGTTGATCTATGTGGGCCCACATTAAATCGTCTAACTATCGCTTAAAGAGCTTAACTACTCTGATTGAATACCAACATGATATGAGCCACAGCAGTTTTCTGCTTTGTTTGGGAAGTTAATTGCTATTGGATGTTGTTCCCCAGCTGTCTCTCGGTTATATGCTGATATTATATAAAAGTACTAAATAAATAAAAATATATAAAATATATATAATATATATTGGAAGGTTAAGTTAAACTTATTAAGTATATACATATGAATATCTATAGATTTAAAGCTAATTGAAACTGATATCAAATTTGAATTTTCAGAGAATTCATATCTATGGTAGCTTAGGGAATTTATTAGTCATTCACTTCTAACTAAAACACTCTTACTTGTCTACATACAAATATATTTTGATAGGATTCAAGTTGGAAATCGAATGCTTGTAAATACTTGGGTAAAAACAATTTACAAACGGAAACTGAATTTACTTGGAGTTTGCGTTTGATATTATTGCACACATACATACATATAGAAAAGAAGTAATAATTCCATTTAACCTTCAGCTAGCAGATTCCCGAGAGAATCAAATATAGAGTTCAATTCTCAGTTTATATCAGAGTGGGGATGGGGCTCAGAGGTTAGACTGTAGCTTTGCTTGGGTGGGTCCGAGTTGAACGTGTGGGTGAATTGGCATTGTGTGGGTTCACTTTCAGCAGTCGGCATATTGTCATGATCCGCTTAGAGTTATCAACAATATATACATATATACTATATATATATATATATATATATATATGCATATATACTATATACTTGGGCATCAAAGGTGGATGCTGCATTCATTGTTCGATTATTTTGTAAGTTTTGATAACAAGAAACCAATGATAGTAGAGTCAAAGAAGTAAAGTATTCATTCGCTAGTTATAAGTTGTTAGATTTTTGAAAAAGTAATTATACCTAATATAGATAGAGGCATTCGCCTAGTTTTAGTTTTAGTTTTAGCTTTAGTAATTCAAGTTGTGAAGGAGTTAGTTGGAGCTCTAAGTGTCAACACATGGATAGTTAAAGACCAGTTGGTATGCAACGCTTTTGTTTTTCATTTTTTTTCGGTTTTCAGGATGTAAACTTTGCTGTATGTAATTATTCGTACTGCTGCAACATTTATCTAAAAATAATACAATGTGTTTTATTTTTTCTACACTTTCATTAAACTATTTGCTCGTTTCCATTTCCTAAATATTCTTTTCTTGTTCATCATTCGTATTTTTTTTTATTATTATTATTTTTTATTTTTTGATTAACATTTATTGTGGTTTTGGACATTATTCATTTGTTTGAATTCAATATAGTTTAAATTTGAATTGTTTTTTCTTCATTTGCTTACGTTTGTTTCTTTTTTTTTGTTTATTTATTTTTTTAACAATTGCACTTTGTGCAGAAAAAGTTTGTTCTTTAAATGTTTGTTTCTAGTATGTATTTTGGTTGTAAAGTTGAAAGCTTTTCTTTGGGTGTTTCGGCTAAGGTACCAATTTGCTACAGGTTGTCTAAGTGGAAATTACTTTTGCACTATCGCTCTCTCGCTCTCTTTTTCTCTCTCTCTCTCTCTCTCTCTCTCTCTCATTCTATCTTTCGGTTTGGTTCATGTTCTCGCCTCGGTCTGGCCAATAGGTCAAGGTTCAAGGTTTGTTTGCTGTTGGAAGACTATAGCTAAATACATTTGTGTGTGTAAGTGGGAGTGTGTGTATGTGTGTGTGTGGGTGTGTATGCACATACCAGAGGAGTCTGCGCATGTATGCCTATAGTAGTTAGATCGGTTTGGACAAAGATCTTAACAATCTGCTTGCTACATACCATCAATTATTTACAATCCGTTTTAGTGTGTCTCTGTCTTATGACTATATCTATAAAATACAACACATCCACATATACATATACATATTTGATAAATATCGTAATTGTGTGTCTGCAAACATACATATATTGTATATTGTATGCCTGTATACATATCATATATACAGAATTTGCCTAATTTAATCATGAATAGAAGAACTAGAACTAAGCATTTGATTTGCTTTCTCATTTTGTTAATACTCAACTTTTGGTTTTTTTTTTTTATTTTTTATTTTTCTATATATATTTATATATTCATATTTTTTTTGCATTACATTGCTGGTCCAATTTCTGATTTTAAAACATTGATTTATCATTTGATTTAATACTTACAATTTGCCTAAAACACACACATATACATACGTACATACATATATGTTTTGTCTTATCTGAGTTTTGTATTTTTCTTCCATTTCTTCTTTATTAAAATTTTACATTTTTATATGTATTACTTTTGGCTGAAATACAATTTAGATAACTATTTTGCATGCTCTTTTAGTAGTATATCCAATAATCCTCAATTTCATTAAGGTCTCGTATAGTTGAGTTCTCATCTTCCTCATCTTCTTCTTTTTTTTTCTTTGCTCTGTATTCGCAATTAAGTAAAACTGGGCTTTTGGCTTGCATTTATGTTGTCTTGATTCAATTTTTTTTTCTTTGCAAATTTTGACAGTTTGTTGACAGTTAGTCTAGTTGAAAAAAAAAAAAAATAAATAAAATTAAAATCACGAAAATTGTAATACAACAAAATAAGTATTTTGTTCTCTACTTAAGCTAGTTATTATAGTTTTGTCTTTTGTTTAGTATTCTTCTTCTTTTATTGACTTGCAATCCTCTTTTAGTTGCATGTATTCAACCGTTAGTTTTTGTTGGTTGCTTGGTCTAAAGCTTTCATTACGCATGCATTTGTCGTGGAAAATTCTGTTGCATACTTTTGTGGGCGAGCCGAAACAACATTTAGAAATGGCGCATCTATTGTTTGTATCTATGTATGTATGTACATGTGTATTGTACAGATTTGTGTGTATATATATATGTGTGTATGTATACTATATACCAACATACATATATATGTGTATGTGTAGGTGTGTGTATGCTCAATCGATCAATCGCAATGGCCACAACCGAAATGTTGGCTTTGAATGCAATTGACATAAATTGCCTATTGTGAATAGTTTTTGTGTGTGTCGGTGTGTGTCAGTGTGTGTCTGTGTGTGTCTGTGTGTGTGTGTGTGGCACAAGTGAAAAATATAAACACATCCACACTTTTCGAACATAATTGCATATTTATGGCCATTTCGTAGGTAGTTTGACAATTCGCGTTCGATTTCACTCGCTCATATTTCATTTTGTTGCTATGCAAATTTCTGTATGCGTGTGTGCGTATGTGTGCGTGTGTGTTGAGCAGAGCAGCGTTTCAAGCAGTCGACAGCAGCAACGAGCGGAACGAGCCAGAACAGATAACAGATAGAGCAAGAGATAGAAAGAGAGAAAAAGAAAGAAGAAAACATATATTTTAATTGGCATACAAGAATTTCAATTTCATGCATCTCTATATACATATATGTCTACATCTGTCTCTCTGTGTATATATATGTGTGTGTGTGTGTGTTCTTTGTAGAAGAAGAAAAGAAACGACAAAATCTTATCAGCAAATACACTAAAACACAGTGGCAATAACAGTTAGCAAAAGGTAACGAGCAACTGCATTCATTATTCAATTTTTCTTTTTTTTTTTTTTTTTTTTTTTTTTGTTTTCTTTCACCTTTTGCTCTGTGGCTGAGCAGCTGAAAGCTCAGTCGAGCTCTAATTGCTTTGGTCTTAATGACACTTCAACAAATACAAATGCAAAAAAAAAAAAAAAAAAGCGAAGAAAAGGTAAACACAGAGAAAGTCATATAAACAAACATAGATGCATAGTCACACACGCATACATACATATTTGTATATGTATGCATTTACAGTTAACTAATGTGTGCGTCGGACAGAGCTGAAATTCATTTCAATTTATACTCGCTCACGTGTTGAAAGGAGTATATTGATTATGGGTAATGTGTGTCAATCTGTCTGTCTGTTGATTTTGGTCGGGTATAGCATAGCTATATATGTATGTATGTAGAATCTTGAGTACCTTATGTATGTAACTCATTTGTATTGTAAATCGGAAAATCTTGTATGTTACCTGCTGTAGTTTGACCTATATATTTATATACTATATATGATATGCTAAACACATTGCAAATTTTAAGCCATCAAGCGTGAACGAGTATTATGCAGTCGGGCACAGCCGACTCTAACATGTTTTCTTTTAAATTCATTTATTTAAACAACATTTAGTTTATCAAAGAACAAATGCAACAAAACATTTTTATATTATTCGCTTGAAATTCATTTTTATGTTTTCTAACTTCGTAATGCATAAAACAAATATCCGTAAATAAATCTTCTTTCCAATAATTATTTGTGTATGTGTGTGTGTGTGTTAAGAACAGTAAATTTCAACGATATAGGCTTATGTATTTTTTAGTTTTTTAGTAAAGTCAAAGGCTAACTATGCATATGCAGAATTTGCATATCATAGCTCGCAAATAAATGTTAATTATTTGATTGTGATCAGCCGAATGGAATCATAGTTGCTCTCTCCTTGAGTAAGACAATTCGCTCTCTGAGCAAGTTCGTTTGAGCGCCTTGAGTTGAACTGTTCGTGTGACGGTCTTTAAACGAACATCGCTTAGGGAGCGATACGATAGACGATTGTAGTAAGAGAGAACAAATAGATCAAAGACTCGAATAGTTTTCTCTCTGATCGCGAACGAAGTTGCTGAAGCATCAACGCAGTCGGTTATATTTATATATTAGATTATTTATAATATATAAAATCTAAAAAAAAATCTTCAAAAATATTTATAAACAAAAAGAAACAGTTTATTTTATGAATACCAGATATACATATATATATATATATATGTTTATACTATATAAATATACATATATACATACATACATAGTTTACCCTTTGAAAATATTTTAAAATTAAAATAATTTCTTGTTTTTCACTTGAATAGTTAAGCAACACCCTCCTGTCATAAAAAATTATTAAATAACTTAAAGCTGAATGAATGCGAATATTAGAAAACATCAAATCACTACACACACACACATACAGTCACATGCACACATACACTCAGAAGCAGAGCTCTAGATGACGTGAAGTATTCTGTTCGCACACATACATACATCTGTACATGTTAGTAGCTCGTTCGTTAAGCTATTGAGCAAGTTAGTTGGATCTTACTGATTAAGTAATAATAATTAGTACACCTTTGATTTTCTAGTTGCTAGTTGCATGGTCTTGGTTTCCTTTATCTTTAACAGTTTAAAGTAGTTTTAATTTTCATCACAGCTAACGTCAATTTATTTATATATATATATATATGTATATATATATATATATTTTTTTTTTTTAATTTTAACTATAATAACTATTTTCGTTTTGTTATTGTTTTTATTAAATATTGAATGAATTTGTAGAATTTTTTGCTGCCAATTGTGAAACTCAAAAATTAAAAATAAACACAAAACTTTTAATCAGATTTAATATTTTATTTCGGGTTTTTTCTTTCTTTCTTTTTGAATTTTCTGATTAAAATTAGTTTAGGTTATTTAGCTAGTATAGTATACTGTTATACAATTGAGTTTATATTTAGTTTTTGTTTTTTATTTATTTATTTGTTTTTCTTTTATCACTATAACACAATTTACAATTTGTTTTAACATCAATTTAACATACACATAGTATTTTTTTATTCATGCCAGACGCTAATCTGTTCTACTATTTTTTTTAGGACTATGTTGAGGAAAAAAAAAAACATCATACAATATGTCTAAATATATATATATATGTATATATATGCATATATAACCACATCAAATGTATAGGTAAGTACATTGAATGTAAATCTTATCAATTTAAACACTTTCAGTTGCATTTTCAACCTAGAAAAATCAACAGAAAAAAAAAACACTCTCTCTCTTCCATATAAAGAGGGAAGTTTTTGTTGCTATTCGAATGCAGAGTTGCATGCATATATTTGGATAGCCCAAGTCTCGATATCAAAGGTACTCACTGGCCAGCGAGCGTTTGGCTTGAAGTCAACAACTGCCAATATGTAAATGCCTATTAGCAGGAGACGCCCTGCTTGGCCACCGTGTACCAGGTGCTGACCGTAACCAGCGAGGGCGAGTCTGGTGTTTGGGGCAGCTGCGTGCTGCCATGCCCGGCCAGCCCGTTGCTATCGCCTGGCTGCACCGCAAGGCCATTGGGTGGCGGCAACGGCGGGGCAGGTGGTGCAAGCGGTGCTGGCGGTGCAGGCGGCGCTGGCGGCGCTGGCGTTGCAGCTGCAGCAGCTGCTTTGGGCGGCGCAGCCGGCTGCTGCGCTGTTTGCTTACGCTGCCTGTGCTTGCTTTTACTCTTGGCCGGCTTGGGCGGTGCCTGCTGCTGGTGCTGGCCCAGCTGCTGGGGATGATGGAAGTGCATGGGCTGTGGCGCGTGCAGATCGCGACCCACCTGCGGCCCCACCTGCGGACAGCGAAAGCGTATGGCCAGCTCATTGGCCATGCTCAGCTCCGGCCAGCGCGGCCTAGATCCACGCGCATCCACTTGAGCATGTGGTTGGGGATGCTGATGCTGATGTGGATGTTGATGGGCATGTTGATGGGGATGCTGATGATGACGTTGCCGACTCTTGCTGCGCTTGCGCTGGCGCGACTTTGAATGGGATTTGCGCAGGCGCAGCGTTGGCAATTGGCGCGAATGCAGCTCCGTTTGGGGCCGTTGGCAGTGCCGGCAAATGGCTTGATTGCGTCGAGCGATGCCCATTAGCGGCTGTCTGCCAGCTTCATAATCATCCTCATCGTAATCGTCTTCATCATCATCCTCGTCATCAACATCATCGTCGTCATCGTCGTCGTCGTCGTCGTAGTCGTCGTTGTCGTTGTCATCTTCTAGCTCATCCCCGTCTTGCTCCTCCTCCTCCTGCTCATCGTAGTCGTCGATGACGCGCTTTTTCAGTGTTCGAGGCCTGTGATTAGTTTTGTAGTTGTTGTGCTTGTGGTTGCTAGTGCAGTTGGTTGTTGTTGTTGCTGTTGTTGCTGTTGTTGTTGTTGTTGTTGTGCTGGCGCCATCGATGTCAATGACATGACAGCACTTGGCTGTCGCCTGGTGTCTTGTGCTATGTATTTGTTGCATTTGTTGTTGTTGTTGTTGTTGTTGTTTCATCTTGTAGTTTGACTTACGTTTCTCAGTTTCCATTTGCTGTTTGTTGTGCTGCTGTTGCTGTTGTTGCTTTTGTTGTTGCTGTTGACTCCGGCTACGTCGCAGTCGCCGCACCGTATACTCATCGCCCTTGTCAGTCGGATATGGTCAGAATGCCGTATCAAAGACAGACATCGATCTGGATATGGCATCATCATTGCGGCACGCCTCCAAAAACTCTTCGAGCGTCACAACGCCATCCCGATTGATGTCCATTTTCTGTGTGCGAAAGTGAAATTGCGTGTTGAGCTCACATTAAAAAGGGGAAGACTAGACTTGGAAATCTCTTAATAGATGCTAATACTATTGTATATATGTATATGTTTAGGTTCAAAGCCACAACAAAATGTTAATTTTAATTTCAACTTTTGCCAATTTCCAGAGCTTCACAGTCTTAACTGTCCTGAGTAGCTAAGCTTAAATTTAATAGGGGCCAGTGTGCTTTAAGGCTACGCATAATAATGATAAATATCTGGTCATGTATGCGGCTAACTGTGTTTTGCCCCATTTGCCGCTTCCGTTGCCATTTGCAGCAGCTGGATAGAGGCATTCAACAGGACCTCAGCCGCTAATGACAATGCGTGACTGGCAAGCAAAGCGAATAGAAAGATAGAGAGATAGCTAAGCAGAGCGAGAGAGAGAGAGATCTTTGGGATAGACAGCTTGATGACTGTGTCCGGCTGTCCGACTGTCCAGCTGGCGTAATGGCCAACAAAGAAATACATAATTTGATTTGCATAATGCCGAGTAAATAAGCCGACAGTTTGAGGCGAGCGCAAATTGAAATTGCATAATTAACATAAGTAATGCGAGCATCTGTCGATGTCGAAGGCAAGGAACTCGCTGAAGGAACAGGAACTGAAACTGAAACTGAAACTGGAGACGGTACTCGCAGTCGTACTCGCACTGGTACGGCTCACTCACCTGAAAGATTTGCTCCACCTTGCCCTTGATCTTCTCCTCCTCGGGACACTCGTCCGGCAGTCGGCCCATTAGCTCGTATATGGCAGTCACAATGTCAGTCATTTCCTCCCTCGTAATGAAGCCGTCGCCATTGATGTCGTACAGCGAGAATGTCCAGCGCAGCTTCTCCTCCACGGAGCCGCGCGACAGTATCGAAAGTCCTTGAACGAAGTCCTGTTGTAAACGAGATGAAAAATATGCCAACATAAATACACATTACGCATTATGCATTACATATTCAGATACAGATACAGATATAGATACGGTCAAGACTCTGCGGGCAACGGCAAAAAGAGATTGAAAATCTGTTCATAAAGAATTGCCCATAAGATGCGGCCGTCACTCGACTTAAGACTCGAGTGCCTGACCACAGCTGTCCACAGATAGCTGCAGCTGGAGACTACACGGACTAGCCGAAACGTAAGCTGCTGCTGAAGTGGACATTTATTTCAGTGATTCGTATGACAAATGTGACCAGATAAGAACTGGCAAGTGGAAAAAGTTGTACAACTACAGCAGTCTCAGGGAGGGGGAGGGAGAAGGACAGCAGGAGGCGCATTCAAGCTGAACAGCTCGCAACTAGAGTACAGCTGAGAGCAGGTTTTGAGTGTCCCCATACCCTCGAAATGCGTAGGTATAAGCATAGCAGATTCAAACCTCACATCTCAGGATCAGGCACAAACCATTTTATATTATTTATATGCCGTTTTATTTCTAGATCTCTCAGATATGGACTTCAAATCCACTCCTGCTAGTGACCTGTCACTCTGAAAGGCAATTTGATCAACTTGCAGCTACAGGGTATCTCCTTGTCGCACCCTTCTCGTCGCCGGTGCAAAACGTGTTTGGTTATTTGTATTTGCGAAACATTTGCAGCGGCCCATTAAGCCCCATTTGGACAAGTGCAGAGTTCGCTTGGCTAATTTATCAATGTGCACGGAACGTGACAGAGCAAGCCAACAAAAAAGAGAAAAAGTAAAAGAAAAAACCGTTGCCTACTTGCGGGCGTTGCAGCCCGAGACGCTGACAAATGCGTGCAGTCAAAGGCACACGTATAAAACTATTTGGAGTTCGTTCTTTAAGCTGCATTTCTAAATGAGCAAAGCCAGGAGGACAAGTGAAAGCAGACTGGGAGGTTCCTGTCCAGCAAATACACTATTGCTATTGCTAGATACTTTGAATATGCATAGCTTTGGTAAATAAGCAAATGTTATTGCCAGGACACTCTGTATCTTCATAATGCGCTCTGTAGATTTAAGTGTGTTCCCTTAAACAACATATTAGACTTTAAAATGTATTAAATATTATTTTTTTTTTATTTTTTTTTATTATTAATAATAATAAAGAATGAAAACAATACAAAATAAGTCATAGGTAAAATGTGTTTGTAACAATTAATTTCACTAAGGACTAACAATAAAAAAATTTAATTTTTTTAAATAAATATTTAATAAAAAAGTATAATTGTTATGGTCTTTCTAATATTTTTTATGTATTTGCAATATAAAATGCAAAAATTATATTTAAAAAAAAATTTTTAAATGTAGGCAAAAAAGTAATAAATAAATTACAAAAAAATAAAAAAAATTCAGAAATAAATTGTTTTTATAAAAATTTAATTAGAAATACCATGAATAGAATTTGCTTAAAAGTTTGTTCCATATGTTTTATATTGGGTATTTGCAGCTTAGCAAAATTATGCACAGATTTTGTTGACAATGTCTAAATGCATGCAAAAATAAATAAAAATTGGCCAACTTAAAGAAACAAAAAAATGTTTAAAGTAAACTTTGTACATTTTATATAATGGATATATAGATAATTTTTTTTATACATATTTTACATAAATTTAGCAAATTCTATAGGGTATTCTATGCTATGTTCATATTTTTTTTATTGTTTTTATACCCTGAACCCATTGAAAATGGGAAATCAGGGTATAATGGTTTTGTTAAAAGTATGTAACAGGGAGAAGGAGGCGTGGCAGACCCCACAAAGTATATATATTCTTGATCAGGGCGACAAACTGAATCGATTTAGCCATGTCCGTCTGTCCGTCTGTCCGTATGTATGAACGCGTCGATTTCTGAAGATATAGAAGCTAGAGACTTCAACTTTTTTTTAAAATGCTCGTATATAGCGCGCGCATATCGAGTTTATCACTAAAAATCGATAACTCATCCCGTTATTTTTTTATCGATCAAAAACCTTATCGAAAGCCAGTTATAAAATTATATCTCCTACACCTTTAGAGCTAAAGTCTCCAAATTTTAAATGTAGACTCGACTGCACGTGATAGAATTTCGGTTTTTGTTATAATTCACCCCCCACCCCTGTATCCACCCCCTTACCCTCATCTCTGTAAAAGGCGTATTTCAAATACTAGAGACTTGAGCTTTGGCAAATATACGCATAGTAATGATAAAACAACATTCTGAAAGTTTCATGAAGAACGTACGTCCACAAAAAAAGTTATTGAACAATTTAGTTCCCATAGTAAGCTCACACTGCAGCCCATGCCTGTTAATGCGTGCGTGCCTATGGGTGTCTATGTATATGTTTGCGTGTGTATGTGTGTTTGTTTAAGCTGAATGACACTAAAAATTATTGAAATGGCTGTTGCTCGGAGGGTTCAGGGTATCTCGTAGTCGAGCAGTCTCGACTAGAGCTTTCTTACTTGTTTTTTTTTAAATTTTATTTTATTATTATTATTTTCTTTTTTGTTAAATAAATTTTGTGGCAGCTTTTGTTCTTAGCTTCATAGCGCATTTTTCAATAAGCCTTTGCTAATGCCTTTATTACTACTAAATTTGCAATACTATGTATATATGTACATATATATGTATTTATATATATCATATCTATGCATACTTTGCCTAGTTCAACTTGGTTTCTATCGCTCTTATTGTCTGACTAATGTAATTACATTATTTAGCTTGCATTTCAATAAGGCCATTGTTATCTATAGACGTATCTAGCTATATGTATGTATGTGTGTGTGTGTGTGTGTTGCATATATTTGTATATGTGTGTGTTAATTTGAGTTGAGGTTTTCTCGTTATCCTCATAAATCACGAACAAATCGTTTTACATTTGCTAGTCGATGTTTTGCACTTAAATTGATGTTGTTAATGCTCTTGTTACTGGAGTTGTTGTTGTTGTTGTTGTTGTTGTTGTTGCACAACGTTGGCAATTTAATAAAAGGAAATGTCGTGCAAATCGTGTATAAAACACCTTGCAACAATATGTGAGCTTAATTGAAAAGCGGAAGTCTACTTAGTCAGCCGTCATTCGACACACTCGCCGGGGATGGGGGGAGGGGGTCGTTGGGGCCCCATATGTAAACAGATGTGCATGTGCATGTCTGCTTGTGTGTGTGTGTGTGTGTGTGTGTACATGGTTTATATGGCGAACGTGCCTTGTAGTCATTACAATTTTAGGTCATTATTCACAAAACGAAACCGGGCGAGCTGGCAAAAAGGCAAAGGCAGAGGCAGAGGCAGAGGCAGAGGCAGAGGCAGAGGCAGAGGCAGAGGCCTCGCTTCGCAGCCAGATAAGCGCCTGTCTCTCAGTAGCTAGCCAGTATGTATGTGTCTTTCTGGGTGTATAACTGCTGCAGTTGGCTGCCTTTTGTTTGGCCTGCCTTTGGTTTATATCGCACTTGTGTCTTGGCTTGGCCACCCCCGGCGAGCTGGCGTTAAAATCGCCATAATTCATCGTTTCAATGGCGTCGCCAGTGAACACGTGCTGCCATTGTGCTGGGCTCTGGCAGTGGCCCCAACAGTTCGGCCCAACCCTCTCGCAGTCACCCTCTCCCTCTCCCACTATATCTATATCTATATATAATATTTAGCATAACCAATAGGCGTGGCCGCTTGGCCACTAAGTTCATGTAGCAGCAGGAGGCGAACAGAGCTGCAAAAATTATTTGCAATTTGCATGCGAAGTGTTGCCTGCCACGCCCACAGCGCCATTTGCCACGCTTTTGCATGCGCATATTTATTTGATTTCCGTTTTGCACTTCTTCGCATCGCTTTGTTCGCTCGCCTGCAATAGAAATGTTGACAATGACAGCAGCAGCAGCAACTGCGACAGCTACATGAATACCGCACGCGACAGCAGATTGAGACGGGCGACTGCATCCAAAGCGCCCACATCACCCACACCAGTCGCCCGCCACGCCCGCCACGCCTGTCGCCCACTTGTGCTGCAGTTTATTTCAATTTTGAGACATTTCACTTGATTTTTTGGCTTTTGTTTCGTTCGCTCAGTTTGGCCCGCCGGCGAAATACCTAAAATGCCAGCGCCCAAAAGTAGGCAATGCCAAATGAAACAAAATGAATACGAAACCGAAAATGCCAAATGCAAAATACGAAATGGGAAAGTGGGAAATGGGAAATGGCAATGGAAATGCAACTGACAACGCCTGTTTTTCGGGTTTCTGCCTGCTGCACACAGCACAAATTGGAAATTTCAATTACATTTAAGTATTATTCTATTTAGATCTATTTTGTGTGCTACTGGCATTGCTTCCATGTGATAGAGAATGTGATGAAAGTCTTGAAAATTAAATTGGTATTTAGTGGGAATTTGTATGTGGTTGTTGACTAGATCAACTACGAAATGGAAAGGTATTAGCCGATGTCCATTGACGAACAGCTGCTGCATGTTCTTTCTCTAAATACCTACATACTTATTCACAAACTGAAAGAAAATATTGCTTTTGTGTAATATTCGTGCTGCTGTCCGTTTAGCCGTCCATCCGTCTGCCTGTCCGTCCGTCATGAATGAAAACCATTTCGCCGGTATCGAAGCTAAACACTTCAAATCAAGAATTAATACTCGTGGGAGCCTGCTTCGTATAAAATGTAAAAATTTTAAGATGTGCCACACAAGAGAAGATAAAAAAAAATATCGCTGGATATATTGACGCGCATGGCTGAATTTTATTCGCTTTTAGAACCAAATACTTGCAATTTAATTTAATTACTCTCAGCTTCCTTCATTAAATTCAAATAAAAATATTTATAGACACACCTTGGGGGTGTGGCGAGTCGGTAAAAATTGCCGTATCTTCAAAGGTTGTAAAGCAGGCAGCATTTCGACGGTGAGTGAGTATTATACAGTCAGTAGCGCGGCTTTGCAAAATTACTGTGAAATTTCCCTTTGAAAGTTTTTTGTAAAATTTTCCATTTTATGGAGAGAAATATTTTGTTAAACAAATTCAGTCAAATGACAGAAATTTGTTACTCAGTTTAAGCAAAAAAAAAAATATAAAAAAAATAAAAAAAAAATAAAATAAATAAATAAAATAATAATAATAATAATAATAATATTAAAAAAATAAATAAAAAAATAAATAAAAAAAATAAAAAATTTAAGCAATGGTAGTACAACTGGCTGTCAATGATTTTAAACTAATTTCAAATGGGACTTATGGAAAATTTACACCTTTTCATTTTTTATATGTATTTAAATTTTTAAATTTATTTAGTTTTTATTACAAAAAATATATATTTAACTATATTAAAGCTTTATCTGACAGTTAGTCATATTATTAGTCTTAAAATGAAATAAAGAAAATGAAAAAGAAAGAGAGAGAGAGATGTAGAGAGAGAAAGAGAAAGAGAGCGGGAGGGAGAGAGTGAGATAGAGACTACCGTGATTCCTTCCAAATCCAAGCGCTTTCTATGCAAATCTCTAACTTTTTGCCTGCCAAACTTGCGAGTCATTAATGACGCGCATAAACTTCACAAAAACTTGCCTCTGCCCAGCGAGGGTGGAAGGCAATATATATATATATGTGTGTGTGTATGAGTGTGTGGGCGAAAAGTGGAAATAAAGTTGTGAAATATACATCGTAGATAATAGTAGAGCAACACGTTTAACGTTTAGCTAGAAGTTAGCGTAGCACAGCTTGAAGCTGGATGGCAGCACTTAATAGAGCGCTGACACTTAACCGGAGAGTCGTCCGGTTCATTCTAGTTGTTGTCGTGCTGTGGGAACCGCAGCTAAATGAGCTGCTCGAACTACACGCTGCTTGGCCAAGACTGTGGCTGTTCTTGTTGTTGCTGTTGTTGTTGTCGTTTCTTTGGGAAGCATTTTGCAGCATCATTTGGCGCCAACCACTCAGCCACCCCACACACACACACACAGAGAGAAAGAGAGAGAAAGAGAGTGAGAGAGAGAGAGAGAGCCAGAGTGTGTGAGTGAGAGCCACAGGCCAATGTAGAGCAACTCGCTTATGATGCCACTCGACTGTGTCGTGGAGTTTCAGCTCAACTGTCAGCCATATTTTATGCTTAAAATGTCTAAAGTAATTTCATTGTACTTAAGCGCATTTTGTTGCTCTTAAGAGGGGCAGCTGGGGGATATGGATGCTTTGCCTTCTTCAGCCTTGTCTCACTTGGCTGACCACTGAGATACGCCCACCCACCCAGCCACCTCCTCCCACAACGAAACAGCAGCAAAAAGTTGCCTCAGCTCTGCTCCATTTTCCGGCCAGCCACGGCCAGGGACTCCATAATTTAGTATATTAAAATTGAATTATTTGCCAAGTGCTTAGGCGCATTAAAGTGTTCCGAGTGCTCCATTTGCGACAAAAACGAGCCTCTGGCCCAACTCTTTAAGTTCCACAGCTCGATTTGTCTTCGGCTTGTAGTGCCGAGAATTACCACAGATCATCCCAAATGTCAGCGTTCCGCCACGCCCCCACTTTACGAGCGGCAACTCTTTAACAACTTTGTTGTCTTTAAGAGCTGCACTCAAACAGCCCTCAACTTATGGCAACATCTTCAGCGTTTTCTCTGCTCCTCCCTAGTTTATATAGCCACAGGAATCTTTGATTTTTGTGTGCTGCTCCTTAATAGCTGCAGCCACCACAATGATGTGCATTATCAGGCCAATCAACTGTTTGGCACTTCAAGTTTTATCACGATGCGCGTAAAACATGGAAACGTGCTTAAGACAAGCGGAAACATGTAGCAAACTGTGTGTTGACATTGACTTGCAGTCGGATAAAGTTTGTATATAACTAGATCATAAATAGAACGGGAAGAGCTACAACGATTCATGCCGAACTCTGCTGGGAGATCTACAATTATTATATATTTATTAATTCTGCTGCTCTGAGTGTCTCAGAAGTGAACGACTAATTTGAATCACTGACCGTAACGATTATAATTTTTTTTAGAAAATGTAAAAATATAGAATTTTTATAGAATATTAAAGAGAAAAGAAAATTTTTTGTTTCTCAATTATTCAAAAATATGTATTTTTAATTATTTAAATTTATTTATATGCAAAAATAACAAAAAATAATAATTACTAATCAATTTTTATAAAATGATCAAATCGTAACTTTTACTGTATTTTTTTTAGAAAATATAAAAATAGATAATTTGTATAGAAAATTAAACAGAAAGCACGAATTATCTTTTGAATTATTTAAAATAATATATTTTTAATTATGTAAATTTATTTATATGCAAAAAACAACAAAAAATAATAATTACTAATCAATTTTTATAAAATGATCAAATCGTAACTTTTTTTTTTTTAATTTTTATTAAAATCAATGAAAAATAAAACTTATGACTTCATTTTTATTATAATAATTAAAAATATAGATTGGTGACAGATGAAATTGAATTACATTGCATATGGGGCCTCAAAAAGCGAGAATGGCACTTTTTCATTAATTTTTAAATTATAAAACAAATTTTAGAAAAATAAATAAATACATAAATAGAAGTATAATAAAAATATATAATTTAGATTTATATATAATTTAGATTTAATATTTAAAGCTGCAAAGCTTTTCAGGGAAATTTAGAGCTTACGCGAAAAACAAAATTACATTTCGCTTGTGGAGCAATGAGTGATGGGAATGCTCAGAGTGGCTGGAAAGATACTTTATACTGCAGTGATTGTCGCATTAAAGAACGATGTCTTTTACTTAAAATTCTTATATAATCTAGTTTGTGCACAACAGATTCTCGTATGTCTCCATGAGAGACACTTACAAATCAACTATGCCCGGAATGCATGGAGTGAAGTTGAATGTGAAACAGAATTTGTTGGAACGAGCGCTCACGTAGGACTCGACTGCCCAATATTCAAGCGAGAATGAGTGGGAGTGCGTGAGTACAAGAGATTGCATTGCGTATGATTTTCTGTCATTGTTGTAGTGTGCGAGGTGGAAAAATGAAATTACCAATCTTCGCTTCGGCCTTTCAGCTTCGGCTTTTTCTCTTCGTTGAGTTCTAGTGATTGGACTCTCTTGGGCTTTGTCAAATTTTTCATTCCATTTTATGCTTTATTCATTCTCACTCATTCTCATTGCAGTCTGTGCCTATTGGTCTGTCTGTCTATCAATCTGCTGCTCAGCTAACTGGAATCTTTGCCATTTGGGACGATTCCTTGGACTGTGGGCATGATATCGATCTATGTGAAAAATTGAGTCAATCGTCCCATGTCTCTTCCACGCATACTCAGATCATACATCATATCATACTCTCATATCTACGCTAAAGTCTGATCTGCGTCCTTCTGTGAGTTCTTAAGTTCTCAACAAGCATTATATATATATATCTGTATCATATAACTATATCATACCCCATCTGTATATTACAAAATATTAATATATTATATATATGTATGTACTATATATAATATCATGACATTATTTGTATGCTTGACTTACCTCAAAGCTGACGATGCCGCTATGATCCTGATCCAGGGTATTAAATACATAATGTGCGTATAATGTTGGATTCGCTGTAGTTGTTGTTTGTATATAGATTGTTTTTGTTTTTTGTTTTCAGAAGGAGAAAAAGAAAAGAAGTAAAGAGAGACTGTGTTAAAAGTGAGTGAACAGCGGTTAAAAGCCAAGACATGTATGTCTAGGACTTTGACTTTTAAGTAGAAAACTTTTGAATACATATATGTATGTATGTGCTTACAGTAACTCTCAACTCTACATATACATAAATACAGATGCGCAACACACACATACACACATTCCAATACACTTGTGCACTCAAACTGAGGCATGTTCGATAGACAAGCGATTACTTTACCACATGCTACGTCATCGATAAACTATGCGCAAAGAACTATGTTGTGTGGTGGGGAGTGTCATGTGGATGTGGTTAATGTTAAATGGAAATGAAAATGGGAATGAGAATGAGAATGAGAATGGGAATGTGAATGGGAATGTGAATGGGAATGCAGAAAGTGAAAAGTTAAAGTGAAAAAGCAAAGTCTTCTGTTGTGTGTTAAGTTCAGTTTGAGTTGCCCAGCATCAAGATGGTAATGCTGTCGTGTCATTGTTGGGTCGCAAACTTTTATGGGGGTCTGTCCGACCCTGTTGTCGTCCTTCAATGAACACGGCCGGTACTTGTGTCGGTCTCAAAATAAATGTGAGAGAGCAACGAGCGTGGGCAAAATGTTGCAACAAAACTTTCGTTTTGTCAGCCGCAAAGTTTTTGTTGCTTCTCGAAAAAGTCAACATGGCCCCAAACGCGACTTGCGACTCTCTAAGACAAGCCCCAGCGCCAACGCTATCTAAATACCAAAAAGAATAAAAACAAAAACTGTTCTCAGCTAATTATGTGTGCGGGTGTGCGTATGCGGGCGTGTGAGTGTGCAGATAAGTTGTCAAATGCTTAGCAAATTATGCTGCATGTGTGTCAAGTACCCTGCATGCGATTCCTATGCAGAGAGGGTATGCTGGGTGTGGGCGAAGGTATATGACGCTAATTGGATGACTGGATGACTGGCTGACTGGCTGATTGAGTGAATGACTGAGTGATTGATTAGTTGGCTAACAGATTGAATGACTGAATGAATGAGTGACTGGTTGACTAATTGATTGAGTGTTTGTGAGATTGATTGACTGAATTACTGAATATCTGATCGATTGACAATCATTCTGATTGGCTGAGTGACTGGCTGATTGATTGATTGACAGACTGACTAACTGATTGATTGACTGACTAACTGACTGATTTTCGGATTGACTGAGTGACTGATCGAGTGAGTGACTGAATTACTGCTTATCTGATTGATTGATTGACTGACTGATTGACTTACTGATTGACTTACTGATTGAGTCACTGATTGACTAACTGACTGATCTACTGATTGATTGATTGACTGACTAATTGACTCACTGATTGACTCACTGATTGACTGACTGACTGATCTACTTATTGATTAATTGATAGACTCACTGTCTGACTGACTGAAGGACTGATTGACTTATTGATAGCCTGACTAACGACAATTGACAGACTGATTGATGGACTGACTGGTTGACTGACTGATAATCATTGTACAAACAATTTCACTTGACCGTGTGACTATAGGGTAAGTATATATAACATAATACCTATATCTATTTGTCTGCATTTTCGATAGACCTACCAATTGTGGCCTCAATAACTTGGCTAATAGTTACACTTATATATAGGGTATTAATTAGTCTCCCGCGCTCAGCGCAGTTCAGCCCAGTAAAATGTTCGCTCGAGGCACACTCCGACTTCAGCTTTACTGCCTTCGCGGGACGTGGCGTGACGAGGCACAACCACCGGCGGGCACTTGGTGCAAATGTCCTTATCTGGCCATCACATTACATTTAGATTATTGCCGAGCAGCCGTTCATTTGTTCTGGGTCTCTTTTTTATGATTATGGCATGATGCCTTGTGGTTGTTCCAGTTCCAGTTTCAGCTACAGCTTCAGCTTCAGCTTCAGCTTGGGTTCCAGTTGCACTGCAGCTGCAACTCTCCAGTGCGAATCGTGCGCTTTATGGGCGCACAATGCTTACACCTCTTTTCGAGTGGTCACAGCACAGAGAAATGCACTTCATAAAATGGCTGCCACGCTGCCACGCCCATCCAGTTGGGCGGAATGTGTGGCAAAGAGCAATTTTATTGATGTGCGCTGGCCCTATGTGCTTTAGCGCCTTTATGTTGGCCCGAAAAGTGGACTGGAGACAGAGGGCTTTGGAGACTGCGGATTGGAGAGGGGCGCGTGGGAGTGGCGAGTGCTGCTCCGAAAAAATGTATTTGTCAAAGTTTATTGTCGCCGTTTGATACTTAATGTGTTTTTATGACGCATGACGCACTGGCACGCCCACTGCGCCCACCACGCACATCAAGGTCAAAGCTCAAAGGCAACGACAGCATCTGCTTCTGCTGTTGCCGCTTTTGTGGCTGTCGAAAACGTTTTTCCTTTAGCCAAATCAAAATGACTGCAAATGTGTCATGTAAAAATTGTTATGAAATTTGCGCTGAAAATTCGCAACACGCTGAGCTGAAGAAAAGCACATGGAAAACAACGGGAAACACATGAAGCGACACGGACCAAGCCACAGTCAGTTGCCTCTGTGTATGTGTGTGTGTGTGTGTGTGTGGGGCAGCTGCAGCTGGAGCTGGGAGCAAAAGTGATAAATCACCAACTTTGATGATAATTTTTTGTTTTTTTTTCCTCTTGGCTGCTGCTGCTTCTTTCATTTTTTTTTTTTTTTTTTTTTTGGCTGAACTGTCGCCTCATATTAGGCACATCGTGTTGGCTCCGACGGAGTTTGGCGGAGTGGCAAAGCGGCTTATCAAAATAAAAAATGATTTCATTATTTATTTTTCATCAGATAGCTGAGGCGCAGCATATCTCGTGTTCACTCCCGCATTTTGTTTATTTTTTTACAAGCATTTCCGCCTGTCTCGCTGTCGATGCTTGTTGTGTCAGCTTACCGCTAGCCCCGCCCCCCACACCATCCACCCACCACCACGCCCTACGCCTCTCACCCTCATCGACCGGCCCACCGCCACCTGCTTCACCTACGCCTTAAGCTTTCGCTGCCATCTCAAGGCCATTACCATGCTCCATACTTGTTTTTTCTTGTCTGTGCTGCTGCCCGCACTCCCTTTCTCGCTCACTCGCAAAGGGAAAGCCGAATAAGTTTATTATAATAATTTAGTGCGAAACATGTGTAGCAATATTTCTTTGCTTCGTTTTTTCTTCTTTTCTTTTTTTTTAGTATTTTTGTGTGACCAGAGGGGATTGCGCCATGACATTGGTCGTCTCACTGCAGACAGCAGCAGAAGCAGCACAAAAAATGACGAAGAAGAAGAAGAAGCTACACATTCATGGATCTTAAGTAGAATTTATTAGGAGCCGTCGGTGTAGACATGCAAGCGAGCGTAGCTCTAGCAGCTGGCAGGCAGCGTGATTCATAGTTTCTTTTTTTCCTGCTTACAGACTTTTAAATCTGTTCGGTAACTGAGCACAGGTTGCAGTTGAGTCGAGCTAACAAATTGTAATTAGTTTTTCTAGGCTAGTTTTGGTTATGAAGAAAGTAGGGAAATGAACTGGTTTTCATTTCTTAGTTTTTATTTATTTATTTATTTTTTAAATTTATTTATTTTTTCTGTGGAATCTACGCAATGCAAATGTGGTAACTTAAGTACACAAACAGGGAAATGTACGTTTGATAATAATAACATAAGATAATAATATTATTATGTTAACGAAATGTATAAAACTCTGTCTTATATATGGAATCTGATAAAGCCAGGCTGAAAGCTGTTTTCCTATCAAATATGGATTCATTATTTCATATTAGATATAAGACGAGTGTCTTCTGAGTAAACCGACTCCAAAGCCATAACAGTCGGATAACAGCCGCATAACAGCTGCATAACACTCGCTTAACAGTTGGCTAGACTATTAGCTAGCTTTGTGGAAGTGTTTATAGACCTAATATTAAATACTCCAAGGGTAGTATAACTCACTTCACTTGCGTATTCCTGACAGCTTCAAGACTTTTAGGGCTTTAACATTTGTGCTCTTAAATTTGCATCTTTTAAGTCAGCCTAGGAGTAGGCGAAAAGCCTACGGACTTTTCAGCTCAACTGTGATATAAGAAATATAAGCTACATTTAACTTCACTCCATTTGTATATCCCTCACATCCTCAACATCTTTATGGCTTTAATTTTCATCGCTTGAGCCTGTCTAGGGTTAAGCCATATGAAATAATCTAGCACTTATATGTAAGTGCTCAGTTTGGCTCATTCCATTTCCAGCATCTTTAAACCTTGAACTTTCGGCTCTTCAAGTTTCATCTGCTCAACAAATTATTGTACATCTGTCAAGGGTTAAGCCATAGCGTGGGGCGTGGGCCTTTTGTCAATCAGCCAGTCAGTGGGCATAGTCAGCTCGCTAGTTAGTTAGTTTGGTGTCCAGCAGCTCATTAGCCACGCCTCGAATTGACGCGGCGCGGCCAGAAATGGTTTTTGTGGCCAAGGCTTCAATTTATGTTTCAGCAGCCGGCGCGCTACAAAGTAAATGAGCAAATTTACTTGTTATTCAAAAGAGGTCAAGTGGGTGGATTGGGTTAAGCTTGAATGGGGCTGCTGCCTTGGCCGGCGCAGGCAGCCACGGCCCAGGCCAGAGCCCTGATCCTGGCACGGGCTGGGGCCCAGGCTGAGAAGGCACGCCACCCTTAACCCTACCCAGTCGCGACTTGTGAAACATGATTTTGCTTTTTATACATTTGCTAATTTGCGCTCTCAACATTTCCGTTTTCACAAGCCAAGGGTGCGCGCTTGACTACGCTCTGACTAGGCCGGAGGTGGGACGCGTAGCTTTTGGGGCTGGCAAATGTACAACGGTGCGGGGCGGCACGGTGCGTGTGCATAACTGCTTTTTGTGGTACGAATGCCCACGCCCCGTTCATGCTCATCATCTCGTGTGCATCAACATATAAATGCTTGCCCCATTGCGACGCGGGGCAGGCCTTTGTTTTGCCTCCGGCCCAAAAGAGCCAATATTAACGATAATCCCAGTCCGAGTCTGAGTCCGAATACGAGTGCGATTCCGCATGCCGGCTGTCCAGGCACTGACAGACAGCACAGGCCGGGCAGAGTATGGGCCAGCCTCAAATGCCGATAAAACCGACAACGGCAATGGCAATTGGCAGTGGCATCCATTCATGGCTGCCATTCGGCCAATTGCTGGCTTCATTTGAATGCGGGCAAGCCGAACCCATTGGCCCGATAATAGATAACAATAAGAATCAAGTGAGCCAATTGCCAAATTTATGGCTCAGTCCGAGCACTAATGGCCATGTCAAGGGTCTTGTTTCGCCCAGTTTGGCATTCAAAACAGATCAAGATTTTTGTTCATTCCGAAAGCCTGTTTGACTTCAATGAAGTATTGATGTGGATTACAAACAGAATATAATTTTCAGTGCATGCATGACAGAGAGATGGAGAGAGATGGAGAGAGAGAGGGAGAATGATGTGTGTGCGACTAGCAGATACCCTGACCTCTGCAAAGAGCACCGTGTACTGAATGTGAGCTTGAGTATGTATGATCGAATTTATATATGTATGTATGTAGGTTGTAAATATATGTATATACGGCATTATCACACACACACAAACATACACATTGAACAACAACTTACAGCTAACACTGTTAACATATATAACCATATACATACATATAAACACATATACATATACACATTAATATCAAAATGGATTTATTTTTTCAATTTGATGGCGGGTTGAGCGTGTTTTGCAAGCTGCCAGATGCAGGGCTAAGGCACAAATCTGAGCTACAAGCAGAAATGCAATTGACCAATGTTTCGTCTAATACAAATAATGCTTGCAATGATGAAAACAAAAGTGGGCAGGCGTTAGTAATGCACTAGTTCAAGTCACAAATGTTAACGAAACAAATTATACTGTACCGCACGAACCTCCCTGTGGAAAGAACTGCGAATAGATCACTTTGAAGGTATCCTCCTTGACCACGCCCGTGGGGCACTCAGCCTTAAAACCCCGATAAATTCGTTTGATCTCGTCCTCTGTGAAGCGGGTGGCCCGGCTCAGGGCGCCCAGTGAGTCTGGTCTGTAGCGGGCCGGCGTCTCAAATTCTTCGAGCTCGGAATCTGGAAATTCGATCGATGGACCACAAAGCACATGGAATAAAACGGTAAGTGAGAAAAGAGAAAAAAAGTGAAAGCAATGCATGAGTGAATTGTTTGTTTATCTTATGTTTGTTTATTTTATTGTTATTATTATTTTATTTTATCAAGCAAAAGCTGTGGAATATTTATTATAATATCAAAAAATTATTAAGCTACAAGCCATGAAATTAAATAAACATTTTCTTTGTGCACTGAACTGGGAAAAAGTTTGAGTAGATCGACGGGGAATGCAGAGAGATAGAGAGGGAGAGAGAGAGATAGAGTCGATATAATCTTAGAGATGCATCGAGTTGGAGCTCAGAGAAATTTCGAAGTTATATACTCGATATGTCACTTTCCGAGTTATATGCTGACTTACTCCGGGTAAAATGTTTAGAAGACCTAACCTAATTTTTTATGAATTATTCTCAGATCACCCTAACTTCTTATTATATATCATCTGCGCTATTGATCCTTATTAGAATTTAGCATCAAGTTTATATAGACATTTGAGAAACGAAGCCTGCTCTTGCTCAGAGTCCCTTCTTTGCTCTCTCACTTAGAAAGACAACTCCCTCCACCTTTTCATTGTATCAGATATACGGCTCTCTGTATCTTTATCTCATTCGTTGCTCTTCTTCCATTTCTCACATAATCCAATTGCGGCTCTATTTCTCTCAGCAGCTCTATTTCTTTTTATGCTGATCGAATTTTAACTCTAAATAAATCACAAATACTGTGTTTTTCGAAAACAGCGTCCTTTCTTCGCTCTTTCTTAGAAATGTAGTCCTATTTTTACTTCACTTCCGGTTTTTCTCAGAAATACAAAGAAACGCTCCTTGTCTTTTTCTTTTAATTGCACTCTCTCGCTCTAACTTTGTAGGAAATGTAAACTTTTTCCATTTATTGCTTCTTAGAAAGAAACCCTTCTTTTCCTTCTCGCTTCCCTCCCTTCTATTTCCCATCTCCATCCATATTAATTGCTTCTTTCTCTCATCTCTCATCATCATTAATACATTATGCCTACCCACATTTACCCAAAACCCAGACTTGCAATAAGCACTAATAAATCACAAATTTTGCCTAAATTGAAGCATGTCTGATAAGGGATAAGCACACAAAATAAAATAGAAAAGTATGGGAGAAAAAGGAGAAGTTCAGCTGCCCAAATTTGTGCATTTTTGTGTGAAATTCGTGTCATTAGCCGGAGGTAGATTTCGTGAGGTATTTTCTTATCAGTGTACGTCTGTCGTAGTATGTCTTGCTGACTACCTGGCAGCTCGTTTGCCTAACACACCAACACCAGCACACACACACACACACACACACACACACACACACACACACACACACACACACACACACTTGTATGTGGCGTGTAGAAGTTGGCGAGATTTTGATCTTTTGAGTCGCTTCTAGCGCTGAATTGACTTGCAACTTCCTTAAGTACTTGGCCTGTCGCAGAGCAAAACTTTTTCAGGCTTTTCATGTAGTTTTTTTTTCCTTCTTCTTTGATATTTAGACTGTGTTTGCATGGCAAAGAATCTGCAACTTTTGAGCAGGAGAGAGAGAGAGAGAGAGTGACTTTGCTCCAAAAGCAAGGTAAATGCCCCTTTTTGACTTTTTGCGAACAAATACAAAAAAAAGTCTTTGTGGCTGCTGTGTGTAGCCTCAATTTTGGTTAATTAAAAGTTTTGCACAACTCATAAGTACACACCCACACACACACACATACACCGACAGCGTGTGTGTATGTGTGTGTGTGTGGGAGTATGCCTAAAAGCAGGCAACACTTTTCACGCGCTTGACAAATGGCTGTTTAAAAATGCATGAAACATGCGCTGCGACTGAATTGTGGCAGACAGCCGGAAGGCCGGAAGGCCGGAAGGCGTTGGCCAAAAAGAAACAGTAGAAGAGTCAGAGGTGGAGGTGGAGGTGGGGGTGGAGACCAAGCAGGCAAATGCAGATGACTTTGGCCGGGGTGCGCAGGCGGTGCAGCACATCAACTATTTGTTAGCTACGCCCATATTTAGCACAAACGACGCGAGCTCAGTTCAGCTGCCTGCAGTTAGGCTTGCAGGGGCGTCTGGAATGCAAGTATATATTTCTCTCTCTCTCTCTCTCTCTCTCTCTCTCTCTCTCATATATATATATATATATATATATATACATCTATGTATATGCACAAAGAGATTGGGCAATTTGCCATGCATATTGAAATATATTTATATATGTATATGTATGTGCACATATATTGAAGGCAGCTCTTAAAACCAGCTCAGACTTAATCAAAAATTGCAATCTCTCATATACTTATAGTAATAAAAAAAGTTATTAGCTTGCCGGGCGGGTATTTGGCCGTGTGCTATGCTCACTCAAATGTTTTTAATTTTTATATGCATGCCCGTTGGCATGCATACACATACACACATATGTATATGCATGTGCAAAGTCTTTGTTTAATATGCATTTTCTTTTGCATTTTTTTCTTTGGCAGAGAATGCATACAATATATATATATATACATATATGTATATATGTATATATGGCAAATATTAAAATGACTCCCAGCTGCAAATTGTGGGTCCATATTGAAAAATCTGCGACAATTATTGGACATCGGAAAGTGCTCGAGGTGTGACTTGTCAAAGAGAGAGAGAGAGAGAGAGAGAGATAGATTGTCCTGATCAAAAAAATATAAACCTTAAAGGGTCAAACACGTCTTCTATCGCCATGCATACATACATTTCCACACCACCCATCTGAGATCCCATTTGCCATGGGCTCAGCCTATAACAACTATGGCTGACATCATATTTTTTGAAGCTTTATGTTCATATATAGAACTATAAATCATATAAAATGGCATCATCTAAGGCATATCAAGTGCATAATCTCTAAAGCTCTTGAGATTGACATTTCGATTTTCGATTTTACTTATAATTTTACCTCACAAAATTACTCGACAGTTCGATAGTTGTAATCTTACTCATAATGTTGCGCTGAGCGATAGTTGTAATTTTATTTATCTCCGACTCAATTTACACAAATCGCCCTTATGATTCGCAACTGGTTATGACCTGAGACCCGAAGCTGCTTATGTGTATCAAACTCAAGAGCTAAAGAGTAAAGAGTAAGCTAAAGCTTTAAGTTTGAGTTGAGTTTTGTTCTCTAAAAAACGCATAGTGTTAAGCTCAATTAAATGATTGATCACAAAGAATAGAGCAGTACACTATTCCGAAAATAAAGTGCACTACTCTATTCTGAGGCTCTTACGTTCATTAAAAATCGAGTTTAAGGTATCGAGTCTAATCGCCGTTGCTTAGCTCTCAGCCTGAGTAGCGCTGACTTCATCTTTTCATACCGAGCAGTACAAATAGCTCTTTCTGTGATATTGGTATAGAAACGTAAATATTTATATATACATACATATGTACATATATACACTTCTCCAGTGATATATTTGGACTGAGTTACCTGCCTGTCGCTGGCAGAGTTCGTGTTGAGAGCTGTCTCTGCATATGAAATGCAATTTTTATTGTTGCTGTTCTCCGTGAGCTGCTCTGGCTGTGGCTCGTTATGCGACCTGCATTAAACTCGTGGCCAGTGCTGTCACACTCGAGCGCACTTCTCATGCCCAGACTCTGGGAATTTTGATAGCTGCTCATCTCTCAGCTGCCATTTGCAGGCTGGCAGTTGTAGTGCGAGTTGACGAAATGCATTAATTTGAATATATATTCATGTGGCGTTTGTGTTTAGCTACGAATTTCAGTTTGCCACTTGCCCCAGCTAACACACAATATTTCTGTGTGTGTGTGTGTGTGTGTGTGGCTGTGTTTTATTATCAGTTAGCAAACAAAAAGCAGCCAAAAATATTCACACAAAATGTCTAAATTATTTGCGAGCATAACAAAGCTATTTGTGCGACCTCGGCCTCAGTCAGAGAGCAGTCAGACATTTGGAGGTTGCGGTCTGTAGCTGTGCTTTGGGGCTGTTGCTGGCTGTTGGGCTGAGGGAAGGGGATGGGGGGAGGGGGAGGGTATTTTAGGAGTACGCATTCAGTCTTGGAATTTCGCAATGCCCAAAAACAGGCCACACTTTTGCTGTTTATTTTTGTTTTTATTTCACTGCTGCTGCTGCTACTGCTACTCCTGCTCCTGCTGCTGAGGTCAAGGTGTGAAGAATGTGAATTGCGACGCCAATGCAAACAGGCCGCTCATTTGTGTGTGCCATGGCGCACGTTGACACATTAGCTGTGGGCGGCCGCATGCCACGCCTCCACACCGTAGGCGAGCTGGCAATAGAGCGTGGTCAGTGGCAATTGCCAGCCATAACAATATACATAAATGCCGAGCGTGAGTGGAGCTTGAAGCGGCCGCCAGCTGCGCCCCTGTTGTCATTGTAATTGCAGATAACGCAACAAGCAAACAGAGCGGGAGAGCGGGAGAGCAGGAGAGAGAGGGTGGAGAGGGGGTGAGTGGGATAGACATACATATATGTATGTATGTATATGCGGCCCTTGCAACTTGCAATTTTGCATGCGCTCGCATAATAAGTTCCTGTTTATCTCGACTCGGTTTGTTTGTCTGTTTGTTTGCTGCATTGCTGCGGCTTGCAGCTTGCATGTGTGAGTGTCTGTCTGTGTGTGTGTGTGTGTGTGTGTGTAGGTGAAGGTGTGTGTGGCTGCGCAGGTGTCATGTTTCCGTTTCCGCTGCAGCACTCGTGCAACAGCAGAGGCCGCCGTCAGCCAAGCGCAAATATTTTTGCATGCTGCTGCAAACCACATCTGTGTGTGTGTGTGTGTGTGTGTGCGTGTGTGCGGGGGTGTTTGCGGTTGGTTGTGTGGGCGATGCAACAACTGTGAAAATGCTTTTTATTAGACATGCCTGCTGTTTTCCCCACTGCAACTGCAAAAATATTTACTTTCGTTCAATTTCAAGTTTACCGAGTGTCGATAAGTGCAGCACCGCCCCACCGCCCCACCGCCCAACCACTCGCATGGGTAGTAGCATAGTATAAATTAATATAAGAAATATAATGCACATATGTATAAAGAGAGAGAGAGAGAGAGAGAGAGAGAGAGAGGAGAGAGAGAGTTAGAGAGGAGAGAGATAGAGATATTTGTTGTGAGCAACCAAATGATGTGTGCTACGTGCTTAAGCGAGTCTGTGCTTTGCCCTTGTTCAATAATCCTTTTGAAGATTGCGAGCTCAATTGAAGCGTTTACAGATTAGATTCGCACACACACACACATATGACAGCGCCTTTGGCAGTTTTATAGCTTTACATTCTCTGTTTGATAAGCGACTGCCAAAAAAAATAAAAGAAAAGAAAAGAAAGAAACCCAAAGCAATTCGTCGTCATCATTAAAATGAGCTGCAAGCGTAGCAAACTAAAGCGAATCCTTGCCGAGCGGGAGACAGAACGAGAGAGAGAGAGAGCGTGGGCGCGAGTGAGATGGCAAGCCAAAGGGCAAAAGCTGGCAAATAACTTGGCTGACTGTCAAAACGAAAAGAATCTATAAAAAATTTTATGAAATCGTTAAAACTAAGTAAACGCGTTGCCTCGTAAAAGACAAACAGATATTGTTGCTGGTTTGCCTGCCTCCTCCTGCTGTCTCCTGCTGCTGCTCCTGTTCGACAAGTGATGAGCAAGTTATCAAGCACAAGAAAACGTTTCCATATTACTCACATATATCATATATGCCAATATCTATTTGGATATACATACATATAGTATATAAATATCTTTGCACAAGGTTTTCTATTGAATTCTTTAGTTACTCATTTATTTATTTATATATTTTTTGTATTTATTTATTTTATTTATTTGTTTATTTATTTGTATGTATTTATTATTATTATTATTATTATTATTATTATTATTATTATTATTATTATTATTATTATTATTATTATTATTATTATTATTATTATTATTATTATTTATTTAATTTTATTTTGTTTTTATAGACTTGATTTAGCTTACTCCAAAAAGTGTTTGGTTTGAGGGATATACATAATAAAAATATTTTACATTTATAAGCAACAGGAGGAATTGCTTAAGGAACAATCTCACTTCTGTCCAAGAAGTTTGAGCTGAAATATTTGTGGAATAGCAACAGCTTAGGGGAGGTAACTTGATATCACTCATATATTATTTATATTTGATATAATAATTATAATATTCACATATATGCCAAAAGCAGAGGAATGAAACCTCTCTAAGCGTAAAGAGAATATCGTGTCGGCAATGTGAGTGATTTTCATGCGTGCTCAGTAGACATTTCAGAGTGCATTTAATTTGCTCTAATTCAATTACCCCCCCGCATGGAACGAGTCGTAAACCCGTGTGGTCTCTTCTCTCTTCAAATGCCGCTTGAACTTGGTGTCTCTCGCATCGCCTCTACACGTTCGGTTCCTTTGACAACTCTCTCAATGTCAAGCCTCATTGCTTGCACGAAATTCTATACACCTGAAGACTATCCTTTGCAGTTGCCTTTGATTCTATTTTTTTCAGCTCTTTTTCACTATTTTCTCACTATTTAATACTATATAGAAATTCTCTCTATCACATAATTTAATTTCCTCTGTCTCTCTCTCTCAGACTCCCTCTCTCTACATATATTGAATTATCATAGACGATTCCCAGAAGACCCACTAAAAACTTATACAACACAGTATTATTCGGCTCATCCGCGCAGTTTCCTTCACATTGTTATTCGTTTAGCTGAAACTTGAACTACTCAAGCAGTTGCCTATCCACTTAGCCAGCTATAGTTGCTTACCGCCTTTCAGGTAATAAGATTTTGAAGCAAAAATTCACTTGGGCAGTTGCTCTGCGCTTATCACGCTAAAATGCCGTACAATTTACGGCGTTGGATATACATTTGTAGTTGTTGCTGTTGTTGTTGCTGTGGTAGCAGCGCACTGGGCGTATGTGTAATATTTTGCAAAAGGAAATGCGAAGGATAAAGTTTGTGGCGCGTGCTCGTCACAATGTTGCAAAAGTAAAACAATTGCAGATGTTGTTGTTGTTGTTGCTGCTGCTGCTGTTACTGCTGCTGGCGTGTGTGGATGCTTTGTTTTATTGCGCATTTAACAGTGCTGCAATTGTTGGCCAGACAATTACCAACTAATTGCAGCAGCAGCAGCAGCAGCAGCTACCAAATCTGCAGTTAAGTCAGCAGCTGCTACTAAACTCACCTCTATCAACAACGAGCAAACAAACACACACACACACACAGATAAACAAAAATGCAAAAACTTTTGTGCAAACAAAACGAAATGAAAATATTTTCAAATAAATGAAAAAAATGTGCACGAAATGCACTTAACTCATTTGCAAGCCGCACAGAAATGCGCTTAAATAAATTAAAATGCGGTAGCCCTGACACTTAAATACAAAAAAAAAAAAAAAAAAAAAACAAAAAATCGAGGGAAGGAAAGGAAGAGCACAACATGAGAAGAGGCGAAACAAAAAACAGCAACAACAACAAACACACCAAAACAAACATGACAGACAAAGGACAAAGTGTCCTGGCATCCTTGCGCTTTCGGCTGAATGCCCGTGAAAGGCTGTGAAAGCGCGAGGAGCCAAGGCGAAAGGCAAAAGGCGACAGGCGAACGGAGCAGGGCACAGAGCGCAGGACGCTTGGCGCAACTGTCAAGATAGTCAGCTGCATGGGGCTTCAAAGGTGGCAGCTGCAGGTGTTGCACTAAGTAGTTGCCGACAAGAAGACGCCCCAGCTGCCCCAGCCACGCAGCCGGCTTGAGCCCTGTGCAGTGAGACAAGCACTTAAGATGTCGCAGTTCCCATTAAAAATGATGTATAGAGTATCAAACAACGAATAATGAAATGATAATTACAAGCGGGGAGTGACGAGTGGGGAGTGGCGCTTCTGCAGCTGGACAAGTGGGCGTTTGTGCTAGGTCCCGCAAGGACCTTCATTTGTTAGCCATAAAGTGCACAAATTGGAGCGACCACAAAATGCAGACGCAGAATTCAATTACGTGGTGAATGCGATGGGCGCGACGTGAGCGGGGGGCGCGGCAACTAATGAAGAAATTATGAAGTACAGTGAAGCGCATCAGCAATGCCAAACAAAGCTCAAGCAAAGAAAAAACTGTTGACAAGGGCACACACAGAGAGACAGAGAGACAGGCAAACAAACAACAAGAACAACAACAGCTGTAGGAGCCAAGGCCAGCCCAAGTAAATGGACTCTGCCGGAAATTGAGACGCAGCTGTGTAGCTGAGTGTTGTTGCAAATGGCGATGGCGATTGGTCGATTGAGCATCGCTGGCATCGGCAGCCCATCTGGCCCGAGGAGAAGGAAGCAATAAAATGCAGCCAACGGCAATGCGGGGCTCAAAGAACGAAAAGGCGAACTTGCTGAAGCAAAAACGAGCTGCAATCTCCGAATATTTCATTCCGGCTCAACGTTATTCTCTCTTCTGTTTTCATTTCTTTTTTGCTTTGTCTACCTGTGTGCCATTAAAATCGGAGAACTCAATAGATGTAGTCACTTCCATATCTAGTTGATTGTCTGTTCATTATTTAATAAATAGAAAAGTTTAAAAAATAACAAATTAAAAAAAAAAAAATTAATGAATAATGAATAATGAATAATGAATAATGAATAATGAATAATGAATAATGAATAATGAATAATGAATAATGAATAATGAATAATGAATAATGAATAATGAATAATGAATAATGAATAATGAATAATGAATAATGAATAATGAATAATGAATAATGAATAATGAATAATGAATAATGAATAATGAATAATGAATAATGAATAATGAATAATGAATAATGAATAATGAATAATGAATAATGAATAATGAATAATGAATAATGAATAATGAATAATGAATAATGAATAATGAATAATGAATAATGAATAATGAATAATGAATAATGAATAATGAATAATGAATAATGAATAATGAATAATGAATAATGAATAATGAATAATGAATAATGAATAATGAATAATGAATAATGAATAATGAATAATGAATAATGAATAATGAATAATGAATAATGAATAATGAATAATGAATAATGAATAATGAATAATGAATAATGAATAATGAATAATGAATAATGAATAATGAATAATGAATAATGAATAATGAATAATGAATAATGAATAATGAATGATGAATAATGAATAATGAATAATGAATAAACAAAACTCTAATTTAATTTTATATTAAATCTGTATTAATTATTGATTATATTTTCCCAATTAAATAAATTGTGTTACATATAAAGCCTCTGTCTGCTATCTGCTATCAGCAGTTTTCCATGCCCATTTGCCAATTTATATAATTATTTTATATGAACATCATCAGCAGGAGGAGCATAGTTAATAATCACAAAGTGCTCTATACAATTCACTTGATTTTCCAATACGGTTAAAAGCATTTTCAGATCGATTACATTTTCGGCTTTAATATGTGTGAAATTACGCAAATTGCGTCAATGTTTTAAGTGCAAAATCATTTTGTGCATTTAAAACACACACAAAAAAAGGGGCGTGGGCGTGGGCGACAGCAGGTGGAGTCCACCTCCCGAGCTGGCGCGGCAGCCAACTTGTCATTCATCAAACTTTTTCAATAAAACTTTTGCGCTGCTCATCGCTGGCCAAAAAAAAAAAAAAAAAAACAGAAAAAGCGGCCAAAACCAAACGAAGCTGCAAATCCGACGCTCATTTCGTTGTAGCCAAAAGTCAAAATCTGATCCTGTTGGCCAAGTGAATTGAAATTTGTCTAGATTGAGCTGGAGCCACGTTCGTGTGACTGTGGCTGTCCTTTCAGCGATTCTGATTGGATTAAGTCTATGCAAAAGTTTTTCGCAAATCCGTAGAATGTCAGACCCCGCGTGCTTCAATTCCATATCTGCCTGAGAGCGAGGTGTCCCGCCAGACATCTCCACTCTTGCCAATAAACAATTCACCTGATATTTTGGCTGACTTGTCGAAGAGCTTGAAAGCCCAGCCATAGCACGTGAATTCACGTAAGCCTAAATTCCTTTGGCCAATGACTTGGATAAAGATAATCTCTCATAGATAACTGATAATACACAGTGATATGCTACCCTGTAGACTTTAATTTGTATTGTATTGATTGGCTTAACAGAACCTTTCTGATATCATAGAAGAATCTACTCGACTTATAATTCTAGATATGTTATCGAATAGACCAGAAAGCAAGAGTTAAAGGATTGTATGATCTAATACCCTGTAATTATGATTTATATAGTTGCAGTTAAGCTTAACAGAGCCTACATTGAAATTTGCCATCATCATAGAAGAATCTAACCCAAATCGATATATATTAATTTGTTATCGAATGACCTATGAATGATTTCAGTGAATGTTAGGCTAAAGAGAGGATGCGACGGACAGTTTAATCGGCATGTGCAACGGCACTGCATGATAACAAGGCTGAGTTAATAACAAATTGAGACCAGTTAGTGGCAGTGGCACAGATCGGGTTGATCTGGCGAGGGGTAGCGCACGGGCAAGGGATACAAATCGCTTACGCTTGGAGATGCAGCCCCAGGCCACGAGCAGCTCGATCAAAGCTAAACAAGTTCCATGGAAAAAGTAAAGAGAGAGAGAGAGAGAGAGAGAAAGTAAAGAAAATGTTGGCACAAAACTCAAGATCAAATGAATGTTGTTGTTGGGTCTTGGATATTGTACAAGTACGACATAGTTGGCTCCACTGTGCTTACCATTCTGTGCGTCGCTGCCCTGGAACAGGTTGCGCAGATAGCTGATCAGGCGTCGATGCAGTGGCCGATGGCGATGGCGCGAGGACTTGCGCAGCGAGGACGACGACTCCTGGCCACCGTCGCCCTGCTCAACGTCGTCCACGTCGACCGCCTCCTTGCCGCATTGCGTGGCATCCACAATGATCTCAATGCTGCGCTGTGTGCTGGACTTTTTGAGAACGACGCCACCGGTGCCGGCAGCAGTGCCACCAACACCACCACCTCCACCGCCACCACCACCGCCACCACCACCGCTGTTAAATGCCGCCAGGGCGCTGCTGCTGCTGCCAGCTCCCGCGCTGGTGGCAATCGTGCCGATGAGCGCATCCGTCGCCAGGTTGCCCGTGCCCGCGATGCTGCTCACGACATTCTCGCGCGAGCTGTGCGCCGGCTGGTGTTGTATGATGCGGCCGTGCTGGCCCATGTTGCTGGGCAGCTGGCGTCCCGCTTGCCCCCCGCCAGCGCCGCCGCCGCCGGGCAGCTCGTTCACTGTGCCATTGCTGTGACTGCCCCGATATATGAGCTCCGTTTCGTTGGACACCTGGCGCAGGGCATGCAGTCCCAGGCCCGTATGCGAGGCGCTGCTGGCCATGCCCCCAGCCCCAGAGGCTGACCCACCACCGCCAGCAGAGCCGCCGCTGCCATTGAGCCCCGTGTAGTAGGCGCTGTTCGGACGTTGCGTATGCTGCACCTGTGGCCCGGCCATTGCGCGCTGCTCGCTCTTCGCAGCGGTTCTTCGGGGGCGGGTCGGCGGCTGACTGGTTGAGCGGTTGACCGGTTGAGCGGTTGACCGGTTGAGCGGTTGAGCGGATGAGCGGTTGGCCGCGTCTCTAGTTACGTGTTAAGCGCCAGTCGTTTCGGGTTAGTAGTTTTAGTTGCATTGCGTTCATTTTTGGTTAATTACATTTTGCCCCACTGTGCGCTGGCCTCTCTCTTAGTTTAGACCCTGGCTGGGATTAGGCGTTAGTTTTAGCTCTTGCGCCTTGCAGTCGACAGTCGCTGCAGTCTTAACTTTAAATTCTCAACATCTGCACGGCGCCAAAGCAATGACAGCATTTGGGGGGAGAGAGAGAGAGAGAGAGAAAGACAAAATATCAGAAGCTTGTTAATCAAAATTCATATTCATTTGTTCACTTTGTTAACATTTTACAGCCAGCAGCAATGCATAGAGAGTCGGTATGTGCGTGTGTGTGTGAGGGTGTGCAGGTGTGCAGGTGTGTGTGCTCGAGTGTCGTGAAATTGCATTTACATATATTTCTATTGAGCCACAGCACTTCATCATAGATAATTATATAATTATTCATTTAGTTTAGTCAATATAAACATCAAATATATATATTTATCAAATGCTTGTCTTTTCATAATAATAATGCAAAATATTAAAAAAAATAATGCAAATTCAATACAATATAATAATAATATTTAATAAGTCTGGCTATGCAAAACCTCCCTACGTACTTATCAAAGCCATAGAAATTTTCCATTTGCCCAGTTCCCACTGGCCATAGCCAAAGAAGTGGACTCAGGACAACGCGCTTCTTCTTCGTTCCCGGAATCGAATATAAGGGGAGAGAGTATACGGAGAGCGAGTATAAGAAAAACGAGTATACGGAGAGCGAGTATCCGGGGAGCAGCAGCAAAGACTTTGTCAGTGGCGCCATTCAAGCAGACGACCAGCAACAGGGCAGCGTGACTACAGTGAGCACTGGCCATGAGTGCTTTATATCAGTCAGCAGCTCAATGCACGGCACAGAGTAGCTGCTTTCCATTTTGCATGCGACAAGTGCACAAAGAGCAAGGAAAGACAGAGCAGACCTTTTTTTTAGCCATAAAGATAAAACCTTTCTATTGTGTCAGAGTTCGTACCCGTTTAAGCTTACTTCAGCTGAGAGTTGATACAGGTAAGAATCAAACATCATTATGTATGTGTATGCATGCCTAATTGTGCTTTAACAAATACACACAAAGCTTGATGTAATAAGAAAATTTATTGAATAAATAATATTTCACACATGTACATATACATATACATATAATGCAGTCCAAGCGCAGTGGCTGCTACGTCAACTGCGCAGTTAGTAATGCAGACATGCAAACAGCACATGTGTGTATGCGTATACAGGCACTCGCATACACACATGCGCATACAAGCACACGCATACACACATGCGCATACATGCACACGCATACACACATGCGCATACATGCACACGCATACACATGCGCATACATGCACACGCATGTGTGCATCGAGCAGCCCGTAGGAGTAACTGCTAGTCGAGAGCAGTCTCGACTAGAGCACTCCCACGTGCATACTATGTATCTTGGTTAATGGTTATCTCACCTTTGTTATGCCAATTTTGGCAATAGAGCTATAGAACCACCGATGGGACCATCGACCATATTGATGGTGTCAACCATCTTTGGGAAAGCCGTCGAGTACCGTCTTTGTCGATGGTTCTCCAGCTCTACACCAAATGGCTCTAAACTATAACAAAGATGAAATAACCAACCAATCTACACCTTAGTGGAATATATTGATGTATTATTTCATATTTTATGTATTATTTCATATTTCGTTCTGGTTGCCGTCTTGCTCTGTGAAAGCTATAACCATTTGAGAATTCCAAGTCTGCTAAAAAGGAAATAGTGTTTAGAATTTGTGTAGCCTACTTTGATGCGATTGAAAATTATGATAGTGATGATTGGTTAGCTTTTTCCACCGAATTTTGAAACAGTACAATTCGAATGAGGAGAGGATTTAATCTTTAAGAGCTTGAATCGGCCATCCGCTTCCCTATTTTAAATATATATTGTATATATATATATATATAAAATCAGTTGATTTTTTCTACTCTCAATTCACTTACAAATTTGCCCACACATTATTTCGCTTAAAAAAAATAAAATAAATAAATAAAAACATCAATTGTTCAGCAATAATTTTTATTTAATTTCCATTTCTCAAAAATCCAAGCAAGCCCTGCTACAAAATTCCCACTCCAATTCCTAATGATGTAGATTATTTCGTAGTGTTTTCAGTGTTCGGCTCGAACAGTTATAAATTGTTGTTTTTTTTTTTTTTTCGTTTTCAATTTTTTATATTTTGTTGTCTCCTATCCGTTATTTGGCTTGCCTTACGAAAATGGAGAACGAGTGCGCCGACGACATGCCCTTCAATCCCTTCTACATCGGTCCACATCCCAGCCAGGCCTGCACAAGTTCAAAGCCCGCTGTGGAGAATGTGCGTCAATGCTCGCCGAATTGCACGGATACCAAAAGTCCGGCTGTCAATGCACCCGGACCTCACGCAAGCAGCAGTCAGGCAGGTGGGGGAAAAACACCGGCGACTCCTGCTGCTCCCTGTGCTCCCTATCCTTGCAACGATGTGCGGAAATAGGCAGCCGATGCGGATAGGCGTACAAATTGCGTATTTCTTCAAAATTCCAAATGTGCAATAAAACCCGAAATTGAAAACCATTTAGGAGCTGCCTTTTATTGTCTATGATTAAATGTACAAAGACTTGCTTCTAAGGGTTTCACAGCTAAGCAGCTGTTTAAGATCGTATTAGTCTTGGACTCCTATCTCTTGGTCCCCAGATCCTTAGAACTGTTTCCATAAAATGCATAGCTCTTCCAGCTCTACCAAGTGAGTTACTGTTGATTCTGTTTTAATAGATTTTATATACCAATGCCAATTTAGTTCTTTATTTATTTTTTAATTTAATATAGTTGAGCTGTGTGACATTTCAGCAAAACAAAAAAAATAAATAAATATAAATTATATTAAATAATTGCAAAATAAAATGTTCACAATATATCCTAAAGCAACTGCTTTAATATTTAATAGTTTTAATCAAAATTGCAACTCGCTGATTATTGTAATATTTATCTGCATATTGTATTATGCAATCAATTGTTTGACTGTCTTGGGCTTTTAACAGCAACAATCGGAGCTGATTTCGATTCGGCCAAGTCAAACTGATTTTGGATGCTCGCATTGCTGCAGCAACTGCAAGTTTAATGGCTTTGCTGTCGGCATCAGCAGCAGGAGCAGGAGCAGGAGCAGGAGTAACAGCATCAGCATCAGCATCAACATTCGACTGCTTGGCAAGTTTGAATTTTGCATTGGCATCGCATCGTGGCATTCTGTTGCGTATCTATCGAGCGTATTGCACTTGCAAATTGAATGAAGTACAAATTTATTATTTATTGATAGACTTATGCAAGTGCGCAGCGAACAGCAGAAATACGAGCAGCAGCATCTTATAAGTACTTATGTATGCATACACGCACACACTCACACACACACACACTGTGTACATACTATTTCCGCGTGTGTGTGTGTGTGTGCTTTGTGCAGCTCGTCACTTGGCTGAATTGCTAAACGAAGCTGACTTCTTTGACAGCACTGGCAGCAGTGGCAGCAGCTGCACACCTGGTGCCACCTGTATGACCTTGGGCCTTGCCAACTGCAACTGCAAGCCCACACGCCCTCGGCCCCGCCCACACGCCCACATGCTCCGCCCGGCCGTTTACAAAATGATTTATGCATTTCAACCATTTGTTGTCGACTTTGCGCACGAAAAACAGGAACCAACAACGTTTAATGTGATTTTCTTGTTAAATGGAAACGCTGGAGCAGGTGGTGAAAAGTGCGGAGCTTTTCCTGGAAAGCGCTTTTCACGCGCTTCGCTGTTTTCTGTCACTTTTCATTTCTCAACAAATTGTCTGCACTTACGAACCCCTTTGTTAAGCACTTGTTCGCATTTCGTTCTCCTTCCCGCCTCCCCTCCCTCAACCAGTCGTCTATTGTGAACGGAACGAACGACTAAATGGATGGAAACGGGCTCATAGTTATCGTCCAATCGACTGACTATTTCTTCGCCAGCAACCAAGCCCAGCCCCGCTACGATCAAGGTCGATCGCATTGCATTCAATGGATTTCGAATGGATTTTAAAGCTTGAGTTTGTAATACATTAACAAAGCTCACATCTCTTGAAGAGTCAGAGACGATTCATAGTATCGTGGGGAGCTGCGAACTCTGCTAGCAGACAGACTCGACACGATCATGCAGGAGTGCTTCCAAATGGCACTAAATCTATCGATAACTTAAGCGGCTGACAAAGTGTTGTTATCGGACTTGACTGGGTTATCGATAATTCAAGCAGTAGTGCAAATGTTTTAAGCAGCTACTGAACTAAATTTTTATCGATATCGTTGAAAGTGTAAAACTTTCGTTCAGTAGCTGCTTAAGACATTTGCACTGCTGCTTGAGTTATCGATAACGCTTAGACGGCATATCGACTATATTTATGAGCAAATAAATATTCTTTACGTGGCTATCGATCTAAAATTCGTAAGTTATCGATAACTTTAGCAGCTGCTACTTCGCCAAAAGTATGCATTTTTCTTAGTTATCGCTACTTCAAGCAGCTACAGTTATCGAAAGAGTTATACAATTTCGTGGGATATCGATAATATAAGCAACTGCTGAGCTGTAGCTATCGAAAAATGTGTATCCTCTCTTTGATTACCGATAGCTTTAGTAGCTGAGGCGCTATAGTTTGCTTAATTTCGATAACTATAGTTATCGAGCAAGGAGAGTCGCCTATGCATGCGCAGCTATTTCTCTTCAAATCAAAATGAAGCTCTACGCTGTCCTATTCCCTCGTTTCGTTACATAACCATATATTTGAGCTGGATAAACTATTTCAGTTATATTATATTTATTTGAAATGGATATGGAAATATCATTTGCTATGCAGGTGCATTGATTTCACCTTTGAAAATTGTCAACAAATCAAATTTGAGAACATAATTTATTGGCATGTCGGAAAGGAGGTCGGAATGGAGGAGGTTGCCGAGTGAAGTGAATAAAAACAATGCATAAATATCTATTAAAATTGGATTGAAATAAATTATAGTTTACATAACGACAGCAGCGGCGGCAGTGGCATCAATAGGTGTGGGACTGGAGGTAATAATAATGTGACAGCAGAGGTTAATGGCAGAAAGGAGGAGGGGGCTGAGTGGGTGCTGGACTATATAGGCCACAGGCAAGACGTTGAGCTGTTGAAGGTCAGCTATAGCTCTCCAGCTAAGCTGGGGCGAGCAGTGGAGTGCAAGGCAAACACTTCGATAGGGAAAGGCAAAATCAACTTGACGTGAACAGAGGAAATTAAGTGCAAGGCAGCGTATCAGAGAGGGCGACGAGCAACTGACGAGTGACGACTGCCGCTGCTGCTGCTGCTCCTTCTCCTCCAGCTGCTGCTGTATAAAATGTCGAGGACAACAAAAGGACTCGCATACTTAGACGCACTTGAGCATGTGAAAAGAAAAGAAAGCAAATCGCTAGGAAATGAAGCTGAAATTTATTATAACAATACGGCGTAATCGTGTGCGCCGCCGGGCTGCACTTGCCTTCGCTCCGCCGGATGGCCGATAAACGGATATGCCTTTCAAATAAATAAATCACAAAAATAAAGGTAAACGCAGGCGCAAGCCAGCGCCAGCTACAAATGATTATGATATGGCACATCAGGCCCGTCCGGCAAATAACAGCAGCTGCCAATTGGAGGCACGTAGCAGCAGCTATTTGAGTGCTTCGCTTGCACTTGTCAAACACGGCCACGTAGAGGGAATCTGAAGTGCACTTTGTCTGAGCGCGTTGTGGTTTGTCTCTCTGGTTTGCCGTCAAATAGACCAATCAAAAAAAAAAAAAAAGGAAAAAAAGAGGAAGAAGAATCAAAAGAAGACGTGCCACGACTTCACTCCCTCTCTCTCTCTATATATATATTTGTCTCTTGCTCGAAATATGCGCAATATTCAAACGGGAAGGTAAAAGGAAATTGGATTTTTGTTGACATTATTTTACAAATATCCGGGCGTGCAAATAGCTATAACAATGGCCGCACAGCTTTTCGTCTGCTTCTGATTCTGCTTTTTGCTTCCCCATCTGCTTATGGGCAGTTCTGGCCACACACACACACACACACACACACACTTATACACCTTCATTTATGCAATGAGTTATTTGCGAGAGCTGCTACTCAAGTACATCCGATTCAAAGTGGGAAAGCTCGAGCAGCATCTAAGGCTGCCTGGCCAATTTCAATAGAAATGCCAACCATTGTGTATGTGTGCCTGTGCGTGAGGGTGTGTGTGTGTGTGTGTGTGCTAGATGGCGGTAAACATATTTTGATTTTGCATAATAAATTGCTGTGCGCGCCGAGCGCAAGTCGACAGCCAAGAAGGCAACGTTTCGTACCAAACACAATCTGCTCCTTGAGCCACACGGATGCACTTTTCAAACCACTTCAGTAATACTTGGCTGCCCGAGCAGACACAGCTGTATACCCTTCGATTTTATAACATGTATTCAAGAGGGAAATTCATTTATAAATATGACTGCGGTTCCTTCAGAGAATTCAGTACGATATATGCAGTCAGCAGTTGGTATAACTGCTAATGATCATTATATATCTACTCGAGTCTCATTTATTATTTATTTTATATGTAGTCTTATCAAGTAATGTGCATTATATATCTGCCTAGGCCTCAACTCTTTTGGAGTTTCATATAGATCATCTATAATTCGACTATGTTTATGATCAAGCAGAAGAGGCGAACAGAGAATATTTATTCAGTATTTGAGTTAAGTTTTAATAGCTGATACTAGCTATAACTTTCGATTGCTGATGATATGACAGTCAATTCAGTTAATGATCATTACATAACAAAGTGTAAGTTAATCTATATTTGTTACTATATTTGTGAACAACTAGAGCAGTGGAATCAATTTTCAGTCATAAAACCAATTTTCGAAGTCTGTTCCCAGATATGACTTTCTGAGGCAGGCAGTCATATCTCTCATATGATATATGATACATATACATACATATATATATATATGATGATATATATATGACTATAACAGTTGATAATACATATAAGATGGCAGCTCTTTTCTATCACATATCATTTCATAGGAATTACTTCAAAGGCGCAATTTCAATTCCTTCAGCTATTCTCTCTCTATCTCACTGTATCTCTCTCTCTGTCTCACTCTCACTCTTTCCCTCTCTACATAAGAGCATTTGATCTTCGTTAGAGCTGCTTATTTTTCGCAATTTCCTCCTGCATTTGCCTAGCCTGGCTTGGCCTGCCCTGGCCTGGCATTGTTTATGCCTGAGAGATTGCACGAAATACCACTTAGTTTGCCGCTGCACGGGCAATGTAAACATATTCATATTTATGATTCCTTCTACTGTTTGCTGTCAACTGTGTAAGCCAATCAAATATACGTGTACGCTCTATTTGCAGAAGCAAAAACATCGACAGAGATATTTATTTTGTATGAATAAGTATATTCGAAATTTAAGGCCATAGCAATTGCAGTCGCTGCAAGCTCATTGGAATTCTTTTTGTCCATTTATTTATTTTCTAATTTTCTCTGGCAAAAACGAAATCAGAGCAACACCAGCATTTCAATGCTGACAGAGCATTTAATGTCAATTAAAGAACAGCAAACAGTTATTAGGAATTGCTGTGCCTGTGTTTGCCTTTTGTGCTGGGGCAAATATTTGGGAATTCATAGGAAATTTACTGTTGAGACCAGAGTCTATCGTTTATGACAGCCTGTCAGATTTGCACAAGACAAAGGATTAAGCACTGAAAATCGAATGAAACATGCCTTTGAGTTGGGGCTTAGGAATGTGTGGGATTGGGCTCGAGAGCGGGATGGAAAGAGGGAGAAGAAGCGGGGCGATGCTAGGCGGCTAATCGCATAATGACGATGAGCTTTGCTTGCTATTCAACATGCTCAAAGTTACAGGGTATACAATTCATGGAGACACACGAGAGTAGCCAAATAAGTGAAACTTCTGCTGCTTCTATTCAGTAATATAATCAAATTAAGAACAATTCGACCATGCTCAAAATAATTAGCCATAAATTATAAAGAGGATTGCTTTGGTATGAAGTGTTATATAAGCAAGGCATATACGATCATATAAGATCTATAACATGCTCTGCAGCTCTAGCAATCATTGGCTTTTCTTACACAAATTTTTGTTATATTACATAAAATAAAAAAAAGTTCTAATGGAAAGATAATATTTCAAACCAAATTAATTTCTTCATTCAAACATATAACACACACATACATGCTTACACACACGCATAAGCACGCGCTCTGCTGACTGCGCAGTTGGCTGTGCAGCGACTGCGCTTGGGCTGCACTTTGGCAAATTTAATTGTTGAGCAACTTTTCTTCTAGCTGAACTTTGCTAATCAAATTTGCAGTGTGTGATAATGACATTAATATGTGTGCAAGGCTCGAGTGTTTGAAATTGGGTTTATTAGCAATTATTTGTGAGAAAAGGGGAGGTATTCAAAATAATTATACTAATATGGGATCCAAAAGGGAATGGCTTCTGTGTAACTTCATCTAATTTAGGCAAACTTTTGGTACATGAATATCCCTTAAAAATATATTTATATATAGATTTAAAAAAAAAATATATTTAATATAAAAATAAATATATTCTATATTTATTTTCAATATAATAATTTTTTTTAAGTATTAAGTATAAATAATATTTGATGCATATATTAAAAACATAATATAAAATGTGTACATATTTAAATACTTAAATTAATATTTTGTAAATTTCTATAAAATCCAAATCATTTTTTTTTAATTTTTATATTTTTTATATTTATTTTAAATAAAATAACATTTTCTATATAAATATTTAACATAAGCAGTAATAAATAATATTCAATAAATACGTTACTTTAGTTAAATATTAAAATAAAGTAATATACTTATTCTAATACTTAATTTATAATTTAAAAATCTCTAAAATATATAAACAGTTCTATTTAATATTTAAATAAATGTATATTATTTTTAATTATATAAACATATAGAAATATAGGCTTCAAAATGATAAAAATATGATTTGATGCAAATATAAAACTTCTATAAATTATAAATTTTTATTTATGTACTTCATTTATATTTTTTAATAATAACTTAGTATATACGTATTAAATATTTGTATTTATATCTATTTATATTTAATATTTCTATATAACTTAAATATATGTAGCCAAGACTTGGCAGAGTCAAGCCAAACACAAATCGAAGTGCACAAGTTTGGCTTGAAAAACAATTGAAATTTGATTATCTCTACGCTGGGTTCGATGCTTCGCCCCAGCTATGCCCTGCCAGCTGTCAACAGCAACTAAATAAATGTGACTTTGCTCAGAGGAGCAACGCACAGGACATGCATGACGGAGAGCGAGAGAGAGGGAGAGAGAGGCAGCGGGGTGCATCATCTTGCTGCACGTGAGCTGCTGCAATCTGTATGACACTTTGGTAAAACGACCACGCCCCCAGCTAGAAGGGGCTGCCGCAGCTGCCTTTTATCACATTTCTGTGCGCCGCGTTTTTCGTCCATTTCTATTTTTATTTAAAGCGCAACTTGCCTGGCCAATGGAGCAGTCGTCGCTCACCTGGGCCAGGACCAGCCAGGTGCACTAGTGCTAACCTCGCATTTATGAATTCGCACGTGTGCCGAAGCGCACGAGTATCTCTTTGGGCAACAAGAATAAAAATACCAAAAACAGTAAAACGCTGAAAAGGAAAAGAAAAGAAAACACAGAGTGAAAACTCTCGAGTGGGGTTTCGCTTTCAAGTGAGCGACTGTTTGTTCACTTCTCTACGTGATGCTGTTTAAGTGTGTGCAATGACTTTCTCTCTCTGTGTTTGTCCGTGTGTGTGTGTGTGTGTGTGCACGTGTCTCTCCGAGCTTGACATGAAAAAATAACATTTATTGTGCGAGCTGTGTTTAGGTTGACTTGAATCGAAATGAATTTCATGCCATTGTCGATTTCTTCTCGCGCCCAACTAAGACTCGCTTGATTTCTCTTGGAGCGCCCTCAAACTAAACATTTGGAAATACATACAATACATACATACGTTGTGGCATCTGCACTCTGAGGCTGAGCTGAGCTGGGGGCTAAGTATGCTCAGGTGTTTAGCAGCCGGAAATAGCACTCGGCTGCAATAGCTTTTAATCTTAAATGAAGTGGGCTTAGCTATCGCATGCATTACATTTCGAACAGCAGCAGCTGAGAAGGCTCTCGTTTGTTTTTAGCCAGATTAACATAAAAGCTTAGAGTTGTGGCATTGTCAATGCAATCAGGGGATTACAGCTAAAGTACACCTGTATGTGTGTAAACATCTATAAGTAGATGAGTGAGTGTATGAGTGTGTGTGCGTAAGACTTAGGGCAAAGTAGACTGGAGAGCACACGCCTCATAGTTAACAAGTTTCAGTTGCTTCTTTCATCTCCATGTGTCTGAGGGTGGAGGAGGGGGAGAGTGCGGAAGAGCTACCTCAATTTCGCCTTTGGCCAGCTTCGGCCTGGCTATTTGTCCGTCCATCCGCCCGTCCGTTTGTTCTACCTGGCTGCCATTCATTGTCAGAGAGACATCAGGTGCAAAGCATTTTCTATTTTCACAACTTTTCCTTAGTATAATTAATTCAAATGCTTTCATAAAGGCAAGCACAGCATTTCCGCCAGCCGTTGGCTTCCACTGCTGCTAATGTGCGCAGCTGTGTTATCGTTTATATGGTATTTATTTTTCCGTTCCTTTGCTTTTGTATTTTCTTCTGCTACTTCTAAACGGCTGCTACCTGCCCTGCTACCTGTACATGGCTTTAAGCATAGAATTTACTGACTTCTTCTGGCCAATAGCTAACAGCGGTTACACAACAGCAACAACAGCAATTAACGAACAGCCTGAGACTGAATCAAGCCAACCGCAAGCCGATGCTAAGCCATTCGATCTACTAGCTCTGGCTGTGGCCAATGCCATTGCTCCTCTCATTAGTATGCATTGATAGTTGCTCGGCCTATCGGCTGGCTAATGTAATTGAAAGGGATATAAAAATTAATTTACGACCTTTGCACGCGCACCGATTGCAGCAGCAGCAGCAAAATAAAAAAAAAAGGTGATTATATTTTGTTCAAGCTGCGAACACGGTGCGTATGCGTAATGCATAAGGACTCTCAGCGCTGAGCTGCTCCAGCTACAAGGAATCCATGTTGAATATAATGAATGTTTTAACATGACAGATTCTTATTTTGAGAGGCATTTCAGCAAGTTGTTAACAATATTAAATTAAACTTCTATTTTTAGATATATAAATAGAGCACAATTCATTTATGCCGAGTGCTGGAACATTTCTGTAAGTCTATGTACGTATATTTATGTATATAAGTATTGTTATACCCTGCACGAGGTGAAAATGCTATGAGGTATATGCTTTATTAGTGCATACATACTATAAAGTAAAAGTAAAGTAAAGGAAATATAAGGAGGCAGAGATAAGAGCTAGAGACAGGAGCTAAAGATAGAAGATAGAAACAAGAATTACAAGCTATAAATTAGAATTGTTAGCTCGGCGAATTGAAATGATTTTATTTTATCGATAGCTCGATAAATCTATATTTTAACTTTGTTTTCTAAGCGCAACTAAAAATTGTAGATTTATCGTCTTTTTTCGTTTATTAACGTATATATTCTAGGTTTTTTTCTTTTTTTAATTTTGAGTAGCTTTGCTTAGTGCCAATCTCACCACATAATTGCGAGCTAAACCCAATTTCAAACGCTGGAGACTTGCACACATATGAATGTCATTATCACACACTGCAAATTTGATTAGCAAAGTTCAGCTAGAAGAAAAGTTGCTCAACAATTAAATTTGCCAAAGTGCAGCCCAAGCGCAGTCGCTGCACAGCTAACTGCGCAGTCAGTGCGTATGCATGTGTGTGTGTGTGTGTAGTTATTATCTTGCTATCAGCTGTCTGCAGAACTCAGGGTATTTCCTAGTCGAGCAGTGCCCAGTCCAGGCCAGCTCTCTTACCCGATTTGTACACGCTCTTCAAACATAATTGAGCTGCTTCTATTTATAGCACGTCCACGTTGGTTCGTTGCCCCGTGCTTAGCTTTTCCGCTTGTCGGTGCTTTAAAATAGACAAAAAACAATGAAAAAAAAGGAGCAAAAAAAAAACTCGTAGGAAAAGAGGAGGAAAAACAACCGAAATCAGATCCTGGCGCCAGCTAGCATTCGTTGCTGCTGCCGCTGCTGCTCTTCAATTCCCAGCTCAAGTGTTTCTCCAGAAATTGAATTAAATTTGTGTATGAATAAAATACAAAAAAAAAAAAAGAGAGAGAGAAGAGAGAAGAAGTCAAGCGAGAAGACAACGATATTTGAATACCCTAACGGAAGTTCAGTCCATATGTCTGTGAGTCTCATTTGCCAAAGCATTTGCTGGTCCATCTCTGGCCAGGCCAGTGCGATTGTTTATCTGTGTATATTGATGCTCCTCTCGTTTGTTTGCCACATCCTCCATGCTGCATGAACCATGACCCGCCTGTGAGTGTGTGTGAATAAAAAAGGTTGGCTCGCTGTCGCCAATGAGCAGATGAGCAGGTCGTTGAGCAAAATCAAAATAGCACAAAATGAAAATGAAAATGAAATTGAAGTTGGCCGAGTGCTATGAAATCAACAACAACAACAGCGCGGGGCATAGGGTTACGGCAGCGCCAGGCGAATATAAAGCACTAGAGACGAGTGGAGGAATGCTGCAGTCCAGTCCAGTCCCTAGGCCCACACCCAGAGCCCGAGCCCGACACAGACCCATTCCAGCTCCGGCCCAGTTGGGCGCAACGTGTTGCTGACAGTGCGCGGCAGCGAGTGGGGAGGGGGGGGGATGGCAGTGTGGGACTTGTCGTTGACAGCATTGACGCTGGCTGGCGATGATGGCGATGACCATGAAATGATAATGATGTTCATAATGATGCCGGCGATGGCCATAATGATGATGTTGTGACTCTGGCACCACCGCCTCGCTCAGCCTCAGTGCGACGCTGGCAATTTGAATGATGCTAAACTGTTGTTGGCGTCGCCATTGCTGCTGTTGCTGTTGCTGTTGCTGTTGCTGCTGTTGAGTTTTATTGCCGCTGGCTCACATATTTTGCTGGCAATGGCTCCTCAAAATGAAAACATGAAACCAAATTAAGAAGAACACGAGACCTAAACGGAGACAGAGACGAGGATGCTGCCGCTGCTGCTGCTGCTGCTGCTGCTGCTGCTGCTGCTGCTGGAGCCATGGCCGGGACCGGAAATGGAGACAGAGACATGGCATAAGCCCGGACCCGGAAGCGCCCGGCGGTAGGCCTCAAGATGCCGCTGCTAATGATAGCATACAACGCAGCCCATCATGCAGATGAATATTCACACATACATGTATACATGTGTGCGTGTGCGTGTGTGTGTATCTACGACCAGTTGCTATGCCAAAAGGCTCTAGCTGCGTCTGTGGCCATTAAGCAGCAGCGCTGCCGCCGCCAATGTCCGTCCGTCCGGCTGATGTCATTCCGTGCGTTGATGGATTTGAGTAATTTCTTTATGCCGCTTGCTATTTGGGCCACTGCCGCAACATAAATTGAAGCTGGATTTAATTACGGCCAGCCTCGCACAGTGGCACCAGAGCGCACATAAAGTGAGCAGAGCAGAAAAAAAAAACAAATAGAAGAAATTGCTGAATTTCCCTTTGGACAAACACTTGAATATCATAATTTCAATCAATCTGATTTCCATTTAAGTTCCTCCCTTTGCATTGCTCGACACTAAACATTCGCCTCTTCTTCTTCTTCTTCTTCTACTGCTGCTGTCTGTCTGTCTGTCTGTCCCATGTGCGAGAATGCTTTAAATATTTTTGCATTAATTCGTGGCATACGTGGCATTGCCACAAGTCCGGATACGGGGTCTGAAGCTCGAGCTCTGCTGCCTCGACAATTATTCAAGTCATGCAGATTCGCTCCCCAGCCGCCAGGTGGCGTCCCCGTGCTAATGTGTGTCATGACCTTACGAACCAGTCACAAATTGTAATTTCTAATTTCAGAGACGCTTTCGTTGTCGTTCACTGCTGCTGCTGCTGCTGCTGCTGCTCCTCCTCCTGCTGCTGGCACAAAGCGTTGCACGGCATTTATTAAAATCGCATTTCAGCTCGCACGGCTTGCAGATTTTCATTTCTATGCTCTACTTGAGCAGGGGCATTAGAATTCTGTGAGCGAATATGTAAGTGGAAGATGTTTGTGAATTTATAAAATATATACACATTCTCGATCAGCAGTTGAACACATACATATATACACAATATATATAGCGCCTGAATATTAAGGAGACGTCCGAAAGTCCAGAACTGTCTGTGGTTCTTTGTGCTGATCTTCATGCTGATGGAAACACTCAGATTATAATTTACTTGAATAATTAGCCATAGCTACATAATAGAACAGATATATGCTATAGTATATCATATTTGACCTATTTTTCACAGCAGTAATCTAACATTTGGCTGCCCTCAATCTGAAGCAGAAGCATATTGAATCTTCGTCTAGTCATAATTTACTTTTCTATTTGGATTTCTTTTTTGGTTCGGTTATGCTCACTTGGAATTTTATTTTTCCTATTTGTTTTTTTTAGGTTTCCCTCTATTTTTTATTTTTGTGGGTCAAAGGTAGACGTAATTAGATGCGAAGCGTGTCTTTAATTGGCAGCAGGTGCTAATCGATGGGCAATGCGGCTCATAAACTCGACCCGATAAGCACTTCACGCAAACATGAAGCATTTCTTGGCTTGAACGACAATTTGCAGTTGTCACGTTTTGCACCTTGGTCACTTAATTACTTAATTGGCTATTAGCTAATGGCAACGGTGACTGATGGGCGTGGCACACACGCACACAAACAAGCAAACACGCTCTAAAGTGCAACCGCGGCCTAATTAAAAACTTAACTCAACTCGTACAAATTGCTTGCATTTTGCATATGCTTCGAATGGCCATGTTGCATGTTGCATGTAGAATGTGGCATGTGGCATGCGGCATGTTGCACTTGGGTGCATGTTATGCTCGCATCACATGCCACAAATACGCCGCACAGCCACAGAAGCGATAAATTTAATGCAGCCGCAGCAATCAGTTATCAGCTCCATCAACTCCAGTTGCTCTATGCTCTAAAAGCCGACTTAACAAATATTAAAGCAAGCCTGTATATCCTGCTAGAGGCATAGTTGCTATGTTATAAATACTTGTTTAATATAGTATAATTATATATGATTTCGTTCGACTGAGCGTATACGTAATATTTGCCCATAGTTTGATGAGAACATAATCAGATTTCATTTGATTTGATTTGATTTAATTAAGTCTTTAGTCTTTAGTCTTTAGTCTTTAGTCTTTAGTCTTTAGTCTTTAGTCTTTAGTCTTTAGTCTTTAGTCTTTAGTCTTTAGTCTTTAGTCTTTAGTCTTTAGTCTTTAGTCTTTAGTCTTTAGTCTTTAGTCTTTAGTCTTTAGTCTTTAGTCTTTAGTCTTTAGTCTTTAGTCTTTAGTCTTTAGTCTTTAGTCTTTAGTCTTTAGTCTTTAGTCTTTAGTCTTTAGTCTTTAGTCTTTAGTCTTTAGTCTTTAGTCTTTAGTCTTTAGTCTTTAGTCTTTAGTCTTTAGTCTTTAGTCTTTAGTCTTTAGTCTTTAGTCTTTAGTCTTTAGTCTTTAGTCTTTAGTCTTTAGTCTTTAGTCTTTAGTCTTTAGTCTTTAGTCTTTAGTCTTTAGTCTTTAGTCTTTAGTCTTTAGTCTTTAGTCTTTAGTCTTTAGTCTTTAGTCTTTAGTCTTTAGTCTTTAGTCTTTAGTCTTTAGTCTTTAGTCTTTAGTCTTTAGTCTTTAGTCTTTAGTCTTTAGTCTTTAGTCTTTAGTCTTTAGTCTTTAGTCTTGAGTCTTTAGTCTTTAGTCTTTAGTCTTTAGTCTTTAGTCTTTAGTCTTTAGTCTTGAGTCTTTAGTCTTTAGTCTTTAGTCTTTAGTCTTTAGTCTTTAGTCTTTAGTCTTTAGTCTTTAGTCTTTAGTCTTTAGTCTTTAGTCTTTAGTCTTTAGTCTTTAGTCTTTAGTCTTTAGTCTTTAGTCTTTAGTCTTTAGTCTTTAGTCTTTAGTCTTTAGTCTTTAGTCTTTAGTCTTTAGTCTTTAGTCTTTAGTCTTTAGTCTTTAGTCTTTAGTCTTTAGTCTTTAGTCTTTAGTCTTTAGTCTTTAGTCTTTAGTCTTTAGTCTTTAGTCTTTAGTCTTTAGTCTTTAGTCTTTAGTCTTTAGTCTTTAGTCTTTAGTCTTTAGTCTTTAGTCTTTAGTCTTTAGTCTTTAGTCTTTAGTCTTTAGTCTTTAGTCTTTAGTCTTTAGTCTTTAGTCTTTAGTCTTTAGTCTTTAGTCTTTAGTCTTTAGTCTTTAGTCTTTAGTCTTTAGTCTTTAGTCTTTAGTCTTTAGTCTTTAGTCTTTAGTCTTTAGTCTTTAGTCTTTAGTCTTTAGTCTTTAGTCTTTAGTCTTTAGTCTTTAGTCTTTAGTCTTTAGTCTTTAGTCTTTAGTCTTTAGTCTTTAGTCTTTAGTCTTTAGTCTTTAGTCTTTAGTCTTTAGTCTTTAGTCTTTAGTCTTTAGTCTTTAGTCTTTAGTCTTTAGTCTTTAGTCTTTAGTCTTTAGTCTTTAGTCTTTAGTCTTTAGTCTTTAGTCTTTAGTCTTTAGTCTTTAGTCTTTAGTCTTTAGTCTTTAGTCTTTAGTCTTTAGTCTTTAGTCTTTAGTCTTTAGTCTTTAGTCTTTAGTCTTTAGTCTTTAGTCTTTAGTCTTTAGTCTTTAGTCTTTAGTCCCTAGCCTCTGTTTCATGCTGAATTCCTTATGAAATGCTACTGTATAAATTGCAATCGATGTCGAAATTTGATGGCTTCGACAATGGATCTGATTGCCAAGCGAAACAACTGCAATTGAGCCGGGCAATGGGAAAATGTCGACGAAGGGTTAAGCTAACAAATTGAAAAACTGTTTGTGTCTGCGCTGCGAGTCCAATGAACGGTGCACCACTGATAGCGGGTAGCAGATAGCGGATAACGGATAGCTGAAGGACGCCCCGCCTGGCGGTGTCTCCTGTTGAGTGCTCGGTGCGCGCTCGTTTATTAACTGCAGCTGAGGCAGGTCCGGCGAGCGAAGGCAACGACTTGCTGAACGCTTAAATATTTTTTAATGGATCGCTTTCAATTAGCTGGCAGCAAAAGGGAGAAGCTGCAGCCAGCGTCAGGCAGGCATGAATCAATGTGGCAGAGACATTTAACTTACTCCAGCCAGAAGCACTTTAATATATATATAAGCGAGCTGCCTCTCTCTCTCTCTCTCTCCCTGTCTTGCTCTCTATATATAATGAAATGCCAATTAGCTGACATCGCCATGGCCCTGCTACTGCCTGCTACTGGCCACACATAGCCATGATAAACAATAAGCCCAATAACAATGTGGCCAACAAAATAGACGATACCTAATTAGCTCGGCCAAGCTGCATGAGCGGCGACCAGTTGTCCTTGCCACATGTCGGTTGGCCTTCGTCCAAGTGAATTTGCTTTCTTAGTGCTATGTCTGTGTGTGCGTGTGTGTGTGTGTGTATGTGTGTGTGAGCTGCGCTTCGATTCGCACACATTTCTGGCTCATTGATTGCGACAATGCCCCGAACAAAGCCAGCAAAGTGTCAACTTTTGGAATTGATAGTTACAAATACCAACACATGAATGACTTTTGGCCATTCCCCAATTTTGACACCCCGCACACACACACTCACACACACACACATGCTCACACAGCTGCAACAGTTTTTATATAATAGATAGCAGCAACAACACAGCTCTCACTTAAGATGAAAAAGAAACTATGTATATAAATGAGTATGGCCAGCGTATCGATGACACTATCGAAAAGTTATCGATCGCCATTACTAAGTGCTGACAAGACTCGAGGGCTGAGATGAGTTCCGCGTTAAAGACGACCAGTATGAGGTTCTCTTGCATACAGCAAGAGCTCCACTCCGTCGGACTTTAAACTTATTTACAAAGCGCCCAAATAACAGTTCAGATTTTTATTTCTTACGCTCTCTTCGCGAAATCAACCCGAACAAACTTCAGTCATTTTCGTTATTTTTTTCTGCTGAACTTATTGAGTTGAACTATTCGTGAGACGGTCTCTTAGTGAACACCGCTCGCACAATTAAATAATGAGTAAGAATGAGCACATCAGTCACATACACTCACTCAATTCACGTACAGCTGCGCTAATTAAAATATAATATAAGTGCGACAGAGCACTAAATGTTGGATCTAAGAGATCAGAGACTAAGTAATTGAATATCCACATCTACAGTACGAACCATAAATATATTTTTATAATAATAATATTATTTTTACATTTTTACAAAATATTAGCTTTACCATTAAATTTATTTATTTATATTTATTTATTTTTTATTTTTATTTATTTTTTTTATTTATTTTTTTTATTTATTTTTTTTTATTTATTTTTTTTTTATTTATTTTTGTTTTTTGTCCAACAGTACTGCTAATACTACTATGTTTTTTAAAATTATATATACAAATAAATTCAACCAAAAAAAATGCCTCATGCTTTTATTTGTTGGTTCTTTGAATCATTACTTTATTTTGTTTTCCTTTAATTTTTATATTTTGTTAAATATTGCTACTTTTGGTGACAAAATACTAAATACTACTAGAGACATCTTTTAGGGAGAGCTAATGGGTGACACCTTTTGAAAATATCTTTCTAGCTCGAATACAATTTTTGGTTACTTTATTTATTTATTTATCTATGGCGCAATTTGAAGGTTTTAGTTACATAATTTATGCATTACTTAATCGACTTTTCAGCACATAGGCTACACATGCTATTGAATATTTGTGAATTTAGAATACCAGGCAGACGGACAACGCTTAATCGTCTCGCCCTCTTTCAGCTTGTTACGAAAAAAACTTTTTTCCGACTTACTTAAACGCAAACTAAGACTTTCTCGCAATAGACTGCGCATAGAGTTAATCCCTGTGGAATTCGCAGCCTTTTAGCCAGCCCATATTATGATTGTTGCCTCTGTGTGTGTGTGTGTGTGTGTGTGTGTGTATGTGCTAATGCTAACGTAAATATATGTATATGCGCTGCTGCTGCTCCTTGCTTGTTCACAGCATCGACAGGACATGTGCTTTAGCGAATAATCGGCAATTGAATTATTCTGCATCAACAGTGCAAAGAGGCCGAAAGTAGAGCATCAGACGCCTCAGCTGAACGCCTTGTGCCATGCGTGCCTAGGCAGGGTCAGGTTTTTGCCAGCTTCAGCTTCAGTTCGAGAATAGCCTACGCAGGGTTTGGGCGCGTTTTAAGGGTTTATGTTCGGGTTTTTGGGTTTTTGCATTAATCAAGTGCTTAAATGCCTAATGCAGCAAGTCGATGGCATTGTTGGCGGTGCATGAAATCGGCTTTTCGGATGGGTGGGTGGCTGCGTGGTTGGCTAACGAGTAGTGACAACAGTCTATATACAAATACATCAAACAATTTGGCTTAAACAGCGGCTCATTTTAAATTAATTGCAGATGGAGAGCCACAGCAACTTGAATGAATAATTCGACTTTATTGATTTCCAGCCTTGCAGACACACACACATACATATACATACACATACATACACTCACAAAGCAAAGAGGCAAACAATTTACAACATGATACATTGCTCGTGTCTCTGCTCTGTATGCGTCTGTGTGTGTGTGTGTGTGTGCGTGTGTGTCTATGTTTTTGGGCTAATCCTCAGACGCATACCTACTAATACCCATTGGTATTTGAGACTAATGACAGAGATGAACAGAGCTTTGACGGGTGAATGGACGCCACGACACGAGTCAACAAAAACAGAGTCCAAGAAGAGCTCCAGCAGGAAGCGCACCACACACACACACACACAGAGAGAGTGTGTGTGTGTGAGCATTGGCAAATGAGGGATTAGAATTTGCGCAGTGGCCGTATTATTGATTACGGATCTGGGCTTTGGTGCCAGCATAGCGCGCCAAAGGCAATTAACTTCGAATTATGAATAAGAGAGCGATACAGCAGGCATCGGGCTGGCGCTTCCTTCGGCCCACTCGGGCGTATACGTGATGCTGACAGTTTCACAAATGTGCTCACATTTGTTTCGTCGCATTTCACACTTGGCCTTTCACAATTTTCGGCTGCATCTTGACATGGACAAGGCACATCACCCATCGTCCCCTCTCCCCCGCGGGCTGTTTGTCCAGTGGCAGGCGAGGTGTATTCGGCGCAGCAGCTCCTCCGGGACATCAGGCTTCCATGTAAATTATTTAAACTCTAAAGATGCGAGCATCGGGCAATTCCCGGCCCGGGGCACGTGCCGGCGCCACTAGGCCCAGGCCCAGGCCAGGTGCGAGGCGGGCATGGATGCGAACGTGTTGACGAGCCCGAATGAGTTGCCAACTCCAAGCAGCCAGAGCTGCTACTCCCATGCCCTTGCAGTCCACCTCTACAAGCTGGAGCCGAGGCTAAGGGTTGGCAACGGCATGAATATGCATAAAGCGTAAGGTGGTTTTCGCATGAATTAGTTATGAGGCCTATAACCGTCGTATTGCCAAGCCCGGCCAGGTCTGACGTCACAAAAGCTTTAATATAATTAAGCCAAACAAAACAAAGTAGGCAACTCAAGAAAAGAAAAGAAAAAAAAAATGGAGTCAAGCGGTCAAAAGGAAAAGACAGGGAAAACCCTCAGGCAGCATCCATTCCAGCACAAAGCAAAGGCAACGGGTAGAGCATCATATCATTTTTGATTTGTGATTTCTGCGTCTGTGCCAGCTAAGCACGACTTGCAAATACCCTAACTGATAAGCCGCAGCCTCTTGCTATGCAAATGAGCAAAAGTATTGTAACTTAATCAATTTTTACGACTCTCGAACTACTCTGGCCGGTAGCGCCCTATAAACGTGACTCAATACGAGCGAGCCAATGAATGTGATGTGAATATATATGCATAAATATATACGTATATAGATGTATGTGTATGCGACATGAATATGTGTCACTCTGTATGTGTATGTGTGTGGGGAATATGCAAAATGTTGTCATAAATACAACAGAAAAAGCTGAAAGCTAAAACAGACTGACAGAGAGAGAGAGAGAGAGAGAGGGGGGGAGGGAGAGACAGGCAGATAGACAGACAGACAGACAATCAGTTAGGCGACGGCAGTCGAGTTTTGCTGCTGAATGGCAAATTGCACTCAGCTACTATATATAGAGATACTCGACGAGAGAGAGAGAGAGAGAGAGAGAGAGAGAGAGAGGGAGAGATCTGCGTTCCACAGACAGAAAGTTTTGCCAATCAATAAGTTGCCATCGAATGTCCTCTGTATATGCTTAGTTTACAAATTATATACACATATGCATATGTATATACATAGGTATGTATGTATATATGTATGTATGTACGCTATATTTGCCTACATCGAAATTGCATATTCAGCTCAGCTTTTGTTATTATTATGATTATGTAATTGGATTTATTGTTTACTTGCCTCAATTTCTATGGAGCACTAATAAGTTATATGCGAAAATTACAGTTGACTTGATTACAAAGTTTCCCTCGGTCTGAAGTGCCAAGTCATATCAGAAGGTATTCATGTTCCTCCCACATAAAATGCAATTACAGGGTATGCTGATTGTGGGAAAATGTATGTAACAGGAGGAGCAGGAGACGGAGCACACCATATGAAGTGCAAATGTGTTGAGCTGAGTCGTATTAGCCTGTCAGCCGTCCGTCCGGCGGTTCATCTGTCCGTCCGTATGAGTACAGCAATCGCTTAGCTATTTCAAAAGTTATATACCCTATCATCTGATCACTTTTTTTTCGATACTTGATCCCATAATCGATATATTATCAATAAAAATCGATATTTTGACTTTGCGTTTAGGCTTAACTTTAGTAGCGTAATCCATTAGGATATACAGAGATTCTTTATAGTAGTTAGGGTTCAGCTCTACATATAATCTCTTAGGGTATTTACTAGACGGACTACTCGCGCCTAGAGCACTTTCTATTGAAAAACCTCCCCCCAATCCAAGTCATGCAACGTGACAACAAATTGAACTCGTCGCCAAAGAGCAAATGGATAACAAAAAAAAAAAAAAAAATACCATTCAATTTAGTCAATAATCTGTGTAATTGCTGCGTTGAGCCCGAGTGGATCATCGAGTGGCCCCGCATAGTGGATTCTGGCACTTCACACACTCGACTATGCAAGTTGGAGACATTTGGAATTGGAATTGGAATTTCGAATTTGAAATTTGGAATCGGCAACAGGCTCGTTGCTCATGCTCAATTGAACGACTAACGACTGCAAACGGAACGAAAATATGCAAATATTGCTCATACGCACTGTGGGGCCAGCTGGGGGGCGGCGACTGCTCTGGCCGTTGTTGTTGCTTAAAAGTCACGACTGTGACAAACACGTGACAAGCGCGTGACACGTTTGTGACAGCGCTGACAAATCAGCGCCGCGCAGCAGCACGGTGCCAAATCGTGAGGAATCCTGCTGCGAGTCCCTGACAAATGAAAGCGGAAGCAGGAGAGACGGAATGACAGGCTGAAGTTGAGGTTGAAGTTGGAGCTGGAGTTGAAGTTCTGTCTCGCAGGGGACCTAAATGGGCGGGTGACGGGGTCAGGGACGGTGCGCATACGTTTTACTTAACCCATTATTGACAGCTCCACGGGGGCGGAGGCGGGGGCGGGATCTGCCTGCTGCTAAATTTAAATGCGTTCGCAGCTCACGCCGCGCCACCCCCTGCCACCATGGGTAGGCGCACATTTTATTTTAATTAAATGCTGGAAACTTTTTCCTCCAGCCCAAATAGACCGAAGCGAACGGACCCGCCCTTCCAACTGAATGGGCGTGCGTGTGTGAGTAATTAGACAGGCAATAGCCCGATGTCGTCGGTGGCTTCTTAGCGCGCCCCGAAAAATTATTACCCGTCAAATGTGTCATAAATTTTTCTGGCCTGCCAGCGTGCCTCGACAGCCATTTTGGCAAACGAGAGAGCGGCGCCCGTTGCCCAGGGACCAGGTGAGTAACAGGCGCCGGCAGCGGGCGGATCGGGGAGTGGGGAGTGGCAGAGTGGGGAGGAGCATCGGAAGTCAATGGAGCGCCGTAAACTCCCTGGCGAGCAACTAAGACAAACGGCTGTGCGTTTTGCACCAAGTCAAAAAGCTCTCAAATTCAGCTCGACTAAATGTATATTTTTTGGTTTATTAATAAATGCAGAAAGAAGCCGCACTCCATAACGACTAAGTGTTGCCCTTTATGGCGATTCGCTGCGGGGAATATGAGCGGAGTAGAGAGTAAGAATATATACAACACTCACTGAGCTCTGGTATGCCACAGTCTAATCAGTCTTCGCTTGCCCCAGTTCCACGAATTTTCGTTTGAGCAACTCTTGTCAGATTCTCATGAACTTAAAGCATTCTCAATCTGATTTTCTCTGGTTATATTCTCTTATAAATACACATATATATTGTATACAAATATATATGTACAGCTTAGTATATATACTCACTCTCTCTCACTCTCACACACACACAAATGAACAAATTGTGTTGGTAATCTTATAAGCTCTAGCTGCCCCCACGCTTTTGCTCTAATTAGCTCTTTCTACTTCATATACCTCAATCGCCCTCTCTCTCTCTCTCTCTCTCTCTCACACACACACACACACACTATATTACTACTGTTAAGCTGCCGCGATTTTTCGTATAGCTTTAAGTCAATGCAAACAAATTTAAGACGAGTGGGCACAGTAAGCAAAGGCTTTGTCAGTGGCGCCATTCAAGCAGACGACCAGCAGCAACAAGGCAGCGTGACTACAGTGAGCACTGGCCATGAGTGATCTACTATATCAGACAGCAGCTCATTGCACGGTGCAGAGTATCTGCTAGTCGAGAGCAGTCTCGACTAGAGCACTCTTACGTGCATACAGCATACACACATGTGTATACATGCACACGCATACACACATGCGTATACATGCACACGCATGCATACATGCGCATACAAGCACACGCATACACACATGCGCATACATGCACACGCATGCATACATGCGCATACAAGCACACGCATGCATACATGCGCATACAAGCACAAGCATACACACATGCGTATACATGCACACGCATGTGTGCATCGAGCAGCCCGTAGGAGTAACTGCTAGTCGAGAGCAGTCTCGACTAGAGCACTCCCACGTGCATACTATGTATCTTGGTTAATGGTTATCTCACCTTTGTTATGCCAATTTTGGCAATAGAGCTATAGAACCACCGATGGGACCATCGACCATATTGATGGTGTCAACCATCTTTGGGAAAGCCGTCGAGTACCGTCTTTGTCGATGGTTCTCCAGCTCTACACCAAATGGCTCTAAACTATAACAAAGATGAAATAACCAACCAATCTACACCTTAGTGGAATATATTGATGTATTATTTCATATTTTATGTATTGTTTCATATTTCGTTCTGGTTGCCGTCTTACTCTGTGAAAGCTAGAACCATTTGAGAATTCCAAGTCTGCTAAAAAGGAAATAGTGTTTAGAATTTGTGTAGCCTACTTTGAGGCAAATTAAATTTATGATAGTGCAGGGACATGCACACAATAGGTCGCACTTTGGATAGCTTTTTCCAACGAATTGAATTGAAACAGTGCTATTCTAAAGAGGAGAGAGTATTCTGCTTTGGCAAATATACATATTTGGGCTTCATCGTTAAGAGTGTGAACTGGGAACTAAAGTAAATAGTGAGCTCCGAAATGTGCGCTGTTTGTGGTATATCCTAGTTGGACTAATGCCAACTATAGTTAATTTATAAAAAATTCACATTAAACTGATTCATTGCTATGTCTAACACTCTATAGCCTTAATACACTGTAAGTCGGCTGAGAACTTTAATGGATGAATTACGTTTGGGCTACATTCATTAAAGCTGTCCTATATATATATATTGTATACATATTCCCCATTAAGAGAAACAAGCGACTCGATATTCCACTTATCTCGCCTTTCATCCAGGTGCCGCTAAAGTGCACGCACAACTTTCGTTTAATTTTGTTTTTTTTTTTTTTTCTTCAGTTTTTTCATTTCAACAGAGTTAAATGTTAGAAAGACACTCAACATATTTAAATATAATTTATATATATATAAATCTATATATATGTATATACATATATACATATAAATATGGATTTCTTTACATTTGCTTCACATTTTATTAAATCTGCATGAAAAGGGACTGAAATAGCGTAAATGCCGTTGGACTTGTCTGCTGGGTAGCGTCTGTTGTTGTTGTCGTTGTTGTTGCTGGTTGTTGTTGTTGTTGTTGGCACAGTTGAAGCAACTGCCGCCGCATATGTGTCAACGACTTGGTCAACATTAAAAGCTTTGCGCCTCGTTCGGCGTGACCTCCTGCCGCGCCTTGCTCTCCAGCCAAGCAAGTGTATAAGTGTGCGTGTGTGCATAAGTGACTGAGCAAGTGTGCGTGTGCGTGTGCGTGTGTGTGTGCGAGTGCATGAGTGAGTGGATATCTTTGTGTGTGGCAGCCGTTGAGAGGTTTGCATAGGGTGAGGCACAAACTTTGTAAACTCGGCATGCTCGTTTAATCCTTTGCCGTAAGTAGCTGCCATAATATGTGAAATCCTTATGGAATTTAATAAGCTTACGCCGGCCAGCCCCACTCCCGTCTGCCGCCCATTCAAAGACTACATAAAGAACATTTTGCAGAGCCAAAGAAAAAAGTGTATATTCAAAATTAAATGAGTATTAGCTCAGCTGACGCTGCCAGCTAAGCCGAAGGACTTTTCTCTCTCTCTCTCTCTCTCTCTCTCTCTTTCGCTCTTTCTACTTTTTGACCGATTGCCGAAGCATGCAAAGCCACAAGCCCAGCACAGAGAGCACAAAAAACTTTGAGTTTTTAAACATAGATATCAAAAGTTGGTTTAGCCTTGCCCTAAAATATATTTCCATACTCAAATTTCTTGAACATAAATTGAAAAAAAAAAAAAAATAGAAAATAGAAAAAAAATCCCTGTTTTTTTACGTTTGCCAAGTTGGCATTGAATCGAAGTTTTTTGTCAGAGCTGCCGCTCAAGCTGATCTGCTTTAAGTGTAGACTGAAGAGATTTGGCTCCATTGCTGGCTCGCACCCAGCTTGAGGTGGAGGGAATAGAATAGGGCACAGGCGAGTTGCCCCAACAACTGGCGTTGCAAAACTTATGAAGAGTTTGGCAAAGAAACCAGCTGCACGTTTCGAGCTCTTCGAGTTTCACTCGAAGGAATGACAACAATTACTTATTTAATTTCTCTGTGTGCCCGCTGTGGGCTGGTCCTGCCTGCAGTTGATGTCCTGCCACTCAGGCAGGCCTTGAGCCCGCTCGGCCATCAGCGGCCGCTCAGCCACAGCGCGGCTGCTTTGGGCCGCTGCGAGCGCGTTGCTGTTAAATGTGGCCAATGGAAGTGCCACAGGGGCAGCGGGGGGGGGGGGGGGGGTCTGACTTGGCGGGAGGGAGAGCAGTCCAAAGTGTGGTACATGGCAATTGTTTAGCCCTTTGCACAAAAAGTTTTCTTATTTTCGCGCCTGCTGCTACATAGTTGTTCTTGATGTTGTTGTTGTTGTTGGTGGTGGTGTTGTTGTTGGTGTTGTTGTTGTTGTTTCTGTTGTTGTTGTTGTTGGTGTTGTTGTAGCTGCCTCTTGGGTGCTTTATTACAATTTAACTTTTCTTTTATTGCAGCGTTTTTGCCTTTGCGCTCGCCTGCGGCTAACCGAGTAACCAATACACAGCCGCCCCCCCCATGCACCCCCCTCGGGCCACAAGCGCCACGCCCCGAGCCAAACAAAGGTTCGCCATGCCGGATGCTGGCCGCAGACACTGACTGACTGGAACTTGGGTCTGATTATGTGCCATGCACGACTGTCTGTGTGTGTGTGTGTGTGTGTATGTGAATAGCAGCAACAGCTCGACTAAAGCTCATTTTTATGCTGCTTTCAGTTTCATTTTGCGCTTAAGATTTTCGACCCAAACATCGACATCGGCTCCGAATCAACCGGCAGCAACTGTCCATGCTCCAGCAGCAGCCTTAGCCTCGGCTACCGTCTCGGCCTCGGCCTCGGCGTCGGTCCCGTCTCCTGCTACGCCTCTGTCCCCCCTCTGGCCTTGTATGCACGTTAGGTATGTGTGTTATGGCTTTTCTTTTATTTTATATGTGTTTTACTTCATTTCACTGCTGATTGCTGCTCATACGCCCGCTGCCACCTACCTAGCGCATGGGCTCGAGCAGCGGGCGCGCGGGGCAGAGGAGCTGGCACAGCAGCCGCTGTATTTCCACTTCTTGGCTCATGCATATTTGAATGTCCCTTAAAGGCACTTCAGTTCTTTTGCTGGTTCCTCCCTATATTCCGCTCGCTGCTGTTTCCATTGTTGTTGCTGTTGTTGTTGTTGCTGTTGTTGCGGCTGCGCTTTGTGCGGGCAGTGCCGGCGGCTGCTTAGTGTGCCACACACACTACAGCCTCGTCTGCTCACACTCGCCTAACCACGCCTCCACCCCGCCCACCATCACCACCTCCAGCTGGCCCCTCTGCCGGGACGACCATCTAGCAGAATCATCATCAGAGTTGACGGCCGCCATTGCCGCAGTCGCCGACCTTAATGGTCAGATATCAGTGTGTGGGTGTGTGTGTGTGTGTGTGTTTATGTATATGCCTGGAAATGATTTCTTAAACTGCAATTCATGCTCTGCAATTGCGATGATGGCGCGTTTTTATTGCTCGACCTGCCCACACACATCCAAAGAAAGAAGAAGAAGAACAACAAAACAACAAAATTTAATCGAGTTTATCACATTATTTGGCCAGCCTCCAGCGAGTCCTGCTGTATAAAAGAAGCACTTAAGACGTGCTTATTAGGCTCTATTAGTAATAATTGCACTACTGAGTCAATTTAGGTATCTTGTGCAGATTTTCATATCATCATCAGCATCAGCATCAGCATCATCATTGGCATTGGCATCATTATTAGCCTTATCCCCTAATATTATGCTTAGCCGCAGGTAGAGCCAAGTCAGTTGACTTTCAGCTAAGCGCTCTGCTGGCCCATTCAGATATAACTGATCCACATCAAGATAAATGCAATGTGTAGTAAATGAATTAACAATTCCAAAGAGCCAAGAAACCGCTGAGGCCATTTCTAATCCATGACCAAATAGAAAATGAGTTCAAATGACTTTGCATAGAAATGGCCTGGCCACTAAATGAAACTAGGCACTTGCATCTGTAATCAACTCTCTGTGTGTGGCCTCTTCTTGACCTATCTATCACACACGCACACGCACACGCACACCCACGCGCACACACACATACACACTTGAATAAATGAAAATTGTGCACATTCATAGCGTGGCCGTAGACATTATGGATGTGGGCAGAAATTTGACTCGTCTGACCTTTTGCTTTTGCGGCCAACTCAATTTAAGACAGGCTAACCGCCTCTCTCTCTCTCTCTCTCCCGCGCTCTTGGCCAGCCAGAGGCCAGGATGGCAAATATTTTACGAAACAAATTGAGGAGGCAAGAGACGAAGTCAAACTTAAAGATAAACAGCAGACATAATACGCGTATACAATTGAGCGAGAGGGAAAGACAAAGAGAGAGAGAGAGAGAGAGAGAGAGAGAGAGAGAGTGAGGGGGAGCACGTGAGCGTGAGAGATATGGAAATATTTGCTATAATAAACAAATTTTTATGCCAAAATCACAAAAACAAGTCGAACGCAAACTTTGAGACCTGAAGACTCGCACCGGCAACGGCACCGGCACCGGCCACGCCCACAATCAAGCTTGACTGCTCCTGAGCACTCTCCCATCTAATCTCTATGGCGTGGCAGCGTCCAGCGACACAGCCGCCGAGACAGTCGAGATCAAAAGCTTTTGATAAACTCTAACAAAGCGCCCAAAGTATGCGCAAAATGCCGAGCAGCGCTGCGTGGGGCAACAACAACAGCAACAACAACAGCAACAGCAACAGCAACAGAAGAAAAGCAGGAAAATCGCACAATATTTAAACATTTTATGTTAGGCCGTCGTCCTCAACTGTCCCACACAATTGGGCCCACACCACCCACCCCCCTTCCGACCAGAGCCGGTGTGTGGCTTCATTTGGCGGCGCAGCTCATTTTGCGTTTTCATTCTTTTGGTCGTCGCACAGCCGACGGCGATTTCATTGTTTGCCTTTTTTGTATCTGGCGCTTTTATCTTGCCACTTTGGCATTGTTTTATGGGCCAGCACCAGCCGCCCCCAACAGCCCCTCACAGCCGCACAGCCACGCCCGCGCCCACACTGCCTGCCCCTTTAATTGCATTAAGCGCCTTAATAGATGACACAGCAATTTGCGCATTTCTTGTGTCAACTGTTAAGCAAATTATTGCGAAAATTGTGTAAACATAAATTACGAGTTAGCTTTAAAGGTAAACACGCACACGCACACGCACACACCCACCCACCCACACACACACACACACACAAACACTCATGCATTAAATAATACCTGGCCTTAACGTAGACCACATGAAAATAATTAAAATATTTAATATTAATAAACAGACAGCGGAAATCCTATCAATTGTATTCATCAATGCGTTTTCACAGAGTATATTGCTCAGATATGAGGGAACATATGATTATACGATCGGGGAATATATCATAATTTGATTAATAATTAATTTGGCATTCATTGTGGTATTTATAATGAACGTTTCGTTATTGGTTAATTATATAGTTAAAAGTCAAATTAATTAATTAAAAAAAAAACAATAATTTAATTTAATTTAAAAAAATCAAATAATTTCAGATGATATGTTTAAGCAGTCAAAAATTATAAATGAACAAATTTACCATTTAATTAACACAGAACTGCATTTTTGAAATAATTAATAGAACAAATAAAATAAATACAAATTTAATAAATCATGATTAATTAGCAATAAAATAATTCATAATTAAACAACGACTTTTTGAAATAATTAATAGAAAACAAAATAAATTATTTAATTACCATGCTTAAAAATAAAAATTTGATTAAATTATGATTAATCAACAATAAAATATTTAATAATTAAATAACGAGTTAATTTGCAATTATATGATTAATAAATAGATTAATAATAATTTAATTAATTGAGAATCAATTTTATAAATGGTTACTTTTGAATAATTAATTAATTCAATTAATTAATAATAAATTTAGCTTAATTATTTAAGCATTAAAGAACACATTAAATATGTAATTTAAATAAAATAGTTTGAAAAAAAGTTGTACTTCGTAAAGCCTTTGATTCAACTCCTTCGCAGGGTATGTATGCGCACATCAGCTAATTATGTTTGCTTTGTTTTTGGCACACATTCACGCATAATTATTTCGTTTATTATTGCGTTCATTATTCTTTTGCCAATTATTAAATATTTGTTATTGTTGCCGTCGCTGCTGTTGTGCGGTTCACAATTTGCACATCATAATTTATGGCGAACTTTAGCCGCGCTGATCCTTTGGCGGAAATTAAAATAATTATACGCTCGACTATCTCGGGATGTTGCGACTCGGCTGTTGTTGTTAATGCTGTTGCTGTTGTTGGTTGATTCATTTGTTTTTGCCCGTACAGGTAAATGTGTCTTTAATGAGCGGCCAGACCAAACAAACATTGTTGACATTGTTCACTCAACAAACAAACAGGACAAAGAAGGAGACGAAGAAGAAGCATAAGGAGAACGAGCAAATTATGAGGAAATTACAATCTCAGTCAGATAGCAAAGCTGTCAAATGCTTCACCGCAGCAAGCGGTACGCCGCGTTTGGGGCGCTCAATTAAATTTATTAAATCCCAATCAATAATTCAGCGCCCGCCACAAACGCGACGCGTTGCAACTTTGATGCAGCAAATGGTGTGGGCTGTGGCCAAAAGTTGTGTAGGATGCATGGAAACATTGTCATTGTCATTGTCATTGTCATTGTCATTGTCATTGTCATTGTCATTGTCATTGTCATTGTCATTGTCATTGTCATTGTCATTGTCATTGTCATTGTCATTGTCATTGTCATTGTCATTGTCATTGTCATTGTCATTGTCATTGTCATTGTCATTGTCATTGTCATTGTCATTGTCATTGTCATTGTCATTGTCATTGTCATTGTCATTGTCATTGTCATTGTCATTGTCATTGTCATTGTCATTGTCATTGTCATTGTCATTGTCATTGTCATTGTCATTGTCATTGTCATTGTCATTGTCATTGTCATTGTCATTGTCATTGTCATTGTCATTGTCATTGTCATTGTCATTGTCATTGTCATTGTCATTGTCATTGTCATTGTCATTGTCATTGTCATTGTCATTGTCATTGTCATTGTCATTGTCATTGTCATTGTCCATTCTAGAACATTTCCATTACTTAACAAATTTATTTATTGCATCTGTCTAGCTTACGCGTGGCCAATGTAGCAACTAATTGAATATCGTTTGCCGAATGAATGCTCATAAATTCCAGCCAAATTACTTGTAAGTTGTTCAAAGCAATTGTCGGAGCCCGCACAACGCCCATTAATTGACAACGGCTCAATGGGCCGCCAAATGTCGAAAGTTAGTGAGTAGCGCAGCGCTAGTACGACTGAATCCAAGAGTGTTGGGAGAGGTGGTGGGGGGTGGGATCCTAGCTCCAAAATGGTTAGTTGCTTTGAGTTGCTGCTGCAGCAGCTGCAGTTGGACAGTTTGCTCTGTTTTTCGATGTTGTCTGATTGAGTTGACCAGGCCGAACAATATTTATAGAGCATTCGTATACAACTAGACGCCGTTGCTTTTTGCTGCACTGCACTAGCTACAGTGGTCATTGGGAAGGGACATGGGACAAGGGGCAGGGGCAAGGGTCAGGGTGCAGGAGACTGGGGACTGGGGACTGAACGGCTGTCTGTGGCTCTGCTAACAAATTGCAGCGCTGTGGTTTTTGCGGCTGGGCGGCAGCGTAGTCCATAAAATATGAGCAAGGTCAGCAGGGGCGAGGGCGAGTGAGGTGGGGGCGGTCAAACGAACGGGTGGACCGGTGGACAGGCGGACGGACGGGCTTATGTTGGCTGGTCAATTTCAATAGAGTCATAAAAATAGTTAGGCTATTTTGAAATACGTGTATTGAGGGCGAGTGCACAGGCAGCGTCAGGCAAGGCTTCTGCTCTCTCCTTTTCCCTCTCTCTCTCTCTCTCTCATTCTCTTTGTTTCTGTTCTTCTTTTTGGGCAATTTGTTAAACGGCATTGCAAGTAAAGTCAATTAGAAAAAGTGGCCAAAAATCCTTTGGCTATGGCCATGGCACGCCCCATACAGCCACACCCACTAGAGCTGGTGCTGGAGCTGGAGCTGGAGCCATCATCGACCAGTTTTTCAGTAACCATTTACCAGTTAAGCCTTAATTGATTTACAACAAAGGCAAATGCAAGAAAATGTACAACAACAAATGTGAAATGATTTCACTTGGCCTCTTTCCGCTTGATGCCTTCACTTTTGCTCTCTGCTGCGCTGTTGCCCTCGTTATGCAGCTGCTGCCAGCTCGCCAACCAGACGTAAGAGGGCAGTTCACCTTCAAGCTACCCTGCAACCGGCCAACCATGGCGCACAGCGTATGCGCAACGAGTCCGGGCGAATCTCCTTCACTTCTCTATCGCCCACAAGGCTAGTAGGGTATCAAGCAGCTGAGCAAACCGTACTTTACACGTATACATATATATATATATATATATGTATATAAAGATATACATCTATATACATAATTGACCCAGTCAATTAATAAATGCCCGCTTTGGCCTGGCGTTGGCTTTTGTTCGCTCTGCGCCGTTAAGTATGCTGCACTTTATTTGCAAACGAGCAAAGTTGGCGTACAGAACCAGGGCCTGAAACAAAGCTACAGCAACAGAGACAGCAACACCGAGAACGAGAGAATGGGAGAGAAAGGGGGGTAGGGGGAGTGAGACGGCGCAAGAGCAACCAACAGTGGGAGGAAGCAAAAGCGATTTTTACATTTCGCTTTTGACTTGCCGCTGGGTCGCTGCTGAAATATCTTTATTACAACATAATTAAAAGTACATTTTTGCCGTGCTCATTAAGTTAATGCGCAAAAAGGAAAACACAACTGCTGCGCCATGATGCGGCGGTGCAGTGGTGCGGTACGGTGCGGTGCGGTGCGGTGGTGCAGTGGTTTGACTAGGCTTTAGGGTGCGCTTCGTATTCGACCAGCTACAAATCTAAGCAATTTTCTTGCAGCTGCCCTCATCATAATGATGTGGAGCAGCAGCAGGAGGGGGAGCAAGTGCAACCGCTCTGGCTATAATTAGATAAATTCAATTATCTATCAAGTGCACCTTAACGGTTTCCAGCGCATAGAGCAGCGCATTTGATTGGCATACTTTCCTCATAATGCAGTCGCAGTCCATCAACTGGATGTAATGGGAATTTAAGCTAACATTACAAATGGCTTGATGAACATTAATTAAATTATTCATTTAGCTCGTGTTTTTACAGCAATTCATGTTATTTGCTTTGCGTTTTCGCACATGGCCAAAATGTTGGCCAACTGACCTCACTGTTGGCTCAAAGCTCGCCTGATAATTAGAAACTTTGGCCAGCAATCATGGACGCGAAGTGCCGAAGCAGGCGAATGGAAGCAGAGACAAATTGAGAGAGCGTGTGTGTGGGTGTGTCCATGTGTGTACAGTTATATGCATATGTATTTGTATTGGCTAGCATGCTATTCCATTAAAGGATACTTGCGCTCTGTATGCGCATATATCTTAACGAGCTCGCCGACATGCAGACTTATGTGGATGAGTGTATGGCATCGTTGCAGCGTTTGGGTCTTGGCCATGTGCAAGCAGCTGCTGTTCGCAGCTAATTGGCTGTGGCCAATTGGCAATTAAATTGCATTTAGCCGCCCTTCCTCGCACGGCTCTGGCTTAGCACCACATCATTGCAGCCATATTTATGTTAATTAAATTACGAAAACCAAACAGTCCGGCAAGTGGCCATAAATTGTACATTTCATTAGCCGGATCGAACTGAGTGCTGCGACCGCTTTGAAGTTGAAGCCAATGGCAATTGGATTTAATGCCTCGACTTTGAGCTTAATTAAATAAATTACTTGCACGAAATTTACAACATTGTTTTCTAACTAAAATTAATAACATTACAAAAGACGAACGCAACACATGTCTCTCTCTCTCTCTCTCTCTCTCTCTCTCTGTGCGTGTGTGTGTGTGTCGTTTCTCTTGCAATGAAACTTTTGAAATTTTTATGACGCAAGTTTATTTTAAAACTTTCTACCAGCCGCTTTGGCTGCAGCAGCAAACAAAAAAAAAGGAAGTAAGAAAAATACTTGGCAGCTGATTCCCGTGGGCCATCCAGGCCACCAGCGAGTAAAAGAGAGAGAGTGAGAGAGAGAGAGAGAGAGAGAAATGTATAGAGCTCCTTTGGCTCTCTTGTACTTTCATTGTTTTTCAGTTGGTATTTTCACTCACTCGCAGCTTATTATGTGACACAAAAAGGCGCAGAAAGAGACAGGCGTACATAAATTGCAGAAAAACCAAAGAGAGAGAGAGAGAGAGGGAGTGAGAGAGTGCTAGTGGCATTGGCAGTGTCAAGGCGCGTTAAGTTGCCGCTGAGCCCGGCAAGAAATTGTAAACTTTTTTAATTAAGGTAAGGAATTTGCTCTGGCCCGCAAATTCAAGTCAACTGAATTCTGGACTGGCCACATGGCACTCCTCCCGTCAATGGCATGCCGCTCCCAAGGGTGCAATGCATATCTTATACACTTTGAATATCTTCGCCATATGACAGTTATTGCCCGAGCCAAATGTGAACGGCTCAAATATGCAATAAAAAACAAAAGAAACAAAACAAAGGAAAAATACCTAAAATTCAAGGAAACTCTATTTTATTAATTGCCAAATGGGGCGTAGCGAGTGACGATCTAAACTGGGCCATGGGACCAATAAAAAAAAAGCAGAACTCCATTTATCTCACTATTTATATATCTATATATCGATCTATATCTCTATATCTATGTATCTGTGTATTTGTCTATCAATCTATTCAGCCATCTCAATTGAGTCGAGCTAGGAAATGGAAATTCAGATTAAAATATACAAAATTTCACTGCATTCCTTCATAGCTATCACTCTCTCCCTCTCGCGCGCCCTTTCTCTGTTTTTCACTTTCACTGTCAAATAAACTCAATCTTTTATTCTCTCTATTTCTCCCTCTCTCTCTCTCTCTGCATATCGCTGTCATATAAAGGCAATGAAATATTAACTTGTGCTTTTATGTTCAATTGCAAAAGGGTAAATCGATTACGCGGCCCAAATTTGATCGCTTTTCCGTTGCATTTGTAACGCTGATTGGATTTCGTTTCATTTATAGGCGCTGGCCCATGCGGCGTATGCGCAATGTGCATACGTTTCATAAAACGCGGCAAATCCAGCGAGCAGGTCGCGCCAGTTAATTAGGCATAATCTTAGCGGGCACTGCAGCTGACAGACAGACGGACGGATGGACGAACGGACGGACAGACACCAACTGTGTCTGTGCGTGCTGCGTGTGCCATATTTGAAAATGCCCGTGGCATATCGCGAGTGAAGGCAATGCTGCCAAATGGAATGACATTTAGCCGTGCAATTTTGACAGCGTTTTAATATGCAGCCAAACGTCCAACACTCAGCTATCTACCTGTGTGTGTGTGTGTGTGTGTGTGTGTGTGTGCAGGTGGACGGGCTGGCGCTTCAAATTGAAATTACTTGGCTCTTAGCTGTTAGCTGCCCTCGAATGCGCTCTGCATTTAGCAGTTGGCTTTCGGCTTTTGGCTTTTGGCTTTTTGGCCTTCAGCTCGCAGCTTTGTGGCACGATGAGGTACAGTTAATTAAGTACAGAGCTGCGGCTTATGCTGAAACAGATACCGTTTTACTGGCAAGCGAAAGTGAAATTAGAGCTTAAGGCTTTAAGTGCTGCCACACACGTCGCACACACGTACACACACACATACAATAACACGCCCATGTGAGCACAAACAATTGTGAGGGCTAAGCAAAAAAAAAACCCACCTGCAAATTTTATGGGCCGACAGTGGGCAACGAACGCTCTCAGGCTAGGCAAATAAAACTGGGCAGTTAAATTAAAAATGTAAAAGTCATCCGGGCTGTCGGTCCGTCGGGCCGTTGGGCCGTTAGGCCGTTGGGCTGTTGGGCCCGTCGGCTTGCCCCAGCTCAGTGGATGACCCGTGTAACAGGCATTGTCATGTGCACAAACGTGGCCAATTCTAAAAATAGTCGCACTTCCATTTGCAAGAAATAATCAGAGCATAGGTAAGTGCAGAAGTAGGCGCACGCACAACCAGAAGCACCTTTCAAGCTCCCCGGGGTCTTCCGGCTGAGGCGTCAAAACGCCGTCAAGCTGGTGCCGTGACAGCTGCACACGCAGGTGCTGGCTGTAAATGAGGAATACAAAAGCGTCTTGCAGTCGTCCAATTGCCATATTGCAGCACTAAAGCTACGCAATATCAGGCAATATGTGTATGTGTGTGGGTGTGTGTGTGTGTATGTATGTGCGTGGGTGTGTGTAGAGATACACTCGCTCTGGCATAAACCTTTGACGTGTGCCATGTCAGCACTGAAGGACTTTGCAGTTATTATTAAAGCACACCATCCACTGAGCAGCCGCAACCTGGGCGAGTTGCCAATAACTGTCGAGTCTTTGACAAGCTCTGACAACAAACACAATCAGCGCAAAATACGACTAGTATGCTCTTCTCCACTTATTAGAGGAGCAGCAAACATAGGGAATTCAGAATGAGCTTGCCAGGCAGTTTGTTTCCAATCAAATTTAAGACCTATCAATGCAAAAGAACTATAATGACAATGACAATGACAATGACAATGACAATGACAATGACAATGACAATGACAATGACAATGACAATGACAATGACAATGACAATGACAATGACAATGACAATGACAATGACAATGACAATGACAATGACAATGACAATGACAATGACAATGACAATGACAATGACAATGACAATGACAATGACAATGACAATGACAATGACAATGACAATGACAATGACAATGACAATGACAATGACAATGACAATGACAATGACAATGACAATGACAATGACAATGACAATGACAATGACAATGACAATGACAATGACAATGACAATGACAATGACAATGACAATGACAATGACAATGACAATGACAATGACAATGACAATGACAATGACAATGACAATGACAATGACAATGACAATGACAATGACAATGACAATGACAATGACAATGACAATGACAATGACAATGACAATGACAATGACAATGACAATGACAATGACAATGACAATGACAATGGCAATGACAATGACAATGACAATGACAATGACAATGACAATGACAATGACAATGACAATGACAATGACAATGACAATGACAATGACAATGACAATGACAATGACAATGACAATGACAATGACAATGACAATGACAATGACAATGACAATGACAATGACAATGACAATGACAATGACAATGACAATGACAATGACAATGACAATGACAATGACAATGACAATGACAATGACAATGACAATGACAATGACAATGACAATGACAATGACAATGACAATGACAATGACAATGACAATGACAATGACAATGACAATGACAATGACAATGACAATGACAATGACAATGACAATGACAATGATAATGGCAATGACAATGACAAAATAGTAATGATACTGCTGATTAACGAATAACATAAATAATATAAATAATAAACTCAACTAATAAATTAGCTTTTGTAATCTTCTATTGAATTTCCATTCACCCATTTTTTATTTCCCACATCCCATTTGCTTGATTTCTAAATTGACTCGCAAGCTTTTGTTTGACACATCGTATTTATGTTACAATATATGCATATGCTTACATACTACTCATAGATACATATGCGTACACATATACTTATAATTTATTGCCGACATATTTACATTTAGCATAGCTCTAAATCAAATTATCGTAGTCAAAAAAGAAATATACATATATACTTTTCAACTCCTTGAGGTTCATAAAACAAAAGAAAGCAATACATTTTCATATAAACAGAATATTGAGTTTTCTGCCCTTCTTCTGCTTGTGTGTGTGAGCGTTTCATCGCTAGCGATTGCTCGAAGAAATCGCATTAAAACTGATTTATTGCTGCAGATAACATTTGGATTTATGTTGGACTCGTATTGAAGGCACTTTGCTCTTGGCTCGCTGCCACCAGCCCGGCTATCGCAGCTCACTCCACGAAGTGGCAAGCCGCAAGCCAGCGTCTTCGGCCATTTCAGCTTAATCGTCCGATGGCAGACGGCAGACAGTGGTCGCGCCCGGCAATATCAAAGCGCATTTAATTAAGATTTAACCTTTAATTATGATTTAAAAGATTACAATGTCAAATTTGCAGCACATACATACCTAATATACCCCTATCTGTTGCCCCGCCCACACCCCACTCCTTCACGTACCATTCGCTATCCCATTGTTAGCGTTAAGCATCGATTGGCCTACAGCAGGGAAATGATTAAGGCCACAGCAACAAAGCCGTTGCGCACGCTGCCGTCGGCAATGCCATATAATTTTCCATTAGCGCGGATTTAGCCATTAGCATGGCTCGGGTCTGTTCGCATGCTTAGAATATTATTGCGATCTCACTAGAGCGCACAATTGAATAACCCAAAGGCTTAGCTTGATCCTCAAATAATACTCGAACACACGCACACAGAACATTAGAAATATGCATTTGCTCTAATGCTAATGCTAATGCTAATGCAAGCGACAAATGCTGAACGCAGCACGCGCTGCAGAATATCTAATAGTTAACTGATAACTGTAAGAAATGTGAGTGGAAAGAAAAGCAAACTGTGAACAAATATACAAGTGATTTATTGTGAGTATTCTTATAGAATGAGTTGTCCTTTTCATAGTTTCTAGCTTCAATAAGGAAAGACAAAACGGGGAGAAAACATAGCTTATAGGGTGAAATTGAATAAAATAGATGACTGTGGATGACTTCAAAATCTTTTAAAATTTCATATTTTATTCAAAATTTATCATGAAGTAAATGCTGATAATAATATGAAAAAAATGGCTTGTATGTAAGTGAAATTCTGTTAACCTACAGATTTACAGGGTGTTTCAAAGCTTATCATGAAATATGCTGAATTCAGCATGTCATATTAACTTGATTATTATCAAGGACTTTGGCTTGAATAACTGAGGAGAATAAAGGAAGGGAATTTCATTTGCCCAATGCTTGAAGTGTATACACTTACAGGGTATTTCAGAGTCCATCATAAACTATACAAAAATAATTGCATAAATATGTACGCGTATTAACTTGATTATTATCTGGAACTGCCAAACACTTTGGCTTGAATAACTGATTACATATAAATATATGTATACATATGTATGTATGTAAGCCTATATACTTGTGTGCGTGTGTGTGTGTGTATGTGTAAACCGTTAATATTCATTACAACTTGCTTTTAAATGTCAAAGGAAAGTCGTGTCCCAGCGCCCAGGCGTCACCCACCTCACAGTCTCCCAGTTTCCGGCCGATTTCATTGTCGCCATATTTAACTGTGCATGTGTGTGTGTGTGTATGTTTGTGTACGTGCTTGTGTATTTGTGTGTTGTTTGTATTCAAGACAGCTTTATGTGTGCGAATATCTTTCGTGCATTCGCCCAGTGCGAAAAGTAGTTGCCTTTTCTGCTTTGGTGTTTTGCTATTTTATTTTACTTTACTTTATTTTACTTTACTTTACTTTACTTTACTTTACTTTACTTTACTTTACTTTACTTTACTTTACTTTACTTTACTTTACTTTACTTTACTTTACTTTACTTTACTTTACTTTACTTTACTTTACTTTACTTTACTTTACTTTACTTTACTTTTACTTTACTTTACTTTACTTTACTTTACTTTACTTTACTTTACTTTACTTTACTTTACTTTACTTTACTTTACTTTACTTTACTTTACTTTAGTTTACTTTACTTTACTTTACTTTACTTTACTTTACTTTACTTTACTTTACTTTACTTTACTTTACTTTACTTTACTTTACTTTACTTTACTTTACTTTACTTTACTTTACTTTACTTTACTTTACTTTACTTTACCTTACTTTACCTTACTTTATTTTATTTTATTTATACGAACCGCCCGCAAGTCGCTTTCATAAGTTTATTATTTATAAGTCTCACTCGAGTGCGACACTCTGGACGAGTGTGTTCACAGTTTACTATGCACACACACACACACACATATGTGTGGAAGCGAGAGAGAGAGAGAGAGGGGCGTGCCAGCTACAGTTGTGTGAAGGCTTTTATGTGCGCCTGGCAATCAGTTTATATTTTGTATGGTTTATTAACAATTTGTGCTCCAGAAAGCGGGCAGCAACAAATTCAACTTTTATTGCAATGAAAGAGAAACAGTGAGCGGGAGAGAGAATGCAAGAGGGAGGGGGAAAACCGAAACAATAAGCATTTTAATGCACGCGTCATCTCTGATATGTGTGTGCGTGTGTGTACACACATACATATGTATGTATTTGGAGTGAAAATATTGTCGCATCAGTAAAAAACGAAAATGTTTTTATTGTATTTTATTGTTAAAGGCGCTTATGTTTTTATGGCCAGCATAAAACATGGCCAAATGCGAGGCTTCTGGCCCAGTGGATGAGGCTGGATGCTTAGAGCTGCTAGAGCACGCAGTTGGGGTCTCTAACGAAGGTCTGAGGTCTGGTGGAACGCGCTTTGTCACGCCCATTTGCACAGCAGGCGCCGCGCTTCAAATTGAAAATTACAAATGCTTTCATAAACAAAAAACAACGACGAAAAACGAAACGAAAAACGAAGCGAAAAAACTGCTAACTCAATGAACAAACGAATGGACGGCAAGCGAATCAACAAACACGAACGAACAAATGTATGTATGTGTGTGTATGTATATACTTATATATGTACATGTATTTGTGTGTGTATGCAAAGTGTACTTCTTGACTGGTTAAAGCATAAGCCGAATTATTCACCATAACCAAGGCTTCACTCAGGTAAATATGAACTGAAGCCTGGCCAAAACCAAAGCTGGGCCAAAGCCAATAAGTCAAGACCAATTGCATCTAAATCTGCATAGGCTTATTCTGGTAGCCCAAAAAATCACAGCAGTATATATAGTAGTAGACTAGCCTTAAAACACCTTTGACAGTTACTAACACCAATTTTAGCATATTTCTTACTTCTCATTTTGACTCTTTATTATGATTCAACATATTTGTCAAGCGAAATTGGGAAGCCAAGGCTTGGATGGACGATCTACTGTATAGTAATATCTATTCAATAGTAATTCATCTGGATCTTCATAACATACTTGAGGAAAGAAAGTATTGACTACTTTTAAAGACTTAAATATGCAGTTGAAGCCTTCAATATGATGGATAGGTCTGCCTTGATATGGCTACAAAATCACAGCAATTGAATCAAAATGTAACATTCTTCTCACTTTAAATTTTATGGATATATTTTCATTATATTCTCATGTTGCTCAATGAAGTTTGAGCTGAGAAATTCGAGTAGCACTATATGTAACGGCAATTTATGACAACAAATTGATTTATCTGATTAGCAACTTGCTTAAGCTCAACAGCTAGTTAATAATGCCCTAACAATTTCCAAGCCAACTTTAAGCCAAAATGTATATGTTACGTTATTTTCAACTAAGCCCAATTAATGCATCAAAACTTTGCCTGCTCTCGCTGGGCCTTGAGCAGCACACGTCAAAAGTTTCAAGCAAATTTCTTGCAGTAAATTTTAATTTTAATTTTACTTTAACGTAATTAGTAAGTGAGCAAGTGAGCGTGTGTGTGCTTGTGTGTGTGTGTTAAAATATTGAATAGTTTTAGTTAAACACTTTGCAGGTATTGAATGCGCTTAAGCTGCTTAAACTTTGTTTGCTTTGGCTTTGGCATTGGCATTGGCTGTGGCTTTGCCATTTGCTGATTAAGTATTCATCAAAGCGATTATCGATAAGCGCCTTAACTCGCTTGACGTGGGAGACAATTGTCGGAATGTTTGCCATTATTTGATGGCTAAACTTATAATTGTTTTATAATAAATGCAGTCCCATGCGATTGGTAAAAATCATAAAAAGTAGAAGTTGAACACGAATACTTGATTTAATTTAAATGCAAATAAACAAGATTAATTTAAATTAAATTGACTTTGTTTTAAGTACTTAAACATGATCAAGATAAACTAATTTTTATATTTTAAAATTAAATAAAACGAATTTTATTATTTAAGTAAATAAAATACAATAATTAAAATTAATTATTAGCATTGAAGTAAACAAAAATTGGTTTTAAATTAATTCATTTTTATTTAAAACTTAATAACTTAAAATAAATATATAAATTAACTGTTTAAGTTAAATCAAGCTTCATTAATGTTAATATTGAATTCGTTTTAAATAAATATATTTTAAGTCCTTTGACAATTTCAAAATTCTCTTTTCTAATTAGAACACATTTTAAAAATATGGAAAAAAAACTTAAGTAAATTATTTGCAAATACACTTGATAAATCTGTAAATTCAAGGAAAAGATATTACTATTCGAAATCCCGTTTTAAAAACTTTTAAAATTGTTTATTACAAAATATTGCTGATTAGATTTCTGGTTGAGCTCTTCAATTCAATTTTTGAAGCTTTTGAAGCAAATTCCACAAAGTTTCTCTGGAATTAAAGCTCGAATTGTTTTCATGTTAGCTAAGCTCATATATATGCATATGTTTGTGTTTTTCAAAATTGAAATTCAATTTGTAGCTCGCTTAAATTGTCTGCTGTTATCGATTGAAATGCTCATGAGGCCTGCCGCCTATCGATTTTCGATTTGCATACAACACACGTGTCCATTGTGTGTGACACGAATTGAAAATGTTACATCAAACTGCCGGCATTTCCATTTCAACTGCCGCGTTGGCATAGAGATTGATGCAGGGCAGAGAGACAGAGAGAGAGAGAGAGAGAGAGAGGCAGGAGAGTGATGAGCGAAAGAGAAGAGAGAAGGCAAAAAGCTGGCCAAAGTAAATGTCAAAGGACAAACATTGCTGACGCCTACCTGTTACCAAAAATAAAAAGCAGCCGTAGTTATGACACGACAAATACCCTGCAAAAGCCAGTGTGAGCGTGTGTGGGTGTACAGAAGAGCTGAGAAGTTTTCAATAGAAAGTGGGGTTTGATATATCGATAAGACAGGGAATATATAGCGATATATATGTGCAAATATATTTTTGAGAAATTCTGTTGGCTCATATTATGGCTATACTATGGCTGTAGCTGCGCATACCCCTCTGAAATTGTATCCCTAAGAGAGCATTGCAAAGGGCAATGGGGCGCCTGTTGAATGTCAAAAGCAACAACTTGTTCACTCGCTGACTGAGCGTCTCACAATTGGAAGCCATAATAAGGTGAGCCGTGTGCGAGCATGTATTTCATACGAAAAGGGTTGCACACTTATTCGGTTGCACGTCAATTTGATTCAACACACACACACACACACACACACACACACACACACAGACACGTGAGCTAATGAAATTTGCTTGACTTTTATGTCACAACTAAAAGAACTAATTAACATTCGATAGACTTGGCGTGTCAGCTGTCTGCGGGGCGTGGCAATTGGGCTGCATAACTTAACGAAGACAGGGTGAGTACGGGAGGGAGGGAAACCGCCAGCTGAGGTAGCGCCAGAGGTGGCTTATGCAGCGCGTTATGTTATGGCGTCGCCGAGTACAAGTGCCGCCTGATAACGCTGACAGGCAATGGCAATGTCAATGGCAATGGCAATGGCAACAACGAGACGCTTATGGGTAGTCAGAGGACTTTCGGCAGCAGCAACACAAACTACGTGGCAACATTGACAACAACAACATCGAACAGCGGGGATGACACAGATGAGTATGGCATGAAAGCCTCTAAGCCGCAATATTTGCTGCTGCCACCAAAAGCAAACGACAAAAAAAAAAATAAAAAAAGAGAGAAGAAGAAGAACCTTTGGCTGCTGGGCGGGGCCAGTAAGGCGAGCGGGCGTTTAACAAAGCAGCATCAACAACAACGACAACGACAACAACAACAATCGAAACAACAACAGCAACACTAAGGAAAATTGAAAGGCTCACGCACAACACACCAAAAACACAGCAAAAACAAGAAGGAAAAGGGAATGACAAAACAAGTGAAATACTGTGTGCGAAACTACAAGAGCAACAACAACAACTACAACAACTACAACAACAACTACAACGGTGGATGGAAAGGGCAGTGTGCGGGCGAGGAAGGACAACAGCATGATAAAGGCACGAAAATCAATTTTTGTGTCAATTTTTTGCTGTACGCTTTTTTTTGTGCTTCGTGTGAAAGCAACTACCATTAAAAAGAAAACAAGTAAGAAAGCTCTAGTCGAGACTGCTCGACTACGAGATACCCTGAACCCTCCGAGCAACAGCCATTTCAATAATTTTTAGTGTCATTCAGCTTAAACAAACACACACACACACACGCAAACATATATGTACATAGACACCCATAGGCACGCACGTATTAACAGGCATGGGCTGCAGTGTGGGCTTACTATGGGAACTTTATTGTTTAATAACTTTTTTTCTGGACGTACGTTCTCCATGAAACTTTCAGATTGTGGTTTTATCATTACTATGCGTATAATTGCCAAAGCTCAAGTCTCTAGTATTTGAAATACGCCTTTTACAGAGATGAGGGTAAGGGGGTGGATATAGGGGTGGGGGGTGAATTATAACAAAAATCGAAATTCTATCACGTGCAGTCGAGTCTACATTTAAAATTTGGAGACTTTAGCTCTAAAGGTGTAGGAGATATAATTTTATAACTGGTTTTCGATAAGGTTTTTGATCGATAAAAAAATAACGGGATGAGTTATCGATCTTTTGTGATAAACTCGATATGCGCGCGCTATATACGAGCATTTTAAAAAAAGTTGAAGTCTCTAGCTTCTATATCTTCAGAAATCGACGCGTTCATACATACGGACAGACGGACAGACGGACAGACGGACAGACGGACAGACGGACATGGCTAAATCGATTCAGTTTGTCGCCCTGATCAAGAATATATATACTTTGTGGGGTCTGCCACGCCTCCTTCTCCCTGTTACATACTTTTAACAAAACCATTATACCCTGATTTCCCATTTTCAGTGGGTTCAGGGTATAAAAAGGAGCAAAAAACTGAACTAGTTGATATACCCTGTAAAACCGGCTCAGCTATGTTAATCGATAAACTGGTTGCTTACAGTTAGCCTGTCTCTGCCACAGACTTGAACATGACGCGAGGTGAAATCTTCAAGGAATTATCGCTTGGGTGGAGTCAAAGTTAGAGAAGCACCATATTGGCCAACAGTCGATAAGTATCGATAAGCATACATATGGCGAGTAAAGTTTGTTTCTTGTGAGAAGTTTGCTTGAATATTCAATATTGGTTTAGTCTAAAGTCATAAGAATCGATAAGCCTATTTAATTAGCATATTAACTTAGCGATTGTAAGTGATATATATCGATTCTAATCGATATATTCGATATGTAGTACGGTTCAATGCTTTAATATAACAAATGACTATAGTCAGTAGAGCTCGATTTAGATATATTTCACTTATATGAATTGCAGGCCGATAATTATCGATTAGCATAAAAGCTCTGAGTGTAGAGATTAATTAACAAGATTTGCATCTTTGATTTTTAATAGTTGTATCTACGTGCAGCACTTCAATAGATTTCGATAATTATCTTCTTTTTTTAATTCAATAGCTGGAGAAAATAATAAATCTGTAGCTCTTTGAGTCTGAGTAGGAAATGCATTTGAAAGATATAACAAAAAGAAACTTGACTCAAATCAATATGAGATCAAATATATGTAAAGAAATCATTCTGTACTATAACTAATATACCCCTTTTTTGTGCTTGGCCAACCAGGGCAGGGTTGAAAAAGGACGAAAAACAAGGCAAGAAATAATAAAAATGCGTGTGGTCCACACGCGTCCATCTCTTCGGTCTATCTCTTAGGCCTGTAGTTGGAGTCAGTGTCGGATTTTGGGCTTGGTTTTAGGTACGTTCTCTCCCCGGCTCGGTCTCCCTCTCTCTCTCTCTCTCTCGGTGGCGTTTTTCCTTTTTCATTTGTTTTTTGCTTTTGGATTTTGTTGTCGTCGTCCCTAAAAACCACACCAAATGCGGCTCATATTTCAAAGTCCGCTGTCGTGCTGTGGAATGCTCGATCTGTTTTCATGCCCTGGCAGGCGCTGCTGCGGTCGACTCGGCTTGCTGTGCGCTCTCTGTGCCAGGGATCTGTCGTTCCGGCTGTCAAGATTTTGTTGCAAGCCAAGCCACATCGGAGAAACACACGTAGGCACGCACACACAATTAGAAACAATCGCAGACACATAAATCTAACCACAATTAACTCGCACCTCAACCGACAAGCAAGCAGACATTGCCCGGTTTCCATTCGCCCAATTTTTGTTTTTGTTTGCCTAGTTTTTGTGTGTGTGAGAACTCCTAGATGGATTTGCAGATTTTGGCACTTTGCGAAACACTTTTCAGCTCATTTGAAATGATTCTAATGAGGAAATTTTAAGTAAGCCAAAGGCAACAGAGGCATGTTAGTTGCAATGAAAACACATTGAAAATGGGAAATCAGGGTAAATGATTTTCATCGATATTAACTGTAATATCTAATGAATAAATGATCAAATAAAAGAAAGAAATTTTAAATGGGATATTGAAGAGAACCATTGTGATTCGAATATGAATCAAACTGCGGGCATACAAAATATTATTATTCTCTTTCTTATCAATGGAAACTGAATAGATAAGACTTGGCTAGTACACGTAAATGAACTACAAGCTAAGCTTAACCGTAACTCCAGACAATGGGTTAGCTGACATTGCCAACCTTATTGAAACTTGGCCTTATGGCTGGAGTAAATTAGCATCGCTAGCAGCCAGACAGCTAGTTGTCATCGTAAACGTAGTTGAAGTCCGGGTTTATGGTCGGAGTAAATCAGGCTTCAAGAGCTAAAGCAAACCGCAACTCCAGTTAGTGGAGTTTGGTGGCATCGTAAACCTAGCTAAGGCCGGGGCTTACGTGTGCGGTCCATCAGCTTAGTAAGTCGAATCGAGGCATAGCTCATTCGAGCTGCAACTCGAGATAAAACCTGATTTTATGGATGCTGTGAATCAGTTTCACAAGTCGCAAATGCTGACACGGGAAAACTTATGCTCATATGAATGGGCCACAGCATTGATGTGAAAATGATTTAAGTGAAATGCGAACAAAGCACATGCATTGCCCACAAGGGAGGCGTGGCTGCTTAGCGTCGCATACGCCCTCATTGTGCCGTCAATTGTCAAGCATGAAACTGGCTTTGGTTTATTTCATTGTTGCTGTTGTTGTTGTTGTTGTTGTTGTTGTTGTTGCTGTTGCTGTTGTTGTTGCTGTTGTTGTTGCTGTTGTTGTTGTTGTTGTTGTTGCCTGGTATGCTTTATTTGTATGCTGTGCCTTCTACCTTTTTGATGTACTTGGCTGGTGATGTGCGCAGTTATTGCTCCAGCCACGCCCCACGCCCGATACATCCTCCCACCTATCTCTCTCTCTCACTCTCTCTCTCTCTCTCTCTACCTTTCACTCGTATGCGTGTGTGTGTGTTTGAAATTTATATGTCGCCCAAGTCAAATTGACGCGAATGCCCCGATTAAACTGAATTTCGCTTTGATTTTCGTTTTGTTTGCAATATTTTTTATTTTATTTACAACCGCCGCCAGCCCTCCCCTCTCCTTTTTGTCTCCTCCTCTCTCTCTGTCTCTGTCTCTGTCTCTCTATGTGTGCCGAGTGTGCCGCGTGCCCAGGCAGACAAATTTATGCCGACATCGCCTATATTTATAGACGCCTTCACCTGTCTTGCCAAAAATCACTTACGAAATTAAATTTGCTGCCGCCTGTCGCTCTCCATTTATTGTTGTCAGCCTCAACTCTCTCTCTCTCTCTCTCGCTCTCTTACTCTCTCTTGCCATCTCTTTCACTCTCTGTGCATCTCTCACACTCGTTGTCTCTATGTTTTTCCCATTAGCTGTCAGACATTCGCGAGAGCAGCTCGCGCCTCAAGCGTCCATCTAATTATTATCCCTGTCATCATCGTCATTATTATTATTCCTACTATCATCCTCATCATCGTCATCATCGTCGGCTTCATTGTCATCGTCAGTGCTCGTCAACATCATAAGCCAAGCAAAAGCAATTGAAAAATGTTACATTGCCGTCGGCCAACAAGTGCTATCAACAGCTTATTATGTGATATAGCATATAATCAGCTGAATGGATATACATAGTAGGCTGATAATTGAGTCTGATTAGATAGCGCAATAGCCTGAACATAGACATGGTTACACGTATATACATAAGCTGACAATTGTATATATATATATATATATATATATATACATTGTACACAATACAATAGTAATTTTGTATTCATTTTTATCTTGGGTATATAATGCTGGTTGCAATATAAATAAGGCGTATAAGCATATCAAAATGAGCTTATTTATTATATACATGTACTTTTTATAGCTACACTTCCAATTGGAATAAATACTGAACCCATCAGCAAGCCAGACAACTAAAATGTTTGAATGAATTCAGAACTCGTCATGAATCTTAAGGCATATTCATTTTTAGATATATGTAGATGCACATATGTTATATGTATGCAATGTACATATAACATAATCCTAATCAGAAATTTGCAATAGGAATGATTGGAGCCAAACGCTTAAATAATTCCGAATATTTATCGTAACGATTTCAGGACTTTCAATGAAGCTAACATCAGAGTATCCCAATTATTATCTCGAGCTATATAAATACTCTAGAAAATCAAGTTTATATATACAATTCCAAGGCTCACAGCTTACGGAACAGCATTTGCCTTTTGCTCTGACTCCAGCTTCAGTTGCTTGAAACAAATTGACAAATTTGTCAAACAACTGGATTAGCATTTGACTGCAGGGTATTCTATGTACGTCGAACTTTTTGAAGTGCTGTTGTTGTTGTTGTTGTTGTTTGTGTTGTCTTATGCCGATCAGATATGCAAAATAAAATAAGAAAAAAAAAACATGTCTGTTCCATTTATAAATTACATTTGAGTGCGCCTGCAGGTATTTTCTTTTATTTGCTTACTCCGGATGTGTTGTGCATGCACCTAACTGTGTGTGTGTGTGTGTGTGTGTGTGTGTGTGTGTGTGTGTGTGTGTGTGTGTGTGTGTGTGTGTGTGTGTGTGCCTCATGTATGTAAATATATTTCTATACATATATATTTATATAGAATGACATATAAATACTCATTTGATTGCTTCTAACAATTGCACAAAGGCCTTCGGGCTGCTGCTGCTTTTGTTACCTATCACTGACGTTTGCTTTTGACACAAAACTAATTAAATTTACTTTTATATACTCTCTGTTTGTTGTTAAATAAATAAATCGTGTTAAATATTTATTTCACTACACTTTGATGAATGCATAATAATAATAATAAAAGCATGAATAAAATTAAAGCTAAGCTAAAAATTCCACTCGAAATATTTTATTAGAGCGATTTCATATTGGTGGGTGGGAAGGGGGGAGGGAAAGAGTGAGTGGATGAATCAGTAATGCATTCGCAATGCTTTTGTACGGTTTCTCGGCTTGCGAAGTGCAAAATATTTGAGTTTGGTTTATTTCTGAGCAAAAACAAACAAGGAATCAATATAAACACTTTGCAATATATAAACACACATCGAGACCAAGAAATGTTTGTTTTCAGTTCAGAAAACTTGCAGAAAATTAGATAGGCAAACAGATGGACAGATTGACAGACGGACAGACAGCAGATAGATATGGATATAAGGTAGCTGTCTATCCCCTGTGTATATTCGACTAATTCTGAGAACAAATTATATACATATTTGTACATATATATATGTCTATATTTGTATATGTATATACTTGAATAAGAGCTAAAGAAATTGGATTTTCGCGTTGCTACTTTGAAGTCCTAAACAGACAGAAGTTTAACTTTTTGAGTTCTGCTGTCGGAAGTCTTCACTTAATATGATATGAGGAAATAAATAACTAGAGATTGATAGCTCTAGAGAAACTAGATTTATTATTTATTTATTTTTATTTATTTTTTCTTATTCTTATTATTTATTTTTTCAATCAATTTATGGGTCAAAATATGTAGCAAAGGAAAACTTGGTAAAACTCTTAATATCGATGGAAACTCTTAATAGCCCTTATGAATATCAGTTGCTGTCTGAAGCACAGCTTGATCAATTATTATAATTTTCTTATTATTTGTATTCAATATGAAGACTGTAACTTGAGGCAGTTGAATTATAAAAAATTAAATTAAATTAATTAGCTTAATTTAATCTAACTGATGCCAATCAGACACTTTGTAAGGCAAACTGAATTGGATGTAATTTAGTTAAAAATAATCTCAATTAGAATCTAACTTAAATCATGCGAATTAGCCAACATAAGGAGTTAAGCCACTAGAATCTAAATGCAAATATTACGAAAGCAGAAACTGAATTGTGGCTTGATTTAGGATCTGACTGGCCTAAGGAAATGAACAGACTGAGAGCTCCATTCAGCTGTGACGAAGTTGTGTGGAGCTGAGATGTAGAATCAATCAAGCCTTATTGCGATTATAGAAAACCACTTGAATAAAGAGAGAGTGGGAGATAGAGAGTGAGAGAAAGAGGGAGAGAGACAGTGACCCTCTGTTTTGCCAAGTTATAGCATAAAACGCAGTATGTGCATTATCCTTTAAGTAATTGCTGTTATTTTGAAAGGCTTGACAACAATTGCTGCAGCTTGCCACACGAAGCCGCACGAAGCGCGTTAGGCAATGGCAGCGAGCAACAAAATAATCACATCATTTATTTAGTTGTCGCATGTTTGTTTGCTTTTTTTTTTTTTTGCCAGGTTAAATGCACACTGTGTGCGTGTGTGTGTGTTTTGTTATGTGTATTTAGTGTAATTTTTATGCACTTGCTGCTCGCCTGTTTTTTGTCTCCTTGTTGTTTGCTTTTTACATAGCTTTGGTTAGTTGTTTTCACGCTGTTTTTATTTTTATTTAATTTTTTTTTTTTTTTCTTGTTCTGTTGTTGTTTTGTTTTATAGCCTCATTTTTGTTGCCGTGTGTTGCTTTTCGTTTACATTGTTGTTTGTGCAATTGTTAAAGCACACACATAGACTCTCTCTCACACACACACACACACACACACACGCCTCATTAATTATTTATTTGTGTGGCTACTCACCGAAAGTTGCCCGCTTGCCGCTGCTGTTGTTGTCGTTGTTGTTGTTGTTGTTGTTGCTGTTGTTATTGTTGCTGCCACAAATCAATCAAATGTTGTTGTGCTTTGCACTGAATTGTTGAAGTTAGTTTCTGTTGTTGTTATTGTTGTTGTTGTTGTTTCTGTTGCTGTTGCTGTTGTGTTTTCTTTCTTTCTTTTTTTTGTTTTTGTGATTACTGAGCTTTGGTTCTTTGTTTTGATATTGATTTGTTGCACGTCCAAAGGGATACGTTTTTGTGCTTTTCACTGGTATCTATGACTGATCCGACTTTTGTTGCTCTATTGGGCGAAGGGAAGGGAGGGGGACTTTTCAATTGAATAGCAAAACAAGAGTTTCCGCCTAAATGTCGCAACTGTTTAACGCCTTTCGCTGCGTGGGGCGGCCTTTTGGCCCGGCCGTCGTGTAAATCTGGCAAAATCTGTGCGGCACCAAATTTTAGCGAAAAGTAGTATACAAATATTTATGCACATAAATTTGGAAAACATTTGCTAGAGCCATTCGCGGCCAGGCTGTGGCCCCAGGCGAATTACACAAATTACGCCCATTTCATTTCGTTTTAGCTTTCATTTTTGTTTACGCCATCGAGAATGGCCCCAAATTCTTCTCGTGAATGGATAGAGGTGTGTGTGCGAGTGTGTGGGAGTGGAGCTGTTTGTAAAAACCCCCAAGTAACATTTATTGATTACAAGAGCTGCTGCCGCCTATGCAGATGCAGCTGCATTTTAGCTGCGACTTTTGCTTGAAGCTGTACAAATTTTTAATGCACCTCAAGTGTCTGTCTAAACCGCAAAGCAGCCGGATAAAGAAGTACAACAACAATGACAACGACTACAACAAAGATGGTCACATTAATAGAGTCGCTCGCCTTTTGTGCCCAGCTTGTGCAGTCATCAATTCACAATCGCCTCTCCAGGCCATGACGGACAAAAGGCGAAAAAAAAGCCTTCAAAACTTTTGCTGACACACGAAGCGAACGCAGCCACAGGAGCCACACAGGCCTCACTGGCTCACTGACTCGCTGACTGACTGACTGACTGACTGACGTTCATTGTCCTGCTCGCTGCTAGCACTTGTGACCTTAACAAATACACACACACACACACACACACACCCATATATATGTATGTATATGGGTGGCAGCTGTCTTTAAAGCAGCTTTAAAGCCATTGCCACTGTCAGTAATCGCAGTACGAATCGGCTTTAAAGGCTCGTCATGTGTATATTGATGTCTGTAGTTGATAGTGTTGCATGGACTTTGATTCCATCGAGAATGAAGTGTAGCGCAACTGTCATTTGTCTGTCTTTTTCTAATTTCGGCTCATGTGGCGTATGCGTAATATTTTGAAATGCAATGCAAAGCTCATGTGACATATATGAATACATAGGATGCATACACATATATACATATGCACACGCACACACACATGCACACAGAGCTCAGCGCAGTTGAGCCTTCGCTGTAAGCAGCCGCTGCAACACTGCGTATACGCAATTTTTTCATTTTCTGTTTTTTCGCCTTTTGTTTTTAACTTTAAGCACTGCAAATACAATTAAAATGCAATTAAAAACAATTTGATGTTTTGCAGACAGTTACCGAGGGTGTTTAGAGCCTCTTATTTTCCTAGTATTGTTGTTGTTGTTGTTGTTTCGTTTTGGTCTGTTTTCGTTTCGGCAGGTTTTCGTAGTCTTTAAATTGTTATGAAAAATTAATGAATGCTTCGCTTGTATTTTAAATGTTCACAAGAAAAAAAAAAAAAAAAAAAAACCCCAATAAAAGAAAAAATGAAACATATTCAAATTCTTATTGTTTATTTATAACAAATTGTTGTTAAGTGCCTGACATGTAATTAAGTATGCGCAACTATTTGCCCTGTCGAGGGCTTTTACCTTTATAGCTCAGTTGCTGCTGGGTTTGTTTGTGCACATTATGTTTTTTTTTTTTTTATATAGTCTTTGTTAGTTTGTTTGTGCACTGAGTCCATTAGAGATATTTGGGAGCACAATAGAGGGTATTCGGATTTGCGTAGCATGTGCATGTGTAATAAGCTGAAGGGAGCAAAGGGAATATCAGCATCTATGAGCCAAGTTGAACTTGACCCAATTATCTGTTCAGTTGTGCAACCGAAAGAACTAGAACGAGAGCTCATAGATCTCCCAACATTGGCAAAATATTCCTGAATATTGTTTTCGAAATCCTTTTAAATTGATTAGCCCGAAAAGTAATTATTTGCGAGTCGAGTCTTTAAGCTTCAGTGTTTGGCAGTGCTTTCTTAACTCCAGCTTTCTTCTAGCATTTTCCCAAGTTTACTTGCAGGATATTTTGTAGTCGCACACTCCCCATCGAATTACCCTTAACCTGTATATATTCATTTATTCATGTTAGTTACATTTGTTTGCTTTACTGGGCCCAAGCTATGTAAAATGTCTCTTTCAAGCCAAATGGACAGCCACACCCACACACACACACCAAAATACATTTGGTCATTAGAGCTATGACATCAAATTGTTGCCAGGCTTCCAACAAACATTCACGATTACTGAAAGTTAAATGTTTCTTGAAATGCAGTTGGCATTATAAGCTTAAATTTCACATAACAATAATTTGTATTAAAAAACATGGTGCAGGCTTTTTAATTTAGCAACTTTTCAGGTTCATAAATAATTTAAAAAATACATAGTTATAGCTCAAGGTCACTTCTTGAATTTCAATGAAATACAAACCAAAGTCATAAATATGATTATAATGATCATTATAAACATTATAAATTAACAATATCAACAAAAATAGCAATAATAATCAAAAATATTAATTATCAATTAAAAAAATACTGATAATGATAAAATGAAGTATTTTGTAATTATGCGAATATCAATAATACTAACACTAAGGACAAAGCAAAAGAAACGAACTTTCATTTATTTCATGCTCTTCTTTTATGTGAGAAAATATGGTACTAATATATAATATAATGTACTAATATATAAGCATATAATAAACATATTTTAATACGCCTTTGTGTCTTGACGTATTAAGAAGTACAATGCTTTCCAAAATGGAAAATAAATGAAAGTTCAATGAGAAAAACATGTTTAGACATGATTAGACAGTAAAGTAAGTTCATTAGATATGTGCTAAAAATTGTAAATAAATCCACATCTCTTGGAGGCGTCACAAATCAGTTTAAACTATGTCTTACGCATTTTCAAAGCGAGCATCTAGCCAACTATTGTAACATTAATGGCATGATCCGAAATTCTTGGGAAATTATTTTGCCGTAAATTGAAGCGATTTTTGAAGGGAGGAGTATTCAACAATCAATTCACTTGATATATGCCAACATGGGATTTTCGAGCATATATCTAGGCAAACAAATTCGAGCTCAGTGTTCTCATCAGAAATGATTTATCACAAGATTGAACAGAAATCGTAAAATAAAACATATAACGAGCGCCAGCTGAGAACGATTTAATATAATAAATAAAATATATACTCAATATATATGTAATTTATATTGAATGCAATTTTTTACTGCATAATCCGCTTAAGCCGAGCTCAACAAAAATATGTATGACAAAAATACTATAAAAACTTATACAAAAAATTAAATATTCATCAAAAGCGTAATATAAATCTTTGAATTCATATTTGTATATATTTTTTCAGCTCAACTTAAGGTATTTCAAAAAAAAACTCACTGTTACAAATTTTTAAAGTTTTGAAATATATCTATCACAAGGCAAAGAAATTATTTTTAATGTATTTTTCTTTAATACTTAGCTTAAAGCCTCTTTAAATTAAAATCTTGCACTTGCTCAAATATATACTTAAATTTGTCGATATTTGTGTATATTTTTTATACTTTTTGAATCTTGTTGTTTGTATAATATTTTATTTTTATAGCTTGCCAAATTTTTGCATACTTTTTTTTACCATTTACTTTGGACACAAAAAAATTAACCCATTTATTTTATTTTTATGGAAGTCCAACACCAAAAATACAAAAAAAAAAAGTATTTTTGAAATTTTCGAACACTGACCAATTAATGAAACAGTTATTTGGATTTGTTTTGTTTGGCTTTGTCGCCGTTGGTCGCAAAGCAATGGCGAGGGCAATGGAAATTGCGCTTCAGCTGCTGCTGCTGCTGCTGCTTCGGCGCCCGCGCCACACACACACGCTCACCGCACACGTACACACACACACACACAGTGAGTAGAGCAAACACGTCGTGCCGTCGGCAATGCTGAACGGGAACTAGAAACTGAAATCACTTTCACACACGGCCACAGCACACACACTGGCAACACGCGGGGCGCCAGGCGACTCTGTCGACGACTGCAGAGCGTTTGGGACTTGCCACAATTTTTGCCAGCGTGCGTGCCGAGACGTTTGCGGCAGCAGCGACAGCGACGTCGACGTCAGCGGCAGCAGCGAACACGCTTGCGAATTTGCCGACCGATAAACTCGCACGAAGCTCCCAAATCGCATGCGAGAAGTGCAAGCGTCTGCAAATCGGATTGTAGCAGGGAAATTTTTCAAGCATAACTTAAAGGCGAGCAAGCTTTAGCCACGCACAGAAAGAGAGAGAATGTGAGAGAGAGAGAGAGAGAGCGGGTGCGCAGATAATATGTAGAAATTTCCCAGTTCTTGTCGCAGCGGCGAATACGAATGCCAAACCCGAACGCCACACGAATGGGCCAGGCCACAGCGACGAACGCCGAAAAACAGCTGCATGCTGTGGCTCTCTCACATACGAGACAAGAAATGTTGCCTATGTGTGCGTGTGTGAGGGTGCTTTTGTATGTTGTGCTGGCGCGGTGGAGCGAGGGCCAGCCAGCCTCGCAGGCCAGGCCAAAATGTTGGCCTACCTGTTGCTTAGCAACTCGGCAACGCGCCCAGACGCGCGCTTCATTATCATTGTCAGCATGCCAAATGATGGTGGCGCAGCCCTAAGAAGTCGCCGCTGTGACAGATGTTGCACGTTTGTGCCTGCAACAGCTGTTCGATGCGAAAGCAGCCTTTGGTCGAAGCACTATTAACATGGCCAGAACAGGCGGACTGCTGTCCCTTGAAGAGGGTATATTAAATGCGTAGAGTACGTGTTAAAATCGAATAGACACGAAATACCCAGAAGAGCTCAAACGCACACACGCACAAACGAAAGACGCTGGCGACGCTGATAAAAAGCATAACAAATGTGTGTGTACGTGTGTGTGTATGTGTTTGTCGTATATGTTTGAAAATTGAACATATTGCGCTGGGATTATCAATCGATTGTATAGGACTTGAGCACTTGACACACGTTAAACGCCAAGAGACGCGCACAAAGGCGTTTAAAGGCAATTCGACATTTTGGCTATATCAGCATCTTAAGGCGTGGCAGATTGGTTGGCGGTTAACATGGCTGTCACATGGGGGCAACGAGCATGCAGCAGGCACTGAAAGCGACAGTAATGCGAGTTTTAATCATTTGATCAGCTAACACCAAAATTAGAGTGGAAATTTAACAAGCCGCAAAATTCCAATTACAAATTGTAGCAACAAATTGAACTGTAACCACATCTATCTTATATATAAGATATACCTATACATACTCTTTTACATTATATGGCCAAGATCCACAAAGAGCTCTGTTTCAGAAAAGCATAAGCGATGATATGTAATACCCAGAGACTCATTAGGCCACACAAACCCAAAAGTATGCAACATTTTCATTAGATTAAACGAACAGCAATTCCAATAGGTACATATGTATATATGTATGTACACATACAACAAAAGAAAGAAATTTATGTGAGGTCAGGTCATGTCAATACTAAACAAGAACACCGAAAAAAAAAAAATCAAGAATGATTAGCTAAAGACATTAAAAAGTTCGTGATAACCCAATGTTCAACTAGGTGCTGCCCTGGGATACAATGACAATGACAATGACAATGACAATGACAATGACAATGACAATGACAATGACAATGACAATGACAATGACAATGACAATGACAATGACAATGACAATGACAATGACAATGACAATGACAATGACAATGACAATGACAATGACAATGACAATGACAATGACAATGACAATGACAATGACAATGACAATGACAATGACAATGACAATGACAATGACAATGACAATGACAATGACAATGACAATGACAATGACAATGACAATGACAATGACAATGACAATGACAATGACAATGACAATGACAATGACAATGACAATGACAATGACAATGACAATGACAATGACAATGACACTGAATACTATACCCCACTAAATACACCCTATTGCCTGTGCACCGATTATGGGGTATATTAACTTTTAACGTGTATTTTGTTTGTAATACTCATTGCGGTTGCCCTGGCCTCGACAGCCCCAACTGTCCCGACTGCTTTGGATTTGGCTTGTTGTTGTTGTTTGCGGCTGTTCTTGTTTGCATTTGGCAGCAGCGCACGTAACGGCAAATGCCACTGTAGCACTCAACACTCAACACTCAGCACTCCACATGCCAAATACAAACAGAAGACCAAAAGCAGAAGCAACACAATTGAGTAGCGCGGGGGGCGGTGGGCGTGGCAGATGAACAACAGTTAGAAGCGGCGCCAGGCGCCTCAGAGACACAGGCGCGAGGCTGAAACAGTCGAAGCCACCACAGTCGAAGAGGAAGTCGAAGTCGAAGTCGAAGCAGAAAAGTGTAAACAAGAAACGTGATATTTGACAGATGACTGTAGATATTTAGATACCAACATAAATACTACTTATGCCCAATGTCTCTCCCCATCTTCCTCTCGCTCGCTCGCTCTGCCTACTGTCCCGAGCCCCGCCCCTCTGCCACAGCTGCCACTGTCTCGGGGGTCTTATTGATTTTTTGCTGGCATTCACAGCCACTTGCCGCTTGGTTTGAAGTTCCAGCCACGCATAAAGGACGCAGCCGAAAAGAGACAGCGACAGACTCAGAAAAAGAGAGAAAGCAAAAAAAAAAAAAAACACACAAGAAATAATGACAGGCAAAGAAGAGACAAACAAGACAAAAACAACACACGCACAATCAACGAATGGAGCACAAAAGAATCGAAAGATGCAAATATTGTAATGGATTCAAGTTGTACGTTCTCTTTGTGCTCGTGTATGTATGTGCCTGTGTGTGTGTGTGTGTGTGTCACTCCCATTTGAGCCGCCATTCATCCTCTTCGTCTTCTTTAATTTAACCATCAGCTACACGGCGTATACTTAACATTGGCAAACAGCCACTCAGCACACAATTTATTGCTCACTAATAGTAATTAAATTTCATGAAGTTTTCATTGACAACGCAAACGCGGCTCTTATTATTTATTGTTGTGCTTCAATTGTTTGTCTTAACTGCTGTAATGCCCTCTAAATTGTGTAATCGGGTATTTTGCTGAAGTTGAAACGGAGATGAAATTCAATTAAAGAACGGCATGTTCGCCTTGCGTTATATGTATAGATGCTGATTGCATATGCAAAATTAAATATACCTTATTTTTATTGTTAAGTTCATTTTCATTTTACATGAACCCTAATGTCTTATAAATAATGAATGAATAATCAATCAAAAGGCACTTATTATTGGGATTATCTGAGTTTTGATAGATCTCTTATATGTCCACATGTATGATAATATCATTCAATGAAATTTAAAAATATTACATATTTTTACCAAGGCATTTAATTGAATATAATATAAATAAGTATATTTAGTTATGATAGCATATACGCTATATAATATGTTTTTAAGGTGCTTCCAATTTTACCTCATATAAATGCACATTGAACTACCATACCTTAAAATTCTATTTATCTATTCGATATAGACGAATGCTCTCCACATACGAAAATTAATATAAAGTCCTCTAAATTCAAATAAAATTCTGTCAAAGTCATTTGCCAACGAAGCCCCTTAGTCATTTATAGCATGTCGAGCGTGGAGCTGTGCTCACATCATCGCAAAACAATTGTCATCGAAAGAGACGTTTAAAAAAGTAATTTTTCAACAATAATGAGTTTTAGTCACTTTCGAAGAACCTTTGAGCTAGGCAAACAATTTTCTGCCAAAACAAATACAAAACGTCAACATAAGATTTGTTATTTAATTGCAGTTGAAGTCGTTGCTTATTAATTAATTGCAAAACTTTTGCATGGACATTAATAGAAATTCAGGCTGGACGGATTCTCGCAGCCTTTGATATGGTCGTGGGGCAGACGTGGCGTATGCTTAATATGATATATGAATTTATTGAAAATGAAATATTATTGTACTCACAATCGTAATAATCATATCGATCCGCCTCGCTGGGATTATTGCTGCCCATGATTTTGCCAAGAACTGGGAGAGAAAGAGAATAAGAGAGAGTAGAGAATAGAGAATAGAGAGTTGAGAAAGCAACAAGAGAATGCAATTCAATTAAGCGAAAGCAAAGCAAAATCGACGCTGAAAGGTTTCCAATCGAAATGCAATTCGGTCTCTCGCCCAGCGATGGCCAAATCTGGATCGTGAACTGCAGATTGAGCATTGCGGATTGCGGATTGCGGATTGCGGATTGCGGATTGGCGGCTGCGACTTTGCATTGGACACTCACACTTGGCGAAGCTGCGGCGAATGCGAACGAAACACGAGACGGAACGGGACAGCTGGGTTAGGTCCTCGGGATGGGTGCCGCTCTGGCTGCTCAGGCATAGAATGGGCGCCAATGGTGTGATGCGACAGTGGCTCTGACTGCGACTGCGACGTCGACGCTCCAGCAATGGTATGGCCACAAAGCTGTGCTCCACTGTGCCGCTGCCGCTGCCGCTGCTAGCACCTGCAACGCCCACGCTCGACTCGACAGGTATGATGTTGCCGTTATTGTTGTTGTTGGTGTTGTTGTTGTTGTTGTTGTTGTTGTTGCTGCTGCTGTTGTCGCTGCTGCTGTTGTTGTTGTTGTTGTTATTGTTGTTGCTATGATTGTTATTGTTATTGTTGATGATGGTAATGACATTGACGGTGCCCTGCAATGGGCCAGCGTTGCTCGATGCTGAAACGGGAAGAGCAAAAAAATACGAAAAAAATTATGTAAAATACTCTCATCAATTGCTCGCTGATTTATGATTTTAGCAACAAAAAAGTATATAAACATATATGCACGAGTATGGGCAAGAAAAAATGTGAAATCGGGAAAGAGAAAATCCCATTTCGCACGCGACGCATCTGTGACAAATTTTTCGCTGTCCCGTGCAATTCTCTGCTCTGTTTTTCTTTGTCTTCCTCTACGAGTGTCGTAAATCATTCAAATCTGCATTCAATGTATTTCTAGGCTTCCTTCTCTTTTTTTTTGTTGTTGTTGTGTTTGGGTTGCGGGTAAATGTTTTTTATTTTTACTGTAGATATGTATATATGTATGTATGTATATGCAAGGCTATCCGCCAAATGGCGCAGAATGCGCACAAAACATAACAAGCATAGCTAAAACTCTATGCGGGAACTCAACAGCTCAAGCGCCAAACGGAGAAACTTAAAAAGGTGAAAGTGTTGGATATGCATGACTGGCAGATACCCTACATCAGCAATTTACCCTCAGATAAAGCTAATTTTTGATAAGCTAAAAGAAACAAATTGTTTGTTATTAATCGAAATTTTTTGTATGAATAAATAAATTTTTCTACAATATAAAAATTAAATATAAATATAAAAATATAAAAATTTAATATAAATCATTTGAAAAAATATCTATAATATATATATTTTATATAATTTAATTATTAATATATATATTTATTCTATCCAAGTTTTGAAAGCTGCACTCAATCTCCGTCTAGCTAAATACCCTTTCATTGGCCCACTTCTTCAGCTCTCCTCTGCTTGATGTGAGATATTTGAAGAGTTTGTGTGAGCATCTCAATGACGTTGGCACCTGAAGCGCTTGCTGAACAGGTGGCAAACATTGTGAGCCGACTTATTTGCACCTACTTAGCTGGCTGGCTGCCTACCTAGCTGCAACACATTTGATTTATATGCCAGCAGCTGTCGCCACATTTGTTTTGTTGTTGTTGAAAATATGCCCACCCTTTTCATGCCCCTCTCTCTCTCTCTCTCTCTCTCTCTATCTCTTGCTCGCTTTCTCTTTGCACTGGGCTGAGGTTGGCCGAGGCATGGCTGCAGCTGAGTATTTGCTTGACAAACTCTTATTCTAACCGCAGCTGGCTAATTTTTGGCTAGCTGCCAACTGCAACATGGCGTTGGCTGTTGCGGTGCTGTTTTTGGCCATGTTTATATTTGTTGCATCTCGCCTGGCCGGCAATTGCAATTGAATAGATGTTTTACTCGTGACATATCTTATTGTGATTGCATGTTTGTACATATGTATATTACTTAACGCTTTCCTCTCTCCCCATCTCTCTCTCTCTCTCTCTCTTAAACTGCTGACATCATCAATGGGTCAGCGGCTCTACCAGTTGATTCATCATTTATTTTATGGCTATTGCAGCGACAAACGATTTCATTTCCCTCTTATTTATTTAGTTTGTTCTGTTTGCCTGGCCTGACCCCTACAAAAAGAAGTACCAAATCGAGAAGGGAAAAGAGCAAAACAATTGAATATAAAGTAAAACAAGCCGCATTGCTAAATTTTACGCACAGTTTCCGGACTACCACAGAGCCGCACCGTAAAACCAATTGTGCGCCCATCCATCACTTGATGTATTAGCGCAACAACAGCTGCACACACACACATATACAGAGAGCCTCATCTGCGTGTGTGTGTGTGTCTGCATATGTTTGCTGGCGCGTTGGTGTGTCAATGTCAGCGTCAAAGTGCCAAACAAACTGCCAACTGCTGAAATATAAATCGCACAACAATCTTGTCTGCGTATACGCAATATTTGCTGGCGTGCTATGTCCTTGCAACCAAATACACACGCATACGCGCACAAATACATATATATGCATTTTTAAACACACTCAAACACAAAGCATCGTACTATATCATGACCTTAAAATATCCTGGATATGCTGAAGGCTTGCGTAATTAATTCGTAACAATTTTAATTAATATTATTACTGTTAATATTTTTTTTTTTTTTTTTTTTTTTAATAATGATTATTATCATTGTTCTTGCTGTTATTAGTATTATTGTCAGCATTCTTAGTTTGCACCTGATTCATTTTTTTTTTTGTTCCTTTCTTCTTCCTTTACTTTTATTTTATTTATTTTTTTTTTTTCAAACTTTTCCCTCTTCTCCCATCTTTTACTCTTTATTTATTTCTAATTTTATTTTTATTTTTTTGTTTTCGCTTTTTTCCTGTTTCGTTTGTCTTTTTCTCTACTTTTTATTCTGTTTCCTCCATTTTTCTGCTTTCTTTCTTCACTTCTTTGATCCTACTTTCTTTTTCATTTGCTTGATTTATATCTTTTCTTATCCCCTTTTTACTGTATTATCTTTTGTTCCTCTTTTCTCGATTTCTTTTATCTTTCATTTCCGTTCTTCCCTTTCTAGTTCTCCTCCTTCCATTATTAATTTTGTCCTCTTCGTTTTCCCTGTCTTTTTCCCCTTCTATTGTACCTCATTTCGTGAGATCTTTTTCCTACGTTGCTTTCTCTTCTTTTCTCTTTCTATTGATTCTTTAGTTCCTTTTTTCTCCTCCTCTCTTATATATATTTTTTTTTTTTTGCTCTTAGCTTTCCTGCCTCTTTCCGCTTTTTGTTCCTCCTCCTTTCTTTATTATTCTTTCAAGTTTTAGTTCCTTTTGCTGTCCTCTTTTCTCTTCTCCTACTGTTACATTTCTAGTATTCCATATCTTAGCTCCCTTTTACTCTGACTCTTTCGTCTTCGTCTTCGTCTTCGACTCTTTTCCCGCTTTTCTATTGTTAGCTTCATCTCCATTATCAATCAATGCATTTGATATACCCCTTATCCAGCTCATCAGCTACTGGGTGTAAATAAATTAAATTTTGTTCACAATATTTGCTTTGCAACTGGCTGCATTCGTGTCTGCCTCTGACTGCTCCCCTGCCTCTGTCTCTGCCTTTCCCATTGCCTTTGCCTTTGCCTTTGTATTTCGACATACCAAATACGCAGCTGAGCTGTTCAGAATGATGAAGCTTACTCTACTCTTACTACTCTATTTGTGTCAAGATAATTGCGAAAAAGTATTTGCTTTCAGCTGCATCCTTTGTGCACATTGAATGTATCAATAAAACTGCATTTCGCTCCAACAATCTATCCACATGCGGCGCGGCGCGTTCATTTAATTGGCTTCAATATGCTACATTTTGATTTAGACAAATGAGTGCCATAATTAGCTGTAAACGGCCACTTGACGATGCATTTCTGGAGGCGTTGAGTGCCGAGGCTGCCAGATTTGCGGCCCATTAACCAGAGACACAATAAGCGGAAAAAGACTCTCGCATGTGCTTAAATATAAAATGATCTAATATACGCGAGGCTGCATTCGAGCAATTTGTTGCGCAAAGCCATGATATATTACATTTAATCGGATTATATCAAATTGCTCTAGTCGAAATATATAGAAAATCTGCAGAGAGCTACGATTTCGATGGTTTCTAGACGTAGCTTGAATTTATATAACTCCACATATAAGCTCGTATATATACGGAGGTGTTGTACTTGGTCTAAATTAGTTATTACATGATTTAACTTGCTTATATAATGTCTCTTTGATTGTTTTACTAATTGATCAAAAATAATAAGATTAAAAAATAATTTAAAAAAAAAAACATAGATTAATATTACGTCCTGATTGAGAAACACTATCTTATTATATATGTCTGTTTGTCACTCAATATTATTTTACAAGACAGGTATATTGCCATAGTTTTCCCATGCCTCAAATTTATCATAGAGCAAAAGTACTTTTCAGATGTTTCTAAAGTCGAGCGCTTCATCGTTGGAAATGAACGAAATTCTATTTTTTCCCCTGACATATACAAAATTAATGGAAAAGAATGACAGGTTTGGCCAACTCTACAACGCCGTCCATATTCGACGAAACTATGATTTGTTTTAATTATAAGTAAAAATACAAATTTTCTTTGGCTCAGGTAAATTTGTTGACATCACTTTTGAATATGATGAATGGCCGCCTTGAGCTTGTACGGCGTATTGATTCCCAGATGGACCCGTAATGAGCATAAGTCGAATACGATAGCCCCTGTATTATTTTATATAACTTTGATATCTCTAGATGCATGTAATATATATGAATGAGGAAAAACTATATAGGCTATGAGTAGAGTAGAGTAGAGTAGAGTAGAGTAGAGTAGAGTAGAGTAGAGTAGAGTAGAGTAGAGTAGAGTAGAGTAGAGTAGAGTAGAGTAGAGTAGAGTAATGAGCATATGAGATCAGTGAAATCCATCCAGGAAACGAACGTAAATAAATCAATAGATAATAACCAATCAATATATAACGAAATTTTGTTGTTTTTTTTTTTAATTGAACCAGATTTCCGTTCAATTCGCTCTAATTAGATGTCGAAATGAACTTCATGATGGCATTAGTGGCTGTCAGTGAATCGTGTTGTCTATTATTAAATTTAGTTTTTTTTTTTTTTTTTTTCCTTTGTTTCCTACTCAGCAATTGGCAAACAATAAAAATTAAATGGCTGTTGGTAGAACATCAATTAATGTCAATTAGCATTAAAATGCTGCAGACAGGCTCATTTACTAGCTGTTCCCTCTGTCCGTCTGTCCGACTGTCTGTCTGTTTTGGAATCGGCTTCTGTACAGTGTAGGCTAATGCCATGCCTCACTGCCTGGGTTATAATAATAATATTTCAATTTTTTTATTGCTTCACACGAACAAAAGCCAGAAATTGTTCCATTGTTGTTATTGTTGTTGTTGCTGCTGTTGTTGTTCATTGTATTTAGTAACGCGAGCATTTAGCTTGAAAAACAAGTCATTTTATCATCCAAACAACAATTTTACAAAACTCATAAAATCGTAATGCAAAAAGCCAGAGCAAAAATATTTATATTAATGATATGCATAAATACGTTTTATAAGTCGAGCACAATTGCTGTCAGCTCCCATTCCCCAGCCCCCTTCCCCCAGACACATACCCTCCTAGTTCCCTCCCCTCCCCCGCCCCCTTGGTCCATATCGATTCATCTCTTTGCTGCCAATTATTCGCATGTTTTGTCTATGCCAGAGAACTGGAGAGCTGGCAAAATGTATTTATGACGAGACAAAATCTAAACAAATATTGTATGCAAGAGAAAACATATTCCAGACATTGTTTAGATCTCACGTTTGGCTTTCGGTTTTCAGCTTTCAGTGTTCAGGGTGCTCAGCATTTGGTATTCTGTGTGTTTTCTCGTTATTCGGCTATTCGGTTTTTCGGTTTTTCGGTTTTGCGTCTTTCAACTTTTCATTCTCGTCAGTCTGGTTTCAAACAGTTCTCAATTGCAATTTGATGGCTGTCGAAGCTACACTGCCCAGCCATAGAGAACGTTTCCGCTAACAATATATTTTATTCCTTAATTTGAATGTTTATAAATATATGAAAAGTAATAGAATTTAATGCGAACATCTGAAATTGGAAACACATGCAACCAACAGAACAGTTAGCCGCCCCACAATAGAATTAACGAAAGACTCAGATGATGACCTCATAATGGACTAAACTAGCCTATACTAAAACTCATTATATATAAGTATAATGATAATTTGTGGAGCAACTTAGACTACAATGTTGAATAGTAAGATCTAAAGCTAGATTTATCTATCATGTAGACGAGGCTTTCAGATTAACTGAAGCAATATTTCAATGTTAATATGCAAACTAAATGAAGAGATCCAGTGAGTGGAGTCTTCTTCTCTCTTCAGTCTGCTACGGCTGTAGCAAATTCTGCTGGCAACAGCAACAATAACGACAGCGAACATGCTCGAACATGTCACAGTAGATTGAATAGAAGACACCAATTCCTCAAATTGAGCTCCACGGTGCGAGAATAAATTAAGGTGGACCTTCTTATGGGAGATCGTGGTGGTTGTACAGTTCGATAGGTGTGCTTTCGGATTGGCATCTGCAAGGCTACCCTCGTTGCCAATCAGGAGTACCCTTGTTGAAATCAACTTGCGTTTAAATAAGAAATGAGCTACCAAAGCAGATTGGGCATTTTCAGCGAAATACTCAAAGTCAGCCTGGCTCAAAGTCTCGGAGGGACTGATTAGGCAACAAGATCAACAATTTTCAGTTATATTTGTATATTTATGTGAAGTCTTCTACTTTTCCAAGTTACCTCACAAATTTGTTGCTGCTGAAGCAGAGAATATATTGAGAGCTGAGCTGAAAGGAAGAAGTTCTTGAGGCCGGGCTGGCTGGACATTTTTTACATATGTTGGATACGGCGTAAACTGAAATTTGTCTCGTCTGACTTGAGCCTGGAAGGTGAGCTACTAAACTATAGTATATATACTATACTCAAGAGCTTCGCAACTTTCATCTTCCTTCTACTACACGTTCCCCGACTTTGTTGCACAGTGTTGTTGCAGAGCAGCTCGGGGATCAGTCCACCGATGATCGACACGGCAATGGTCCGGCCTGGGCTGGGAGAGTTGATATTTCTGACAGCTAACTGAGGCGCAGCGCACATTTCATGCCGCATGCAAACAGTAAACAGTGGAAAACAATGCCGCGAATGCGAACAATTTTTAAACAATCGTAATGCAATGAATGTGTACATTTCCGTTTGGCAGTTCAAGTTCGTTTTTGGTCATTGTTCCGCTTGGTGATTTGGTGATTTGGTGATTTGGCGATTCAGCAATTCCACGATTCGGCGAATCAAATTGCTGTTGGGACTCCCAAGATCTGTTCGCTAGACATTAAAAAGCAACATCAAAAGGCAATTGCCACCTTTATGGGGGCCGTTCATAATTTGTGTGTGTTTTTGCCATGAAATGGGTTTGGGGCCAGAATCGGGGCACATATGTTCGTTCGCCTTCTTCCTCAACGGATGTTATGAGCGGTTTTTCTGCGTTTCTTTCTTTTCTTATAGCTATGGAAAATTTGCCGCCTCGCTTCTTGTTTATTTGCCAAATTATATTGCACTCGTATTTATTATTTTAAATGCCAACGATTTCATATACATAATATGCTCGGATTCTAGAAATTTAATTACGCTCCATATGCTGACCATCTTTAATGATGCAGCCGCCCATTCACGCCCCGCTTCTGCGTCCCTGCCTCCCTCCTAAGCTCTACAGCTTGCCGCACACAATCGAAACGCCCGCACGTGTTGCACGCACAGCAATTCGAATGGATCTTAACACCATTAGTCTGATACGATATGTGGGTGGAAATTGTATCTGGGGAATCTATTTTAATGCGAATCGCACGGCCATTATAGAAGCCATTTAAACGCCGTGGGTGGCACATTCTACATCAGTGCGTGTTCTGCTAAGTGTACAAATCGTGTAAATACTCAAAAAGGGTAGCCCATTGCACATGCAACCCCACCAACCCCCCTCCCACGACCATATCAATTGCTTTAAACTAAAAAGCTAGCAATTGAATGGGGAATACGAGTATATGGGTAACTGATGCCTAGCTAGGTCATCGATTAGCTGGGGAGCTACTTCTGGGATTCCTCGATATTTACATATGTATATATTACGTATATGTAATTTATATTTCATTCATTGTATTTTTGATTTTAGGCAAAAAACGTCATCAGCATAGCTCTCTCAAATGGAATTGTGAATATCTCATCAGAGTTACCAAATTTCTTGTGTATGCCATAAAATTGATTTGCTTTAAGAAAATAATAATTATGAGAAAACATTCTTTGAAGAAACAAAATGTAAAAAAGAAAAAAAAAGTGAGGCTTACTTAGAAATTCCCATATTACTTATATTCGCAGAAAATATGAATTTGTTCGAATAAAAGTCTTTTGTATATCTGTGTCACTTTTATGCTAAAGCAAACTTAAGCCTTTTAAGCACCTCAGAGCTACTTCAATAGGTTATCCCAGCACAGCTGACTCATTCACTAGGTAAATTATATATACAAATACATGCTCTTGAATCAAATATCTTTCGTCAAGTACTCGCACACAAGATTAAGATATTTTTCTCTAAAGATCAGGCATTAACCTGGAAAACCAATTAAAGCAAATTATAAATTTGTGAGTATTTAATTATTTTTTGCCTTTTAGATCTGTAATCAAATTTGTTGTTTATTTAATGGAGCGTGTAAGCGAGATTTTTGTTTACAAAACATATCATATAATACATACACTCTATATACACACACTTTATATATATGTATATGTGTATATCTACTTGTGAAATCCACGTTCGAGCATATCTGATGCTCAAGTTTGAGTAATATTTTGCCTAATATTCCAGCAATTGTTTACGTCCATTGTTTATAAGCAATGAGAATGTTCCGTTTGAAGGGCGAGACCCAAATTTCAAACGGTTCACTGTAGGCCTTCTTGCTCTCTTAGTCAAAAGTTCGTCCAGAACTAATAAGTAGGAAATCCATCAAATAAAATGAGATCAGTGCAACGATTGATGCTGAACGGGATTACAATAAAGCTGCTCAAGTCGCTCAAATTTCGTACTTGCCTAAACAGAAAATATAGGGTATACAAAAGAAATATCTATAAGAGCTTATAAGTGTCTATAGAAGCAAATCGCAATCATTAGGCCATTTATATATTTGATTTCAATACAGCTTGAGCAGAAAAAACAATAAATATTTAATTTGAATACAGCGAAATCGGGTATAGCCGACTCTATAGTACTCTCTTAATGGTCATCAAATTATTTGCGGAAGCGTTTGCAACTATTTCGATAGATTTTTAGCCAAGTTATAAGAAAGGTGAAGCTGCTGGAGATTTTCAGGTTGTCGGAATAGCTAAAGCTGAAAGTCTTTGGCTTCTATGTAAGCGAAAATAAAACATTTGAGGAGGCACTTTTTGATAAAAAAACAAGTAAGAAAGCTCTAGTCGAGACTGCTCGACTACGAGATACCCTGAACCCTTCGAGCAACAGCCATTTCAATAATTTTTAGTGTCATTCAGCTTAAACAAACACACACACACACGCAAACATATACATAGACACCCATAGGCACGCACGCATTAACAGGCATGGGCTGCAGTGTGGGCTTACTATGGGAACTTAATTGTTCAATAACTTTTTTTGTGGACGTACGTTCTTCATGAAACTTTTAGAATGTGGTTTTATCATTACTATGCGTATATTTGCCAAAGCTCAAGTCTCTAGTATTTGAAATACGCCTTTTACAGAGATGAGGGTAAGGGGGTGGATATAGGGGTGGGGGGTAAATTATAACAAAAATCGAAATTCTATCACGTGCAGTCGAGTCTACATTTAAAATTTGGAGACTTTATCTCTAAAGGTGTAGGAGATATAATTTTATAACTGGTTTTCGATAAGGTTTTTGATCGATAAAAAAATAACGGGATGAGTTATCGATTTTTAGTGATAAACTCGATATGCGCGCGCTATATACGAGCATTTTAAAAAAAAGTTGAAGTCTCTAGCTTCTATATCTTCAGAAATCGACGCGTTCATACATACGGACAGACGGACAGACGGACATGGCTAAATCGATTCAGTTTGTCGCCCTGATCAAGAATATATATACTTTGTGGGGTCTGCCACGCCTCCTTCTCCCTGTTACATACTTTTAACAAAACCATTATACCCTGATTTCCCATTTTCAATGGGTTCAGGGTATAAAAATAAATAAAATAAATAAATAAAATGAAAACTGCAGTGTCAATAATCAATCAACACTATTTAATAATATATAAAATTTATCAAAAATAAGTGAACTTGGCTTGAATGTCTGCCGCTCCATAATATTCTTCAGAGCTGGACTAAGGCTTTAAACAAAAACAGCATTAAAGCAGTTTAAATGCCGCGGAAGAGCTATTTATCAAGCTAAAGTCTAATCGAAATTGTATCAAAAAATGGTTAAGTTGTCATTATTGTCATAATTGTTGCTCCACCCTTGTAAGTCAATAGGATTCAAATGTATTAAAAAGAAATAAAAATTTGTTTTAATACATATATTTTGCTCGAATTTCTCAAGCTAACTGTTAGACATATATTTATATATTATATAAATATACATATATATACAAACAAGTTGAATGACAGGAAGAAGCTGAATAAAATTTTAGTTGAAATTGGCATTTTATACGAAAGAACGAATATGCTGGCCCACCTGCAGCTCGTAAATTAAGTATACAAAAAAAAAAAAAAAAATTATTGAATGAAAACTTTTTTTTTACGAAGTGTAATTTGAATAGATATTTAGTGTATTTATTGAGTTGAGTAATCAAATACCAAATGAAATCCGCCTAAATTGAAAGGCAAAGCGAATCTAAGAACCGACAAAGGCAATTCCATATCAATAGAATTCCACTCCATGAAGAGTGAACATTCATATATGCCCATTTTTGCTCATGCGAATAGAGTATAAGAACAAATAAATTTATATACAGATTGTTTATATGAAAGCACTTTCTCCATTAACCATATCGATGGCACAGCATACTACAATATATTCTATATTGAGAAGTTGTTGCTAAATCCCCCAGAACTTACGCATCTCAACATCCAGAATTTCCTGTGGCGTTGCCATGACGCTCAGCATTTCGTAGAGAGACTCTGGCGCGCATTCACAAACCGCTGCACGTGTCAATTGTGAATGCGGAGATCACCTCAGCTCGCATTATTATAATTATACACTGCTGGTATTTACGTACGTACGTTTCGACTGCTGTCCGGTGCAGTTTATTGCATTAGCCAAGGCTAAAATTAGTGGCGCACAGAGCAGCACACAGATCGTATGGAAAGCAGCAGCATTAGCAACAATAACAACAACAAAAATTAAGAAAAATGAGATGGAAAAACCAAATGGGGCAGGCGAAAAAAAAAAAAAAAACAAAAAAATCAAAATGTGGGCCAAAAACCGCGCGTTTGGTCACACACACGCACATACGGACACACACACACACACGCGCGAGCGCGCACACACCTGAGTGTGTTATTAGCACACGTGCAATAGAAATCGCGCTTCTATTGCAGAACTTTGTGAACTTTGCGAACACGATCGACACGCTCAGATTTATTAGAGTATTTGGCTATTCGGTGGACTCGTCTGTTTGCGTTGACGGCTGTGCGGCAAATGCTTTTCGCCGCTTTTTACTTTCCATTTCTTCGTCAGATTCAGATTTGGTCGTGCCCAATCGTGCCAGGCCGTGCCAGACCGGAGCGTTCCTTCAACATGAGCAACAAGTACACATATTTTGTATTTTTTTGGCAGCACACACGCATTGCCTTCAATTGCTCCCAAACTGTACGCGATCGACTCATGGAATTTTGTGCTCTTCGCAACGAAGCGAACGACACGAACAACGCTTCGGGTACTTGGCCAGCTGGACGATGAGACTGGCCGCCCGGCTGCTCTACGGGCACACACAGTCAGCGACCAGCACTGCCAGGTGAGAGCACTTCAGTGCAGTCATTGCTGTGCATATACACAGGCGAGCATGCAGTGTCTAGTGAGACAGCAGGTCAACACTCTGGCTTCCATAAAGATCCATAAACACCAAAGAGTATCGTATGAGTAGATTAAGGTACAGAGTATTGCTGTGCTGATCGAGCATATACGACTGCAGCCAGTAGATCACTAGATCACAAGATCGATAAACAGCAAAGGGAATCGTATGAGTAGGTTAAGGTGGTCATAAGAGCATTTAGAAACTGACAGCACTTCAGTATAGTCATTGCTATATATTATCAATGCATATACTACCAAAGAAAGCAAAACACTAGATTCCATAAAGGTCGATAAAGAGGGTATCGTATGAATACACTAGGGTGTGCATAAGAGTGTTTAGAACTGAGAGCACTACATAGCAGTCGAGGCGAGCATATGCTACCAGAGACAGAAGATCAAAACACTAGATGGACAAATAGCAGAGGGCATCGTATGAGTAGATTAAGGTGGGCACGAGAGCACTTAGAGCTACTGCTCAACCAGAACTCTCTGTTGTACCATGCTTTACATCGTGCAAGAGTTTATGAAAAACATACTCCTACTACAACTACTACTATTACTACTACCTCAACTACTACTACTCTTACCACAACTACTACTACCTCAACTACTACTACTCTTAACACAACTACTACTACCTCAACTACTACTACTCTTACCACAACTACTACTACTCTTACCACAACTACTACTACTCTTACCACAACTACTACTACTCTTACCACAACTACTACTACTCTTACCACAACTACTGCTACTCTTACCACAACTACTACTACCTCAACTACTACTATTACTACTACCTCAACTACTACTACTCTTACCACAACTACTACTACCTCAACTACTACTACTCTTACCACAACTACTACTATCTCAACTACTACTATTACTACTACCTCAACTACTACTATTACTACTACCTCAACTACTACTACTACTCTTACCACAACTAATACTACTACTCTTACCACAACTACTACTACCTCAACTACTACTACTACTACTATTACTACCTCAACTACTACTACTACTACTACTCTTACTACAACTACTACTACTACATTTACTACTACTACTACTACTCTTACTACAACTACTACTACTACAATTACCACAACTACTATTACCACAACTACTATTACCACAACTACTATTACCACAACTACTACTCTTACTACAACTACTACTACTACTATTACCACAACTACTATTACCACAACTACTATTACCACAACTACTATTACCACAACTACTACTCTTACTACAACTACTACTACTACTATTACCACAACTACTACTACCTCAACTACTACTACTACTACTCTGACTACAACTACTACTACTACATTTACTACAACTAATACTACTACTACTCTTACTACAACTACTACTACTACTTTTACTACCACAACTACCATCATCGTCAGACCCAACAATTCACTACCCGAACATAAATTCCCTACTCCATATACACATATTTATGGAGTTTAAGTAGAGCAGCATTGATAGTAGATTCTCAACACTTTGGCTATTAAGCGCTCCTTTATAGCAATAATTTAATAGAAACGATTCGTTTTATTATTCCTGGCCGAGTGCGTGCAGAGCACAATCAACACAACCAATACAATTTCTGCTCTGACCAACGATTCGGCATTCACCAGTAGATGGTGAATTCTGGTCCACTTCGCGTCCCCCCCAGAGCACATTTCTTGCTCGCATTGTCAAATTCCAATGCGCATATGTGAAACATCTCGTGGATGGGCGGAAGTGTGCCACTGAATCTACATGGGCCTTGGGGCGGGGTTGTAGGTTAATGCACTGCCATCCGGCAAAGAATTTACGAAACTAACAAAACAAAAAACAAAAACAAAAAGAAAGAAAACACAGCCAGGCCCTTTCCCCTACGACGCTAACGCACACAACTGTAAAAACGAACTGAATTGTTTTGGGTGAGAAGAAAATGCTTTTCGTATATTTTATTATTGCATGCATATCGATTGGACAGCCCCAAAAAACTAAAGGAAAAACTGAACCCAAACCACCCACACAGCGCTGACATCTATGCCATTATTTATTGTCACTCAGTGCGTAACGAAATCTGAATTGAATTGAAGCCATGCCCCTGGCCCTGGCCTGCCCCACGCTGCCCTGTGCTCTCCCCTGCCCTGTCTCTCTATACCCGTTCACGAAGAGCAAAGAGTATATTGGTTTTGTGTGTGTGATTCACTCGTGTTAGGCGTACTCTTATTAGGTGGGGTAACTTCTGCTGTCTCTCTCTCTCTCTCTCCCTCCCTCTCTCTCTCTCTCTCCCTCCCTCTCTCTCTCTCTCTCTCTCTCTCCCTCTCTCTCTCTCTCTCTCTATACACGATCAATTCTATATATATATTTACAAATTTATTATTAGTTTTATTATTTGTTAATTTTTTTTCGTCTCCTAATAAGGAATAATTGACCAAATTTTGTATGTCATAAAAATATTAATGACTACTAAAAATAAAAAAATAAATACAAAAAACAAAAAAAAAACTATTTAATATTAGTCTACCTACATATAATGTACATTATATATACCACTAGTACATGTCTACTTAACTACATATACATATGTATATGTATATTATATACAACTGCATATAGCTACATATATATATCATAAATATATAGTCCCAGATAATCTACATGGTATATTGAAACCTCTACGATATTTTCCATAGATGGATTTAGAAGAAATGCTGCATGATTTCTCTACCAATTATTTATTATTTATTTACAGTAGGAATAATTTAAATTGATACCAGCTATATATGTAGATAGGTCCCTAACTACTAGGGCCTTCGTCTTCTATTCCCTACAAATATATACGCAAATCAGTTGGACCTAACTGCAGCATTTGTACTTCTTTGAACTGATGCTACATCGGCTCTGTTGTCTGGGCTAAACATATGTCGATTGCTTTAGTTTACGTTCGACCTTAAATTTGTTTTTAAGCATTTGAATTTGGGCTATCTCTGACTTGCGATACGGTGCTAGCATGTGCACTGTCAACGACATGAAGCCTGTCATAGACTCTTGACACTCTTGTGGCTGTTGTCACTGGCTGCCAGCTGCCAGTCTGTCCGTCTGTCTCTTTGTCATTTTGGCATAGTAAAAATTTGAGTGCTTTGGCAACACGATTTCAGCACAATTCTCGAGTGTTCTTTCAAGTTTTGCGACAGCCGCAGACCGAGGTCTGCTCCTCTGCCAAGACCTAATTAGCTCTGTCGCATTATTGCCTGCCCGCCTCTGAGCGGCCTCTCATAATTATTATTCACACAGCTCGACGGGCGGCGCGATTGGATTTGGGTCTTGGGGAGTTCTGGCTCTTGGCGTATGTAAATGTCAAACGTGTCAGCACTTTAAAGAGAACTTTTCTCTTTTGAAAAGATTCCTTGCATGCAACACAATTAAATTATGGTCCATAATTGATTTGAGAATAGATTAATGGAGCTGGCAATTAGAGAACATGTTCCCTACATGTAGGAGACTTAGCAGGTGGAGTATTAAAATGATATGATGTGAGAAAAATAGTAGAGAGTACAGCATATCGAGATCGATATTAATCGAAAAAAGTTATCGATTGTTTGAAACGCAATTGCTCATAAGGTGTTCTAGGTGGATCTACGTAAAAAATATCAAAAATAGATAGACCTTGATCTTGATCTTGATCAACTCAGGTTATCAAATAATCATATGTATACCTATATTTAATATCGATTAATGGCATAAAGGTAAGTCTTTATATTGATTCACAAATACTCTATTCTACAATCTATATACATATAGACTTGATCATTTTCCAGCAGTGTGATATATGTAAATCATTATGATAATTCATATAAAAGCAAGTTTTTTATGAAATGATCTCGCATCGCAGCTCCTCGCTTAAGCCCAGTCAGACATTTTAAAGAGCATACTTTTTGGCTTGAGCGAAATACCTATCATAATATCATAACAGAGCTAGCTCTCTTATGGACTATATCGAGTACATATACGCGCTCGTAAATTATTTCTTTTGAGTGTCTCTAAATCAGCCAGAGACTTTATTTGAATATAAATTTGAAATAAATGTGAAAACAAATTGATAAATAAATAAACTGATGAATATGCGTATTGTTGGTCCCCGAGGCGCATCATAACCTTTGCCTAGACGCCCACCTGCTCGCCGTTGAGTCAATATTACGCTCCTACTCATACTCTCGGATATATGTATAAGCCCGAAAGACATATTAGATGCGATTTTTTTCTTAAATGGCTATGCGAGGCCATCGACTAAAACAAACAAACAAATGCCGACAAAAAATGGAAATACAAATTTTTGCCGAATGCTGGAGGCCAGCATCAACACAGCCGAGTGAGAGAACTAATTGAAAATTGTATTTGTAGCTCGCATTCACGTCACAGCGTTTTACTCTTTTGCATACTGTAGGCCAGTATTTAAGGTATTATGAACTAGCAAGGAGAATTGCAACGTACATGCATACATATGTATGCGTGCATATGAGAGCATATGTACGTTATGAGTCTACAAATGTAAATGTATGTGTGTGTATATATAGAGAGTATAGTTCCGAGTCCTTTTTATAGCTTTTACGTACTGTATGTATGTAAGGATATACATATGTATATAAGCATATGTATTTGTGTGTTTTTATGTAGATGAATGTATGTAAGGACTCATGTATGTATGTTGTATCGTATGTATTAATGTACAAATATATGTATGTATATGTAATATATGTAGATCTGTAGGTGAAGGCATGTCGGTAAGTACATACATATTTAAGTATATAAATGCTTAAATATATCTGTGCATCTTCGCATGTATGTGTTGAAGTATGTATAGATTTATGTAAAAGCATATATCTGTATGTAAGTATATGAATTTAAATAAAAACCTTACACAGAATTTCATGATATACACATATATATTCATTTGCTACTGTGACCATTTATGAAACTATTTAGTTTATATTCAAAGATGTATTCAAAATAAGAAAATATACAAACAATAGCTGAGCTCATCGGCCGACACAACCCAAGCTATATGAACAGAATGTCTACCCACCCAAACTAGACAATTTAGTCACGAGCACAACCAACAGAAGACTAAAAGACTGCATCCCTTGGATCGCAGAACTAACTTAAATTAAAAAAAAAAATAAAAAATTAAATAACCAAAAACTTGGGATAGCAATAAAGGCATTTAGATATTTCATAGTTAAGGCATATTTAATACGAGTAGAGAGAGGCTAAAATTCTATAAAATAAATTAAACTAACAAAAAATACAAAATAAATAAATAATAAGTAAAAGTTTATTTCAATTACAAAATTAAATTTTACAATAAAATAAAAATAATAGAAATTAATTTAAATCAAAAATTAAATGTTAAATAAATAATAACAACCGAGTGCATTCCTTAATTAATTTTTTTAGTTTACACAATCTTCAAAAATTTATTAAAAACAAAACAAAAATTAATTAATTAATATAAACATTAATTTTTGCTAAATAAAAATACAATATTAAATGCATTAAATTTCGCCCTCCTTTAAAAACAAATAGTCTACTTAAGAAAACGCTTAAAATTTCTAATTAAAAATAATATGAAATCTTTAGATATTCCAGCAAAGGGTATTCACCTTTCGTATGCCAACCATGCGAATTTCCTTTCGGATTTCACATTATTTATTATGATTTTTTATTATTATTATTACTATTATTATTGTTGTTGTTGTTGTTGTTGCGGTCAAACGCAAATGCAGGCCAGGCCATGCCCAATAAAATGGCCATAATTTTTCACAATCGGGCATTAAATTTTTTGTTGCTTTTAGTATTGTATTCAGCTTATAATAATAGAGGCGGCTGTTCAAAAATAGACAGACAAATTGAAATTGGAAAAGCAATGGCAACTAAAGCAACAAAATAGTAATATATATGTATGTGTATGCATATATTTAATGATATTTCGGATTGTATATACTCACCGCAAAACAATACACGAATCGAGAAAAAAATCAAATTGATATTTACGCCTTAATTTATTGCTTTAATGCATCCGAAATATTGCTAACAAAATACACTCACTCGACTACAAAACAAAATCGAAATGAAAAACCAAAAAAAAATTATGTTGGGAAATGCAGAAAATTGGGGAAAACCAATTTGTTTATTGAATGCTTTCCAATTTTATATATTTTTTATTTATTTTTTTTTTTTTTTTGTCTTTTTGACACTTTGAAAATTTGCATACGAAAGCAGCGCATGAGACAATTAACAAATGGAATTTGCATACAGAAAATTGAAAATAGAAATTATATGTATATACATTTAACTAGTATGTACTATAAACATATATAAACTATGTTTGTGAGTGTGCGTGTGTGTGTGTGTATGTGTGTATGTGTGTATGTGGGAGGAGCCGCGACTGCAACGCGCTGCGAGACTGCGAACAAACTGAAAAACATCTAATCGAATGACTGGGCGCAAAAGTTTCTGGAAAACACCGCAAAAAAACAAAAATTGACCGAGTGGGATTGCAAAATAAAAATTCTACATATATATATTATATAATATATATAAATTATATATATGTATATATATATATATATAATATGTTTATTACAAAGTTTTCGGTTACAAGCCAGCGCACGTTTGGAAATTCACTTTGGCTAGGAATACAATTTGGACGCGGACGCAGACAGAGGCGACGCAGCACTGAGTTGCTGGAAGCCCGGACAGAGCAAGATTAAACAGAAGCAGCATTAGCATCAGCATTAGCATTAACAGCAGCACCGGCAACAACAACAACAACAACAAATCGTCCCAGCTGAAGATAAACAAAAGTTATGATTCGGAAATAAACTAAATGAAAAAATTTTGATGTGTTCAGTGCGCGCGTCGCAAGGCTTGTTTTATTTTTAAGGCCTTTTGGAATTTCAATTCTTTATATACACAGCAATGTGTATGAGTGCGCGCATGTGTGTGTATGTGTGGTACTCCATCGAGCTCTAAATAGCCGAACAACTGCCCCACGCATTGGGTGGCCAAGCAACAATTGAAGCAGCTAATTGCCATCGAAACATTTTGTTCACAGAGTTCATCAAATTGTCCACTAATTGAATATTCAGATCTGCATTTGGGCTAATTACATTTTAAATGCTCCAGCTTTATACGTGATGCGCGTTTACAAATAAATAAATAATACAAATGAAAAATAGAAAATAAAAAACACAGCATGGACAAATAGGATTGTTTTTCGTTTGAATTTCATTTACACTGAATACACAAAACATAATTATTTTCGTGTATTGAAAAGATTCATAAATCAATTTCATATTTACCATATGCATATTTATGCATATATATGTATATATGCATGTGTAAATATTTTTATAAATGATTAATTGCTGCCGCAAAACCAATTTCAAGTCAAGGCCAGCCATAAACTGACTTTTAAAGATTTAAGCAACTTTTCCTATAAATAGTTCGATTTGCTTTATTGGCAACGCGAATTGATAATAAATTTAAGAATATTTGAAGAGTATTCGCTGTGAGCTTTAATTATAATTTATATATTATTTAATGCGCTAGACTAGACTGGGTATCTATTAGTCAAGCAGCATGCCTTTAACCAAAGATGCCAAAATTCCAATATGAATTATATTGAAAATATCCCGTAGTCAAAAAGAAAGAAAATAATCATAAAACAGCTGGTAGAAGCTTAGATACCCTCTCTAATCTATGTATCTATGTATCTATGTATCTATGTATCTATGTATCTATGTATCTATGTATCTATGTATCTATGTATCTATGTATCTATGTATCTATGTATCTATGTATCTATGTATCTATGTATCTATGTATCTATGTATCTATGTATCTATGTATCTATGTATCTATGTATCTATGTATCTATGTATCTATGTATCTATGTATCTATGTATCTATGTATCTATGTATCTATGTATCTATGTATCTATGTATCTATGTATCTATGTATCTATGTATCTATGTATCTATGTATCTATGTATCTATGTATCTATGTATCTATGTATCTATGTATCTATGTATCTATGTATCTATGTATCTATGTATCTATGTATCTATGTATCTATGTATCTATGTATCTATGTATCTATGTATCTATGTATCTATGTATCTATGTATCTATGTATCTATGTATCTATGTATCTATGTATCTATGTATCTATGTATCTATGTATCTATGTATCTATGTATCTATGTACCTATGTATCTATGTATCTATGTACCTATGTATCTATGTATCTATGTATCTATGTATCTATGTATCTATGTATCTATGTATCTATGTATCTATGTATCTATGTATCTATGTATCTATGTATCTATGTATCTATGTATCTATGTATCTATGTATCTATGTACCTATGTATCTATGTATCTATGTATCTATGTATCTATGTATCTATGTATCTATGTATCTATGTATCTATGTATCTATGTATCTATGTATCTATGTATCTATGTATCTATGTATCTATGTATCTATGTATCTATGTATCTATGTATCTATGTATCTATGTATCTATCTATCTATGTATCTATGTATCTATGTATCTATGTATCTATGTATCTATGTATCTATGTATCTATGTATCTATGTATCTATGTATCTATGTATCTATGTATCTATGTATCTATGTATCTATGTATCTATGTATCTATGTATCTATCTATATGTTCTTCTACCCATTCAACCGCCCATCTATCTACATAAGCCTCTACATCTGTATCTCCATCTACAACTCTCTACAGATTCTCTCCCTCATCCACTCCCTATGCGTTACATTCTGCATATCGAATTCATAAGCTTCCACTTTTTACTGCACGAAATGCTGAACGCTAATCGAATATGCTCGTTCTTATGGCATCTGCTAAAACATTTATTGAAATACATAAAACATCTGCAGACGAGGATCAAAGCGACGCAACGTTTTAGCCAGCGCCGAAGCAATTAGTTAGCCATAAAAATCCATTGCTAATGGGCACTTCTTTTTCGGCCATAAATGATGACAGCCGGCAATGAGTATAAAAAAGCGTACAAATAGTTGGCTAATAATCCATATATTGTATGTATGTATATCAATACGTAGGTATGTAAATATATACGTCTTATTGTATAAATAGCTCAAACTCATGCCCTCGGGCAGAAGCCATGTCGGCCAAGGCACGTGCTTTTCAATTGGCTATTAACAAGATCATCAAATTAACATGGCCAAATGCTTCGACTGACTGATTCCCTGATTTGCTGACTGGCTAAGTGGCTGGGCGTATTTAAATCCGGACTTCAAGCAATTCCCAGCAACTTCATTAGCATGCGCGTCACGTCGCCATCAGTATTTGTGCTCGGCCGGCAACTGGCCCCGAATCGCTCTTCAATTGCTGCCTTCCTCAACGCCAGACCGCCTCAGGCCGTCTCCGACCCTCTGGCCCTCGTCCACCCGTTCAATTGAGCACTCGAAATGCAACTTTAAGTCTTTGCACAGGTGGCGCGTGCCAAGGACTCATTAGCTTAGGTAGAGTGAAAAAAAAAAAGAAAACACATTTATCTCTTCGCCTGGGCATATGCAACAGCTTTTTAACAGCCGAAAGGCTTGAGTTAACAGAGCGCGTTAACAGTAGTCTGTTGCATATGTAATCACAATGCTGTAAATAGCATTTGATGGAACTTTTAGTAGCTTGTAATTATCGAGAGCTGTGTTTTTGCTTGAGTCTCTTTAAGTTATAGTCTTTAAGCTTAAGCTGATTAGTATAAATAAGAATAAAGTTAAAACAAAATCGATCTTTTATTTACTTAAAAATCAATTTTAAAATCCTGAATTGAGTTTCTGCTAAAAATAAATTATTAGTTATATATATGTTCTTACTCATTATTATTTTCACTAGTCAATTTAATCGTTCCTTTATTATAGAAAATTCATTAACAAAATTTGCATGTTCACGCTATTAGTCTCACTCCATTGCAATCTTTGCTCATATTCAAATTCATACTCAACTTGCCTTTCGATCCAAACACTCGAACGTGTCGCCTTCTTATGATTCATAGGGCACAGTTAGATGCAGTTGAGAATAAACAATAGCAACAGCTATAAATAACTCGAGCAATGCGAGTATCAGAGTCTCGCATCATTGTTGCAATCACATTTATGCACTCTGAAGGTTTCTCTCTCACTCTCTCTCTCTGTCTCTCTCTCTCTCCTCAAGATGCAATAAACTCTGGAATATTTAATTGTGTCACTTGTCCACTGTCTTGGTTGTGCGTGTGCGTGTGCGTGTGCGTGTGTGTGGGTGGGCGGTACAGATGAAGTGCACATTTGAATGCCCAAATGAGATGTTGTCGCTGCCGCTGAGGCCGTTTAATTGTAATTTCGTGTGCAGGCCCAAAATGCTAAATAAACAGAGAGCAAACGACGTGTGCGTGCGTAATGCGACTACAGTGAGCGCCAGCTAAGTGAACTGGACAGTTAAATGGCAGAGGGTGCTGCCAGTTAACAGCAGCCAACTACTTCAGCTTAGTTGAGCTGAACATGTCGAATGCACGCTATTCATGCCAGCTAGAGATCACTGTAGTTGCATTTGTAATGCAGCCTTGGATTGTGCAATATATATTTGGGCGCTGGCTATTCGATTTGTGTCCAGCCCCTGGGCATCCAGCGAATTGCTGTTGCCATTGGCGCGTATCATTGTTAGCATGGCTAAATTATATAAGCGATTCAGTTGCTGCTCCCTATGTATGTGTGTGTGAGTGTGTGTGTGGCTCACAATTGCAGGTTGATTTCGGCTGCTGGCCTTTGGCAAATGAAATTTGCAACCGTCCCCATCATCAAATGTCGGCAACAATTTTCAGCCAAAAACTATTAAACGAAATGATGACGTTCTTGAGCACTAACCACAATTGATCTAAACCCTTGACATCGACGGGTCAGTTGTCAAACACATAACCGTAGATCTAATTTGGGGCTTCATCTTAGCTGTTTGTCAAGCGATGGCCATTAACAGTGAGTGACTAAATTCTATGCTCTACATGCAGGGATAGATTTGAAAGCCCATTTGATATGTTATACCTGAGCCTTATAACATAGTAATATCTTATAGCATGGTATGCCATTAAGTGCTATACTCTATATAATATACCATAATATCAATATAATCTGGCAAACTATTCTAAAATGTTATTAGACTATTATCCGTTATACCATATACATGATACTAATTGTGTTATACTAGACTATACTGTATAATGTCTCATATTATGCTATAATATATTGTATAACAATGTGCAATACAACACAAAAAATATAATACTATAAGCTGTTATACTATACAATACTGGAAATTAATGTGTTATACTAGACTATACTATAATATATTATATAACGATGTGCTTTACAACACCACACCATATTATACTATAAACTTCACAATAATGTGCTATACTAGATTATACTAAATAATGTGTTGTTCAATACTATAGAATAGCTATCATTACTTGTATATAGCTTAAGCTATACTATACACTACAAAACGATACTGTTCTATTATATCATATACTGTAATATGTTATACTATACTATACTGCATTATATTATGCTATAATATTGCTTATTCTAATACTATTACACTTGACTATTATAAGAGCATTCATTATCTATCTATAATTATTCATATTAGCCCCATCTCCAATGCGATACTTCTCGATTCCAAGACAGTGCTTTGGTCAAGTATTTAGAATATTTTGTGTGTGATTCTGACCCATATCGTAATTCAATATTATTGGTAACATTTATAGTCAGTACTCTATATGTGGAACAGTATTTGGGAATATATTTGACAGCTGAATACTGAATGCAAGGATTGCGTTTGAACTAGAGTTTCTTGGTGGCTTGCCGCAGACGGCGTTTGTAAAAGACGTGCTCGGCCAGAAAGGCGATGGAGGCAAGCAGTGTGCCCACGATGACCACATAGAAGGCCAGCTGGAGGTCGCCGATGGTCAGGACACGCACCTCGGTGGCCTCGGCCTGCTCGTTGAGCGCCTTGCGTGTCCTGATGGTCACCCTGAACTTTTGGTCCTGGATCCATTTCGGGATGAGGCCGGCGTTGAGCATGAGCAGCAGCTGGGCATTGATTGCCTCCTCCCAGGGTGCATCTCTGGGCAGGACATAGGAGATGGTGTAGTACTTGGGGCACTCGGGCACAATCCAAATGCGGCGCATCAGCATGTAGTTGACCGATTCCATCATAAGCGAGGAGTAACGGGAGACGCTTGCCTTGCCGCCCACAGTGGCCACCTCCTTGGTGACATCCGCATTGAGATCCCTATTCCACCAGAGCTTCTTATTGAGGCTGGCGTACAGCGGCGACGTTTCGCTAAAGAACAAGTCGTCCGCCATGGACGTGTACTTGTAGACGACCTTCAGTCCGCTGTCGTCCAGATCCTGCAGCGTTAAAATGTCCTTGTAGTGCAGCGGATGGATGTAGACGGTGGACAGGCTGGACTCGAATATGGCGCCAAAGATGACGCTCACCAGGCACAGCGAGCCAATGAACATGCGCTCCGCATAGCTCTCCGGCAAGTGGCTCAGATTCACGCGCACCCACACCACCCACGTGTCCACCAGAATGCCCAGCGCCTCCTGCCACAGCCGGCGCCTCTGGGCGCTGACGATGTGCAGCCGCAGATTGAGGTAGCGCAGCAGCAGCCAGATGAGGGCGCACACGAACGCCATCAGGATGAAGCCCAGCCAGATGTCGTAGCCAACCGCGAAGATGGGCAGAATCGACTGTGGGATGCGGCTGGCCTTGGGCGCATAGATGCACAGCTGATCATCGTAGACGGCCACGGTGAAGTCCATGTACTCCTGCACCAGATAGTCCTTGACAAAGAAGCCCGTCAGGCAGACGTCCAGGCCGTCGTTCAGTATCGAGCCGATGGCGCCATTGTAGCTGCCATTCGCACTGCGCTCCCTGAGGCGGAGTGGGGAGGAAGAGAGTTTAGAAGATCTCAATTGCAAACAGTATTTACCCAAAGTAGTTCTTGTCCGGCTGCTGGAGCAGCATCGTAAAGTTCAGCCCCTCGGTTATCAGCAGCGCCACCTCCCAGTCGACGCCCGTGATGCTGCGCAGGAGGCCCGTGTCCGGGTCCAGCTGCGGCCGGGCATAGACCGACTTGAAGATCTGCACGCGCAGCGGATAGCCGCGCATGTCGTGAAACAATTGAATGGAGAGGGGCTCTCCGCCCGCATAGGGAACGAGGCGACCGAAGGCCTCCTCATAGCCAATCACATTGCCATCCCACTCGCCCGCAAAAGGATCGTAGATCCAGACTTCGCCAGCTACCAGAATGTACCTATTGAAGACCTTGTGCTGGGTCCACAGCCGGCGGCTGCTCTGCTCCAGCTGCAGCTGCTGCTCGCGGCTCAGGCTCTCCGGCACATCGGCCACAATATAGAAGTAGACGCCGGCACGATCCGCCGAGCTGACGGCGCCGCTGCCGTCGACCAGCTGCGCCAGGCTGACCACCAGCGCCAGGGAGTCGCGCTTATCCAGCTCAGCCAGCCGGGGGTCCAGCTCCAGGGGCCGGCGCTCGTCGTAGCTGTGCATGATGTGCGGCACATCCGTGAGCTGCATGAACCACATGGCGTCGCCGTTGCGCGCATCCTCCTGCAGCTGCCGTCCCTGGCGCAGCAGCACGTGCAGATAGGGTATACGGCGCAGCGGCTCCGCCAGCAGCTCATCCAGCGATGAGGCGGCTGCCCGGCCGTAGCCCCAGTGAAATGGCGAGAGTGTCAAGAGCAGCAGCAGTCGGGTCCACATGCCGCCGTTCGCCAGCGCGTCGCATCCGCAAATGAGTTCGTTGCCCGTGAGGCTCGGCCAGGTAATGTTGTGACACCTGCAATTTGGTCTGTTTACTCACACGTAATTAGAGACCAGTTATGTCAGCTGCCGTTCTCCCAGCTGGGGCCGCCTTGGTCACTGAGCAAACATCGACTCCGGCTGCGGCTGCCTTTGTGTGCCGAGCAAATCGGAATCGAAATCGAAATGCCTCCCGACACACTGAGCTATTGAGCAGGAGTCGGAGGCAACGTCAAAGGCACCAAAGTTCTTTAGAAATTGCCACAATCGCAATGTGAGAAAAAAAAGCAATTCATATGCCAAATCAACTCAATTCAATTCATAGTTCCGCCGACCAGCAGCGAGCACAAGCCGCAAGCCGCAAGCCGAAAGCAAAACACTCGAAACGCTTCAATTGGAATTTCCCATTCAATATTTCTGCACATTGGCAGCCAATTTTCATTAAATTTAATACCCAATAAGCCATAATGTTTATTTCCATATTGTTGTTACTTTGTCCGTTCGCTTGTTTGTTTCCTTTTTCCACATGATTTCCCATTGTTCTTCGCACATTTTTCGCATGATATTCGATAATAAATGTGAAATGGACTCGGCTTTAATGTGGCCTAAGCAATTACACTTTTCGCCAGCAGTTTATATATATTTCCATACACTATATATATTTCCATACCAAGAATTGTAATATATGGAGTTATACGAAGAGTCTATAAAATAGTTCCTATTGATTATATTTTATATCATATGTGAGGTGCTGAATTTGGTTATTTATTTATTTTTGTTTAAGTATACACTTAGCATTTGGAGTAACAGTACTCAATTTCAGACTTAAGAAATTATATACACATGCTAATACACTACATTCAAATGGAACGAAAGCTTTTTTTTTTTTTAAATTATAAAATATATTTATTTACAGCTTAGCGCAACGCTACATTATTGATAACGTAATTAAAATCTATATTAATATTAATTTTATATATGAAGATATTTATGGGTATTTAAATACATATATTCCTGACTATATACAAATGTGGAGGTGTTTAATGAAGACCCAAACCAGCAGGTCGTGAGGGTGATGGCGTTTCAGTCTCCAAACAGCAAATAGTTTTGTGCAAATTAATCAAAGTAGGCTACTAGAGTTTGTGTAGCCTACTTTGATCAATTTACACAAAACAGACTTGGAATTCTCAAATGGTTCTAGCTCTCACAGAGTAACTAGGCATCGAGAACGAAGCAGTAGTCGGAGTAATTTGAAAATAAACATCAACATATTCTAGCTAGACACATAGATTTGTTGTTGGTTATTTCATCTTTGTTATAGTTTAGAGCCTGGTGTAGAGCTGGAGAGCCATCGGCAAAGACGGTACTCGACGGCTTTCCCCACGATGGTTGACACCATCAATATGGTCGATGGTCCCATCGGTGGTTCTAGAGCTCTACTTATGGTATAACAAAGAAGAGATAACCATTAACCAACAAATCAATAAGGTGCGCGTGGGAGTGCTCTAGCCGAGACTGCTCTCGACTAGCTGATACTCTATACCGTGTACCGTGCCATGAGCTGCTCTGCTCACTCGTCCTACGGCTCTTGTATAGAGCGAGTGAGTGAATGAGAAAGCAGAGAGAGAGAGAGAGAGAGAGAGAGAGAGAGAGAGAAGAGATGACGTTCTGGGCATGTTTAAATGAGAGAGAGAGAGAGAGAGAGCTGACGATTCTGAATTAAATTCTAGTCTATTATTTCCCATCAAGTGATCAGTTCACATTTGAAATGATTCTCAGAAATTAAATCGATTGATTACAAAAATTTGCATCTGGCCCAAAATTCCTGTAAACTCAACTCAGCTGTGAACCCATTTTATCCGCTTAAAGTGTTGGCTTATGGGAAATACCAAATTCAAGTCAGATCAATGCTCAATTTGCCAATTAGGTAATAAATGAGAGAGAGAGAGAGGAAGAGAGAAAGAGAGGTAGAGATAGAGACAAGCAGAGGAAGAGAAAGATGGGGCAAAAAGAATGGCAGAGAAAGAGGAGCAGACAAATAGAGGGAGACACAGAGAGAGGGGGTAATAAAGAGAGTGACTGAGAGAGGCAAAGTAAGGCACACAGAGCCAGAGACAAAGACAGAGAGAGAGAGAGAGAGTGTGAGAGCGATCTTATCATAGCCACCCAAAACCCTACAATACAGGGTATTTATTAATCAAGCACGCTCAATTGTAAGCAAACGAGTTCCAGGTGCAAAATTATGTTTTCTGCTACTCTGTGCAGTGCGCACAGTTATTGCTGAGCTCGTCCAAAAAATTGGCCACTGCCTGCGTGTCTGTGTGTGGGTGTGCGTGTGTGCGTGTGTGTGGGTCATATGTGGCACAGCCAGCCGTGCCTCAGTCGGAATCAAGCTCATGCGTTGCCTGCGTCGCTGCCAGCTGCACCAACAGAAACCATCAATAAACTCTTGCAACACTTTTCTTTCGCAGCTCGGACGCTCTGCCTGGGTTGCTTTCCCACACACACACACACACACACACACACATACACTTGGCGTTTTCAAAATGAAAAATAAATTGGAAAATTGAAAAAGCAATTCATCGCATTAGAAACGTGCATTGAATTGAAGTCTGCTGACGTTGTCTATCAGGCAGCAGCAGCTTCGTTTCGGTACTTTATCGCTCATACGCCAGGTGTGACGACACAAAAGCGCACGCTGCCTGCCGTCACTTCGCTACCCCCTTCACGCCCTGAGCTGCATCAAGACAATTGCCAATGAAAACGAATTCATTGAAATGCTGCCATCGCATCGCCTTAAGCGACTCCATTGGCCATTCGGCATTTGCGGGGCTTATGGCCGAGGCGATAAAATCAAATTGGCAAGCTTCAAGTTTGGGGAACGTTTTGTCATTTGTTATTATGGCGAGGCCGTTAGATGCACTTCGCTAAGCTCTGACGAGATCCCGTACCGAAAACGAACGCGCGTCGACGTGCAGCGCAGCGAAGCGCAATGAAATCATTTGTACGTAGCACGTGAAAATGGAATTTTCAACATCAGCACAAAATGCGTATTGTGGCTTTGCCACAGCCATTGGACATTGCAATGTGCCACTTGCAACCAAAATACACACACAAAAGTACCAAAATAAATATACACACATATACATACACATAATATATATGTATATACATTTATGCACTAAATTCCACATCATTTCGCAGCGAAAGAAGAAATAATATTAATAAAAGTAAAAAGTCTGAATGTTGCAGTCGAGCGTAACCGACTGCCGAATACTCAGCCACGAGCCAAACCCTGGCAGCTGTATTTACCACGCCTCCAATCGGTATATATGTGTATACATATATTCATTTTGTGCAAATCCATCGAGGATCTTAGAGGAGGTTAGATTTGTCATTTCTACATCTTAAACAGTAGCAAATGCAGTATTTCCCGGCTTATATTCCGGTTATATATTCGCCATATCATATTGATTTTTAGCTGTCAACTTGAGTATATGCATTCCAAATTTCAACTCTTTGCCACGCCCGACAAATCTTGGCACATTGTGCTCAATTTCAGTATCTACCTTTCATAGCGAACCACACGACCATTCCACAAAATCAATATGCTCATTTCACTTACGTGAATGTGCATGAAGAGGCGAGCCCCAGCGCTACCCATGGCCCCGACGGCTATAAGTTCCGTTGCATTTACATCTGTTGGCACACAAATTGTAAGTGAACAAAAAGGGGCGAAGAGCGGCGGAGCAAAAGGGGCGAGGCGGAATCGGGGGAACAACGAAAACGCAATCAAGGCGGATTTAGCACCTGGGCAGCGCCAACGGCAGACTCAGAGCCAGAGGACTGCGAAAGAGGACTGCAGCAGCAGCAAAGCCAGCTGTGCATCCGCTCAGATTGGCAGCCGGGCTCTGCGTGTGGCCTGGCAGCGACTTTCCGTCGCTTTGATGCCCCCGGCTTGCAATTGGATTACATGCAACGAATGCGAATCGTCACTGCCAGCACAAACAGTTGCCACTCCATTTGCCTAACAAGCCATTGCAGACTACGGGCCGCATGCCGCATGCCGCACAAATCGTCATCTCAAGCTGATCGAAATACCCTCGGTACCTCGGCAATGGCACGCGCTATCACAGGCAGCAATCGGTTTATGCCACAAATGCGCATTCACCAAGTGCAACTGGCTTAAATGCAGTCGCAATGCGGACAAATACATACATATGTATATGTGTGACTGTGTGTATGTACATATATGAATACATATACATTATTTTAAGCTGATATATTAATGGTCTAGTTGTACTCAATTTCACAAAGTATTTACGTCTACTACTATGTTCGATCAGAAAGTTAATTATATAAATAAAAATAAAAAAACCGATAGCGGTACGCTAACTTATGAATAAATATATTTTATAATTTCTATAAAAAAAAGAAGGCAAACTCATTATATATTCAAAATATATTATAATTATAAACTATTTTTTTGTTTTTAATTATAATTTTAATAATATTATAAAAGTTTGCAATAAAAAAAGTTAAATTATGATGAGTATTATGTAAATACTTTCGATTATTAATTTATTTAATTTTAAATTAATTTAAAATAAATTATTAAATATAACAAATTTGTTTTAAAAATACTAAAACATCTAAATTGATTAAAACTTCACTTGAGTAAATTAGTAGAATATATACTTCATTTTAAAAAATAAAATAATATCTGTATTTTTTTGTAATAACATATAAAGCTATTAAACTGTGCCTCGGTCCCCTTAGGCTAACTGATCAATTAGGAGGTATAGAGAAACAAATGGCAATCCATTAAAAACTATTTGATATTATTAAAATCTAAAATGTTTTAAGCTCTCAAGCTCTTATAACTTCTGAGATCAACGCACTCATACGGACGGACAGACAAACGGACAGGGCTAAATCGACTCAGCTCGTCACCCTGATCAAGAATATATATAGAGATATTCCAATAAGTCAAAGTAAGGTCTTCAAGTGAAGCTAACTTAACGTTATCTTCAAATGCATTATTTGCATTATCATTATATTTCAATAAGTTAATGTTATCGATAACTGAAGCATAGTTATCGGTAGTAAGATCACTCCATACCAAGTAAACAGCGTGATTGCATATTTTTAATATTTTAATATATTTATTTAAAAACAATAAAAAAAATTGTTAATAATACGATAACTTGTCTTAAAGAATAACTTAAATATCTAGCTCTCTCTATCTCTCTCTCTCTCTCTCTGGTCTACTCTCTGCGACTCTGTCTCTTTGTACAAGTATGGGCTAGCATTATCCATAATGCCAGGTGGTCTCTGTCTCAGTGGTCCATGTTGGTGGCCAACGCTGCACCACAGCGATCCACGCCGAAGTTCTGACGCATGCGCTCCAGGGCGACTCGACTGAAGCCGCGCGCCATGAGCTGCGCCTCCGCCTGGGCGATCACGTCGCGCATGTAGTCCAGTGCGCCCGCGCTCTCCGTCAGCTGGCTGCAGACGAACTTGTGGCGGAAGCGCAGTTTCGCCTTCTTGATCTTGTTGTTGTAGCGCGACTTGCGACAGGACTCTGCCCGCTGACGCTGTGCGTCACGGCTGTTGCCACCGGTCGTGGCCTGGCTCTGCGTCTTCGTCTGGATGGGATGGACTTGTGTGGCCTGTGGCTTGGTGGTCGGTGGTGCACGTCGCTCCACCACAATGGGATTCTCGATGAGCATTTGGTCCACATAGCGCTGCTCCTCGTCCGCATAGTGCGTCTTCAGGTGCTGCAGCTCGACGGCGACCAGCTCGTCGATCTGCTCCGGCTTGTGGCTGTGCAAGGCGGGCAGCTTGCTCGGATGCACGCCGACGCCATGGACTGGGTACTGGCCCAGCTGGGTGTAAAACTTGTGCAGATAAAGGTTGCTCTGTTCCATAGCTCCGTCCGTCTGTTTGCACTTTCTCTTATCGCCTTCGGCTATCGATCTGCTCGCCCCGAAATCAGAACTGCAATTGCTGTCCGTAATTGGCTTGCGCTTCGCTTTTATAGATGGCCTAAGCACGCACCTCAACTCAACTCAACTCGACGCGACCCTACCCAGCCCAACCCGCGCAGGTCAAGTCCCATTATGAATCAACTTGCGACCATTTTATGATCTCCATTGTGCCGCGACCACATGCAACGCCTACCTGGCCCACTACCTGCCCGGCCCGGCAAACCCAGCTAGCCCGAGTCACGTAAACAAACGGATTAGCGTGCGACTTGTTTGGGTTTTAACTGACCCATCAGCATCGCAGTGACCTGCCCACTTCTGTTTCCGATTTAGCCATTGAATGATTTTATATATCATTATACACAAGTTGGCACACCTGAAAATAGGCAGAGTATAAGCTACACTATCATTCGTGCCTCATGGTGATATGGAAAATCAATTATCCCTCAGGCATGCAGACTAAATTATAAATATTCTTAATAACAAAAAAATTGTATAAAGATTGTCATGCAAGAGCTCAGATTATTTCTAAATGATATAGGAATAAGCTATAGGATTAATAATGTAGCTAAAATTACAGCAATATAAATGAGGCTTTCAACAGCTTGAAACAAGATAGGGAACGTCGTTAAAATCGACTTCGTTTACTAAACACAAAAATATATAAACAATAAAATTTAATTGAAAGGTTTTTTTCTGTACTTTTAAGACCTAAAGAAATCCCCAGAGAAAAGCATCAATACAATACAAATTAGGTTCGGTCTTTTTTATGCTTTTTGTTTATGTGTATTAAAATAAATTATTTAAAAAAAATTATATATTTGTAAATAATATTAATTTTAATTTAAGACTAAAAACAAATTCCATTTCATTTCTATAACGCCTATACTTATTATACTTTTAAACCTATTGTATATACAAAATAATAATAATATATATACATATTTACATCAATGAATTATGAAAAACCTTTAATTTATTAGTTATTGATAGTATATGTCTTGTTAATTTAAAATAAAATTAATTTTAATTTAAGATTATTAAACAAATTTCATTTCATTGTTGTTTCTACTTATTATAGACTGATGAATAAAAAAGTATATATGTAGAATAGAATTTTAGTTAAATGCACAAATCATTTTATGCTTGGTCAGTGTAGAATGAATCCATCATCCTTACATCTACAATATATATGTACATCGCTTTCGTGTATTCGTTACATATATAAAATCTAAATCGAATTCGCTTAAGCATCCACTTAGATGTTGTCTAAGCAAACAGTTTTCGGTCAACACGAAGCCAAGTTCAAGTGCGGCTTATCGGCGGGCTGTCAACAGTGAAGCAGCTGAGTAACATTCGCACACACTGATAAGAGCACAAGTGAAGGAGAGAGAGGGAGAGGCAGAGAGTGTGCTGTTGATGCAGCGGGGGCAGTGTAGAGGCAACTGCAACTGCAACGGCGACTGCGATAAGCGAATGGCCATAAACCAATCAACAAGCGTCTGGGTCGGCGGCTCTAACCTGCTGCCCCTTGCCGCCGCAACTGCAGCAGTGGCAGTGACAGTGACAGCGGCAAGTGGCAAGTGGCAAGTGGCACGGCAGGTAGACAGTTTTTTTGATTTGATGGATTGGTCGCGTCGCAGCGATTTGTCAGGCCTGGCGGACATGTTGCTGCCTGTTGCCGCATGGATATGGATTGCATGCAGGTAGAACTCGGCACAACAATTAAATTAAGTGCCCCTGGCTTCACAATAAAAACAAATGCACCTCCCCCACCCAGCCCAAGAGGAGCGAAACCAAGAGAACTCCTCTCAATAATGGCTGACAGGCAACTCAATTACAGTGGCTGTTGCCATTTACGAACTGCGCCCAAAAAAATGCCACGCTTAATGGAAACTTTTGAAGCGGGCAAATAAGTCAGAATGTCATCAATTTAAGTGCACTTTGTGTGAAATAAATATTTAAATATGAGGCGAGACCTTAAAAAATAGATAAATAGCGAAATACATATGTATATACATATACATATATACCATTGAGACTCGCATAATCGATTGCAAATGTGTTTTTCAATCAAATCGAGCAATATGCTAAATAGCTTTTTATCTGCCTCTATATACATATGTATTTGTTGTCTCTCTCTCTCTCTTTACGCAATTCTCTAGTCGTTTTTTTCTCTTTTTTATTTCTATCTTTTTCTCTATATGTCTCTCTGACTTGTTTTTTCCCCTCTCTCTTTCTAACCCTTATATCCTGTATTTTTCTCCATACTTTCTCCCTCCTTCTCTCTCTGCCTCTTTGTTGTTTCTCTTTCCCTACTTTAAATCTCTTATCATCTCTTATCTCTCTGTTTTTAGTTCCATTCTCCCTGTTTTTCTTTTCCTCTCATTCAACATGAGTTCATATCTCTATCATTCTAGTTCTCACATTGATTCTACAATCTCTAAAGCTATCTAAGGTTCTTTCTTTATGCTTATCTTTCGATTTGTCAGTTTCTCTGTTTATAACTCTCATTCTGTTTCACTAATTTTCCTTTCATTTTGCCTATCTCTTTATTTTTTATCTATATTATTATAATATATTTCATTAGCACCTTTTCTTTATATCTCTTTTGTCCTCTTTCTCCCTCAACTCTCGCTGCAAGCAGCAAATGATACGATAAGGAAAAGTCTGGCCTAATTTAGAAAGTTTCTTTCTGCTTGACTCCTTTTCAATTAGCAAAACACTTTGTCCACTTATATGACCCGCTTTAGAACAGCTTTCCTATCTGGAATTACGCTTTGTTCTCAGCTCGACTCTACTCGAATTATGGTTTATGGTATTTCGGCTTTATTGGTCTAACGTTTGCCAAATGCACTTACCACTTCATTATGTTTCGAAGGCGTCATTGAACTTCAACAAGTTTAACGAGATCGTGGAATGCTATATAGTAGATATCTATGGGCATAAATCAACAATTGAATGGAAATTCATTTGGATAAGAGCATGAGAAGAGACGAGAGTCTGATGGAAAAAGTTGGGCTAAAAATAATTATCCCAAAGCCTTGAGCTGAGCTCTGTCAGCAGCAGACGCACAAAAAACAAGTATGTTCAAGCTGTATTATAATACAAAATATGATGATAGAAAATGCGCTTCTATTTCCAGTTGGCTGCCAAAAGAGACAGAAAAAAAGTGAGAGTGAGTGAGCGAGAGAAAGAGAGAAAAAAACTGGACATAAGTATAATTAAAAAGCCATTTATAATCATTTTGTCGAATTGTGACCCAGTCGAAGCAGCACAAAGGCCATGCCACGCCCCCTCCTCCCCCCTGCAGCAGTGGCCAGCACTTGAAGGCGAGTCCAGTCCACTTCAGTCAAGTCCAGGTCCCCATAAATACGCACATAAAGCGACAGTTCGCCGGCTGCCTCAAACCCAGCTTCACTTTGTGAAGCCGAGCCCCCAATGCCAATGCCAATGCCATTGAGTTTGAATTATGTCAGCGCAGTAATAAATTGCTCAGGGCATTAAATTAAAATATACGATACGTGTGTGTATGCGTGTGCGTCGGTGTCTGTCTGTGTGTGTGTGTGTGTGTGTGTGGACTAGAGCGATACACACACGCACAGACAGGACGCCCGCCCAATAGGATTTGTGGCGAGAATTTACTACAAAATGGCAAAACATGTTTTACACACACACACACACACACACATACACATATAAATATATATACATAGTGTGTGTATGGAAATAAAATAGGATTTGGAGGCATTCATTTGAGCCTTGACAACTCTTCTTTTTTATTCTCCGCTCGGAGTTTTACGTTCAGCGCTCTGGGCGACATGACCATCGCCAAGGCGAACGCCTGAGCACAAAGCTCTACAATATTTCACTACATGTAGATCAATTGGGTATCTCTGTTTTAGCTACAAATATCATGTTATATAACCGTCGAATGGAGAATAAAGATATCGTTCGTTTCATAGGGCTTAAAGCCATAAATGCTTTACCTTGAATAATTGAAATTCAAGTGGGTCAGGCGTGAAATTACTCTTTTCATTTTTCATTCAATTTCTTATTTTATATTTATATATTTATAATTGTATTTGAAAATGTATTATTTTATTATTATTATAAATTACTTATATACTACTTTCAAATTAATATAGATTTACCTAAGTCATTGTACATTGAAGAAACCAGCATGTTCAGTTCAAGGTATCATCTAGGAAAAAAAAGTCTGCAACTAGCTCAACTATGAAATCAGTTGATTTGTAAATTGTTTCTGCAATTGTAGGTATTTCTCTATATTCTATTAAATACTTATTACTAGTTCACAAAATAAATATATAAAACAGTACATCATTTATATATTGCGTGCAAAGTGACTAAACAATTGTCATTGTACCATGTGTTACCTTTTGATTAGATCTTTGCGGAATTGGCGATCAAACAATGTGAACTATTTACATAGAGACTTAATTGCGATCACCCCATTGCCAATATTAGAAAAAAAAAAATAAAAACTATACAAACTACTTATTTATATCCTAATTATGTATAAAAAATTCTAGTGCATGGCTTAGCCGGAGCACCCACGGCAGCCGCAATGGACGCACTCAACGATGCGACCCTCCTCGAGTTTGGACTTGGGCACGCGGCAAATGCAGTTGGTGCCAAAGTTGGTGTCGCGTGTCTGGATGCAGCGCAGGCAGCACAGATTTTCATAGCCAGACTTCTTCCATTTGGCTATCAAATTGCTGTCGGCGATCTTCTCCTTCAGGCAGTACTCGTACAGCTCACGGCTAATGGCCTTGCGGCGATAGAACAAGTCGTAAATATAGCGCGTCTTCTGATGATGGATCTTAAAGATGGGCCACAGCGACTCTGTGATGCGCTTGCCCTCATGTGGCTCAGTCTCAGCTGCAAGTAAAGAAAACCCAATTTAAGCATACATATACATAGTCCAGCAGCACACATATGTACATGTATGTATGTATATCTGTACAGTACAAGAGGCGGCAATCCGCCTTTGTACATATGTATGTACATACCTTCGCGCATTTTTTGTTCCAGCTCTTCCAGTGTTGGTTCGATAAGCTCCCAGCCATCTGGCGGTGGTTTGCGGCTGCGGCGTACTTTAGGCATGATATTTGTAATATATTCTTTACTAAATATGCTTGTGGAACAAATTTCACAATATGACAGCAAACTAAAGTAAAGCGCAAACAGCTGTCGAATGCTATAAACATTTAGTGTTATAAAACACTCGTGTAACCAGCATACACAGCACTAGCTGTCTGAGCTGTTATCGATATGTCTATTCGCCCGCCAAGTTCGCCATTGGCAAAGTACTGGGAAAAATTTGAAATAGAGGCTTAACTGCAACAATAAATGGCTCTATTTTCAACTGCACAACTGACAAATTTCTATAAAAATAATATATTGCATATCTAGCAATCGTTAGCTGAACGATATCTATTTTTTTTTTTTTTTTTTTTTTTTTTTTTTTTTTTTTTTAGAAAATACGAATATTAAATCCCATTTCCAAATAACTTATATTATCCGAATAGACAATTTATAAGTATTAAATTCGGAAGTGTTCCATGAATAGCTATAAAATCGCAAAATAATAAGAATCAGATGCAAGATTATAATTAAATAATTTGCGCAATGTCAATATACCTCTGAGTTTTTTTTTTTTCCGCAGAGTATTTCCAACTGGACTTACCATTAATTTGCTTTCATTATAATTTCTTAGAGAGCTTTTTTAATTTGTTGCTATGGCTACTTTAAGCCCTGGAGATCTGGTAGCACTGGTTTCAAAGAGCAGACTGTCCACATCGATAGCTGTTGAAATATATCGATACAGGTTGCAGTTTATTTTCTACTTCAGTGTATATGTAATCGTAGAAGTAATGAGTTGATTGTTTTTGTTATTTCTATTTGACCGTCGCGTGTGGTTGATATTGTATTAACTTTGTTGTTTTTTTTTATTTTTATTATTGTTAAATATATATTTAGTCCTGTGTGGCAATTATCAATTGCTAAGACAGTTAACGAATACATCAATTAAACAAAACCAATACAGCAAATCCAAAAGTAAGCAGAGCCCAAACCAACAGACGCAGTCGAAAAGATATCAGTCTGTTTCGTTGGATGTGTGTGTTGTGTGCATGCGAATGTGAATGTGAATGTGCAGCAACAGCAGCAGCAGCAACCCACAGTGAAGCGTTTGGCAAGCTAACCCACACAACTTCAGCGCAGCTTCACACGCGCTATAAAACAGTTGTATAGCTGACTGAGGAGGCGTCCACTTCGTTTTGTCTTTTGTGTGTTTCGTGTGTATTGTGACAATAAATGATAAATGACTAGCTAATTACATGGGCCAATAACAATACCTAAGAACTACTGTTGTATATGAGTGTATCTTTGCCTGACTTTAAAGTAAGACATATTATACTACATACACACATGCCTGTGTATGTATGTGTGTACATGCGTATGCTTTATTATTGGTTTGTTATGACGCAGTTGTCCCTCTCACTCACTTTGGTTGTATTTGTTGTAACGCGTCACTTTCATTCATAAGTCCGTTGGCTTTCTTTACGGCAATACCCAATATACTAGCAGCAGCAGTAGCACCCGCAGCAGTAGCAGCAGTAGCAGCGCCAACAATAACAACAATTACAACAACAAAGAAGCACTTGGCCTTCGCCTAATGCGTGCTCTCACTTGCTTGCTCGCTCGTTCGCCTGCTCGCCTATTCTCGCTGTTTCCTCTTTGCTGTTGCTCTCCCTTTGCCCATCCAATAGCGATTGTTATTGCATTTCCATTCATTTGGCGATTGGCGCGTACGCTTTGATTGTCATTCGCGTTCGTTGTATTCAGTGCATGGTACGTAAAATAACAAATTTAAGCACACACATGCAAATATGAATATGTGTGTGTGGTTGTGTATATATGTATGTGTGTGCACAAAGAGAGATCGCCACCCCCAATCTGCTGGCACATTTAAACGCCCCCTTTACGGGGTGTCTGTGTCGCTGTGTGTGTGTGTGTGTGTGTGTGTGTGCATGTGTGTAATGAGCGCACTAAATCTGTATTGTTTGGTTTTTGTTTTCACATTCCTTTAATTTTGCCATTTTGCGCAAAATATGTGTTACATACATACATATATGTATGTATGTATATGTCTATGTCATGCTATTGTACACCCATACACTGTTATATTTACATATGTATGTATGTACGTATTAATAAAACAGTTTCAATTGCAGTCCAGTCATTATTTTGCCGGTTACCTGCAAATTGGTCATAGCGTTTATCTAATTTGTTAGGTGTGTAAAGCTTCGCTAAGACTTGGAAGTCAACGAAACTTACGCCTAGATATCGATAAGATAGTCAGCAAGTCGACAAAAATCAAATAAAAACCAAACTAATTTCCATGCCCAGTTTGCCAATATAAATTCGGACACTTTTACAATCAGTCCAAAATTTTGCTATAACTGAAGAGATGTACATACATTATATAATGCTTTCGACTAATGATCTCTTTCCTGTATGCCAAATGTTAAATCAGTTCCAAAATGTCAAAGCTCTTCAGACCGAATCGCATTAATATAGCATACATATATACATACATACATATATATTTATACACATAAGTCTATTGCTTTACATAACATGGAGGCAATCCAAACACTTTCCCAAATAATGATGATAATCACAATATGTGAACATTTTCACATATTCGTCACGAGTTTACGTTTACTTTGTATGATCGACTCAGGTTCCCAGAGAACAATATTTATGGCCCAATTATTTGCTTTATGAAAACATTGCAATATATATGTATGTACATACATACATATATATCTCCCTCTCTCGCTCTTCCTCTGTGTGAAGGCAAAATACATTTGTTTATTTTTAGACACTCCAATTATATGCCCCAAATTTCAATTTCATTTTTCACTCCCAGAGATATACATATATGCATAGATGTATATTTAATTTTGAAGCTAGGAATTATTATACATCTGAAATCTTGTATGTTTAACTGATTTGTAATTTGCAAGCGGAATTTTTGACTCGACGTCAAATTCAGGGAAAAGAAAAACACAAAAAACAGGTTGATAAGCTCTGGCAATAGCTCATTTCAGTAATGCTTTGCATAAGCTGATGCGGTTCAGCTACATTAGTTTGATTGTGTACATATGTATGTATATGTATATGCCACTATACATATATGTATGTGTGTATGTATTATTTCCCATACATATACTAGCTGTACTATCAGATAAATGTAACTGAATCTGTCAGCCCATTGGCATCACAAATGCGCGCTAATTGCCATACAAATAGTTTTCCAATTCGACATCAGAGAAAGTTGATACAGTACAATACAAATACAAACTATAAATAAATATATACATACATATAATATAAAATATAATATGTAACAAATATCCATACTCATGCAATTCGAGGGATCAATGAGCATTTAAATACCAATTATTTCTTTCGTTTGAAATAACTGTTATGAAAGTATATTAAATATTATAAGAGCAAATATAATTGTGATCGTGTTTCTTTTCCACAGCAAGGGCCTCATCATGGAGCCCACAGCTGGCGGCAATCTGTTGGAGATCATGGATCTGGCACGGACCCTGCGGCAGGAGCAGCTCTTCATACAGCATGAACAGGCGGCGTTTGCACAGCTCACGTCAGCCTTGGAGACGAATGCGACGACAATAACCGAGGTGCGCACCCATATTTGTTTATTAAGAATGTCACGTCGCATTGTTGCTTCACTTGAACGATCTTTGTATATCCATTTTGATCTCTGTTCAGCTGGCATACATCTGTGCCCAACAAAGACAGAACCTGCACGATCTGCTGCTGGCCAGAACGAATCATGATCCGTTTACCTGCTGCCGACGTGCGAGCACCTACGACAATCCAAAATTCGTGGACGCCAAGAAGGTGTTGCCCTACGAGGTGCGTAACAACTAAATGCCGTAGAGAAACGAGGGGAAAGGGAAAGGGAGAGAGAGAGAGCGGGAGCTGACAAGTCTATATGTATGGGGTGTATATCCATGAGCTAACATATCAGCTGGCTCTGCGCTGGCCAGACAACAAAGAACGTCCGATGTAAATGGAGGAAATATATTTTTGTTTCGCTCTGATACAGTTACAGCGCAGATGCTTGTTTTATGCGTAGTTATTTGCATTCAGGAAACCCTATAGCTCAAGTGGAAGTCGGTAACTCTAAGTCGTAAATTGCAAATATAATCGTAAATTTGTAATGGCTATCAGCAGCTGTATCGTAGGCAACTATATTGTAGGGTATGCTAGTCAAATTGCACTGCGACTCGCTTTCTGATAATGCTTAGAATGGGCGGCAGTGGGCGTGACCGAACCCATATAGTATGTACTTTTGATCGGGATAGCCAGCTGAGTCGGTATGCAATATATATAGTAGCAAGTGTTGCTTGTAATGCATAGAAAATTAGAATAGTTCAGGGTATTTCCTAGTCAGGCACTTCTTACTCTGAGTTTGTCTATGGAGCTGACATCGTATACCCAAGTCGTATAGGAATTCCTCTCATCAGTAGATTAGTTACACAGACTTTAATACATAAATATAATTTGTCTTGTGTTTCACATCAACAATTGCTGTCCGTTTATTTAAACAAAGCTCGAAATTGATTCTTATCGATATCAAAAAGATTGGAGCATAGACAAACGTATATAAGTATATACATAGTATATATAGACATATAGCCATATCGACATAGCTTATCATCTAGATTAGGCATACGACTAGAAACGTTTTTCTATTTGACACATTTCACCAAAAACTTGAATATTTTGGAATAGAAATAAAGTAAGATTAAATTCAATCAGGAACTTAGACTTTCCTTAAATTGAATTTAGCTATAGACTTCTGTTGTTAGACTAGAAATATATAAACAGAAAATTTCCTAAAATTATATACAATTAATAGTAATGATTTGTATTGAATTTTCCAGCACGCTCTTGCCTATGAGGATCTGTTCAACTACTTGTACAATACGCCGTATTTGCTGGCCCTGTCGCTGGCCACGGCGGATCGCCTGTCGCTGCTGGCGCCGGCGCAGCTGGGACAGATCGTCAACACGATCGCAACGGGGCTCTATGGCAACGCGATCAACACCAAGGATGTGGAGCTGCTGCTGAAGCTGCTGCGCGAGCTGATCGAGCTGCAGCTGCTGAACAGCGAGCAGCCGCGTCGCCTGCTGCGCACCAATGGCAGCGCCTTTGCGAGGCTCTATCATCGGCTCGTCGAGTCCCTGTTCTCCGCTCGAATCTTTCTGACGTCGGCGCTGCACGAGCCGCTCATGGCGGTGCTGAGCGAGCACGATGTGCTGCTCGACGTCGACCCGCACAAGCTGCTGCAGAGCTTTTCGGCGCGGGAGCGACAGCGGCGCTTCGGCGAGGACGACACCAGCTCCGAGTACCAGCGGAGCGTGGCGCGCTTTCACGCCGAGACGCTGGGCAAGCTGCATGCGCATGCGCAGAGGTTCGTGCGCAGCCTGCAGCAGAGCTGGGCCCTGTTTCCCAGCTCGCTGCGCTGGCTGCTGCAGACGCTCGGGCAGCAGCTGCGGCAGACGCAGCGGCACAGCGACCACGAGATACGCCAGCTGCTGACCGATCTGGTCTTCACCCACTTCATTTGCCCCGCCATCGTCAGCGCCGACCTGCAGGGCATCATCGACGTCAACGTGGGCGAGCAGATGCGCCACAATCTGAATCAGATTGTCCAGCTGCTGCAGCGCATGGCGCTCAGTGACGAGGCCAGCGAGCTGACCCAGCTGATGGAGCTGCTGCTGCTGGGCCAGACCGGCGAGGATGTGGTGGCCATTCTGCCCCAGCAGAGCGACTTCGATCGCGCCCAGTTGGCCATCAATCAGCGCGAGCTGCAGCAGTTCGCCGACTTCTTTCGCCTGCTGGCGGCGCGCGACGAGTACGATGTGTCCGCCGAGGAGCGCCAGCGGCTGCAGCGCATCCTCTCGCGCATACCCAAGCCGGAGGGCGAACGACCGGCCGCTTCCTCCATGGCCCCGCCCGACGCGGCGTCGCCCGAGAAGAATGGCAAACGCCCGAACAAGGGACTCTTGCGGCTGGGCAAGGCGACAAAAAAGAAGCTGGCCAAGGGCATGAGTTTTACCACCACCAACAACAACAACACCAACACCACCAACAACACCAACAGCAACACCAACAACAACAGCAGCAACAACAGCAGCAGCAACAATCACTTGAGTGACTTGAGCAATGGCAGCTCGGCCAATGGGCACAATGGCGACCTGGAGCAGTGCTCCTCCTCGCACAGCGGCAGCAACACCAGCCTCAGCTCCTGCGGCGGTGCCAGCAATGGAGCAGCTGCGGCAACCGCCTCAGCTGGGCCGGATGCAGACACTCCGGTGGAGGGCGATGAGCAGGTGCTGATGTTTAGCATTTACAATGCGGCGTCCAAGAACAAACTGAAGCCGCTCACCGAGGAGGATCTGCTGAAGATGAACTGCATCGGGCAGGACATTGCGCCCGTGGCTGTGGCGGCGGCAGCCGCGTCCTCCAATGCGGACGATGTCAGCAGCTTGGATGCGATGCGACGGCCGCATGACGACGCCTCGATTGGCAACTCGGATAATCTGGAGGCGATCAGCGAGGCGGCGCATTCGGCCAATCATTCGGTGGTCAGTTCCCTGGACCTGGAGGAGCAGCAGGAGCGCGATGCGCACGACGTCGAAAACGATGACAATCTGTCGGACATGGTGTCCGCCAATGTGTCCGGCCGTGGCACGCCCAACATCAGTGGCCGGGACACGCCCTCGTCCCAGGTGACGGACGGCGATGGCGCCGGCGGCGACTTGACCAACCATGCCGCCCGGCCCACGCCGCAGATGCAGAAGATGCTGCTGTCGAAGGCGCGCTCGGACATCGTGGACAAGTTCTGCAAGTTCGAGCTGAAGAAATTCGAGGGCGACGAGAATGTGAGCATCATCTCGGACACCTGGTCGACGGATGTGCTGGCCAGCGATTCGGAGACGACGCTGGACGCCAGCAGCGAGCAGCAGCGGGAGCGCGACCGGGACAGGGAGCGGGAGCGCAACTTTGCCACGCCCCTGATACCGTCCGCTGTGGTGTTGCCCGGTGACAACAACAACTTCGTGGTGGAGGCGCTCGCCCGTGCAGCGGCTCCATCACTGGACGCCTCGGACCAGCGCTCGGAGTCCAATTGGAGCACGGATGTGCTGGCCAGTGACTCCGAGAAGCTGGCCGAGATCGATACCGACGACAATGCCAGCATAACCGCCAAATCCGACATTGTGGCGCCCATGGTGCCAGCCGTAGTGCTGGACGACGGGGAGCAGACGCCAGGCAGCAGCGGCGATGGCGACGGCGACGGCGATGCAGATGCGGATGGCAATGGGAATGCCAGTGCCAGCGAGCGCAGCCAGGAGGACTCGGCGTTCTTCGATGCCGTGAACTCGTACGAGGATGCGCATCTCTATCAGATAGCCTCCTCGCTGGCGCGCAGCTCGGTGCGCACCAGCTACCATGGCCTGGGCAGCGACAGCGGCGACAGCAGCTTCCAGCAGCAGTACAAGTGCAGCGGAGCGGAGGGCCGCAAGAGCATGCCGCTCATGGGCATCGCCTGCATGCGCCGGCAGACGTCGGCGGAGAGCAGCATTTCCAATCAGAGCCTCAACCTGGAGGAGCCGACCACGACCAGCCAGGCACAGCAGCAGCAGCATCACCATCATCACCACCATCATCACCATCATCATCACCACCACAAGAAGAAGAAGCAACAGCAGCAGCAACAGCAGCTGATGGCAGCCAGCGATCACCATGACCTGATCGACTTTAGTGACTACAGCGAGGACAAGGAGGAGCCGCCGGGCCTGGTGCAGCAGCTGATGGACAAGTTTAGCATCGAGCAGCACATGCGCAGTGGTGTCCAGCATCGTCGCATTTCCATGGAGCAGCGCACGGCCAGCGAGGATGGGCGACGCAACGGCATCCTGGCCGGCGGCAGTGAGCGCCGCCATCAGAGTCTCAATTATGAGAACCACGAGATCATGCTGCACGCCCTGCTGTCGCTCAAGCCCAAGACGGACGACGACAAGCAGCAGGAGCTGCAGCTGCTCTGTGCCCAAGCGCAGCAGCTGCAGCTGTACGATGATCCACCCGCCGGCTCAACAGGAGCAGCTGCAGCAGCAGCAGCAGTAGGTGGAACAGGAGCAGGAGCAGCCGTCACTGGTGCTGCAGCTGCTGCTGCTGCTGGCGGACAAGGCAAGCCCAGCAAGGCCACCGGCGCCATACCAAAGAGCATCAGCTTCGATGCCAGCGCGGACAAGGACAAGCATCGAGCGCAGCGGGATCAGCGCGACCAGAGCGCCGGCATTCTCAACAAGCTGCGGCAAGGCATCTTCAAGAATCGGCGCAGCAACAACAGCAAGTCGGCATCAACGTCGGCGGCCAACCAGCGCTGCACCATCAGCAACCACAGCAGCGGCCTGAGCGATCCGAGCCGCGGCGTCAGCTTCGATCGCAACGCCGCCTGCGTCAGCTTCGGCGCCCACTTCTGTGATAGCAGCGAGGACATTCTGGCCAAGTACAGGCGCAAGGTCAGCAGCTCCAGCGAGGCAACCAATTCCGATTCCACGGGCAATGGCCACGGTCTGTCCCAGCCACATGGCCAGGCCATCAATGGCGGGTATGTAGCGACAGCAGCAGCTATCTCTGTCTATGACATGTAAAATCTCTCTCTCTCTCTCTCTCTCTATTTCTCTTTGTCTGTTTCGTGTGCAGGCAACTACCTGGCGTGGTGTTCAGCAGTGTCAAGCAGAAGCTGCGCACGGTTCTCTCAAAGACTGACCTGCACAGCGGCGACTTCCGTCAGACGACGCTGAGGCAGCTGGACGCGACGCCGCTGCAGCTGTATCTGCAGATCCAGCTGGCGCAGTGCACGAGCCTGCAGCGGCTGCCGCAGATATCCCATGTGGCGGAGGCGCTGCGCTGTTTGGCGCAGCTGGAGCGGCCGCAGCATGGCCAGCTGCTGCTGGAGCTGCAGCACGATCTGCAGCGCAGGCAGAGCTATCTGCAGTACCTGCTCGTGCATCGCCAGCAGCTGTTGCTGCGCTCGGAGCAGCTGGAGCAACTGGAGGAGCGGCTGCGCGGGGAGGCGCGCAGCTGCCAGCGCTGCCTGCTGCAATCGCTAGTCCGTCTCTACTTGGGTCGTCAGCAGGCCAAGCTGCAGACCTTCCAGACCGAGTTCGCCCAGCTGAGCGTCAGCGACGAGCGGCTGGAGCTGATCGAGGAGTTTATCGAAAGCCTGCTGCAAGAGTTGGCCGACAGCGGGCTGCAGGACGACTGGCAGCGGGAGGCGGCACGCGTGGCCATCGAGCGACTGCTGCTGGAGCAGATGTACGAGCAGGTGATGTTCCCCAACGAGGATGCCGACGTCTCCCGGGACGGTGTGCTGGCGGCGCACATTGGCAAGCTGCAGCGCTTTGTCCATCCGGCGCACCCAGCCCTCTGCATTGCCCAGGAATTTCTGGGCGAGGCGCCCTGGACGTTCGCCCAGCAGCAGCTGTGCTACATGGCCGCCTACAAGACGCCGCGCGAGAAGCTCAACTGCATCATCAAGTAGGTGTTGTTGCCTAGTATATCGTAGATCCAAGTATTACATTGAGAACTCCTTTCGCAGCTGCATCTCCAGCATCATGAGTCTCTTGCGCATGTCCAGTCCCCGTGTGCCAGCCGCCGACGATATCTTGCCCGTGCTCATCTACGTTGTCATCATGGTAAGTGTTGTCCCAACTGCCACTTGAATACTTGAATGAATATACATATGTATGTATATCTTTATTTCATCACAGGCTAATCCCCCGTATCTGCTTTCCACCGTGGAATACATCAGCTGCTTTCTGGGCAAGAAGCTGTACGGCGAGGATGAGTTCTACTGGACGCTGTTTGGCTCCGTTGTTAAGTTCATCAAGACTATGGACTATTTGGACTAGGTTGTTATTAATATATATATATATAGATATATGTATATTCAGATATTTGTTAAGCTCAAAGTATTGGATCGCAACGAGTTGAATTATGTATGTTTCTCTGTTCTTAACTTGGTGTCCAGTAAGCGCTTGATATATATACATATATATGTCTCTACTCTCCATAATGTAAAAATCATTTAATTGAATACTTCACATAGCTGCTGATATGTACATATACATATATATTCATACATGTATTCATGTTTAACATTGTTATTAATATTGAAATCCAAGATGGCTAAATAATCGCGGCAGCTGCTCAATAAATTGAAATATTTCCCCATGGCCGCCTAATAAATAAACTTGTATACCCGTACATACTTAGTAGGTACCTTAGTACACACACATATATAAATACATACATATACTTAGCTACATACATATATATATGAAACATGCACGTAACATGAAAATCAACTTAATATTCCTTATTGTGTAACACAAAATAAAATATGTAAAAATAATGAATTTACTTTTTTATCATTGAAGATTTTCCAATCGATATTTTAAGATAAGTTTTGGAAATTTTAATTTTCTTTGACTTGGGGCTTAAATGACAACATATATTATATGAATTACCATAAATGATATGTACATATGTGATATACAATATTATTGTTAGGAATGATCTGAATTCGAATGCTCTATAAGCAAGTGTTCTTTCCGAAAATGATATATGCCTGTATCTATTATAGAGAGTCGAAAGATTTATCTGAGAGCATGGAAAATATTTATTATATATGTATTCATACAAATAATATTAATATTATTATACATATATGTATATAGATTAATATTTAAAAAAGAAATATTTATTAACACATTTATTATGATAGATGCATAAATCGCAATAAATATTATAATAATAAATATGCAATATTACGAGAAAGGGCAGAACTTTCACGACTCTCAATCATAGATACGCATATTTTCATTTGCTCAACGAAATTCCCAATAATAATTGAGATTCTATGACTCTCAACTTTGTTCCCATTATCTGGAAAAGATTCAGATTCAATCGCAGCCTTATGTTTTGAGTGACGCAGTCCTCCTCAAGGACTGGGCGCTTATGAGAAATGCAACTACAGGCCGAGCTACTTCTAAACGAACATTTATTTAATCGCAAATCTTAGAGCTATATTGAAATCAGACTAAGGTCGGATCTGCTCCTCAGAGCCGACATTAATTAACATGAAGAAAATTTTAACAAAGCAATATTTAAAAAAAAAAGAGAAAAAATGAATAATGAAATAGACGAGAAACAGGAGAGTTTGCGTCGTTCACTGGCGCAGGACGTACTTCTCCAGATTGGCGTCCCGGCCGCCCATCAGGTAGCTGTTGATGCACATTTGGGACATGATGCGGACGCCATGCTGCTGCAGATAGGCAAAGTCCTTTGCGGCCAGCGGCGCCTTCTTGGCATCGACGAAGCAGTGGGTGGCAGTGGCTGACGTGGCATCCGCGCTGAAGGGTGAGCTGGGCTCCAGGATTTTGGCGCCGCCAGCGCGCAGCACATTCTTGATGGCCGCCAGATTGCGCTCCTGCAGGCTGAGGATGACGCGGTAGCCGCTGAAGGCGCCGTTGTCGGGCGTCAGCTCGAGCCGCCAGCGATGCGCAGCGGCGGCGATTTGCTGCTCCTCCGGCGCCAGGGTGGGCAAATTGAGCGCCTTGGGATTGCCCCACTCGTAGAGGGACTCGTCCAGAAAGACGCCGCGGGCATGGCACTCCTCGACGTAGCTGATGTTCAGCACCCATTTGCCGGCTGCCATGCAGCCGAGCAGCTTCTCGCCGCGATTGGGCCGCTCGCACAGCAGATGCGTGCAGGCGGGATCATAGTTGGTCAGATTCTGACAGATCTGGCCGCCCAGCAGCCGAATGCGCTCCATGAGCAGCATGCGCTTCTCCTCGTCGTCGCCGCACGAGATGCTGAAGCAGGGCGTGCCCTGGTAGATCATGCGCGACGACTCGCCGTCGCTGCTCCGCTTGCCCAGGTTGAAGTCGGCGGGATCGCGCCAGCCTACAATATCCTCGCCGGCGGTCATGGCGAAGCCCTCCGATTCGAAGGGCTGCACGTATTGCACCTCGCTTCGGGCGTGACCCTCGTGGTCGCGCTTCAGGCTGCTGCGCCGCGACTCGCGGCTCTTCAGGTAGTCGGTGATCTGCTTCAGCTCCAGCGAGTTCTCGGCCGCCGTCTCCTCGAAGCTGATCTTGTCGAAGTTGATGGTGCTGCCGCTGGGCAGCTCATCCGCTGCGCCCGCCCCACTGGGACTCTGTGTGCTTGGCACAAATGGGGAGCCAGGCGCTGTGGCTGTAGCTGTAGCTGTAGTTGCAGCTGCAGCTGCAGTTGCAGTTGCTCCCGCCTGGAACAGGAGGCGACCCAACGGCTGCTCCACCATACTCTTGGGCTGATGATCGGCCACTGGCACGGCTTCATTCTCGCTGTCGCTGTAGTCAATGCCCAGCGTCTCGCACGTGATGCGCATCACGCGCTGTCGAATGACCGTTATGGGCGTGTCCGGCTTGATCTGGTGCTTGGGCAGGCGCCAGCGTCGCTCGAAGTCGTCGGCCATGCGCTGCTGGAACTCGGGCGTCAGGCAGAAGTTGGGTATGCCGGGCGCCGGCCTCGATGCCTGGCGACGGTTGACGGGCGTGCAGGCCTGCCGCCTGATCCGCTCCAGCTCGGGTGTCTGGTTCTCGCGCATCTCGCGGATTATCTGGCGCACACAGTCGCGCGCCTGGCTCGTGTCCAGCCGCTGCACAACCTGCTCCAGGAAGTCAAAGTTGCACGCGCCGGCGCTGATTTTCTGATTGAGCGGCGTGTGCGGCGATTCAGGCGTCGTGGCGCCGCTCGAGCTGCGCCGCCGCGTGCTGGCCACACCCGTGACCAGCTCCGAGATGCGGGGATTGCGCAGCGGCGTCAGCTCGGGCTGCAGCGGCTGCTGCTCCTTATCCTCCTCCTCCACCAGCGTCGACTGCTGCTCCACTCCTGCCGCCTTCTCCTGCGGCGTGACGGGCCTCTTCACTTGGTTCTTGGGCGTCAGCGTTTTGTTGCTGCTCTTGTTGCTCTTGCTGCTGCTCTCCTTCAAGCCGGGCGATATAGGGAAGTCGCTGACGCTTTTGCCCACCAGGAAGCCGGCATACGGCAGCTTCTCGCCGCGCTGGGCGCACTGCACCAGCCAGTCGGCCCGAACGACCGGATAGCCCCATTTCAGGGCGCCCTCGTACTTGGAGCCCTCGGCACTGGAGCAGATGAGCAGCGGACGCTCCTTCTTGACGAACGCCTTGTTCAGCACGGCGCCGAGCAGCTCGGCCAGCGCATTGATAAAGTCGCGCTCCAGGCCCGCATAGATGGACACCACAATGGTCATGCCGCGCAGCGGCTCCAGCCTGGCCGTATGCGGCACCGCCCGATGGTAGTACTCCAGCGGGAGCAGCGCGTTCTGCTTCATGCAGCTCTCCAGGTACAGCTCGGTGACCACGTGACGCGCCCGCACCGGCAGCGTCGACTCGTCCAGCGCCTGCTCAAAGCTGACAATGGCATAGTCCACCGGATCCGTGTAGCTCGCCGGCACCAGGCAGCCCTGGGCGGCCTTGCACTCGCTGAGCATCTGGTCGTACAGCTCGCTGCTGAAGCAGGGCTCGTGCACGTACACCGAGGCGCCCCTGAAGTAGTCCAGCTTGTCGAAGTCGATGGAGAGCGTGCTGGCGCTCAGGTCGGGCAGGGCGACGGCCAGTGGAGCAGCGGCCGGGGCGGGGGCGGGGCCTGCGGCTGTCAGTCCGCTCAGCGAGAGCTGCGTCGAGCTGGCGGCGGGCAGCGGCATGGCCGGCTCCTGCTCCTGCGAGTAGTGCGTGAGTAGCTCCGGTTCCAGTTCCGGTTCCGGCTCCGGCTCCGGTGCAGCATCGCCGCCATCTGTGGGCCCATCAAAGAGCTTCTTCTTGATGGGCAGCGACGGCTGCTTGAAGCTGTGATTCATGGAGCGCAACGTGCGCTTGCTGGCCGGCGAGGGAGCGTCGGTGGCCTCGCTGACAGGATGCGGCACGGAGACCCGATACGGCAGCTCACTGACAATGCGGCCAGCTCGAATGCTCTCCAGCAGCCACTCGAGCCGCACCACCTGCACCGTGGCCAGCAAACCCTCCGCCTGCCACTGCCGATACGCGGCATCCTCCAGCTGGCCGACAATGATGTGGGTGAGGCCCTCGTGCAGCTCATCGTAGCGCGTGGCGCCGCCCGTGTTGAGCACGCGATTCAGCTTCTCCCGCTCGACACTGCGAAAGCCGCTCAGGTAGACGCAGCAGCCGTCCAGAAAGCCGCCCGCCTTCTTGGCCTTGCGCGGGCTAATCTCCGCCAGCGTCTCCTGGTACAGCTGCTGCTTATGATTGCTGGTGGCCTGCTTAAGAAGTCCGCTACCGCCGGCACCACCACCACCGCCGCCGCCGCCGCCGCTGCGTGTGCCGATGCTGCAGTTGCTGCTGACGGTCTCGTTGAGCGTGGTGTTGTCGCTGCACATGCGACGACCCGGCGCACTCACGAAGCTGATGCGCGACAGATCCGAGAGCTGGGTATTGTCCGCCGCCGTCTGGTTGGCATGGCTGCCATGGTTGCCATGGTGGCGCTTGGTGGGCGTGGAGACCTGCTTGCCGGCCCGCACCTCGTACTGCTTGGTGGGCAGCGCATAGCCGCGCTCATGGCTATCGAATATCCACTCGGGCAGCAGGATGTCCTTCTTGAAACGCAGCGCCGCCTTGTACTTTTCCGTGTCGGTCTTCGACTGCTCCGTGATGACGATGTCCACCTGCTGGGAGCGGAAGGCGCGATGATAGATGCCGCCGTTCTCATTGACCAGCCGCATCACCGCCTCCTTGCGCGCCGTGTCCAGGCCACTGCACGTGATGTTGGCGCCGAAGAACGTGGGCAGACGATACTTGTCGAACTGTGAATCCGTGGCGCTGATGCCGGAGCTATTGGGGCCGCTGCGACAGCACGCCCAGACGCTCTGCACCCAGTCGGTGTGCATGACGGGCACATCGTTGAGCGTGGCGTGCTCATACTTGTTCGACTTGATCGTATTGGATATCAGATGTGTGACGTTGCGTCCGAAGTTCTGGAAATAATGACCGCCCATCCAGTGGATCAGTTTCTTAATGTCATCCTTCTCCTTGCTGCTGATGCCGCTGGCCGAGATCTGCAGGTCACGCATAGCCGTGGCATAGATGGGACTGCTGCCCAGTGGAACGGGCGCGTTCTCCTGCAGGCACGCCACAATGCAGGGTGGGCCGAGCACCAGTGCCTTGGTCAGCTGCAGCTGCTCGAATAGCTCGCCCTCGAACTGAGCCAGCACGAAGACATCCTTTTTCGTCAGGCCACCGCCGGCGATCAGCGGAAAGCCTTCGCTTGGGCGAATTTCACGAATCTGCGTGTCCGCCAGCTGCTCGCGCATCAACTGTAGTGCGTCGGCATACAGCCCGGCGATGGCCAGGTCGGCCTCTGTTTCGCCCTTTATGTTGTTGACAAAATATGCGCATATTGATTCGTCTAGGCTTGTGCTCATCCTCACTTTGATTGTATCCTGTACCACACACAATTGCAACGATTTGCGAATCCTGCCTGACGCTCGAATTGGGACACACTTTTCGCGAATGAGTTTTGGCGCGTCCGATGTTTACTGTTTAACTCTGATATCGCAATCGTTAGTTATCGATATATCGAACACAAAATCATGTACGATCTAGCTGCATACGATATATGTACCCGTTTAATATAATTTTACGTTACCATTGCGCTTTTTATATACATAGATGTAAATAATATTCCCTTTTGTTTTTTGTTTTAAATTCAATAATATTTTGTGTTTGCCAAACACATCGCACACAGTCATATAATACATACAAAAATTTATGATCAGTCAGGCATTTTTTCTCAAAATTAAATACATAACTATCCATTGTTCAAATATTTTCACAACATATTTAAATTTTTATTCTCTGTGGCGATGGGCGTCATGAGTGTGACGAACCGATATATATTGCACGCGCTGGCATTTCTTCCGAGATGGCAGCACTACTCGTGTTTCATATTCAAATATTTGGCGCGAAAATCCCGATGCTTCATTGCATTATTTAAACCAAGAGAAAAGACACAAATTATGAGTTGCACTGTACAATATCTATTTATTTGCATTTTAAAACACTTGTTTAAGATTTGACATAGGTGCGTACATTGCTTATATATATTAATGCTTAATCGGGCTAATATGCATTTGCTGTTTTACTTGTGGACTATTGTAGTTATTGTTGCTCACATTTGTTGTTAACTGATAAATTCTTATTGTTGTGAAATAGGGAAAGCTGAGAGAATGTTTAAGACTGCGTTCTTATCATACAAAATAATACAAATCATAAAGATTCCATACATGTATATGCATGTGCATATATAGATACATATGTTGATAGTCAAATAACAATTAAAGTTAATTAAATAAATTAAATACAGCTATGTAGGCCTTAGAATGCTAAACAAATCAAATTAAATGCTGCTGTTAGTAAAATTATAATATTGCCAAAAAAAAAAAAAATCAAATAAACATAAAATATCTATATTTTGTTTATATGCTGCCATTATATTTGAATTGCTCTTCTCTATGGCGATAGTTTTGCACTCACTGCTAAGCAGATATATATTTCACGCAATGGCAATGCTGCAGGGGTGGCAGCGCTGTGTACATTTCATATTTCAAATAGTTTGGCGCGTAACTGTCAAAGCGTTTTTTTCATTATTTCAATCTGCTACATCAGTGAATGAATACTGGTTTACGACTCTAAGCAAAAAAAAAATAATAATAATAATTATAATATAAATATATATATATGTATATATATTATTCACTTGAGTTGCGACGCTTTGATTTGATTTGAAATTCTTAAATTTAAGCTCTACAATCTACACATATGTTTAGTAAAAAAAAAAGTACATATAGCTGAAGGTAGGTAAATGAAATTGACAAGTGACAGACAAAATATTTGTGTGACAAAGATGGCCACTGCAATGTGGGGACGGTGGGTCATCTCATCTACGCACAGCTGCGCGCCCTCCTCTGGAACCGCTTCATGCGCCGATACCAATCGTCCTTCCATTCAATAACTATCGTACGCGGACCAATGCCCAGATAGCCGGGCGGCGCCTCCGAGTCCCGCCCCAAAATCAAATAGGATCTGCAATGATAAATAGAGCGGAGCAATTAGTATGGGAAAGATATTAAGAGCTCTTAAGTGAAGGAGAGGCTATTGCTCTACTATGCGGTTCTCATGAACATCGATTGAGACTATAATCCAGGAAACGAAACGCATGATGAGTGCGGCGGTACCTGTAGTCGTTCTCTGCGATTCTCACATGACTATCGCTTGCAATTCCCACCTGTTTGCTCTCACTCACCTGTTAACTTTGATCCGGGGACAGTGGCACTCTAGATTCTTAATCGGTATGATCCAGGTCATAGGACCTCGTTTCAGCATTGTATTCGGCATTCCATAGGCGGTGGTTCTGCTGCGCTTGAATACCGCTTGGATTAGCAGATCGTACCGGGCCGTGTCGCTGTCGTTTGGGTAATCCGGCACGCTGGCGCTGCTGCTGATGCCAGCCAATGCTGCTGCTGGCCCCGCCCCCGCCACCGCCCGATACTCGTATTCCAGCCCGCCCATTGGCTGTTGATCCATTTCGTAGTCCCCGTACGGATCCATTGCGCGCCTGCGCTCGATGCTGGCCGCCTCGCTGCTCGTATCGCGACCAATTACTTTGGCCATTATTGCTAAATGAGCGAGACAGAGAGAGAGAGAGAGAATGATTGATTGAGGATATATAAATTATATATGTATGTGTATATTCCATCTAGACTTACCGTAGTCTCTTTTGCAGAATTTGTTGAGATTTAATCTTTTGGTGCTGACCTTGCACTTTTCGCAAACTGTGAGGAGGGAAGAGAAGTGAGAGAGAGAGAGAGAGAGAGAGAAGTTGTAGAGTTATTAGGCAAATCGCACAGATGCACAGATCAACGAATCTCTTTGCGTTTCTCTGTTTACAATTTAATTGCAAAATTTATGTCTTTATAGCCAATGCCAATTAGCGCGTCCACAAGCAGAAACAAAAATAAATATACAAAACAAATCAAAACAGAAACGGAATCCGATTCGAAATCCGATTCAGCAGCTGAAACTAAAGCAGCAACAAAAGCAGGCGAAACGGTTTGTTGCTGTTGTTGCTGTTGTTGTTGTTGCTGCTGCAGCAACAGCCATAACTGCGCGCATTAAGGCGCTCAATTGGTATTGCATTAAAGCTGACACGCCTACCATACGCCTATATAAGTGGGGGGAGGGGGAGAGCAGTCTAAGGTCGTCAATGCCGCCTTTTGTGTACTAAAATTAGCGTCGTGTGTTTTGATTGCTGCAATGCAAATTGCTTCGTTTGTTGCTTTTAGTCACAATCGTTTGTTGCAGTTGTTGCTCTTGCAATTGTTGCAATACCCTGTAAATGAGCGGCGGGTGGGGCTGGGTATATCATGAGTAGATCAATGAGGAGCGTCTAATCGAAAGAATGAGAGAGCGATTGAGTGAGAAGTGAAGTGGTGGAGGAGAGAGAGAGAGAGAAGTGATTGAGAGAGAGATGGATTAGAAAGAGGCGAGGAGAAAGATATAGAGAGTGGCTGAGAGGTAGAGTAAGAGATAAAGATAAAATAGTAAAGATTAAAAAACGAAAAACATATATAGAGGGAAAAGGGGGAGAGAATGTAAGACGAGATGAGAGAAGGAAGAGCGAGAGGGAGTGAATCAAGAGAGAGAGAGAGAGAGAGAGAGAGAGAGAGAGTAAATGAATGCTAGAGTAAGAGGGATATTAGAGGGTAACAGCTGACGGCAAGGAAACAGAAAACAGAAAGTGAGAGAGAAAGACATTGAAATACACAGAGAGAGAAAGAGAGTGAAACAGCCTGATATAGATGTTCATAGAGAGAATAAGGCAGACCTAACGGAAAGCAAATTTACATACCGAATTTCACTAAGGTATACGATATATGCGATATATTAAATGCGGATTTTAAGCAAATTCAATAAATATAAATATTTTTAATATACTCTCAAAGTGCAAGTTAAACGAATATACTTTCTCAATATCCCAATGACAGCTGGCTGACCCCGACTGGGTATCTGCTGGTCGTTCACTCCCGCCTCAGTGTTATTTCAGCTGCCGCTGCCAATGTCAGAGCCGTTGCCAGCAAATCGTGACACAATTGAGGCACAATGCACAACGCATAAACTTTACTCTATATGGGCGAGCGAACGAACGGATCAGATCGGATCGGATCGGATCGGATCGAATCGAGCGATCGATCGATCGGCCCAGCGATTGATCGATAAAGAGGGCGGGCAGCCTTGGGCCCAGTGGGGGCCGGCTAACATCTAAATTTGGCTGGGTGCGCCAACATTTCAATGGCTCGCGCCTCCAATTTCGGTATTTATGGTCGCACGAGATCTGAACAGTTCGAGTTTTCTTTTCTTTTCTCTTCTGTTTTTTGTTTTTCCTTTCTATGCATCGCTTTGGGCGGGCGCCACATTTCCTGCTCTAAGTGGCCCAGCGATATTTATCGCGTCTATTTACGGCTGCGGGCGCTAAAGAGCACTGGCCACGCCCACCACTGGGGGGCAAGTGGCAAGTCGAGTCGACTCGTTAATCATTTAATTGTGCATCGCATTAACATGTCATTAAATTTCACATGCAAAATCAAGACGGGTGGATAGGATCTGTCGCCGGGCTGGGGGTAGGGGTATGTGTTAGAAGTTGTTTTGTGAAGGGAGGGGGAAGGCGGGAGGTTGTGGGGATGATGGGTAGTCGACAGCCTGGCACTAACTTTAAATTAACTCCGACCCGACAGAATTTCAAATTAATTTAATAAGATTATCAAATTATAAATTCATAATTAATATTCATGTCGAGCTGTCTCGCCCACGCCACAGCCCCCCGCCCCGCACAGTCACCCGTCCCCTTTGCCACTTGCTGCTGCCTTTGCCCCGCAGCGAACACTATCCAAGGACTAACTTTTGCGCTATATATGTGTGTGTGTGTGTGTGTATCTCTTTCTCTGTGTGCGTGTTCGAGTTTTGTCCATCTTTCTAGTGCGCTTCTTGGTTACAAGCGTGCAAACTTCCAAAACTTTCAACTTCCAACATCAACTTCAACTTCAACTCCAACTTGGGTTTCTCAGCCTCAACTTTGCGCTTTTCTTTGCCATTGACAAATAAATTTAACTGAATGCTGAATCAGCTTCAGTGCGGATATATGTAAGGTGGGTTGGGTGGCTCGCCAGCCACTTTGACTCTGGCCCCACTTGCATTTGATGATGGATGCTCTCTTCTGAATGGCCGCCCAATGTGCATTCGTCTTTAGCGACTATTTCCACTGGAAACTTGCTGCAGTTCCTCCACATTGCGTGTGCCCCAATTTGCAGTTCCCTTTGAGTGCTGCAATGCGCTCCTAGGGCAATAAACCGAAGCCACTTTCAATGCTGCGCGATCCATTTAGATATTGCAATTTGAATATGCTGCCCTGACTTACATAGCTGAGGCACTTGTTCGGCGACGACTCTGGCTGAGCGCAGAATCAAATTTACATTTCATATTTACATATATGTATATACATGGATATATATGGATATTGCTACGACTCGGTGGGCTTATCCAAAAATATCTAACCTGAACACTAAGTAGACCGATAAAAGAGCGGATAGATAGACAAACTGTCCGCCGGATGGCCGCACGGACAATGAGAAGTAAGAGCGGACAAGCGAGCTGACAAAGTGACGGACGGGCAGGCAGCTGGATGAACGGATCGACAGACTAATTGACGGACGGAAGAGCTGACAAAGTGACGGACAGAAGAACTGACAAAGTGACGGACGGAAGAACTGACAAAGTGACATTCAGACAGGCTCATGGAGTATCTTACAGACAGCTGGTGTGCTGAAGCGATAGACAGGCAGACAGAATGGCCGACGGAGTGTCGCACGTATAGGGGGAGCGACAGAGTGAATGCTTAATGGAAAGACGAAGAGACGTACAGACGGACTGAAGGACGGATGTATTCAAGTATTTGGCAGACGCACGTGTTGACCAATCGATCGGATAATTTATAATTGTGCTCTACTTTAATACACATACATGGTGACGCCTACACTCCTCACATAAACTACATACTGTATCTCCATAGTTGTATCTGCAATACTTTCTTTGAAAGTCCAAGTCTAAGTATTCACTTTAACATGCATATTTATTTGAGATTAGAAATAATATAAAATTAAGACTAATCTAAGAATTAAGCATCGGCAGCTGAGGTCTGCGGCTTGTCGTATAAATATCTGCCCAGATGAGTTGCCTGTACCCAGGCTGTTCCCAAGCGACATTCATCATATCTTGCCACTCTATTTAAATGATATTTTCCCTCTCTAGTAATCATATTTATCTAAAAAATATTTACACTCGAGTCTGGATAATTTGTGCCCCGTTAAATCAAAAATCGAGATTAATCGAAATAATGCTATACTCCAGAAATAAATTCGTGCTCGATAATTCTCGATAATTTGAATTTGTGTGTAAATCAAAAACAAAAACGGATCCTCTTGACATTTTAAGATATCGAGACTCCACTTTATACATATATCTTTTTGTATACTTTTATAAATAACATTTCAAGTCAAATTACAGCTCGTCTTGGTTGTCATACTTTTAGCTGAACTGTCGGCAAGCCTCTGTCGCTTAACTGCTGGCCAGGGAGCTGAGCTCAGGGGCTCAGGGGAGGAAGTCGCCAGCCCAGGACTTCTGTCAATTTCCTTTCAATTTGTCACTTGGCCTGTTGCCTGTTGCTAAATGCGCTATGCAAATAGTTGGCAGCAATTAGCGGCTGCAGTCGGCACGCGGCACGCGGCACTCGGCACTCGGCAACAGGCGACAGTCAACTGGCAGCAGGCACTGCGCACAGTGCCGCTTAAAAGTGCGCGACCATTGTCGCTGGACGCCGAACAAATTAAATAAGGAAACTTTTTAATACATCAGCTCGGCGTGGGCGAGCGCCCAGTTGCTTCTTCCATTTGCCACTTTGTGAAAAAGTTTGCTTTGCTTTTACTTCGGCCACGCGCCAAATGCTGCGGGGGCGGGGAGGGGCTGGTCTTGCTCCCGCAAGGGGGGCGTAGCATGGCGGGTTGTTGGCAGACGGCTTTAGCATGATTTATGCTGTTGTTGCGCATTCTGTTTGCTTGTTGCTGCAGCGTGCACAACCAGCCCCACACACCACACACCTCCACCTCCACCACCCCCATCCCCCATCCACCAATCCCCTACTCACTCACACACACAGCTATAATGTGTGTAGGAAAAATGTAACTAAAAGTTGCATGCAAACATTTGCACTATCTGTTAAGTGCTGCACGCCCACACGGTCGGCCACGCCTCTACGCCCCCATCGCCCCACGCCCAAGTTTTTCAGCAGCAACAGCTCCGCCTCAGTCTTCATTGGAGGCTCGCTTAACCGACAACCGACAGCACTTTAGCGGATTTGTGTTTTCTCACCCATTTGAAAGGATTACAAAGCGAGAGAAGCGACGCGTCGCGGCAAAAGTTTGCCGTCTGGGATAGTTAGTAGAAGCGACCGCAGCATCAGCAACAGCAACAGCTACAGCAGCAACAGCAGCAGCAGTAACATCAAACAACAACAAGTAAGAAAACTCTAGTCGAGACTGCTCGACTACGAGATCCCCTGAACCCTTCAAGCAACAGCCATTTCAATCATTTTTAGCGTCTCTCTGCTTACACAAACACACACATACACACGCAAACACACATACATAGACACCCATAGGCGCGCACGCATGGGCTGCAGTGTGGGCTTACTATGGGAACTTAATTGTTTAATAACTTTTTTTCTGGACGTACGTTCTCCATGAAACTTTCAGATTGTGGTTTTATCATTACTATGCGTATAATTGCCAAATCTCAAGTCTCTAGTATTTGAAATACGCCTTTTAAAAACTTATCGGTGAGGGGGTGGATATAAGGGTGGGGGGTGAAATTGAGCAAAAATCGAAATTCTATAACGTACATATCAATCTACATTTAAAATTTGGATACTCTAGCTCTAAAGATGTAGGAGATATAATTTTATAACTGCATTTCGATAAGGTTTTTGATCGATAAAAAAATAACGGGATGAGTTATCGATTTTTAGTGATAAACTTGATATGCGCGCTGTATATACGGTCATTTTAAAAAAAAGTTCAAGTCTCTAGCTCGTATATCTTCGGAAATCGACGCGTTCATACATACGGACGGACGGACGGACGGACGGACGGACGGACGGACGGACAGACAGACGGACAGGGCTAAATCAACTTCTCTCGTCGCCCTGATCAAGAATATATATACTTTGTGGGGTCTGCCACGCCTCCTTCTCCCTGTTACATACTTTTAACAAAACCATTATACCCTGATTTCCCATTTTCAATGGGTTCAGGGTATAAAAACAACAACAACAATTGTTAGCGCACAAAATGTTGATGCTATATGCGAATAAGATAGCTAAAAGGAGTGTGAGCGCAAGAGAGCGAGCGAGAGAGAGAGAGAGAGGGAGAGCACTTACTTACCCCTGCCGCCCTCGGTGCGATAAAACTGCGATTGGGCGGCCGCTGAGCTGGCGCCTCTGTCCATGCCAACGCCTTCAGAGGATTCGTTTGGTTCCGGCGCCGTATTCTGCGTATCCAGCATGTTGATCATGCGTGGCGGTTGCTCTGCAAGCGATATTATATCAATGGATTAGAATCTCAATGCGAATATTTAAACGAGCAGCCAGTTAGAGCAGACATTGGTCCACCTACGATTCCAAACTATTCTACACTATACTATATCTCATATTTAATATCCCAATCTGCTTAAAGACATACATATATGTATCTTATGTTACTTGTTTCCATAATCTGTATCTCATCTCCTTATTACTCTCATACGTTTCCATACTATTGCATATGACAATTAATAGAATATATGTCGATATGATAGTGGTTTCTAGAAATATATAGTATATATATATTTTTCCGTCTATCTTTGCGCCTATGCATCCATTTTCCTTCCATTTATTCCTCCGATTGTTTAAGCGGAATTATACAGTTTCCTCTTGTTGGACTTATGCGCTCTTCCGTCCATCGTCCTCCTTTACCGAGACTCAGAGATCTGCTCTTAGTCACCTCTTCTATTTGTCCATCTAACTTTCCGCTTATCACCCCGTTTTTTCCGTTTCCTTCTCTTTATTGTCTCGTCGATTCTTCGCCCTTTCATCTTTCCATATATTCAAACATATTTTCAGCTGTCTCTCTGTCCGGCTCATCTTGTATTAGCCCTTCTATCACTCGCTCGGTTCGTCTCTTCATCTATTCGTCTTTTGATCCATATCGTATCTACATTCTTTTTTTTGTTCGTACCCCCATCTACTCACAGCTTACATAAGCTAGCAGCATTAAAGATCTTGGCATAAACCCTGCTTAGATCTATTAACGAGAGCGATAAATATCGATATACCAAGACTTTAGACAGTTCCTAAAACCCGATCATTTCCAGCAATCAATTCATTATTGTTTATGAGCTCTACGTTTCTGTACAAAGTGTTGATTATTTATGTGTCGCGTAGGGCCCATCTGGTAATTGCGATATACAATATATCGGCCGATTACTCACTGATGCACGGTGCGATGTGGGAGCGACTTAGCTGATATCCGGGGGCGCAGCGATTGCAGGTCAGGCCGGTGACACCGTCCTTGCACGGACATTGACCGGTCGTGCTGTTGCAGATCTTGCCAGATGAGCCGATCAGATGGCAATCGCAGGCTGCAACGAGACAAACAAGAGAAGAAAACGAATCAGTTGAAAGGCAAACACAAGTACAGATACAGATACAGTTATAGCTATAGCTAAAGCTACAGCTACATTTTGCAGAAACAAATGTAATTGTTGTGGCAGTTTGCGTGGCAGCTGCTGTGCGTTGAGAGCTTAATTGTGCGGGCCGCACTTCAAAGCCATTTTTTTCCTTCTTGTTGCCAATCGCAAATGCAATCTGCAATCGGCACACACACACACACACACACAGAGTCGAGCAATATGGCGTTATGGCCATGGAAGCTACTTGAATTTAACATGAAGTTGCTTTCAATTTTTTTCAGTTTTTTATTTTGTTTGGTTTTTTTTTGGTCAAGCAGCGTGTGACGATGGTCTGTCTGTCTCGCTCTCCCGCTCTCTGGCAGTGCATTTACGAGCCGTGGAAATGTACATTAACAGATAACAGGCACTGTAAAGTTTCACTTAAATGCCGGCACACGGTCGATTGCAGCCAAAAGTGTGAAACTGTCGACGCAGCGGCTGTCTTTAAAATTCTGCCTCAAAAGCTTTGACTGTATTCGATCATTGCTCGACTTAAGGTAGATAGGTAGAAATTTGTTTGCTTAAGATCAAATCTGATTGCATAGAATTTACAGACTTTGTTTATGTACGCTATCTGCCTATTTCTCTGTCTATCTCTTTCTGTCAACCTCGCTGACGCTCTCTCCTACTCGCTCTCTCACACTTGTCTATCATTCCCCCCCCCCCCCCCTCTCACTAGCGACCTTTCACTCACTCTATCTGCATATACATACATATATCCCTGCCCCTCTATCATTATTGATGTTTTTCTCTGCCTTTATACAAAGGTATATTATCTCTATAGCTCTCTTTATAGTTGCCAGTCTTTCTCCATCATTGGGCTTCAGTCTGCTTCTTTTCTTTTATTATTTTTCTCTATGCACATCTCTCAATCTCTCCTCTCACTCTATTTGCTTTATCTCTTTCTCTCTCTCTCTCTCTCTCTCTGCTCACTCATTCACTCACTCTATAAAAGAACCGTAGTGAGCAGAGCAGCTCATGGCACGGTACACGGTACAGAGTATCAGCTTGTCGAGAGCAGTCTCGGCTAGAGCACTCCCACGTGAACCTTATTGATTTGTTGGTTAATGGTTATCTCTTCTTTGTTATACCATAAGTAGAGCTCTAGAACCATCGATGGGACCATCGACCATATTGATGGTGTCAACCATCGTGGGGAAAGCCGTCGAGTACCGTCTTTGCCGATGGCTCTCCAGCTCTACACCAGGCTCTAAACTATAACAAAGATGAAATAACCAACAACAAATCTATGTGTCTAGCTAGAATATGTTGATGTTTATTTTCAAATTACTCCGACAACTGCTTCGTTCTCGATGCCTCCTTACTCTGTGAAAGCTAGAACCATTTGAGAATTCCAAGTCCGTTTTGTGTAAATTGTTCAAAGTAGGCTACACAAACTCTAGTAGCCTACTTTGATTAATTTGCACAAAACAATTTGATGTTTGGAGACTGAAACGCCGCCACCCTCACGACCTGCTGAATCGGGTCTTGACTTGAACACCTCCACATTTGTATATAGTCAGGAATATATGTATATAAATACCCATAAATAATATTATATATAATATAATATATTAATATATAATATTAATATTAACATAGCTTTTAAGTAAGTTATCAGTAATCTGTATAAAATATATACAATATATGAAATACAGACTTCAATAGAAATTAGAAAATAATGTGGCTATATTATGTATATAAATTCTAACTTTTATTTATGAGAATTTTCCATTTTCATTTCCAATTTTACATGCGAATAATAGCGGCACTTTTGGCAAATAAAGTTAATGTTGATAGATGCTACCTTTAAGTTTTTCAAAGCTCTGTTCAAGCCTATTTAAGAATCTACAATCGCCTTCAAGATTTTTCTATCGCTTTTAAGTCTCTTTAATTCGATTGCTAATTGTCTTCAGACCGAGTTTAAGATATCAAGTTTTCTCTCCTGCTGTCTCTGTGTCACTCTCTAGCTCTTCTCTTGTCTCACTTCACTATTCTTCCAGTTCTCTCTCTCTCTCTCATTCCCATCGACACATGAGCTGCAATTGAATCCAAGCTAATTCTGCATTTCATTTTGTTATACCCTGAACCCATTGAAAATGGGAAATCAGGGTATAATGGTTTTGTTAAAAGTATGTAACAGGGAGAAGGAGGCGTGGCAGACCCCACAAAGTATATATATTCTTGATCAGGGCGACAAACTGAATCGATTTAGCCATGTCCGTCTGTCCGTCTGTCCGTCTGTCCGTCCGTCCGTCTGTCCGTCTGTCCGTCTGTCCGTATGTATGAACGCGTCGATTTCAGAAGATATAGAAGCTAGAGACTTCAACTTTTTTTTAAAATGCTCGTATATAGCGCGCGCATATCGAGTTTATCACAAAAGATCGATAACTCATCCCGTTATTTTTTTATCGATCAAAAACCTTATCGAAAACCAGTTATAAAATTATATCTCCTACACCTTTAGAGCTAAAGTCTCCAAATTTTAAATGTAGACTCGACTGCACGTGATAGAATTTCGATTTTTGTTATAATTCACCCCCCACCCCTATATCCACCCCCTTACCCTCATCTCTGTAAAAGGCGTATTTCAAATACTAGAGACTTGAGCTTTGGCAAATATACGCATAGTAATGATAAAACCACATTCTGAAAGTTTCATGAAGAACGTACGTCCACAAAAAAAGTTATTGAACAATTAAGTTCCCATAGTAAGCCCACACTGCAGCCCATGCCTGTTAATGCGTGCGTGCCTATGGGTGTCTATGTATATGTTTGCGTGTGTGTGTGTGTTTGTTTAAGCTGAAAGACACTAAAAATTATTGAAATGGCTGTTGCTCGGAGGGTTCAGGGTATCTCGTAGTCGAGCAGTCTCGACTAGAGCTTTCTTACTTGTTTTTCTTTTGAAATGCTTTTCTTGGCCAAATTGCATTAGGCGCTTCTGGCCATTTATCGGCCACGAGCTGCTTTGTCAGCTACAAATGAGATGTTGGCTGTTGGCTAACGGCTTGCGCCTCATTTGTGTCCATTTGGCTGTTGGACTTGGACTCGTGGAAGCTTGGCTTACTTGGCGGCTAATAAGCCGCTTTTGGTCACACTTTAAATGCAATGGCTAGCGTGTGCGAGGCATTAACTGAGACAGAGAGAGAGAGACAGAGAAAGAGCTGGGTAAGCTGAGACACTGGCATAGGTCGCGCATGGGGCAGAGGTAGGAGCGATGGGGCCGAGCTAAAGAGCCGAGTGTGCAGCGTGCGTGCAACATTTGGTAATTTAATCCGATTTACAATAAATTAAATGCGATTTATATGCACAGAGCGACACATCCGGAAGATAACAACAACAGCAACAACTGCAGCAAAAGCAACAACAATGACAATGACAACAGCAACGGCAACGGCAGACAATAATAACTTGCTACAACAACAACAACAACAACAACAACACCAGCATAGGCACTTTAACCATTTGGCGCTTGTGTCCATTGTTGGCCCGTTGGGCGCCGTTGGGTGGGTGGGGGGTGGGGGTGTGGCCGTGGCAGCAACAATATGACAACAATGCGATTGCGATTGCGATTGCGTGTGTGCGGTATCTGAACAGAACGCAGCTCGCCTGGCAGCCGAGGCACAAACAACACAAAAAAACAAGAAAAAACGCAACAACGAGTTCATTACGCATCCTGTTCCACATGGATATGAACTTCGCTGGCTGTGCCATGCTCCAGCGCCGCCCCCTTCAAGCCACAGTGCCCACGCATCCTGCATAACCATATGCACAGACATCTACATACATGCATATATACCTATATATATGTACATATATAATGCATATTCAGATGTATGTATGTGGCTTGGCACTTTCCATATGGCACGAGTTGCGCTTTCCTTTCACCTCCTTTTTTTTTGTATTTCGTATTTAGCTTTCCTCTGCTCCTTTTTACGCACTGACCAAGCGAGAGATTATGAATTTTCATTATAACAAGCCACACACACACACAGACACAAACATACATAATTACTATCGCACTCATTGGGGAAACATATGCTCAGTGGCTGCAATTCCTATTCACAATGGCATCTGGCTTAGCCCCGCTGCCCCATGGAGGTGTCCATGGAGCTGGAGCTGGAGCTGGAGCTGCAGCTGCTCTGATTCATTTCATTGGCATATCAGTTACCAGTACCAAGTGCCTTTACACATCCAGTTGACTCATTGCCGCAAAGGACGACCCAAATAGCCGCATTGAATCACAGTTTTGCGGAGCTAACAAAGAGCTGCAGTTGTCAGTCGCTGGCAGCAGCTGCTTCTACTGCACCAAAAAAAAAAAAAAAAAAAACGAAAAACAAAATATAAAACACCATAAAAAAGTCAGAAATTTGCAATGATGAAACATTTCTGTTGCAGTCAATGCTAAAGCAACAACAACAACAACAACAACATCAACTGTTGCTTTCGCTCTGCTGTGTGAAAGGGATTTTTGTTGAAAAATTGTCTCTTAATTAGGACAGCATGTGAGTGAATCACGGCCAATGCTAATCGAAGCCAACCAACTGCATCAATGTTCCATTTCATTCATTAGGCGCAGCTGTAGTCGGATTTGGATTTAGCTTCTGACTTTAAATGGGAATAGTTCTATTTCACATTTGAATATTTTAAAATAGTAAAAATTTTGTTAATATATATTTTTTATAATAGAACAGATATTGTACGAAAATCTATAATATAAACATTAAACACTATATATTATATAATATATGGTAAATGCTATGATTGAAGTTAGTATTAGTTTTTTCTTAACTCTAATGTCTAATGAATGAATAAAATATGTATGGTAAATATATCAAATATTAGGTACTCGAACAATGAAAATTTTAAACTTTTGAGAGGAATAGAAAAATTGAAATAAAAATAAAAAATATATAAATAATTAATATAACAATAACAACAAATAACACAAATATAAATAATGGTAAAAAATAACTATAAACGTATATATTTATTGCTTTAATGTTAAGAAATTTCCTTCTTCGGGAAATTCTGTTAATTCATGATAAAAAATAGAAATAAAAATAAAAATAAATAAAATATTAACAATAAAAATCAAAAGCATCTCTTTTCTTCTTTTCCTTTGCTTGATCTCTGTCTATTGTCTATAATGATTCCTGAAATATGCCAAAAATATAAATCAGAATTTCAATTTTCGCCTAGTCAACTATAAATACTCAGGCAGAGGGGCCAATATAGATTTATAACTCATAATTTCGCAATCGCCTGAGCTGATTCATAGATCCATAAAATACATTTGAGTAATATATACAAATAAAGCAGCAGAACAAACTGGATCTATAAATAAATAACGAAATTTTCAGCCGAGTTTGGAATCTTTCAGGTTTCTGCTCCATTAGCGAAAACTAATTTGCGTTACACCTGGCCCGGTATATTGGATGCTTGTTGATATTTGTGCCTGATTTGACAGCCGTTAATAGGACTACGTTGATTTCTGTCTGTGGCCCATATTTAATTTCGGCGATTTTCTGCCTTTCAATTTTCGTTTCAATTTTCTCTTCTTCTACTTCTTCTTCATCATTTCTTTTTTTTTTTTTTTTTGGCAATGCGCGCTGTTTCGCTCAAAAATTTGTTTTCGACTTTTATTTATTTAGCTTGGGCTTCCAAAAATTAATTAACCAAAGTTTTACAGTGCTCACTGTTTGCCCACTCACACTTGCATATTCAGTTATTCACTCACAGAGCGAGAGCGAGAGAGTGAGAGAGAGAGAGGGAGACAACGGCTCTGGGCGTAATATAAACAGCATAAAGCAAATCAAGCGCAATTTGTTATTGTTTATTTCAACTTTGCGCAAGCGAACCAACCACACCAATACCTATGCCCCCGCAACCGCCCCCCCCCCTCACCATCACCCCCCGCAACTGTCCGCGCCCAGCTGCTGCCGCCTCTTAGCTGACCGCAAGGAAAAAAAAGTGCGTCGTCCCAGCCACTTCCCATCAATTGCCATAAAATATTAGCCCAAAATTTCGTAGTCCCGCAGAAGAACATAAAGAAAAAAAAAACAAAAAACAAGAACAAAACAAATGGGCGGCAATAAAAAGCACAGCTGCCTCCCAATAGGGGGGAGGGGGGGGCGCGCGGATGTTGCCGGTAGCTGCGTAGGGTGTTGGCTTGTCGGTGTGCTGCTGCTGCCTGTTTGTTATTATTAGCCAAATACATTCATGCAATTTTCAAAAGAAACCAAACACAGAAGACAGAGAGGGCGAAAGAGAGGGAGAAAGAGAGGGGGAGAGCAGGAATTATGAAAAGATTGCCTCGCCTCGAATGATTTGCTATGCGAGGGATTACACCTGACTACACCTGGCTTCGATCTGCTCGAGGTGAACACTAAACAGACAGCAAACATCCAGCTGATGGATGTCTATATGAATCATTTTGTGAATTGCAATACATTTGCATGCACTCACATGAAACGAGAGCAAATATGGATGCATTTCGTAGACGTATTCATTCTGTGAAGCATTCGCAAAATTGTCAACAACTATTCAATTATGAATTACAATAAATACATTCTTAACATGAAAAACTTGTCTTTTTTTTTTTTTTTGGAGAGAAAGAAGAGAAGTCAAGACCCAATCCAGCAGGTCGTGAGGGTGGTGGCGTTTCAGTCTCCAAACATCAAATTGTTTTGTGCAAATTAATCAAAGTAGGCTACTAGAGTTTGTGTAGCCTACTTTGATCAATTTACACAAAACGGACACTACTTAAAACAGACTTGGAATTCTCAAATGGTTCTAGCTTTCACAGAGTAAGGAGGCATCGAGAACGAAGTAGTAGTCGGAGAAATTTGAAAATAAACATCAACATATTCTAACATAGATTTGTTGTTGGTTATTTCATCTTTGTTATAGTTTAGAGCCTGGTGTAGAGCTGGAGAACCATCGACAAAGACGGTACTCGACGGCTTTCCCAACGATGGTTGAAACCATCAATATGGTCGATGGTCCCATCGATGGTTCTACAGCTCTACTTATGGCATAACAAAGAAGAGATAACCATTAACCAACAAATCAATAAGGTGCACGTGGGAGTGCTCTAGCTGAGACTGCTCTCGACTAGCTGATACTCTGCACCGGAATTCGAGTATATATATATAGTCATATGAATACTCAGTCAAATGTGTCTCATAATGCAAGCTAAGTCTAATTTGCAGGTAAATGAGTAAATGTGTCAAATGAATGCAAATGAATATATTACACTCATTTATATTTCTCGCATACATTCACACATAAGTGAAGACGGCGTTAATTTATTCAAATTTATGAATACAAATGAATTCATTTAAGTTAAGTGAACGTACATTGAATAAAATTTGAGCTACTCAGCGGGGCGAATGCAAATGAATCGATTTATAGCTCAGACAACAACCATAGAGCCTGCGCCCTTTGAAGCTCGATTAAAGTGGAACTTTTTCGCCAGAATGAAATAATCAGTAAATACACTCAGAGCTCTTCAAGTGAATTGTCTGGCTGCGCCGAACTCTTTTCCTTTGCCCTTCGAGGATCCTTTTGAGTAGCCTATTAATAAATCAATAGCTTCGCACGCAGCTACAAAAGTTAGACTGCTTGCTGTCTGTTGGGTCTCTATCGGAGCCCTGCTCCTTGACCCGCCTGACGGCTCCCCGCTCCCCACTCCCCGCTCCCTGCTCTTGACGCTCGGCTCCTGCTGCAGGAACAAGTTTAGCGCGGTTGCAACCGGCGCAAAGTTCGCTTAACTTTTGCGACGATGCCAAATGAGCAAAGATTTTGCCGCCCCCCCTCCAAGCCATCGCCGTCTGCTCAAATGGATTGTTACAATTTCTGTTGCATGTACAACACAAGGAAAAGTTTTTGCGCGGCGCTGGCAGGTGAGAGGAGGCCGTGTGCCATGGAAGACGAGCTTCAATTGTATTTGAAAACTTTTCGGCGCTCTCTTCAAATTGTGCGTTAAACATTGACGACAACAGCCAAAGACTATTAAAAATCAAACGAGGCGCACAAAAGTAGGCAATGCCAAAAACTCTGTTAGCCGTCATGGGGATAGCGAGGGGGGGGGGGGGGGGCGGAGCATTGTGTGGGGGCAGCTATGAGAATGGCAGCGCCAATTTGACGCTCGAACAATTTGCACAGCTTTAAATGTCAGCTCGCATGCAAAATGTCATAATTCAAATTCTGCCCACGCCCCACACGCCCCCCACAAATGCCAAAAGCGTGGCCAAACTGAGGTTCGCTTCATGTGTTTCGGAGGCGGTGGGGCAGATAGCGAGAGCGAGAGCGAGAGCGAGTGAGACGGGTAGTTCATATTGCCAGTATAGTTTGTCTGATATGACGTGAATATGCTCTGCAAGCAAGGTTTAAGAGACTAGGCAAGTGACGAGCTAAGGACTGGCTAAAAAATGTTTGGAAAAAATTAAAAAAAAAAAATTATATATATATATATTATTATTATTATTATTATTATTATATTATATAATAATAATTAATAATAATATTAAAAATCTTGAAAGGTTTTTCCTTATAAAATTCTTTTAAGCAGATTTTTATGAAAAATACATACATACATATAAACATATTTAACGCGTATAAATATTTTTCTGTTTGGAAAAATATTTAAATATTATTTGATAGCTATACTATTTTTAATTGGAGGTATATATTTTTATATCTTATTTATATTGTAAAAAATATTTAATTTTACTAATTTTGTATTTTTTTTCCAAATAAATTTTTTTTAAAAATATATTATAACGAATTTTTATTAATATTTAATATTACAACATTTATTTTTATTTAATATTTTAATTTTTTGGTAGATATAATTTAAAAATAGCTTATATTTTTATTACTATTTTTAGTTTATTTTATTATTATTTTTAGTTTATTTTATTATATATTTTATTTATTTATTAATATATTTTTGATTAACTATAAAAATAATTGTATTAATTATATTCTAAAAAAAAACCTATTTCAATTTTTATTCACTTAAAAATAAATATATTTTTATAACGAGCATTTTATTATTATTCTCACTATGCACATTAATATTAAATAAATAAATAATATTTATAATACTTAGTATTTATTTTTAATCATTTAAAATCAAAATTTGTTTCGATTTCAACTTTCTATTTAGTTTATTTCTAGCTCAGATTACTTTAGCTGACAACTCAAGCGTGTACAGGGTATATGTTGCGCTGAGTCGACTTATTGCTAATACTCTCAACTTTTTATTGCTTCGTCAGCGTTTGTTACGCCGCTTAGTTCTTGCTCCCCATAGTTGTAATAGAATTTTGTAGCTTAGTTTTTAAAACCAGCCTGGCTTACTCAGTGGCTGCTACAGCCACCCATCGCCCGTTGCCCGTTGCCCGTGGCCCATCCGCACACCCCCTCATGCCCCATCTCCATCCGGGCTTGTAGCTCTATGATAAATGCATTTTGGTCTGGCATTCAATTAAGTAAGTTGGCCGGAACCCCTCGCAGCGCGACCTTTAACCGATTCGCTACAGTTGCAGGGCGCGTTTTATGAAATTCTAATGATGTTTGAGTGATATTGCGCCCACCCCCGACCAACCCCCGCCAGCCCTTGCTGCCCTTGCTGCCCTTGCCAGCCACCCCCGCAGCTGCTGCCTGTCTAATAATTACGCTGGCAGCGGCTGCGTTTCATGAACTTGGCTCCCCGAAATGGGCAGTAAAAGAAAGTTTTTTTTCTTCTCCTTCTTCTTCATCGCTCTACGTGTAGCGGTTGCTCTGCTCTCTCCTTCTCGCTCCCCTATGTGTGTGGGTGTGTGTCTAAGTGTCTGTCGCATAGGTAATTCATGACATTATTTTAATTGCAGCTGCTGCTGCTGCTGCTGCTGCTGTTGCTGTGGCTGTTATTGCTGTAACATTTCGCACGTGACTTTGTGATTTTATGGCATTTAATTTCACGTATTTAGCTACGGATATTGTTAATTGTATTCCACAGACCGCCCACACGCCCACACGCCCACACGCCTAGCCGCCCATTCGGCTTATAGCCACGTTTATGACAGTCTATGTGTGTGTGTCCGTGTGTGCCATAATTTTGCGCATTGTTTTATTGACACAAAACCAAGCATTAGCAATTTGCGGTATCTCTTTGCATTTAGAGGGCAGCAATGCATTGGGGCATATCGAAATCATCAGGCAGCTAAACAGAGCCAAAGCGGAGACCTTTTCACTCACATTTCAGGGTATTTATTAGTCGTGCTACTGTCATGCGACGCATTAAATTAATGATGTCACACAGCGCAGGCATAAAAAGCGTAGCATACTTCTGGGGGCGGGGCCCTGCTTTTAATTATCCCAAGATTTCGCACAGCAGGAGCAGCAGCAGCAAAAACTAACAACACAACAGCAGAGCTACACGTTTATGAATAATGGTTACAGCCTGACATTGGTTTATATATATGTAAATACGTATGTACATGTGCTTGCCTGTGTGTGTGCGTGTGTGTGTGTGTGTGTGTATTACTGCAATCTCTCTCATTGGACAAATAATAATGTGTAATTTTCCGGTCATTGAAACATTTGCGCAAATAAGGAAATTGGCTGAGCCCGAACTGAAATGACTTTGACAACATGTCGGGGCAAGTTTATACAGGTATGCGTGTGTTTGCCTGGACATCCGTTTCGAATACACACACACACACATACGCGCAACGTCTGTCCCTATTTGCACTCGCCCTGACGGATGAGTTATGGCTGGCAACGTCTGCTTCAATTTGCGCTTGGCTCAAGTAAATCATTTGAATATTTAAATTAAATCGAAATCTTGTCAGCAACAACAACAAGCTGAAATATGCATCTACACTACCGTCCCGGATGCTGGGCCACACGAAGAGTTCGCTTTAAGGCGTTAATTATAATGCGAGACATGAGAGCGGCGCGTGATTTGCAATCAACGAGCAAACTTATAGTTTCTATATACCTGTGTATGTGCCTATGCATGTGTATTTATATATAGAACTTATATATCAACATTTATGTATATGAACTTTTTTTTTTAAGAGAAATTATAATATATATTTCTTTACAGCTAGCGCACCGCTACCTAATTGATAACTTAATCTAAACAAAGAATTACAATAATTGATCTACTTAAAAGCTATATTAATATTAATTGTATATCGTCATCTCTCTCTCTCTCTCATTTAAACATCCTCAGAACGTCATCTCTTCTCTCTCTCTCTCTCTCTCTCTCTCTCTCTCTCTTCACCCACTCTATACAAGAGCCGTAGGACGAGTGAGCAGAGCAGCTCATGGCACGGTACACGGTACAGAGTATCAGCTAGTCGAGAGCAATCTCGGCTAGAGCACTCCCACGTGCACCTTATTGATTTGTTGGTTAATGGTTATCTCTTCTTTGTTATACCATAAGTAGAGCTGTAGAACCATCGATGGGACCATCGACCATGTTGATGGTTTCAACCATCGTGGGGAAAGCCGTCGAGTACCGTCTTTGTCGATGGTTCTCCAGCTCTACACCAGGCTCTAAACTATAACAAAGATGAAATAACCAACAACAAATCTATGTGTCTAGCTAGAATATGTTGATGTTTATTTTCAAATTACTCCGACTACTGCTTCGTTAGTTACTCTGTGAAAGCTAGAACCATTTGAGAATTGCAAGTCCGTTTTGTGTAAATTGATCAAAGTAGGCTACTAGAACTTGTGTAGCCTACTTTGATTAATTTGCACAAAACAATTTGATGTTTGGAGACTGAAATGCCACCGCCCTCAAGACCTGCTGGTTCGGGTCTTGACTTAAACACCTCCACATTTGTATATAGCCAGGAATATGAGTATATATGTAAGTACCCATAAATATTTTCCGTTGCTATTAAATATAATCCTATATATTAAAACTAATATAGCTTTTAAGTAGTTAAATTATTGTACTTCTGTTAGATTAAGTTACCAATTTACTAAAAAAATTCAAAACAAGGCTTTACAGCTCCGATAGCTCTTCCATTTACACATATGCATAAATTTGACGAAGGAATCTAGATTTTCCATTTGAGAAAGTGTTCTCAGTATGCTAAAATTAGTTTTGGCTTATTCTTAGTTCTTGATAAATTTGCACTTCTCGTTAATTAGAGATTTTCTAACTAAATTTCTATTGTTTATCAACTTTCCTCGCCCACAAATTGTTGCCAGTCTCGGGTTTTATTTGAGTGAGGTGTGTTCATCATATGTGCAAAGTGTTTCCTCTTCTAGTTTTTGTTCGCCTTTGATTGCTTTCTCTAGAAAATCAGCGAAATCTCTAAATGTTCAGCGGAAAAGCTTTTAGCTGCAGATTTGCGTTGCTTTTCGAATTGTTTATCCGAAATCTTTGATATTCAATTGATGGGCATTTCATGGTCTGATTTATGCAGACCTCTCAAGGTATGATATATGTATGTAGCATGAGTGGATTATGAGAGCTCGCTCGCAATTATCATTGCGCCAGGCATCAAAGGGAACTCGATGGCATTGGAAGCCCCTATGCACTTGATCCGCCTCTGAAGTAGGGGCATTTGTAAGGCGGCGCAAATGCTGTTGCAGGCAGGTCAAGACAAGGCAAGACAAGTAGGAACCAGCTCGGACAGTTGACTAATTGAACGCCAACGTCGCCAGCCGAAAAAACATGACGTAAAACATTTTGCCAGCACCCGACAACAACAACAAAAACAACAACAACAACAACAATGAGAACAAGCCGAACAACAATGAGAATAAATGTAAAACCACAATGCAAAAAATGCTTTAAACAAATTGCACGCGTGTCAAAATTAAAATGAATAAATTTCTTTCGACGTTGCACAAATGAAACACAACAAAACAAAAAAGAAATAAATAAATGCAGCAATAAAACAAAAACCGAAACCGACAAAATTCACAAAAAAAAAAAATAAATTGCAAAAAGAAAACAAATAAATTTCAAAATAAAACAAAATTCTGCAAAGAGAAGCCGACGACGATTAAACTCAGCAGGGTTAAAGGTGTGTGTGTGTGTGTGTGTTGGTGTGTGTGTGTGTGTGTGTTGGTGTGTGTGTGCGTCTGCTTGCTTTACTTATTTACGACGTGCGCATTTGACTGGCCTTGTAAATTTCGATTGTTGTTGTAGCTGTTGTTGTTGTTGTTGTTGCTGCTCTGCTCGTATAATTAATTAAAAATCGATAAGATTTTGATATGGATTTAACGGCTTTACAGAATTATGATGCTTAGTCAGCAGCAAAAGCAGCAGCAGCAGCAGCGACATCTTTTGAGAAACGATGACAAATGGCAGACGCGGCGTATGCGCAATTTACAACTGCGGCGAGTGAGCACAACAAACAACAGGAACTGACAACAGCAACAACAACAACAACCGCCACCAGCAACATTTTCATATGTTTATACATTTATACATCTATTTGTTTTCTTTTCTATTCCTCGATTTTGTGCCGTTTAAGTAGCTTCGCTTTTTGTTTGTTTACAAAACTCAATTTGCAATTGGCCAAACGAGCAACAAAAATTTTTTGGTGCAGACGTCAGCTCTGATTCGAAACGCCCAGTTAGATGGATGGAGACGATTATGTATGCATATACATACGTATATATATACATATATATTACGTCTAAAAATAGCAATTGCCTAGTATTCGTTGTTGTTGTTGTTGTTGTAGGTGGAGCAACTTATTTGGTCGAGTTGATTAGGCAGCGCGTGAAAATTATAGCCAGCTCATAAATTAACTGACCACCGTGCTCAGTTCCTGTGGCTACTGCTTGTGTTGCTGCTCGCCTTGCGCATACCCTGTAGTCTAGTTATATTGGGTACGATGCGTAGGCAACAGCCATATAACTGAAGGGAGTAGAAGACAGCAAAGAGATTGTTGATCTAAGCAGTTCCATTAGTAAAACTATGTGCACTTTGAATATACCCTGTAGGCTGGTCAAAACGGGCATAATGTTGATTAAGAAAATATAGAATTGCTGGAAAGAGATTTTGCAGTTATTATTCGGTTATTGCTAGAACATGATTGCTCTGAGTATTACCTATCAGTTGGGTATAAAAGGGTATGATGCCTATCGAAATTTATCTAAATACATTTATAGGTTCAATTACAGAAACTTGCCTAGCATTTCCTGTATGTATCCAAATATATATAAATAGTATATAAATGTATGTATATATTGTAAATAGCTTTTTTCTTTCTCTGAGTATACCCTGTAATCTGAGTAAAACCACTACTCTACGCATGATATTACTTATAATATCATAATGTTACGTTTCTCGAATTCTAGTCAAATTTACAAAGCTCTGTGAACATGTTAAGGCTACTCCAACTGTATGTACAGGGTATTTGCTCATTGAGCAATCTCAACTTTTTAGCTTTATTTTTGAATATGCTTTCGTTTTTCTTTACTACCCACTGGCAAATTTATCGCATACATCAATTATTTTCAAAGGTCGTCGCTGCAAGGGTTTGAGATTTTCTATAAATCTCTGGACTCGCACGAATAATGGGCATTATTTGGGCTAATTAGTGTAAATTGTAATGGAATTCTGTTTGTTTTCCTCTTGATTTCATGTGTGGCAACAGTCAATTAAATTCGATGCGCAACGGAATTCCTTGAGCGGAATGGCAAAGCTTTTATAGTTGCGATAGAGCTCGATAAATGTAACGAAAAGGTAACGAGGGCGATATACTTATATATAGTATATATATGTATATCTAAGTTATATATACATAGCTAGCTACTTTCAGATTGTGGAGTAAGGAATGCCAATTGACTTACCTTTGCACACCTTGCGATGATCTAGCGGCTTGTTGGGATCCCGATAGTAGCCCTCCTTGCACTGATGACAATTCCGTCCCGTTGTCGAGTGCCGGCAGTTCTGGCAGACGCCGCCGGAGACGCCCTGTGTTCGCCGAAAGATGTCCATATTGAAGCGACACTGGCGCGCATGATTATTGCAATTGCACTCTAGAGAATGAGAGAGAGAGAGAGAGAGAGAGATTGTGAAAGAGCCGAATGAATGAGCGTGTAATATATCATTGAGCCAACTATCGCCTAACTACCATCAATGTGTTGCCCCCTGCCACAGTTTATGCTTGGCAAATGCGATAAATGGAAATAAATGGAACGCAAATCGTCCAACTCGTGGGGTGTGGAGCGACGGGGCCAGGGCATGTCATTTTTCTAGCGGGACATTGGCTTCAATTGCATAATTTATGCGATGATTTGTTTGCCCGGCCTTAAGCATGGATTTTCATCGAGCTCCACGCTGAATACACTTTGCCGGAGGCGAAAGCTCTTATTGGCTTGACTGCAATTGTTGGAGCTGTAGAAGCGCTCTCAGCTATCCCGAGCACGTTGCTCTATTTGAACTACATATGTATGTATGTGTGTATCTACGACCAGTTTTGTTAGTGTATTTCGCTATTCGTTACGGTCCTCGACTGCCCACTGCCGACTGCCGACTGTTGGCTGTTGGCTGGCTCATGTTTTGCTTTTGGCAAACACTTTGCTATTGACATTCGATGATGTCTGCTGTGTTGGCATCTTTTGCTGGCCATCGTTAGCTTTGTTCGAGCTGAAGTCCAACTTGGAGCTGTCAATGCCAAAGGCCGATGATTGCAGGCTAGACAAGAGGCAAAAAAAAAAAAAAAACACACACACAGACAAAAAAGCAGCTGTCTCTGCTCCACACACACACACACACAGCTAACCATGCAATTCGACTCGCAGTGTACGAGTGTGTGTGAGTGTGTGTGTGTGTGTATGCACACATGTTATAATTATCTTTCACACATTGTGAGGCGCAGACAAAGCGTTTGCCTGTCGTCTGCTGCTGCTGCTGCTGCTGCTGATGCTTCTGTCCACAGCGCCCTTCTCGGCACTTCTTAGCGCGCTTGGCGCGCGCCAGCCGCAGACAAAGTTATGTCAGCGCAAATATTTGAGAGCAGTCGACTTGTCGAGGCCAAATACATGCACACACATACACACGCACACACACACACACTCGTTTATTTGTATATGTATGCATGTGAATGAAACAGAATGAGTAAAAGAAAAACCTCTGCAAATATTTAGAAGAAACCCCGTCCCCCCCCCCCCCTCCCCTGCGCGGCGTGTGGCTAATTGATTGAGTCCAGAGGCTTGGCTTTTGCCACTTTGAATTCGATTTTGATTCCCAGCAGCAGCAGCAGCTGCCGTCAGATAGTTAATTTTAATGACACACTTTCTGGGCTGCAACGAATGCAACGTGATTTATGGGCCAACGCTTCGATTGTGGCCAAATCCCGTTGGCAGCGCATTACAAAACGCGGCTCCAAACTATGCATAAAACTGTTCATTAGGCCATCATGTTTGACTGCGGCCCGGGCGTTATCTGAGCCGCGCAACGCGACGCGTTCGTAATTAAGTTCAAATTTGATAAGTGAACCCGAAAAGCCAGGCGAGAGCAGGCCACAATCAAATTGTCAGCTCTATCTCAATCTCTATCAATGTTGTAAGTCTAGGTTTGTGTATGTGTGTGTGTGTGTGTGTGTGTGTGTGTGTGTGTGTGTGTGACGATATCTGCATCTGCTGCGTCAGCTGTTGACTTTAATTAACTTGCATCAGTGTCGAGGCATTTACAACTTTCAGCTCAAACACTGATGCCCAATGGCTAGGAGAGAGCGAGAGAGAGAGAGAGAGAGAGAGAATAAGAAAGGGCAATTCCTTTTCTGCTTTTAGCTTATGGCTAAAACAACTCTAGGCTAGCTATGCTAACTGCCTCTAGCTGCGGCCAAGAGCAGCAAACGTGAATTGAAATCGCTTTAGCTTTGACATTGGCATTTCGCCTTTGCCTGCTCAATGTCCGGTGCCATGTCCGCTGTCCGTCTGATGGCCATGTTCATGTCCGTTATTTCGTTGTCCTTCGTTGGCCGTCTCCTGGCAGCGTTTTCAATTTGCTGGCCTGCGCGCTCCTCGACATTTCATCGTTTTATGATTGATTGCGTTCGTTCGCCTCGCTGTGATTTTCGTTTACCAAAATTGTGAATTGAAATCGTGTGCATGTGGCTCAATGGCAGCGATAACTAACTTTGTCTGTGTGTGTGTGTGTGTGTGTGTGTGTGTGTGTGTGGCATGTGGCCTGATTGTATGCCACCCCACACACACACACACACAGACTGTTGTTGCCTCATGTTGGTATGCGTTTGCGGTTGCGGTTTCTGCTTTTGCGTTTTTGCGCTGCAATTTGACAATTTCATCGCAAAATTGTTTTGGTGTTTGTGGCCATGTTCCGCTGTGGCATGCAACGTCATATATACGCGTGTGTGTGTGTGTGCTAGTCTGTGATTTATCAAAAGTGGTCGATTTACAAATTTCTGTTTACGTGCAAACGTTGGTAATTAATAATTTCTGGGCTGAGTACAAAGCCAATCGATTGTTTCCAGCGAAATGCCAAAACATATTTAAGGCAGGCAAATAAAACACAGAGGGAAAGAGAGCGAGGGAGAGCGAGGGAAAGGGTGTGTGTGTGCGATTTAGTTATTGTCTGAATCATATCATTAAAATTGGCTTTTATGATTTCCTCGTTTTGATTGGCATTGTGCGAGCTTCATAACATTTCCGCTTGCGTCAAAATTTCCAAATTTTATGCTCACCATCTTTGCCTTGGGCTCAACACACACACACACACACACACACACACACACGCACACATAATTCATTGCATATACAATTGTTAGATTTCATTTAGACCTATTCCAAGTGACCCAGTTGATTGGCTCTCTTGGGCACTCTTGGCTGTGAGCATTATTTATAAACATTTTCGGCTTAAATGGCCAGCATAGTCATAAAATGTTCCCGTTGATTCGAAAACTTTTGTTTTACGCCTTCATAAATTGTTCGCACTTTCTTCGCTGGAAGCGCCCATAATACTCAGAAATCGCATTGCCTACTCTCGTGGATGTTCCATTGTTTCAGCCTAGCGCTGCTCCTCGCCGATATTTATATCAGCCCATCTTGCCATCTGCATCGTTATGGACATTATTTTTTGGCCGAGATTTCATTATTAGGTAGTGCAATTCAAGCAGTTGCCGTCGCTGCATCCGGCTAATTGGCCGACAATTAGAGCCGCGCTGAAAAGCCATTCTCGTCTCACTTCAAAGATATTCGCAAATCGTTTAACATCTCACTTGCATCCGCTGCCCATTGCGACTCGGCGGGACATTTGAGAGGAGTCGAACGAACTGGCCATGTGGGTCGACGAGGTCTTTGGGTTGAAGATTTGCCAACAAATATGGCTAAGGATTTGCTCCAGTGGAATATTTGAACAGCAGCTGAGTTTCTTTCAGATTATATAAGAGCGTATATGGATATGGGGATTTAACTAAAAACTCTCTCGAAAACTCAGAGGAATGTGTTGATTTTTTGCCAAGTCAACTTTACACCTAAAGACTAGAAATATTTTCATATCTATTTGAGCATCAGCTGGTCCTATAAAGTGCTACGATAGTTTAGCTGGAGTTGGCTAATGAGAGAGAGAGAGAGAGAGACTGCTGCATTTTATATAGTTTTCCAGTTAGAATTATAGAGAATATCAAGTGATTTTCTTCCACATCTCCAATACAGATTGATTGGCAATTGCATATGAAATATGACTCTCAACTTCTTTTCAAATATTAGTGAGAAAAGTACTAAGGAGTCGAGTCTTCTAGCAATCGGCATGAACTTATATTTTGTATAAGCGACACTCATTGAGCATCATATCATGTGTGCTGTACGGCATCTGCAATTTAGATTGATGATCGCATATAATATATGATTCTCTACTTCTTTTCCAATACAAGCATCTCACATATTCCGCGAGAAAGGAGAAAAGAGCTCAGTCAATTAGCCGTTGGCCAATGCCTTGCTAGTATTTAGTTTTGATATTCCTCTTATTTTATTTTATTGAGCTTTATTCACCTTTTAAATAATCATATTAAGATTATGCTACAAATTTATTTTTATACAGTTGTTTGATGTGATTTTTCAACTGAGATATTTAAGGTTTTTTTTTTTTTTTTTTTTTTGGCAGTTATCTGTGCATAATGTAGCTAAGCATTAGCTATAAATATATAAATATATGTATATATGAATTTTATATTAGAGCAAAAATCAAAACAACTTTTTCGTTTCCTACTGATATTCTCTTATATATGTATATGTATTAAAAAAAAAATAAATAAATAAATAAACAAAAATAAAAATTTTAAAAGTAGAAAAACCCAAAGCTAGACGCTCATTGACTTTGACTAGGAATTCGGGATTATATTATATATACAAATATTATTTTTGGTAATATATTTACTGCTCGGTGGGTATAAAATCTTTTTGATTAATTTATTTACTAACATTACAATTAATATACAATTAAGACTAACTTGAAATGTAAACACTGTCAGCTTCGGCTTGGTATCTAAATATTTTCCTAGCTAAGTTGCCTATACCCAGACTGTTTCCAAGTGGCTCTTAAAAAACAAAGCTCTGTAGATATCTCTGATTTCCGATTGCCATGAAATTGATGTTGAGGTTCTCCCAAAGGAGTCTGCTCGCATGTGATTCAATTGGCTCCACTGGAATCAGTGTGATGCACAAGCTGCATTGAATTTGAAGATTTCTGTTTGCTATTTGTTGCCCCACAAACGACCTCTGGCATTTGCCACTTGTTTTCTGCCGCTGCCGCTGCCGCTGCCTCAGCCACTGTCGCTGCCTCTCGCGCTGCTGCTGCTCCTCCTGTTGTTGGCTTCATTAAAAGCTATAAGCATATTTTTGCCGCTTCCTTGCGCATGCAATTAAGGCGACAGCGTCGACAGTGCGGAGTGTTGCATGCGGCTTTCGCGTGCCGCAGCTGCAACATTTTCCTTGTCAACGGCTGGCAGCGCAACAACGATTACAAATTGTTTGCAGCCAGCGGCAAAATAAATAAATAAATACATCCACAAAAATGTCTGCTTCAAAATACATTTTTAGCTCTGTGTGGAATTCTGTTGCAACTTGCTCTCTGTGCCTTTTTCTCGTTGTTTTTGTTTTTGTTGTAATTGTTGTGGCTGCTGTTGTTGTTGTTATTGTTGCTTTTGGGTTTTTGTTTTCCAATTAACGCAAACGAATTAACATATAAATATATATAGAAAGAGAGAGAGAGAGAGAGACAGAGAGGGAGAGAGGGAGAGAGGGAGAGAGGGCGAGAGCGTGAGTCGATATGCCGATATCCTGCCGCTAATAAAAAACAAAGTTCATGGCCCACACACGTACACACACACACACGCACACACACACATTCATAAGGGGCTGAGTGAAGACGATTGTGAGAATTTATGTTTAGTTTTTCGTTGAATTGCTTTTCGTGTGTGTGTGTGTGTGTGTGTGTGTTGCCCATTTGTTGTTGTTGTTGTTTTTCTTCTTTTTTTATTTAAATCAAGGTACAACATTATTTTCAATTTGCCTCCACCACCACTTGGACTCTCGACTCTCGAGTTGACTGCTCGGCATTTTCCTTTTTGCTTTTAATTTCGAATTCCGATTTCGATTTCGATTTCTGCTCTCTTTCCAAATTAGTGTATGTGCGTGTGTGTGTGTGTGTGTGTGTGTGTGGAGGACCCCAAAAAAAACAATAAACAAATTTTCTAAATGTTATTTCTATTTTTTTTCTCGTTTTTTTTTTCTGTTTCTTATGTGCGCTCAGCTTCAATTTGATGTTAGTTTCTTTCATTTCTCTTTTGTGGAGAGGCGCGAGCGAGACAGCAACTGAGGGTGAGTTAAATAAACGACTCGTTAAGACACATAAATAAAACGCACCAAGTTTCCTAATTAAGTCGCCCCAAACAACCAAAAGAAGTGGCCCAAAAAAAAAAAAAAAACAAAAATAAAAACAAAGAGAAAATACTCTGAAATATGACAACAACGAACTGGCTTTGCACTTGGCCAACCAAATGCATCGAAAGTGATGGAAAATAATGGAAAGTTTCTAAAAGGAATTTCCCAAATGGAATTTTGACATTAAGTTTGAAATATATATCATTAATGCAAGCACAAGTTCCGATATGTCAAACCATCTGTAAATTATTGATCTACTTGGACCTGGTTTCATTGCATATCAAAAGACAGTTTCAGCTAACAATACAAACTTTGACTATACCATAGACTATAGCTCATGCCCTTACCATTCACATCAGAATTTCGAATCCTAGAGTCTTGATCGTTGGCATCAGAGTGCGATAGAATGATATTTTCATTTAAAAGTCGAGTTACTCAAGAACTATAGCAAACCTAAAATTCCATGTAGCCTAGAATCAGTTTTATTTTGTGCTCAGTGTATTTTCTTGTCGAGCATTCCTTACTTGTTTTTTCTTCTACCGAAGGTTTATGAATTCCTCCTCTCAACGCTACCAAAGCACATTCACTTGTTCTACTTACTGATAGAAGATTTCTTCGATTTTCTTTTATTTTATTAAGGCATCTCTTAGTCGTTCACTCCCCACTAAAATACTTCTACTTGTTCTTTTTATTGATTTGAAATTGATTGAATTTTTAATTTCTTTCAGTAGGGTATATGTTCTTCTTCTTTCTTCAGGGCATCTCCTAGTCGTTCACTCCCTACTAAACCACTACTAGTTGTTCTGTTTTTATTGATTTAAGATTTTATAGATTCTTTGTTTCTGTAGGGTATATTCTAAACTCTACTTTATCGTATGGTAGATTTATTAAATTCCACTCTTTGCTTTAGGGCATCTGCTATTCGTTCAATCTCTACTAAAACTTGTTCGTCTCAAATGATTGATTTCAGTTTTATTAAATTCTCCTTGTCTTTTTCGGTAGGGTATATGCTATTCGTTCTCTCCCTACCAAAACACGCTTGCCTGTTAGTATTGTAGATTCATTAAATTCCTCTTCTTGTTGGCTTAGGGCATCTCCTAGTCGTTCGCTCCCTATTAAAACACTTCTAGTTGTTCTTTTAATGATTTGAGATTTATTAAATTCTCCACATTTGTTGTTAGTGTACTTTTCGTCAGGCTTAACACAAATTGTATTTCTTAGGCCCTAAGCAAACTTGATGAAAAAGCGCAACAAATTTTGGTCGAGCAATGCCCAATGGATGTATGTGTGTGTGTGTGTGTGTGTGTGTAGGTTAGATAAACAAAACAGCAGCTAGATCAACAGCAGCAGCAGCAGCAGCAACTACTGCGCGCAGGTGATAGAGCTAGAGAGAGAGAGAGAGAGAGGGAGAGAGGGAGAGTGAGAGAGGCAGTAGCCCGCCTGCTGCTCGCTGCCAGCGTCGAGCTAAAGTGTCTGCGCCTGGGCTGCCACTAGCTGCTGCTGCTGCTGCTGCTGCTGCGGTTGTTGTTGGTTTTGATCTTTGTTTTGATTGGGATTGGGTTTTTGGATTTGGATTTGGATTTGGATTCGGTTTCGGTTGCCAGTTGCCAGTTCAAAAGATCATTGCTGCGCTGCGCATTTGCATTGTGTTCTGCGCACTTTGTCATTAGAGGGAGCTGGTGGTGTTGGCGGTGCTGCTGTTGAAATGTCAGCGGTGCGCAATGCCCGTAGCACATGGCCTCCAAGTGCGGCAATATGTTTTGTTTAACTTTTGGACTCGCGTTGCCGTTGCCGTTGCCGTTGCTGTTGCCTTTGCTGCATTTGCATTTGTTTGTTTATCTTACAGCCGTTGGCTGCACTAAGCAGCCGCTGGTGTGCTGCTGATGGTGTTGGCCCCGCCTTAATTGCAGCGCCACAGCTAATTCAAATTAATGATTTTTAAATGCGCAAAATATGCGCTACTGATTTGCAGTTGACAGACTGCGGAGCGTGCGGCAGCGAATAGAGTTGTCGATTGCATTTAATTAAGCAAAACAACACCTACCTCTCTCCCCCACCCAACACTCCTCTCACTCTCCCGCTCTCTCTCTCTCTGTCTTTCCCACTCGCTGTTTAGCCACTTTTCTCTGTCAGACTGTCTGTCGACTTTGTCCAGCAGCGATGGGCTATCATTTTATGACTACAGTTTCCCTAGAATCGAATCGAAGCGGCAACTGTAATGCGATGCGCCCGAAAGGTCAAAGCGAGCAGCCCAAAACATAAATCAGCAGCACAGGAATCTACCTCGCTCGCGCTGCCCCCTCTCTTACCCTCTCTCGCTCACTGTGTGTGTGCGTCTCTGTCTTGCCGCTTAACTGGCGGAAATTTCAATGTCACAGCAGTTGCAGTTGCAGTTGTAGTTGTTGCAGTTGTTGCAGTTGTTGCAACTTGTTGCCCTTTCCCATAGCTCATATAACTGAGCCGAGGAGTAGACAATGCAAATTCTCTCTCTCTCTCTCTCTCTCTCTCTCTCTCTCTCTCGGCATGAGTTGTATGACTATTGCAAGAGTTTTGTGACACTGTGCGCCATACATGCCAGACTAAATCGAACAATTTATGAAAATATTGGGAACATGAAAATATTGTCTATATATATATATCTATATTATCAGTCTATATCTATCTTCTACTTCTACTGCAAATGGATCTCTTTGGCTTGATTTATACACATTATCCAGGACTATATATCATCTATATGTCTGCCTAAATTGTAATTTACAATGAATTCTCTGTAACAATTAAATAAGAGAGAGAGAGAGCGAGAGAGGCATATGTATATCCATGTCTATATTCCATATCTGCTTGATCTAATATATAGTATATAGAAATAAATTGTATGTATGTTTGTCTTTTATCTATCTGTCTGTATTTATTTCTGCATTCCCTATTTCTAGCTTCGATTCCTAAATAATCTCAATATATGCTCTTCGGTTTGATCTCAACCTTTCATATATGTACATCTTTTTTTCTTTTATTTCCATTCAAGCATTTCCTGATTTTTGCTCTGGCAGCTGTTTAAGCGTATTCAAGCATCGCTTTGATTTCGCCTCAGCTAACACTTAGGTGCATCTTCTTCTGTTTTTCTGCGCCGCTTTGATAATTCGTCTTGGTCATATCGGGCGTACGTGTAAAATCTCCAGCTGGGCGGTTGATGGCGACAATGGGCAGCAAAGGTAGGAAACTGAGATCCCTTTGTGCGGCACAGTTTTTGCCATTTATGGCACTTAAGCAAATTAATATGAGATGCCTTTTGGGCGGGCCGTTTAGGATTTGGGCGGCGGATAAGGATGAGCCGGAGCAGGAGTCGGAGAGGCCTAGGCAGCGGCTCTAGCTGCTTCAGTTCTATCTCTCTCTCTCTATCGCTCTCTCTCTTGCTTTTATGCATTTTAATCTTTTTGTTACGCTTTGCACATCGGGTCATGGTCAGCGACAGGGGCAGGGGCAGGGGCAGGGGCAGGAGGAGGTACACTGGCAGGGGCATTGCCACATTTATTGTATGCAAGGCATCCCGGCTACGAATTGGTCGATTGTTCAATGGGCTTGCCAAGCGGCAGCTGTCGCCCTTTTGTTGCCATGCTGCACATCCATTCAACAAAACTATGCAGCCCGAAATGCATGCAAAACTATGTCTGTGTCCCTATCTCTATCTCTGTGCCCTTGCCTGTACCTGTGCCCGTCCCACGAGGCGGCAGCGGCAGCGGCAGCGGCAGCGGAAACGGCAACGGCAGCCTTTGCATTTATTTACATTTGCCCGCCGGACGGACGGCCAGCAGAGTCGGACTGTCTGCGCCGCATTCCCACTGCCATTCAGCATTCGCATTCGCATTCGCATTTTTCTCGTTTTGTAAATCCTTTTTCCAGCAGTTCCCAGATCAACAGAATGCAACCAGAGCGCGCTAACAGGTGTGTGTACACACCCACACCCACACACACACACAGATGAGTTGCCGAATTGAAAAGGTTTTACAGTTTTATGAAACGCTCGTTGCAGATAAAAAGAAAACCCTTAAGCTGCCAGTTAATCAATTAGTAACAAGAAATGTGATTAGTGTTTGCGTAGCCAAAGCAGCAAGCGGACATAGACAAGCCAAGAAACGGCTGTCTCTATATACATATATACAAAAATAACAAATATATATGTATATACTATATGTACATACATATATTCATATATGCTATCTTATACATTTTCTAAATCACATTTCATTTGAATATACTCAACGAATGCTAATTGAACTTGACTCTGCTGCATTATTCAAATTGAAAAATAATTCACACTCACTTCATTTAGTATTTTATTAGTGAAATGTGAACAGCGGCCAGCTGTGTGTAGCTGCCTGACTGCATAATACTCGCTCACACTGTGTTGATTTTTGTTCTTCTTTTTTATCAACGATTCAACTGCGAAAGTGTTGATCTTAGTTTACTTTATTTGGAGTATATACTCCTGTTGACAATCTAATTTCGAAAAGCTGTGCTCCGTTGGGGGCGTGGCAAATTGGGAAAAAAACAGTCCAAGTTGCATTTATATTAACGATGATATAGTATATACAGTCGAGTCACGGTATTTCTTAAAATATTACGAATCATCGAATGTTTGAAATATGAAATATAATGAGAAGTTCGAAATATCGCAGATCTTAAGTAACGAGAGTCGACTGTATAAGATCGCGAGTGCCTTATTATCGTATTAAGCAATTGGAGTCGTGAAAAATCTGTAGAAAACTATATCTTCTAATTTATCGGAACAGTATATGGACTCTTGGCTATTCTTTAGTAAAACAGAATCAATTATTATTTGAGAAACGTGACTGAGTATGATGCAGTCTGTAGTACCCGACTGCATTTAATATATGTATATTGTATATAGTATAAAAGTGTGTTTAAAGTCTTTAAGCAGCGCCTTCAGACAAATTAAAGAGCTGTTCGAGCTTGTTTTGATAACATATGCTGCCCCATATTATGCACTACAAAGGCCACCATATATCGATATAAAAGGGTGCTTAAAGGGCTTCGCTCATCTGCATAGCATTACAGCTTAGGCCACTACAGAGCCACTAAAGACCCATGCGATATCATGTAATATCACATAATCTACAAAGGCCATGAAAATCGTAGCGTCTGCGATTAGCTTTGTTGTTTGATTAAAAATTAATCAATTTTATTGCCCCAAAATATAGATCGAAGTGTTGTGCATTAAGCTAAGCGTGAATCGACTGAATGGAAACCCGTTTTATGGCCTTGCAGAGCACAATAAAACTGATCACAATTGGCATCGATATAGCTGAGAGTGCGAGCACTAAGAATAGTCCATGATATACGAGCTGGAAGGAGATGGAGGTTCATGTGGCGATTCGAATTTAGCTAGCAAAACGCTTGTCATAAGTAAAGTTGATCGCTTATCTGGGAATGGTACATGGGAAGCGTTTGTTCCTCCACTTGCTGAGATTTCGATCTGCCCACGATACAATCGGGCAGTTGACTTATTTGCAGCTGCCTCTTCGGTTACCTGATAGCTGAGAACTCAATTCCCAGTTAGCCCGACCGGAAAGCACAATTGTCAATGCCGTTCACTTTGCTGTCTGTCTGTCTATTTGTCTATAGCTGGCACGGCTAGGCAGGCACGGCTAGTAAGTGACTAAGTATATTGTCAATGCTAAGTGGGATGCGGGCTATGAACGACTAGCAGTTACCCAGGCAGAGTAAAGACGAGTGTGAGAAAGTGCAAAATAAACTTGCAGTTGAGTTACAGATCGAGAGAGAGAAAGACAGAGGGAGAGTTGGAGTTAGAAAGAGAGAGAGAGAGAGAGAGAGAGAGTCAATGTATTCAGCTACACTGCTAACTATAAAATATGCTGGGTATATTAGCATTTCGCTGTATATTTTTGTTTGCCTCTGTCGAGTTCGGTCTAAAATCGTGAAAGTAACAGAAAAAGACCAGCAAATCACAACAACAACAACAACAAATGCGATTCAATAATAATAAGTAAAATGTGCAAACTGTGACCAGCTGAAGATCGAAAGAGATCTCGCTTTGCGCGATTTGGTCATGATTCGGCAGCCACATCGAATCTTTATTAATATTTGTTTTCTTTTCTTTCTTTTTTTTTTTTTTTTTTTGAGGGGGGGGCAAAAGAAATGCGCGAGGTCAAAAGGAAATCAACTGCGATCTGCTCTGCTGGGCAATTGAGCCCGGGCAGAGATAAGCTGAGAACTTGAGAGCCGAACTCTGGCGATGCCGAGCGAGACAATGCAATTTGCATATTAAGACAATGGCAGCGACTAATACATATTTCCTTGGCTCTGGCCTATCTCTATATGTCTCTCTAGGCTCACGACCAGGCAACAGGCCAATGGACACAAAACATAAACAAAAACAATGCCGAATACAATGAAAAGTTAATTGTGCTGCACTGAGAGAGCCGAGCTGTTGTCTTATGTTCAATTCCCTCTCCCTCTCTCTCGCTCGCCCTCTCTTTTTCGGGGAAATTAACACTTGACCAAAAACTAGGCACTGAGCTGAGTCCGAATGGCATCAAAAGGAGCTGGCAGCAGGTCCTCTGCTCAGATAATATTTATGGCCAAGTGACAAGACGGCAGGCGAAGGCGAAACAAAAGCAAATGCCACAAAATATGCGAATGCCAATGTCAATGTGCCAGTCCGATTGCGAGTGTGAGTGCGAGTGTGAGTGCGAGTGTGAGGGCGAGTGTGAGTGTGAGTGTCGAGTATCTTTTGGTTTTTGCGGTTGGCTCTATCTGTGTATCTTTTGGCCAGTGTTCGCTTTATGTGGCTGGCAGACATTTGCAATTTCAGGACAACAACGGCTGGTCCTGGCCTAGCTCTCTCCCGCTCTCACTCCCTCTTTCTCTCTGGCTGGTGTTTATTAAATGCTCGCTGGCCAAACTCTTGACAAAGGCGGCAACGAAAACGAAAACCCTCCCGGGGGGCCGGCACAGGCATAAAAAACCAACAACGAGGCCTTAACGACTTTTGCCCAGTTTCTCTAGTAATTTTTTGTTTTTTTTTTTTTTCTTTGTTGATGCTGCTGCTGCCTCTTGGGCCATCTTTCACTGGCTGTTTGCTGTTGTTGCTTCTTCTTTCGTTTTTTTTTTTTTTGTTTTGTTTTGCAGCTTGTCACATTTATCGCACTTTTATAATTAAAACGAGGAGTGGGAGCAACTAAAGGCTCTGTCAGATAAGCGACTCAGCTGCAAAATATGAAGCAACTGGACACAGCAGCAGCAGCAGCAGCAGCAGCAGCAACAGTGCCCGACTCCTGCGCCTATCACTTTGCCTAAATAATGATAACAATAAACAAAAAGCCAGCGCGCATTGTTGTAAACATTTATTTATTTTTACTTTTGTCGCCCATCTACATCCCCACAAATTTATATATAGCCATTTTTTGTTGTTGTTCTCTTCTGCTTTAATAAATTACATATTTATGTATCTGGCGACTGCGATTTACTTGGCTAGTTGGCATAATTGTTGGGCCCGGGCCTGGCGTCGGGGACACGGCAAGATTAACAACTTCCGAAATGGGTTTTTTAATGACAGCAATTATGAGTTTCTTATCGGTGCAGCAGCTGCCCGTTTGGCTTGGACAATGTTTCAGATTCAGTTCAGTTCTGTTCTGTTCCTCTACGCCGTCAACTTTTTAATGAAGTCATTTTTCTTGGTGGGCTATCAGCGGTAGCTGCGCTTTGTTGGCCCAGCACAAATATTGTTACATGCCAGGTGACTTTTCAGTCCTCACTTCCAAAGGGGGAGGGTAGTGGGGGTAGGGGGAGCTACAAGTCTCAAGTCTCAAGTCGCAAGTCGCAAGTCGCGACTTTCGCCGCTTTGTTTGTCATTTATAATCTCGTGTTGGATTCTCTCAGATTTTTATTTTATTTTTGGGTACTTGGCATTGTTTGTAGAGTTGCCTTTGTTGCTGCTGCTGCTGCTGCTGCTCTTGGGCCTAAATAGTTGGGTGCGATAATCAAACATTTGCCCAGCATTATGCTGAGCGGGGGAGCGAAGAGCAGCAGGGGTGGCGGGTGGCGGCTGGCACTGGCACTGGCAAAGTCAAAGCCAAAAGAAAAGCATCTGCAGACACTCCGCTGATGGGGACGCTGAGATAAAGTTTTGATGGAAAATCCCAGGCTAAACAAATAGAATAGCCGAGGCAAAGCAAGCACGGTAGCCAAACTCAATGTGAGCCAAAGAACTGCAAAAAGGCTAAAGTATTCCATGTCAAATGAAAACAGATTTGGTTTTACATACTTAACTATGGATATAGGCAAGGCAGGGGCAGGAGATTGGAGAGAACGAAACAGGCAAATTGAGGAAATCGCATCTGCCAGCTGAAGCACTTCCCGAGTGATTCAAACTAAGCTATTCCTATTCAAATGTCTCTATATGTCGATATATTCCTACTCGATATATTCGATAATAAAGAATTGTCAACTTTGGCTTAAAGCTAAATCAATGAAATTATCAAAATAATTGGAGATATACATATATATTATCATAACTGGTGACCCCATCTCCATATATCCAATATCCTATTTAAACTGTTTGCTTTTTCATATAAAATCAATCGAATATCTCTATAATCATATATGCTTATAGGGTAACTATTAGTCTACTAATATCTAAGCGCGAATCTGTTTGGTTTTTCCTATATATATCTCTAAATATCTCTCTGTCTTTAACTCCCTCTCTGTCTCTCTCGCTCTCCCATCACATGTGCTGAAAGGGTAACTGCTAGTCTAGCATTGCCTATTCAATGCATTTATTGACTGTGTGCATTTCCTTGACGGACTTTCGCTCTGTCAATGGCCGCCGTCAATGGCTCATTAAACGGAATTTTTTGGCCTCGCATTTGAGATGCTTCACACCTTTCACCTGGCACTTGAGTTGCAACTAATGAGTTGGCCCATTGAAATATTTGTCGCCTGCCGTTCAGGGCCCCAGCCCCAGCATGCTCGACCACATTGAGACGAACTTCATTTGTTTACATGCCAATTTCAATTTGTTTTAACTGATAATTTGAGCTCTTCTCTCTCTCTCTCTCGCTCTCGCTAATGAAGCCAATGTCAGCTGCAGTCTCGTTTGGCGCCTTCGATTGTGCAATGCCATTTGGGGGGGTGCGTGAGCTGCTAGACTCTCGCACTGGCTTCATTAATTAAATATAATTGAGTTTTAATAGGCGTACTGAGCCCAGCCAACAACAACAACGACAACAACAACAGCTACAACAACAACAACAACAGCAGCAGCTACGCAGACTCAAGTCCGAAGTCGAAGTTATGCGGGTGTTGTTGCTGTCGAAGGTCGCGTGGGTGCTTGAACATGTCTTCAGAAGATGCTGTGACTACAGCAACAGCAACAACAACAACAACAACAATCACAATGACTTAATGACTGACCATTGGGAAAGCTTGCCGTTGTGGCTCGGCATCTGTTTGAGCCCTCAGCTCCCAGCCCTCAGCTCTTATAGCTCTCGACTCGTATCCGCGCTTAACAATCACTTAGCGCATTATTAAAAACGCTTTTTGATTGCGCTTTGGCGTGCTTGGTCTCTCTGGCTGGGACCGGCCGATTGAAATCGATAGGCGTTTGCTTTAGTCGCCTATGCCCTAACTAAAGGCCAACCACGACTGCAGCATCCAGCATGACAGACTGCTGACGCAGAGCCTATTCCAGTAGAGTTGATGCTCATCCCGAGCCGACTCTGAATACACCTAGCATCTGTTCATGGAACTTGAAGCCAAGCTGAAGCTGGACTGCAGTTCGTATTGAATGGCTCTACTGTGCCTTTCAGATGCAGCCTGCAAATGTTTGTTACACTGTAATATCTTTAGCTATTTTTGAGTTATTGCAGTTGCTCTTCCTAATTCAGTCTGAGTTGCCTAAAGTATTCAAAATTAAATCAAGAAAAAACGGAATATCTCGATTTATTTATGATTCATTGCAGCATCTTTAGCTATCCCTCTTAGTGAGTCAACCTATTTTTTTTTTAGGACCTCAACGAATTTTTCTGTCACTTTCAACAGCTTGAAATATTATATTATACATATATCTAGTTATATACATATATCTAGTTATATATTATCAGGGTATTTCATATGCGTTGTCCGTGTCTTTTTGGTTCCTTTTTGATTTTAATTGACCATGGCCAAGAAGTCGCACTTGGGAATGTCTCAATCAAAAGATACGGCAAACCCACGGCAAATCAACATAAATATTTGTGACTTGCCGTTGTTGTTGTTGTTGTTGTTGTAGGTTTCAGCTGCTGAGCCGGAAAATATCGAAGAGCCCCAAGAAAAAGAAAAAAAAACTTTTTCTATTGTTTTTTGTTGTTGTTGTTGTTGTGGTCTATGCGAGACACGCCCCGTTGCTGTCGTCGTCGTTGTTGTTGTTGTTGCTGTTGTGATAGTTGTTGATAATTTGCATTTGATTATGGATGTTAGGCTTGTCACTGTTGTTGTTGCTGTTGCTGTTGTTGTTGTCGCTGCGAAAATTGTTCCGGCAAAAGGCTTTGATTTCTAATCGCAGCTGTTAGATCTTGTAGCAGCCAGATTAGACGGCAGAGCACAGCTGGGCTTGCTGTTGCCGTTAGCCGGAGAAGGGTCTGATATGATATTTGATCTTGGGGCAGGGGCAGGGGCGGGGGCAGGAGGCAGCACATGTCCAGCTTCGTCAGTGAAGTTGTCAACGTTCTTAGGTGAGGTGTCGCTGTTGACTGGAACGGGGACTGCGACAGATACAGATACAGATACAGATACAGATACAACGTGCCGCTAATAAGCTCGTTTGCAGACCAATATTAATAACACCAACAATGACATCCGGGCCGAAAGCAGCGGCTGACAACGAGGCCAAAATTTATGTAGCACCCACAAAACAAAAATAAAGAAGAAAAACAAAAAATAAGAAGAAAAAAAAGCAGTTACAGCGAGAGAACAGGAACGGGAATGGAGCCGGGATCGGGATTGGGTACGAACGACAAAAGGCAACTCAATAAAAATAAAAATAACAAGATGTCATAAAATGAATAGCCAAAGAAATAACAAGTACTATGCGACCTGAAGCTGAAAGCTCCAACAAGGCGCCCGAACAACAACAGCAACAACAACAACATGTCGAATAAATAAATAAGTGCATAACCAGAGCCAGCGGCTGGGTGGTGCAGCGGCTGAGCGGGAATCGTGCCGACCGAAAAAAAGGATAATTACGTGCTCAAGATTTTTTATGTGCAACAAAAAAAAAAGTAGACAGAGGGTGAGAGGCAAAATTGTCAAATTAAAGTGAGCCTAACGCTAAAATGGAGTGAGAGAGAGAGAGAGAGAGCTCTGCGCGTGGGTGCGGGTGCGACTGTGGGTGTGGGTGTGGGTGTGGGTGCTATAGCGCCCTTGGCAAATAAACAGCAACATAAACAGACAAAACCAACCACCCAAATGTGTTGGCCACATTTCAAAGCAAACCCAAACAGAGATGCAGCAGACCGCAGACGGAATACGCTGAACAACAAAATTCTAACAGAAGTTGACCAGGCCGAAAGCCAAGCGAGTTGCTATTGGAGTTGGCTATAATTTTTAATATTTTACTTATATATTTATTTAATAAGAGCTGGCATTTAATTACAAATGGCTGAAAATTAAGATACAATTTAATTAACGATTTAGATTTCGATATGATTGACTGTTTCAATCAACTAGCAGCAGCTGGCATTGCGGAAGAGAGCGAGAGAGAGAGAGAGAGAGAGCTAGATATATATTTTAATTATGAGCTATTAATTAGCCTGATAATGTAAAGATTTGCCAATATTTAAACTATGCCAAAGTCCTTGACTAACTACAACACTAATCTCAGCAGCAGTCAACGAGCTTCTCGTCTGCCTGACAAACTTGATGACAGAATAGATAATACCCCTTGTGGGCAAGTGTAGACAAGAAAGAAGCAGCAGCAGCAGCAACAGCAACAACAACAGCAACAACAACAGCAGCAGCAGCAGCACAGCCACTCGCAAAATATATAATACAAAATTTGTCAAATGAAAATATTTTGAATGCTGTGAGCATCGAGTGGAATGGAATGAAGAGCATGATGAGTATCCACTGCTTAGACATGGCCCCAGACATTTTACTCTCTACAATCAAATACACCTTCCGTTGTCGTTGTTGTTGTTGTTGTTGTTGTTGGGCTCTTGCCTTTTTATACGCTTCGATAAGTTAATCCCATCGTCTTTTAGCGCCTGTCAACTGTCCAGCTCCCAACTCAGCTGAAGATAAACAAAATCGAAGAAACGCTCAACTTGTCGACAGCCAGGACGAGAGACGAGAGATGAGAGCATAGGCCTGGCCAGCTTTTGCCAGAAATCCTTTGGCGTTTCACCTGTCAAACAGGTGTGCGTGCTACCACCCCCAAAATGCGGTGGTTGCTCTACACAACAGCAGCAGCAGCAGCAGCAGCAGCAACCACCTCGATTTTGAAATATCTTTTCGAATATTTGCGCAAAATTTAATTAAAGTTAAAAATGCCCAAAATAACATTCGATGCTCGTGCCGAAAAAATGAAACGGAGAGAAAAAAGTTATATGGAAACCAAATTAGATTTATGGTATGTGGCCAGGGTCTGCGCCTCTGCCTCTGCCTCTGCCTGTCTTTGAACAGCAAACAGTTTTAGGCTAAAATAGTGAAAACTATTTGCGTTATTGGAAGTTTTCAAGTTATTTGGCCAATTCGGAAATACAAAAGGTTTGCTTAGAGCAAGCTGTTATCGATGCGCAAACGAGATCTAACAAGAAAGAAAGCTGAAGAGTAGGAAGACTGAGAGAGAGAGAGAGAGTGAAAGTTAAAAAAGATAACTTAATCTAAACAGACAATTACATTAATTTATCAACTTAAAAGCTATATTATTAAAAGTATTATATATGAAGATATTTCATGGTATTTATAAACATATATTCCTGACTATATACAAATGTGAAGGTGCTTAAGTCAAGACCCGAACCAGCAGGTCTTGAGGGTGGTCTCTCTTTCAGTCTCCAAACATCAAATTGTTTTGTGCAAATTAATCAGAGTAGGCTACTAGAGTTTGTGTAGCCTACTTTGATCAATTTACACAAAACAGACTTGGAATTCTCAAATGGTTCTAGCTTTCACAGAGTAAGGAGGCATCGAGAGCGAAGCAGTAGTCGGAGTAATTTGAAAATAAATATCAACATATTCTAGCTAGACACATTGATTTGTTGTTGGTTATTTCATCTTTGTTATAGTTTAGAGCATGGTGTAGAGCTGGAGAGCCATCGACAAAGACGGTACTCGACGGCTTTCCCAACGGTGGTTGACACCATCAATATGGTCGATGGTCCCATCGATGGTTCTAGAGCTCTACTTATGGTACAACAAAGAAGAGATAACCATTAACCAACAAATCAATAAGGTGCACGTGGGAGTGCTCTAGCCGAGACTGCTCTCGACTAGCCGATACTCTGTACCGTGTACCGTGCCATGAGCTGCTCTGCTCACTCGTCCTACGGTTCTTTTATAGAGTGAGTGGAGGAGGGAACAGAGAGAGAGAGAGAGAGAGAGAGAAGAGATGACGTTCTGAGGAAGATTAAATAGAGAGAGAATGAGTGATGACGATATGTAGGCGATTAAAGAGAGGAACAGAGAGAGAGAGAAGCAGATAGAGTGAGACGAGATATAGCACCCACGCAACCGTCAGTCAAGTCAAGCTGGGGTCACAGCCCCAACTTGTTTGACGATAACGTGCCATCGAGGCATGGTTATCGATATCAAGGTCAACTTCACTATTGTCTGATTTTTATCTATGCCATTATCTTTATCTGGTCACCTATTTTTTTGCTCCATTTGCATGGCTATTGGCGGCGTTGTTTGTCTTTCGTTGTTGTTGTAGTCGAGTTGATTTTGTTTTTATTTATTTTTATAGCGTTTTTTAGGTGTCGTTTTCTCTCTTTTGTTTATATAGCCCCTCAGGGAGGCGTGGCCCAACGGCATGTTGCAATTTGGTCGCCAACGATCGACTAATGAGCTTTTTATTTGACAGCACAACAGCTATATTTGTCTCTGTGTGGTGTGTGTGTGTGTGTGTGTGTGTGTGTGTGCCTCTAAGGTAGTTTCTGGCAGCCTCCTTTCATGGCTAACCCCAATTCCCCAAGCGATTTTCCATTCCCAACTCGACACAAATTGTGTGTTAAAGTCTTGTGATTAAACAACTTTGGCACCTGCTTGGCCCGCTGCACTTTGATTGCACTTCACACCTACGCCAAAGCCGACTGCCGACTGCCGACTGCCGACGTCGCTGCCGCTATCGACGTCGCCGTCGACGTCGACTCGCTGCTTGCCATATGGCGCTCCACCTTGTGGGCCACTTGCGCAACTTGTTCGCATCTATGCTTTCGTTTCTTCTTGTTTTCTCTCTTCTTCTCTCTTTTTGGTTTCGGTTTAAATTTGCCCGCTGACAGGCAGCATGGGATGGGGCTAGGGCTGGGGCTGGCAGTGGGGCTGGCTCTGTTGCTGCAGCAGAGGCCCCAAGACGTTCATGATTTAGTGCCTGGCAAATAATGTTCTGCTCCGAGGCGATAATCAGGCGAAAGAAAGTGCCAGCGCCTCAACACTCTAGTGTTGACTTGTTCAACTCTTGGCCAACTCATCAGACAGCCGGCCCGAACGCTGTTCCACATGGGCCTGGCATATGCTGCAGCGCGTTCGATTGGTTGCTTTAGTTGATTAATTAGATATGTTGAGCATGGAAATTATTGGTAAATTGCGCAGAGCTGTGAGTGAGCGAGTGGCTATATGAAATAGCTCAAATATAAAAGACTCTTACAACTGCAAATAGAGACATTAATACATACATATATGTATATGGCTTGAGCTAGTGACAGGCCAAGTTTGTGTTTTAGCTTTTGCATAATTATTGTTTGGCTTTGGGCGAAATGTTTTGCACATCAATTCAGCGAAACTTGAGCATTGTGTTTAAAGTCGGCAGACAAGAGTGTTGTTCCTTTTAACGGCAAGGAGGTGTCGGGGGCGGGGGCGCATGCTGTGGCATGTGGCATGTTGCATGCTCAAATGCGCAGCTAGAGCTGCGAGCTGGTAGCTCTGCTGGGCAGCCGACGCCTTGAAAGCTGCCAGCATAAGTCAACACCATGTGTTGCTGTGGCTGTTGTTGCTGCTGCTGTTGTTGCATGCATAAATCTGTTGCATGTTGTAAATGTTAAATGCGCAACGGCAACGACGCTGCTTTTCATCTGAGCTGCATCTTTGGCGCATTTGCGCTTCAATGCGATTTATTTGCCCGTTGTTTGTAATGCCATTTATTGGTGTTGTCGTTGTTGTTGTTGCTGCTGCTTGTTGCTATTGCCTGTTGTTAAATGCTTATTTACATTACGTTTAGCGGCACTTGACGGGCGGCTCCTGCGGCTACAACAACAGCGCTTCAGCTGCAACTGCAACTGCAACTGCCACTCGGCAGCGGCAACAGCAACTCCATTTCCAAGTGGCAGCTTCGCATGTTGCCCCCACGTTTGGGGCGGCGGCAACTTACCAGCAAAGGTAAAACAGAAGACAGACAGAAGCAGAGTGCGAGAGAGAGAGAGACAGAGCTGTGGCTGCTGCTGCTGCACAAATTTTGATTTATGTCGGCGCTGCGGCAGCTAGTTTCTGGCTCTTCTCCCCGCTTCTTCGTTTTATTCATTTTTGGATTTGTATGCCATACATATCATTAGGTAAGCAGCCAGCGAGGGCAGCTCAACAAGTTGCTCTCAATTATTTTAATTCTGCTAATCTTTTTTGCTTCTGTCTGTGTGTTTGTCTTATAGACAAACCATTTTAGGAACTATTTTAATAAAGTTTCAAGGACTCAACTTTATTTTAGCCAACTTGCAAAGCTATTAAACTGCAGTTTCCCATAAAAAAAATCATGCTTGCCTGCAAAAGTTTTGCATTTTGTTTAACTTTGGGCAGAGTTTTTTTCCCCCCTGTTTTACTGGAATGCACAACTCTTTGAATAGCAAGTGTAAGCCATTTATTGCTACTATTTATATAGTAATTATTATTTTTACAATTTGTTTACCGTTATATATGCCTTGTTAGAGTTAAGTTTACTCCGACAGCCCTTGCGGCAGCGCACATATACACAAATTAAGAATAAACCAAATAAATAATGAATTGTTTACCCAACAATATTTCAATTAAGCACAAAAGATTTATATCCCACTTCGTTTTCATGTCGGTATTAAATTAGCCCTTCACCTCAGCCGATAATATTGTTTACATTTGATCATCCAATACTCTAGTACAAGGGTAACTTATAAATAAAGTCTTACCTTATAAAAAACTAAAGATAAATAAGAAATTGAATTGTAAGCTGCTTTTGCATACTTTAGATAAGCACAAAGACTTTCTTTACATATTAATTATTCAATATTGACATTTAATAATATGTAGTATTTTATCATATTGCTTACATTTGCCAATAAACTTAAATTTTAGAAATATTTCCAGGAGTCGTTATACAAGAGGTAATACAAATAGCATGGCTAAATACCAAACTTGAGGACTCAAAAGACGTACGATATATAATGAAACAATTGAATTTCAGTAATCCATAACATTGATCGATAACATTGAAAGAAAACAGTTATCGATACATATTAAGCGAGCCATCACGCCTCCTTCCGCCTCCTTTATATTTCAATCTGAATCTCAATTTGTCATAGGTAAATCTAGCCACTGCAGACAGACATTAGCCAGCAACTCTTGGGGCAACCCACGCGAATCGCTTCACACAGATCCGCAGCAGTGTTGCCTGTGTTATAGGCATGATATACCATCTTCAGTCGACGGTAGCCCAGGCAGTTGCTGTCTATTGTTGTTTCGTGTTATTGTTGTTGTTGTTGCGCATGAGCAGCTTCAGACTCGCAAAAAAAAAAAGAAGAGAAGAGAAGAGAAGAGGAGAAGCAGCAGCAGCAGCAGCAGCCAAATGTTACCTCGCTTCCTCCTAAACCCATTGGCATTGGCAGTTACGATTTAACATTTCGCATATTGACAGAGCAGGCGGCGTGCGAGTGGATCTGGAGGATCTGGCAGCAGGAGAGAGAGGATGGGGGGGGGGGTGGTTGTTGGTCTAAGAACTTGGAATTTTGAATTCAGTAGAATTGCACAGCAACGGCGCAAGTGCAGCAGCTGTACAACAAATACAAAGAAATCCCGATGCTGTGCCATGGGGGGAGCTGCAGTTGACGTATGCTTAAACAGATGCCGTTGTTGCTATTTTTATATATGAATTTATTAGTAAAACTGAGCAAGAATAAGAACAAGAAGAAGAAGGAGCTGCTGATGATGATGAGAATAAAATCGTAGATTCCAAGACTTGGCGCTGACTTAAGACATCATCTCGCCCAGCGTCGCTCTCGCAATCCCACTCTCTTTTCCTTCATCTGACAATAATCAGAGAGAGAGACGAGCCACGTCTCCTGCCTGCCATTGCGATAGACATCTTCAACTGGTTGCTTGGAGCCGATGTTGACATTTGGGCATTTGGGCTGTTGGCTGACAGTTAATGAATTATTTAGCTAGCTGCCAGCGCCACGAGCTATGCAACAATCTCTTATGCCGTTTCTGCAACAAGATGTGCTCAGAGGAGGAGCCACTGGACTCTGATCCAATTAACTGCTTATACAAAACACAAATGGCCAGACATATAGACAACAGCAGGAGAGCGAGACAGACAGACAGACAGAGAGAGACAGTGAGAGAGCTGGTCAGACATGGACAGCCGCCCATGGACATATTGTCCGGGCCCAAGTAATAACAGTAAAAATCAACGCAAGCCATTCGTCCGCATGTCGCAACGTTTTGATGTCCTTACGGCTGCCCTGTGGGCTACACTTCAGCAAACATTCACACACACACACGCACACACACAGAGGCAGCCTAAATGCCCCGCTGCGTCCCGCAGACGCCTGCGCTTGGCTACCTTTGCACATGATTTTCATGCTCTCACTCAAGGCTAACACAAAATTGACATGTTCTTTGGAACTAGTAGCGCATTGCAGGTGAGCTTGTTTTGGTTCCATTGGCTAAGCAAATCAAGCGAACTTCCAGATGTTTCTTTTGAGCCAGTTGCATGAGCTTTTTGTTCTTTGCAACTCGTGACGTTACAGATGAACTTCTGGCTGTTGCATATGAACTAGTTCGATGGGCTTTGTTTTTATCGAGCTGTTCATATGTGTAATGCTTAAAAGTTGAGTTGATATAGAGTTAACCTGAAGTGATCTATTCTATGTTGTCCATTTAGGAACTAGTTGCTCTACAGTTGTCTATGAACTACTTACATGAACTTTATTCAATGAAAGTAGTTCATAATTGTGATCAATCAAAGATGGATTGATATAATTAAATGCTAGCTGATTTATTCGTGCTTTCATATTCTAACTTGAGCTAAACGCAACTTTAACTTGTTCATTGGAACTAGTTGCGTTGCAGGTGAGCTTTATTTTCAGAGGTTTCTTTAAATAGTGTACTATGTGAACACCCTGTAAATTCAAATGAACTAGTTCCATGAGCTTTTGGCTAGGTAAGCAGTTCACATATGTGCTCCATCTAAAATGGATTGACCTATATACGTATATCCTAAGCGATCTATTCATTCTTAGCTTCCATTTCATGCTCTAACTCTTGCTCTCGGCTAACACCACCTTGGCTTGATCTTTGGAACTAGCTACGAAAGCAGTTCCTTGAAGGATTGTTTGATACAGAGCTATTCAATCTGTTTTATACTGACCTATACTACATTCCATTCATATTGTTCTCTTCATTCCCCCAGTTGTCATTTTCCCACTCTGAAATCTAACACAACTCTAACCTGTTCTTTGGAGCCAATGACGTCACACACTTAGTTTCCATTAGCTAGCTATAAGAGCTCAGCTTTCCATGCAATATATGGAGTTATCTAGGCAAATGGCATGTCTATCCAACCCAATTTGACTATCTAAGAGCATAGAAGCTTCGTTCTAGAGCTCTGGCTGGCTATTGCATATGCTGGCCGTTGGTTGACTTTTCAATTTGTAAATGTGTGCGTGTGCGTGTGCGTGTGTGTGTCTGTTTGCTTATATCGGTGTGTGTGCTTTGGCTGCTTTTGGGGTCTAGCTACTCCATATTTCTGGCTGCTGGCTGGCTTTTGCTTTTGACGTGGCCTGATGAGCCTGCAGCTCTCTCTCTCTCTCTCTCTTTCTCGCTCTCGCTTCAGCTCTGGCTTTGGCTTTGGCTTTAGCTCTGGTTGTTCGGGCTATGGCTTTGGCTTTGGCTTTAGCATTGGGGTTGGCCCGCATATGTAACGTTATGTGCATAAAAAATAATCATAATCACTTGAAAGCCCCGGCCAGAGTTAAATCCGGCATTAGGTGGGGCGCTGGCAAAGGCAAATAAAGGGTTCGGACTTTGCATGTGGAGGGGCGCCAAGTGGGAGGGCGGGACGGTGGGTCTGGCGACTTGGCCCTTTGGCGCTTTGAGCACTTTGCCTCGACAATAAATAAAACATAAATTGCAACAAAATGTAAAGCAACAGCCAAGAGATTTTCACTTTTCTCTCTCATTCCATTTTCATTTTCATTTCTTTTGGTTTTTTTCTTGTGTACAGCTCTGTTTGCGCACGTCGCTGGCAATTGTTGTTGACTGTGTGCTAGCTTATTAAAAATATGGCTAAGTGAATTTGCCACCAAACAAGGAGGGAGCCCAAGGACGGACAGCAGCAAGGACAACAACAACAACAACAACAACAACAACAGTTGACTGTTTAAAATTCATAAACATAAACAATACAAACGCAAACATTAGGCAAACGTGTTAGCACTTGCCATTCAGCCATAGAGAGCTGTCGCAAAGGTGTGTTCTTTAGGTGTATCTGTATGTGCGCATGTGTGTGCATGTGTGTGTGTGTGTGCTGGTCAGTAAATCAGAGCGTATGGCTGTGACAGCCTCGTCACAGACAGCGGGCGCCATGACGAATGACATAGCCCAGGTCTGCCGAAAGCTGTCAGAGTTTCAGCAATGGACAGCCCCAATGGAGTCGCACAGTCCCGCCGACAGTTGGGATCCCCGCCAGGCATTGGCGCTGTTTTTTGTTGCCTCTGCATTTTTTGTTTTTGCTTTTTGTGCTCCAGTGAAGTGCGCATTTGACAAGCCCAGTAAACAACAATTAAAATGACAACGGTCCGAGGGAGCCAAAGGATTTTTGCACGTTGCGTTTTCCTTGCCTTTGCCCACCTACCAAAAAACTGACAAAATCTAACTGATGAAAACTGACAATGAACGAGCCGGGGCGAGAGCGGGCCGGCGCCAGAGCTGCTCATGGTAACGTATCCCAGCTAGGCACGAAATTATAGCCACAGGACATGCACATGCACACAAAGCAGCCAAATCAGCGCTTGCTCCGCAACTGCATACACAATGTGGCAAACGAGGCCAAACAAAGCCCAAAATGTGGGCAAAGAAAAAAAAAACGCAAAAGGCAAGCAAAAAATGAAAGAGAGAAACTGAGGGAGAGAGAGAGAGAGGGGTGGGGGTGGGGGTGGGGCAGCAGTCGAAGTTAACTATTCCGGGCAAATAACTTGAGGACATGACAATGCAATTTCGAGCCAATGCTCGAACCCAATGAAAAATCCATCAACGAATCGCCAATCTCTGACTGCTCCTGCTCCTGCTGCTCCTGCTGCTCCCCCATTCAGCTCGTGCTATGCCGGGACATATGCGCCACATATTGATATGTCATGCGAGCCGAGAGTCGAGCACAGTTGATGGATCTCTTATGAATGCGTGAATCACTGCAAAACTTAGCTGCCGTCTCTATCTTTCTCTCGCTCTATCTCTCTCTCACTCTGTGTCCAGTGCACTGAAAGCGAATTCTCTTGTAAGACTTTGTGATTTTTTAAAGATGAGCTTGCTGTGTCAATAGATACCCTGTATGCAACACTCTGTTTCTGACTCCCGCTGTCTCTCTCTCTCTCTCCCTCTCCTGTGTGTATTTATAAATACTATAAAATATTATTGATGACATTTAAAAAGATATGAATAATCGAGTTGAGCGTAGACGACATATGTATGTATATTGCATATTTAATTAATAGATACCGACTAATAGATACCCCGTATATATTTAATTTAGTTAGCATATTGTATGTTGAATGTAATCAATAGTTTACACATAATATCATCTATAATCATCTACAAAGATTGAAGTCGATGAGAACTGACTAATACATACCCTGTATTATTGCTCACTCAGCTATAATTATATGTCAAATAAATATTTATTGATGATCTTCTGGAACTACAACTTATGAATAAATCAATAGCTATGATGAATGAAATATTTATTAACGTAAGATTGATTTTCTTGAAATATAGCTTGTAAGTGAAACATCAAATAATTGACACTGCCTTGAGTTCCAATAAAAACAAACATTTATATACAGTCGCTCATACCCCACACCCACAGCTCACGCCCACGCACAATTTAATGGGTATACAAAGGCGCCGCTGGCATAAGAACTTTATGGCCAATTCAGCTTGTAGCTGGCTTTGAACGCGCATCAAGCTAATTAATCGCTGTTAATTAACAGGTAAATAAATCAGTTGCTCGCCTTAATTAATTTAATATATATAAATATAAATATCAACATGAATAGACACAAGATAAATGTAGTCCAGTGACGCGCTTGCTGAGCAGAGCCACTGCTCAAATTTATGCGATTTAAGAAAATAAAAGAAATACAGTTGATATAAATATATGAATAAATAAATAAATATATATGTATATATATATGTATGTATATACATATATGTATATATTATAGGACTATGTTGCATAGCCTTGAGAAGCTGTTGATTTTATGATAGCTGACGCATCGCTCCACACAAATACATATCAAATATGCACACGTACATATATATATATGTATATGTATATGTGTGTACCGATTTATACGTATGTGTATAGTATTTGTCGCTGCGGCTCATTTGATTGGACAAATTGTTTGGCTAATTTGCCAGGCATTTGGCTGAAAGCCGTTGGCACATTTATCATGACGCGTTTAGCATTCGAGCGCGTCCATCACACGGCGTGCTTGGTCCAACTATTTCTGTACGCCGGCCACACGGCGTATGAGTAATGTCTTGATTTGCCAACGGCTTAAGATTTAAATTTATTTATTGCCGCATCCCCAGCCACATCACAAACGAAAAGCAAGCAAATAAAAACCAACTCAACTCAACTCAACTCAACTGCGGCTGCGATTTAATTTTAGATGCCTTGAATTTGCTTTTATTATAATGCAGCAGATTTCATTGTTGTTCTTGCTTGCTTGTTGCTGTTGTTGTTGTTGTTGTTGCTGGCATCAACTATTTCTAAATCTTTGCCAGTTTCTTCTCCAATAGCTATTTCTCTTTATTTTTCCCTCTTCATTTTTTTGTTTTTCTTTTTACCTCTTTTTGCAAATGTTTTTTTTTTTTTTGTTCTTCGGCGCCTGCCTGATGTGGGCGCCTCAGCTGGGTGGGCGTCGTTCTCTCTGTGTGTGTGTGTGAGTGTGGCATGGCTTGCATTTTAATTATGATAAAGTGCTGCTAATGTGCCATTCATTGGTCATATAAATGAGGCGTGGCACGTTTGCATGTGATTAGTGAGCAGCTGACAGGGGTAAGAACTAAAAAAATTTAAAATAGTAAAGAAAAGAAAGGCCCCAAAGACCTTTGACCTAGCACTAGAGCTAAGGACTAGCTGGCAAAAATTTAACTTTTTTTCAGCTAAAGACTCCTGCTAATGGATTCACTTTTGATAAACAAAGGGAAAATTCGTCAGTGAATTCATCTTTGCCTGATTTAGTCCATTTGATTCGTATTTTCTTTCAGCTTTTGTGAAATCGTCTATAACTTAATTGCATTGAAAGCAAATCAAATTGCAGCCTAGGCAAGTCAATTTATATTGGAAACACATGACAAAAACTGACAATTTGCATAGACTCGCATTACTTTGCAACGTGTGTGTGTGTGTGTTTGTGTGTGTGTGTGTGTTTGTGTGTGTGTGGTTGATGCAACAAATGTGGCAGCACAGTGTCATGCGGCCGCCTTATGCCTAGCCTAGCCACTATGGGCAAAATACCTAGAAATTTGGAATATTTTATGGAAGTTATTTCAGACAAAGTGAAAAGTTGAAAATGATTTAAATAAAATAATTATATATAAAAAATTACTTTTACTTGTCTAACTTTACTTTCATATTTCGAATCAATAGGCGTTTCGTCTCCTTCTATTAATGTCTAAATCAGAATATTTCTTACACTGAATCGAGGAATTTAACTGAAGAGTTGACAAATAGCTTAGGCAGCTCTGGAATGCGTGAATAAATGTATTTATTTATTTATAGTAAGTAGCTGGAAATAATTTAAATGAATACTAGCTAAGCAACACTAACTAACACTGGCTCATAAAACAAATGTAAAACTGATTTTATTTACTCATATAATATAGAAATGTAAGCATAAGTGTAAGTATGTAAAGCTTCTGCAGTCAACAAATTAGCCAACAAATATGTGTATTTTGTCCACAGTGCATGGACTACTTCAGCTTGGCTGGCGGATTACTTTCGTCTAATTGAAATCTATGCGGGCTCTCGCTGCATATCTCACAGCGCACAACGAGGCGTTAGTTGTTATTAGTTGTTGTTAACAGCAATTACACGCACACACACGAACACACACACGCACACACACACACTCATTATGTGCCAAAAATGAGGCACATTCGTAGAGATGCGACGCAAAAATTTTCCAATTTTCTCTGGTTTTTTTTTTTTGCTGCTGTTGTTGTTGGTTGTAATTGCCGGCAGTTGTTGCTGTTGTTGAGGTCACATTGAACGTCAAAGGCAAAAGTTTGGCCGAGCGTTAATTTCGTTTGCCCATAAACATGCAACATATGCGTGCAGGCAAAGGGGCGTGCTCCGTGGGCAGGAAGGGTCGGCGTGCCTGCCCTCCTGCACTGCATTTGCAACCCTAATAAAGCGCAGCGGTTGCTGCCACACGTGGCCCAGCTCTGATAACAGACGCGCCTGCCTGCCCAGATTGCCTGCCGGCCTGGCTTCCAGGCAGACGACGCGTCGGGCCTGGGCATTGCCCATGTCCTCGGCCTTTGGTTTGTCCTGTTTGCCTGGACTTCGTGGCGCACTGTGTGATTTATGCACTAAGCAACGCACCCCCCCCCCCCCCTACCCCTCTCGAGCCATGCAAAAAATGCAATTCTCATCTGATTGTTGCTGCCGTTGCTGCTGCTGCTGTGGCATGTTTGGCATGTGGCATCCACCGAGATGCGCACGGTACATGCCACTTGCAGCAAGTGCCACAAAAACATTGACACATCGTTTACAAGGCCAGCGCAGAGCGAGCGTAAGGCTGAGCAGACTGAGCACACCAACACACACACACACATATACATATATGTATATGTATATTTGCGAAATTTGGAGCTTGAGCAGCAGCTGGCTGCCCCGCTGCGGATCGTGCCACGGCGAACAACAACAACAACAACAACAACGACAACAACATGACAATGAACACACAAGAAAAACAAATGAAATATGTAATAGAAACGCTACCCCTAAGGCAGCAGCAGCATTGCCGGTCGCCCATCCCCCCTGCCCCCCTCCCACGACTTGCCGCCTCCTGCTCAGTCGGCTGGCAATCGCCTCGATTCTTTTGAAAATGCTTATCAAATTAATTTCGCTTAAATTCGCGTTTATTGTTTGAGCTGAGAGCGCTGCTCTGGGCAGGGGGTTAATTGCGAGGGTTTAGCTCAGCAGCAAATACAACTAGTTGCCTCTCGCTCACACTCACTTCCACTCTCTCTCTCTCTCGCTCTCTCTTCGGTCTGGTTATTTCTTCAGCTGACTTTCCTTAAGCGTTGCAGTATTGATTGCATGTTTGTTGTTTGTTTGCCGTTGTTCTTGTTGTTGTTGTTGTTGTTGCGATGCTCCGGCCAAAGGTAAAAGGAGTCGATTTCCAGCGAGGGTTGGCCCAACAGTTGCCAATTTCTATGTGTACTCTGCACTCCACACGTGTCCGCTGTTGTTCAATTATGTTTAAGCCAAATCGGCAGCGCAAACACTGAACGCCGCCCGCTCGACCCACTGGATGGGGCCACTCTCTCTAATATATGTATGTATATGTATTATATACAAGAAGAAGCAGAAAGAAATCAAATCTTTCACAAAAAGAGCAAGCAACGCCTTGCCCCCTCCCTGGCCGCGTTGCAACCCCCGCAACATTCAAAATGCCATCACCAATTTTTAAGTCGAAAACTAAACACACGCGACTCGAAGCGTCGTCTGGATTGAAATTGAGTCGTTTAAGCCGTACCCCCGGCCACCTCACCGCCCAGCACCACCCAATCATCCAGCAGCACCCACACCCACACCCAGCCTCAGCAACCCCAACGAACTCGCAGCTCATCATTCATAGAGCAGCCCAACCCTCCCACGCCAGCGACTCCTTCAGAGCTCACTGCCAACAGAATGTAGCTGAATGTGTTCTTTTTTTGTTTGTTAATATTTTGGCATGTCAAGAGCAAATCGAAAATGAAATATTATCTAAGAATTTTGCTAATTGACAGCATTTTTCAATAATACAAAGAAATTTTTAGCAAAATTTTAATTTGCTTTTCCATAAAAATTTGCAAAAATTTCGGAAAACATTTCTGCATTTCGAGAACGAGAGCTAGTTCTATTCTAGTGATGATTCTGATCATTAATATATATTATTATATTATATAGCATATCTACATTCAAGCCAAAGCATTCTGCATTAAATTTCGATTTTCAATGGCTGGAAAATTTTCTTAAAGTATTTATCGTCTCTCTATCTCGAGATCAATTCATCCAAAGATATCCCGATAATTATATTTATATATAATTCACGGCGCCTCCTCCTGTCCGCCTCCTGCTACCTACATATCCTCCAATTGTAATGTTCCCATTTTCAATGGAAAAGTTTCTTTTGTTAAAGTAAAGTAGCCACAATCCTGAGATCAAGAATATACATACATATATATGTACATATATATATGGTCTCTAGTCTCTCGCCTTCTCCTGCCCATTATAGACATTACAGCCCAATGCCCATTCTCAATGGGTATCTAAATGCTCAAGCAATCAATATGATGTTCGCCAAAAATTCTGTGCAATAAATTTTTAATACTTTTTCTATGCTTAATAAAAACATGTATAAAATACTCATAAATATCAAAGAGAAATATATATTGTTGAGGAACATCAATCGGAAATATGTTTAAAAATAAGTCAAATCGCATAAATCACAGGCAGACGAATCGCTGCGATACAATTGGAACATTTCCAGATTTTAGAAATGAAATGTTTGTTTTTCTTTTCAAGTTAATTTCAATTTTGAATCAAAGCGCAATTCAAACTCATTTTAGCTAAGACTGAAGTGTAGTTTCTCTCAGTGCACTACTCATTGTTGCACTTGAAATGAAATATTGATTTAGACTCAATTTGGTAAAAACTTAAATCTTGTTTTTATATAGAGTCAAATGTTGATTTGAATCTAGCAAAAACGCAGGTCTAATTTCTCTCAGTGTACTATTCACTTTTGCAGTTATTTCAGTTCCCGCTCAATTTTGTAAAAACTTAAATCTAATTCCGATTTAGATTATACTCTATATAAATGTAGTAATAACTTGTGTCTGGTTTCTCGCAGTGTACTCACTTTTGCACTCGTTGGCATCCCGCGCTGTGGCTCGTCCCCAGGGCCGATCGAAGTAGAAGGGCTTGCAGCGCTCGCAGTCGCGTCCGTCGGTATTGTGGCGGCACTCGCAGCTCAGCTGGCCGCTGGCATCCGGCGAGCACTTGGAGGCGTGGCCATTGCACTTGCAGCGCCCACCCACGGAGAAGTCGGAGACGGCGTAATGCAGTCCGGCTGCAGCGGAAGCGGAAGTAGCGGCGCCAACGGACTCGATGTTGTTGCCCGCCAGCTGGACGCTGTATTTGCCGGTGCGGAGATCGGCGGGCGCGTCGATGTTGAGCAGCGCCTGGGGATCGGGCTGCTGTAGGCGATAGAAGACAATGCGTATATCGGTGGCCGTCACCCAGTCCTGCAGCACGGGCGACGCGTCCAGATCCCGGGCCGAGGGTCGGCCCTCCAGCGTGCTGAAGGCGATGCGCGAGGCCATGCCGCCGCTGCCGCCGTTGGCATCGTGGCCATGTCGATGGGCGTCGCTGCAGCGCGCCTCCTGCTCGTTGTGCTTGGTGACGGTGGTGCGGGCGGGCCGGCCGAAGAGGCGGCGGCACTGCGAGCTGTAGTACTGGAACGGCTGCCAGCTGCGCCCGTAGTCGGAGCTCTTGTAGATGACCAGGGAGTCGGGGCGTGGGGCGCGGGGACAGAACTGCAGACTGACATAGGTCAGCTCGTACTTCTTGCCCAGAGAGAGGGTCAAGGTGACATTGTCGCCCCACTGGCCACCGCCGGCATAGCTGGAGCCGGGCGCAATCGGTGCCGATCGCCAGCAGGTCACGTTGTTGGAGTTGTTCAGATCGGTGAGGGCGCGTGGCGGAAAGCTGTTCGCCTCGCAGCTGTGGCACTGCAACTCGCTGGCGCTGGAGCCGGAGCCGGAGGCGGAGCCAGTTGCTCGGCTGCCCTGATCCTGGAACTCGCAGTAGCGCTGCGGCTGCTGGGCGCCACAGGTGCTGCTGGCCACGACGGGCGCGTCGTAGGCGGCGTTCACAAAGTCCGGAATGCAGGCGCGTGCCTTGTCGTAGTCGTAGCACGGATCCTCGACACGGGGCATGGCCAGCATTTTGAGGAACGCATCGTTGGGCTTGGCCAGCGCTGAAATCGCGCCCAGGCTCAAGAGAAACAGTTGCCAGCGTTGCATGGCGCAGTTCACAATGGGCAATTCACACACAAATCACACGAAAAAAAAATGTATATATATATATCTCACTGTTAACTGTTAATTGTTGCAAGTTGAGTTGCACAAGCACAGAAATACACTCGATTGTTCCGTTTACACTTTCTGCCAGGCAGCGTCCTGAGCAGCGCGCGCAAGCGTTTTTTGGTGCGTAGGCTGAGAGCGTTTTAAATCGCGCGCGAGTCGCGTAGGTCGTGGTTGTCGTTGCTCTGCGTGTCGTCGTCGTTCGTCGTCTTCGGTTAACGTCAAGTCGGCCTGCCAGTTCACAGTCGACTGTGTAATCGTCGGGCACGAAGCGCGCGCACCAGCCCACGAAGTCAGCGGCTGTTTGCCTGGTGTGTCTGTGTGTGTGCGCGCGCTTGTGTCTGTGTCTGTCACTGTGTGCGTGTGCAGCATTCGATCGCGTCTGCATTCGTATGTTTGGCAACATATGTTGCCAGCCAGAGCAGAGCGCACAGCAGCATCTCAGCATCCACATTGTTGCTAACTGACTGGCTGTGTGTGTGCTAACTCACCACGACGTGCTCTCGCTCTCGCTCTCCGTCTGTCCCTCTTGCTCGTTTGGTTCGTATACTCACTCACTCACGCTCTCGATTTGGCTTGCGCACTCAATGTCGCTTGGCAACATTTTTGCTTGCAGGTGGTTGTTGTTGCTGCTGCTGCTGCTACTGCTGAGCTGGCAACATTTGTTGCTGGCGCTATTTGCATGGCTCTGCATTTATTTTATTGCCCACTTGGTGACACATTTTGTGGCAGGCTGCTGTTGATTGTTGTTTGTTTGTTCGCTCGTTTCATTGTTTGTTGTTCTTGCAGCCATCAGAATCGCACCCAACCACATTGCATATCAAAACAACGCCAAACGCGTCGGCCTGCCCCGGGTCACGGGGCAGAGGCGAGGCACACAGTAGGCGTCGCTTATGTCTTGTGTTTGCCCTCCGATTGCTATCGATAATGAAGTCGCCAAACGGCTGCGGCCTAAGTTATTAACTTGTCGTTAATGAAAATCATCAATTTTGAACTAAAACGTGAGACGGCCAAAGGGTGGCAGTGGCAGAGGCAAAGCTGGGGGCGGGGGCAGTGGCAGAGCGCAAGGGGCATCAAAATTATGTGATGCGTGTATGCGATGGCTTCATTAATATTGCGGCTGCTCCTCTGCTGCTTCTCTGCTGCTTGTGTTGCCTGCGTCGCTCTGATAAGCGCTTAACTTTCGGCTTAAACCGCCTTTCCACTTCGAGTTTAAAGCTTTGTTTACTTTTATTTTGTAATTAGCTGGAAATGCATTTTGACTGCAGTCGGCCGTATCTTTGGCGTAGGCGTGCCGAGTGGGCGTGGCATTGACCGCCACAGCCAAACCGAGCGCTAATTGTACAAATTCTCACGTATTATGCAATACACAGACAACAACTACAACAACAGCAACAACAACAACAGCGAACCAACAAAGCTCTAAAATACCCCAATTAAAATGTTTGATTTAATTTCTCTCAAATATATTATTCAAATATTATCGTACGTTTCGCACTCCAAACTAATGAGCTGCCATTCACATTTAATTAGAGTTTAATTGTCAATAAAACACCCGCAACAATTGGAAGCCATGAAACCCAAAACCAAATTTGCCAGCCGAATTCGGCTCATTAGCTGACAGCAACTAGTCGAGAATCGCAAGGCAAACTATGAACTGCGATATGAACAGCAAAGTGAGCGGATATTCATTGGAGAGAATACTTTTAATATACTTTTTGATATACAATATCACAAATGAACCAGGCCAGATCGATCATGTCTATATAGGGTGTTTAGAGACTGCCACGTAAAGGAGTCATAGAGTCTGTTCCCTAATACTTAAGTTCCCCTTTCAATAAATTCGATGCATAGACGCAACAAAATGTTGCACATAAAACACATCCTTTATCTACTCATAGAGACAGCTTCTGCTCATTCCACACACCTGTAGACACCTGGGCAGACTATCGGATACCTTGCTGCACTTCAATAAATATCGATTGTATGCACTGATAGCAATTATCTCTCTGGCCATTCGCTCAATTATTTGCAATGAAAGCCACTCATTAGGGCAGCTCATTATGTGAGCTATTGCCTCAAGGAGGCAAGGTAATTGCTAACAGTTGCACACACACAGAGAGAGAGAGAGAGAGAGAGAGAGAGAGAGAGAGAGAGAGAAAGAGAGTCACTCTCTGGGCTTAGACGAGCTCATTTCCGTTTCCTTTGTTGTGGGTCAACTTCCTCAGCTGAGGCTGGAGCTGGATTCATATCTGTGTGGGGCTCATGTGCCATTAGAACTTTTGCTTTATTACTTTGGCGCCACTGGGTACATGTGTGTGTGTGTGTGTGTGAGTGTGTGTCTCCTCTGTGTGTGCTCGAAACTTTGGTGCTTAATGAAAATTGCATTGTGTGTCGTTGTGTGGATTTTGGATTCTGATTTCGAGTGCCGTCCACAAAGGCCGCTCTTTGTGCCGAGCGGTGGGGCCAAGGGCAAAGCATTGCATTGTTGTTGTTGTTGTGGCCGTTGTTGCTGTTGCTGTTTGTTTGTCTTGTTTTGTTTGTCTCGTGGCCGGCCGGCGGCAAGATTTCTAGATTATGACGCTTTTGCCAACATTCCCCAACGACGAGAGCCAAACAGTTTAGTCAAACGCAGCTCAACTTGTCTGGTCGCCACTTTGTTTATTGTGTGCTCTCGCTCCCACTCCTCCACTCGCCCACTCACCCGCTGGCCCTCTCGCTCTGTCACTCTTTCGGTTTATTGGCGACATCAATAAAATGCGACATTGAACCAAGTGACCCCCCTCTCCCCTTCCCCCCCGTCACTTTATTTGCTGTACAGCCTGTGTATTCACACGGATGTAACCACACAGGTAAAACAGCTCACCTGACCCACCAACCACCCATCCCAGCCGCCTATCTCCCGGCCTCCCCCCTTTTCCCTTCTTCTATGCGAACGGGTCAGTTTTTGGTCAATGTTTATCTCAGCATTTTGTTTGTCTTTTCGCAAAAGTGTTTTGCTGTTGCTGTTGGCTCAGTTTGTTGCATTTGTATCTCGATTTTATTGCCGAAGCTGCGAACATGTGAAAGCCATTTGCCGCCCAAAAGATGACAGAGAGCGAGCAGCAAAGTGTGTAACAGAGAGAGCGAGAGAGAGACGGTTGGCTAGAGACGGAGATGGGAGAGTGCCCCACCCGCGCCTTAGGCGGAGGCGGGCGGCAGCGCAGCTAAACGCACAGATAGATGACTAGATTCCTATCAGCGTCAATAAATAAAGTTTTTAAATGGAACAAGAAAATAAATATATGTCTCCGAGTGTCTCCTTGTTGTCACAGTGCACATCCAGGCAGACATAGAGACCAGCCAGCCAGCCAGCCAGTCAGGCAGTCAGCGCCATGCACAGTGGTTCAAACTATGCCAAATGTTGCATCGATTGATTTGCTCTCATATAAAAGTAAGTGATCGATCAGACGATTGTTCCAATCGGAATCATTTCTCTAGTACTCTATCGATTACTCGATTGCTGCAATCGAAATGTTTTGTTTAGTTTCATGTCATATGAGAAGACAATCCAATTATTAATAAATTTAATCGAATGCTTAATGAAACAAGTAAATTAATCGATTGACTATATATTTCCATAGTGGAATGCCGTATAAAAAGTCATTTTAAATATCGATAAATCTGTGTTTATTTGATATACTGCTATTAGCTGACAAGCTATAAATAGAAAACGATTTGATATCGAGTATTATTAAGCATTATAATTATCATTATCTATAATCTTTTCATTTCACATGAGGCCACTACTTTCGACTATCGTAATCATTTATCGCCCAAATAGTTATTTCGGACATAAAATCGATTAAGAGCTAATCGATAAACGGCTTTAGCTGAAATTTAACGAAATATAAACCAGCTATATACAATGATGCGTATTGAGAATCACTATCAATACTAATCCTAGTTAGTTTATTATCTTTAGTTAAACGTCTTTGTTTTACAATCGATATTTGCCAGTTATCGATCAGACCACTGTGCAATTGTAGCCCAGAGTCACAGTCTGTCTCCTTTGCCAGCTTCTTTTCATATTGAAAAAGTTTTTCGAGTGTCTATCGCAGTGTCTACCGCTGCCCGCTCGCACGGCTCGCTATTCGCAGACTCCTGCTCTGCGGCTCTGCGGGCTCTGCTCCCACGATGCTCTGTCCACGACGTCTGTTTGGCTGTTTGTTTGTGTGTCTGTTGCTGCAACGCTTTGTCTCTTGTCTTGTGCAATATGCGTCGTGTCTTGGCTGCCTGCCTTGGGCCTCGGGCCCAGGCGGCTTACCTACACCCAGATTTTGGAGCTGCAATTGCTGGCGGTGCTGCTGCCAGCCCACATGTACACACACACACACACACACACATACACACATAGATATAGGTACACGTATGCAGCTACTTACATTGATTTTATAATTAGCCATGTCAGCAGACAGAGCGAGAAAGAGAGAGAGAGATAGAGAGGGAGGGAGGGAGAGGTGGAGCGGTGCTCTAGTACAGGAAGGAAGGATGTTGGCAGGGAATTCAAAGTCAACTCGTGGTAATAAAAACAGCCAATTACCTTCAAGACTCATTAAGTACTACAACCATTTTAGCCCGCAGTCAGCACAGGCTGTGGCTCTGGCTCCGGCTCTGGAAGTGGTTGTGGCTGCTGCTGCTGCGGCTCTATCTGTGGCATCCACAGCAAAGGGGTGCTCGGTCTGCCAAAGAGCTCTGCTGCCACTGCTGTTAGCTGACCGTTACAATCGAATTAGGCGCCGTTCGCAACGTTAAATGCAATTAAAACTAGAAGATGTTGATTACATTAGAAGTGCAGGCAGTCACGACCCACTGATGGCAGCAACGGTGCTGCTCGCCTCACACTGCAGAGTGTGAAAAACGAGAGAGAGAGAGAGAGAGAGAGAGAGAGAGAGAGAGAGCATCAGAATCATGCCAAGTTTTGTTGTTCTGCCTCACCCTCCCTCTGCTCGCTGCTCCTTTTTTTGTGCTTCATAATTTATCCCTTTTTTCGCAGCTTTTTTCTTGCGCTCACTGTATTTTATTTTACTTTTCTTTTTTTTTTGCTAAGGAAAACCGCTTGAAAATTGTTGCGGTTGACCAGAATTCTTTTTTTTCTTTAGACACAATGCATGGCAAAAAAAAAGGTTTGTCAACGCTGCGATTGGGCGTTGGGTGGGCGGTCTGATTATGTCAGCTAAACAAGGCAGCCATCAGTCATGCGTGTGCGTGTGTGCGTGTGTGTGTGTGTGTGTCGTTGGCTGAGCATAAATCTGAAATCCGCACACTAATTTGTGCATGATAAATTATTTATGCCAAAATGGAAGTCAACAACAGCAGCAGCCAAACAATATGAAGAAACTTAGCCGCAAATGGATTGAGCTGGGTTCTCTCCTCTAATATGCAATACAATATACGTATATACATATATATATATATACATATTGTATATATATTTACTCATGCTGCCATCATCTAATCCGTTGAAATTTCCCCTCAACACGCATCGTTCATAAAAATGTTAGCCAATTGAGCCACATATTTAGGATTTGGGCCAGAAGTTGTCGCTGTTTCAGGTAAGCCCCAAGCGGAAGGGCTGAAAGCGGCTTGAGTGAAAGTTTGCAATATATAATTCATGATATAATCATTCTAACTGCATACAAAATCAGAGTGAATTTTTTATGTTGTTTGCCTGCTTGAACAAAGCTGCACAGAACGCTACCTAAGTAAATAAATACAACAATGAATATGTTGAATATGATCTGGCACCACTCTTAGATTCACAATCGATATATTCGATATGCCATCAATAGATAATACGAGTTTTCAGCTTTACTTTTAAGTTTTTGCACATCATCATATACGTACACATATCGCAATTAAATAAATTATCAAACTAATTGGAGATATACATAAAAGTTGTACAATTTAATAATCGTCACCATTAATCGGTATACATATTAAACATATTTTTTTCTGTAATTTTTCTACTATTTTAATGGAGTTCTATTTAAGTCAGATTTACATTTGAATTATTTTCACATTTTATGCACAAATGATAAGCTCTCATATTATAATTTAGCACACAGATTGATGTATTAATAATTGTAAAAAATGATTTCTACATAAACTGAACAAAAATCATATTTAATAAAGTCAAATGAAAACAACAATAATGAAAATGATTAAAAAAATAAAAGAAAATAATAATAATATTTAAATAATTCGCATTCAGTTCCATTTTACTTACGTGAACAATGTGGCATTAAATCATATTTGTATTACAACAAAAATTTGGTATTCAATGCGGACTTTTGCGTATTCTTTCCTATTTATTTATTTATTTATTTTTTTAATCTCATTTCACCTATACATTGTGCAGCTGCAAGGCTTTGGTTAATTTAACTACCAAATGTCGGTTATAATATTTCAACGCCATTTATGCCATGATTGCGATTCTCTTTGTGAATCACATGAATATTCGATTGCGCAACACGAATGTAGTTAATGCTCGTTGAAAATTGATAGAGATAAATCCAAAGGTAAGACATCGATATAGAATCGTGATAGTTAGGGAATATTCATTCATCCGAATATATGTAGGTTGGTTCGTGTAGCAAAAAGTTTGCCTTTCCAATCGATAGTTATCGATCATTGTGATAAATGGTAAACGATAAATGATTCTGATTATCTTATTGAACATTGAAAATAGTATGGGTAATCGATGTTAGTTGATAGAGATATAGAATATTATATCAATAGTAGAAGAAGTATATAGTAGAAGTTTTTCCAATGTCCAACGCTGCGGCCTGTGTCTGAACCTGTGTCTGATGCTGGATGTGTCTGAATCTGCTTCCAATTGGCAACGACTGCAAGTTTTCATCTTGTTCTTCTTCTTCTTCTTCTACTAATCTCATGTCAACTTAATAAATTGATTACTCCAACATTATGCTTTCACCTCCACGTCTCATTTTCCACTGTCAGAGTTTCTCTTTAGCCAATTTATGAGCCCAAACTGATTTTAGCATTTGTGCAATATTATTTCATGGCAAATGGAAATATTTCATTAGATTTGCATTAGTTGGCCGAGCTATTATGTTGTCTGTCTCTGACTGGCGTTGCCTGGGCCCTAAGTGGAAGCTATCAGCTAATTGATTCGAGACTTGCTCCAAGTTCCCTATCCACAGATTTGGGAAATGCATTTAGCTGGCTGCAGTTGCTGTTGCCGGCTTATTGACCAAAATCCTTGGCCATAATCAGCTTCTGTTGCACTTAAAGTCATTTGCCTGCATTTGTGTATCTGTCTGGGAATGAGAGTGTGTGTATCTGTGTGTGTGTGTGTGTGTGTGTGTGTGGCACTTTGGTGCCCTGCAGCTTTGGCAAACACTTGGCGCCAGCTGCTGCCTTTCATTTGGAGCTCATCAAACGTTGGCCACTTTGCTGCAAGTTGCAAGCATTTGCTGCCTCCTTCAGCACCTATCTCTCCACCCCCCACCGCCCCTCTCGCTATCTCTCTTTCTCTCTGGCATTTGCCTGTCTTTCGCCTACTGTGTCCTGCATGTGCTCAGGTGTCGAGCATTGTGTTCATTGGGCGCTGCTGCTGTTTCAATTAGTGCACAGACGTCGCCTACAGCCAGCCCTCGCCCGTCTCACACACACACACACCTTTGGCCACTCATTAGCAGCGCTTGCAGCTGCGGTCTGTGGTGTTTGTTGCCGTGCTGCTGTTTCCATTGCTGCTTTTAGCTTCACCGCAATCTCCTAACTGGCAATTGGTGCACGCTTCGTCGCCTCCCACTCCCAACTGTTTCCCACTATCTCCCTCTCTCTCCCTCTCTCTCTCTCTGTCTCTGTCACACCCAGCAAGCACAGCTTTCTCTGCTCTGTCTGCCTGCCAGACTGCTATTGTGAACCTTTTTGCCATTGCTCACCTAGCTCCCTCTCACTCTCTCTCTCTTCACGACATTTGGTTGGTCCCAGCCGTCAAATGCTTAATTATTTGCAATTTTTCGTAGCATACTTTTGTGCGCTCTGGCATTCAAATTACGCCGCAGTCGTCTAGCTGCAGCCGCCCCGCGCCGCTCGACCACTGCACGCTTTGTGCATTTATAATCATTTTTCATAAGTGTCTGACCGTTGGGCAGCGCTCGAAGCACATTTACTGTGACAGCTCTCAAAGGATTAGGACGTGTTTCACATTTCATAAAAGCGCACCCACAGAGACTCGCAATCATGCTGATAATGATGATAGTCAGCTTCATCATCATCATCATCATGTTGAGGACGATGTCCAGCTGCTGGCTTTGTCTCTGCCATAAGCGTTGATTGCTCAGCTCGTTAGAGTCAGAGGTACTTATGCTTCCTCTCTATTCCACTCCCTCTCTCTCTTTCAGTCTCTCCCTGATTTCTAACTGTAACTATATCTGTGCCTCCTCACCCATATTGTATATCTCTTCACTATATTTTTTTAACTCTATTTACATTTGTTGCTTCCCTTTGTTGTTGGCTTTTCATTTTTATCTGCTGCCTGGATTTGGACTTTTAGCAAAAAAAAAAAAAACTGATTTAAGCCGCTTACCTCTAACAGCCGCTTTCCCGCTTTAAGCAACGCTCTCAAATGCCTATTGAGCGTAGTTTGGGTAATTGACGTAACCAGAGATTATGTAGAACGGCATCAACGACTCCGTTGCATGGGCCCTTTGCTCAACATCCATTTACTGGAATAATCTGCAAAGTTTCATGAAGCAAAACAGCAGAAAATAAAACAAAAGTACATATATCTTCTATGTTACAAGCTGCTTTATATGAAACACTAATCACAATGCCAGGTAGCCCTCGAAAGCAATGTATATTTGGGCTTTGTAGGGAATAGAACTCGATTTTTAGAGTGCGACCATTGAGCATGCGAAAAACTTGACTTGCAGCTAATATTATATAATATATTCTTTAAAATTTGAAAAAGGAGTAGAAGCAACGTGCATCACCGAGATTACCTCGGTTGCTCAATTCCAGTTCGAGTGCTATCCCTATTTTACGATATTTGCGCAGAACGGCTGTGCTTATTGTTTACTTAAGCTCCCAGCTCATACTCTTAAAGATGAAACCCAAATATCTATATTTGATAAGTTAGCTCTTAAATAAATAAAAATCAAATCTATATTTGCCAATCCTCGCAATCCTCTCTTCTCTTTAGAATAGCACTGTTTCAATTCAATTCGATGGAAAAAACTATCCAAAGTGCGACTTGTTGTGTGTATGTCCCTGCACTATCATAAATTCCAATCGCATCAAAGTAGGCTACACAAATTTTAAACACTATTTCCTTATTAGTAGACATAGAATTCCCAAATGGTTATAACTTTCACAGAGCCAGGAGGCAACCAGAACGAATTAATGAAATAATTCATAAAATATGAAATAATACATCAATATATTCCACTAAGGTGTAGATTGGTTGGTTATTTCATCTTTGTTATAGTTTAGAGCCATTTGGTGTAGAGCTGGAGAACCATCGACAAAGACGGTACTCGACGGCTTTCCCAAAGATGGTTGACACCATCAATATGGTCGATGGTCCCATCGGTGGTTCTATAGCTCTATTGCCAAAATTGGCATAACAAAGGTGAGATAACCATTAACCAAGATACATAGTATGCACGTGGGAGTGCTCTAGTCGAGACTGCTCTCGACTAGCAGTTACTCCTACGGGCTGCTCGATGCACACATGCGTGTGCATGTATACGCATGTGTGTGCATGCGTGTGCATGTATACACATGTGTGTATGCGTGTGCATGTATACGCATACGCACATGTGCTATTTGCATGTGTGCATTAATCTGTGCACGCATGAGCACGTGCTCTGCTAGCTGCGCAGTTGACGTAGCAGCGACTGCGCTTGGACTACATTATGGGTATGTATGTATATGTGAGAGCTTATTTATTTAATACATATTCTTACTACATCAACCTTTGTGTGTTTTTGTTAAGGCACAAGTCTCTAGGCTTTATAGCTAAATCAACTCATCTCATTCTCATCCCATCTATTTTATACATATGTCTTATGCCACGCCTCCTTCCTGCCTTTTATATACATTCTCACTTAAACAATATATCCTGATTTAACAATTCTAATAGGTTCTGGTTATAAAAACAAGTATCAAATATAAAGTTAAATAAATAAATATGTTAATTATAATAATATAACAGTAATAAAATATAAATTATAATAATAATAATAGTATATACATATATGCATGTATAATAAAATAAATAAATAAAAATAAGTAATTATTTTACAATTGTTTTTTTTTGTTTTTTTTTTTTGTACTCAGCTCTAATTAAAGCCCGCCCAAAGACACTTTCAATGTTAAATCAATTCTTGACTGTTTTCTGTATTTCAGCCAACGATTGGCATTGAGTAAACGAAAAGTTTTGTGCTTTTTTAATTTTTAACATACAGCGCAATTAAATGTGTTTTTTGTTTTGGCGTCGCTCCAGAATGAAGTTGACACGAAGGAAGCCGACTTGGTTTTTGTGCGTGTCTAATGATGCGAAAACGAACCCAGAAGAATGCGACGCTGAATTTTTGGCCGCATCATCAAATGAGGCGTCATTAAGTAATAAGTCTTTCAGCCGTGTCCAACAAAAAGTTGAGCCAAAAAGCTATTAAAAGTGAGCCGAGCTAAAGCGCTTAACGTTTTCATTAAGCCAGGAGCAGCGAGGACTCAGCACGGAGATGAAGATGAAGACGGAGATGAAGATGAGGATGAAGATGAATTTAAGTTTAAAGCATGGCCGACTGAGTGGAAGTGAGTCAAGTGCAGTTGCCAGTTGCCAGTTGCCAGACAGCCAGCCAGTCAATCAGTTAGTTTGTCTAACTGTCTCTCTGACAGCCTCTCTTTCTCTCTCTCTCGCTCGCTCTCTCTCCCTCTTTGTCTGCAGGTCGCCTATTCAAGACGTGGCACTTCCGTTTCCGCTTCAAGTGCGTCTCCCACCAATCAGTTCTAGTCGACGCAGCTCCAGCCGCACACAGAACAAGAAAAATGAGCATTGCACCAAACTGACAACACTTTTCTACCTCTCCTGCTCCACATCTACCACTGCCACATCGTCTTATTTTACCTATTCTCTTTCTTCGTCTTTCGTCTTTCGGTTTTTATACCCTGAACCCATTGAAAATGGGAAATCAGGGTATAATGGTTTTGTGAAAAGTATGTAACAGGCAGAAGGAATCATCGCAGACCCCATAAAGTATATATATTCTTGATCAGGGCGACGAGCTGAGTCGATATAACCCTGTCCATCTGTCCGTCCGTCTGTCCGTATGAGTGCGTCGATCTCAGAAGTTATAAGAGCTAGAGAGCTAGAAATTTCGTATGCATACTCGTGTATACCATACGCAGTACGAGTTTATCATATTTTTTCGATAACTCATTCGATATCTTTTTTATCGAGGATAATCGATAAATTTATATTGTTTTTTCAGCCCTATTTGAACACTATTAGACCTAGAGACTTCAGATTTACTGTGTATATACATTTGATGGATACACACATTTTGTAATTTACAGATTTTGGATACCACGCCCCCTTCGCCCACAATTTGTAAAAAACGTATATCAAGTACTAGAGACTTGTGCTTTGAAATGTACCCACATTTACACATTATGTTTACGTTTTGAAAGTTTCATTAAGATTGTATGTCTACAAACGAAATTATTCAACAAATAAATTCTCATAATATTGCCCACAGTGCAGTCGCTGCTTACTGCGCAGTTAGCAGAGCGTGGGCCTATGCGTGCGGGTGGATGTATGTGTATGTATGTGTGCAGAATGATTGGAACATCAGCATGGAGGGTTCAGGGTATCTCCTAGTCGAGCAGTCTCGACTAGAGTCTTCTTACTTTTTTTTTTGTGTTCAAGTGTTTCTTGTGCTTTTGATTTCGCTTTCGTCTTTTGTGTATGCAACGGCAATAGCTTTCGCACAATAGACTACATGCCCCTCACGACCCCCACTCCCCTCACTCCACTCACTATCCGGCCCCCTCTACTTGGGGAATTTTGTTTGCCATTTCCGCCTGGGCGCGAAAAGTGGTTTCTATTTATTTATTTATACATCCATTGTGCCGTTGCAGTTGTCGATGCATTTGGCAACGGTACGCCAAGGGGCGTGGCCCGGCTGCAGCCGCAGCATTAGATGTGAACGATTTGGCAGCTAAGCACGCGCTAAGCCGTCAATTGCCAATGGGATTAGCTGCTGAGTCCCAATGGCATTTGAGGCTTGGCCCACCTGGCCAAGGCACCTGTAACAGGCTAACAAAATATAGTTTATGTGGCTTCACAGGCAGGATTGCTTCCTATCAATCACTGACTTTATACAGTTGTACATATATCTATGTACATATGTATATATGTATATCTATGCATATAGAATATTTCCTTGATTGAGCTGATTTTGCTTAGCTGGAGAGCTTTGGCTAGGCTTTCTCTGTTTGCTTGTGCAGGACTTAAGCGCTTAATCTCGAATATCTCTAGGCTAACCTGGGCTCATCACACACGCACACACACACACACACGCACACACACATGGTTAGACATAGACATAGCTTAGCGCAAAACTTCAGCAAGACTTAATGTCAATTTGTTGAGCGCCCAAGTTTCCGTTACTTCATGAGCTCATCTTATTCTTATGGCATTTGGATGCACACACACACACACACACACACACACATACACATACTACACACTGGTGTATGTTCACAAAAGTTTATAATCCTTTACGAAGCTGAGAACTAATTGCAATGTAAATAAATTACAGGCGACATTGGCAGCTGGAGCAGCAGCAGCAGCAGCAGCAGCAGCAGCAGCCTAGACTGCCAGCCAGTTGTTCGCTCTGTCCTCTCCCTCTTCCCCTCAAACACGCAATATTTCACTCAATATTCAAAAGCAGGCAAAATGCAACGCCTCCCCTGTCCCGCCTCAGTCCCTGTCGAAAAACGCATTCAACTCGACTTAACTAACTATTAAGCACTACTTGAAGTTTTACACAGGATATATGCACTAGCCTTGTCCTTGCTGCCTCTGCCGCAGCATTGACTTGCCTCTATACCCTGCCATTAAGTCATTTGCCATTCCATTCCATCCAACTCGATGGAAATCTGAGCCCTGAGCGGTGGCCAAGCATTAGTGATACTATTTCCGATAATTATAGTTCAGCAGCTGTTTTAATTATCGGCCACTTCTTTGTTTCAATTTCACGCATTCTTCTTCCATTTCTCATATCATTTGTATCTTATCCTTAGCATATTTGTAATAACCTTAGCAAATCTTGAAGTTCTGCCTTTCCATTCCATTTTCATCTCTTCTCTTCTAAACCTGGCTCGATTTCCATATTTTTTCGCTTTGTCCTTGTAGAGTATTTGAAATTCTCGCATAGCTATTATCCTCAATTACTATTTGTTGTATTCAGCAATTAAAAGGCAAACGGGCATATTGGCTTTTGTGATCATCAACTCAGCAGGACTCCTATCTTGTGAATCTGCTTTGAAATAAAGAAAAAAATAAATAAATAAAAAAATCTTTAATCTATAAATAAAATAAATAAATTAGTTAAATAAAAGATAAATAAAAAAAATTAAATTCTTTAAATAAATAAATAACTTTGTTAATTAATTCATAAATAAATACAAAATGAATTAATAAATACATTTAAAATAAATTAATTTAATTATAATTAAATTAAAAATTAATAAAGAAATCAAGTAAATTATAAATAAATACAAAATTAAATAATTAAAATATAAATAAGTTTAAAATAAATTTAATAAAAATTTTAAATATATGTATCAAAGGATGAATTAAATAATACAAACATTAATATTAATAAAAAATAAAAAATTAATTAATAAACAAGTAAATAATTAAATATTTCATTCATTTCAGTTCGTTTTCTGACATAATTAATGCAAGTTTATAAATTAATAAATAGATTAATAAATAAATTAATAAAAAACTCAATCACTTAGCTATTAAATTAGCTAATTATTTAATAAATTAAATTACCGTCTCAGTTGGACAACTCAAATTGCAGAGCATTGCGCAGTTGGCTATGGCAGCTGCTCCAGGACTCTCATTTGTTTTTACTTGTAGTTTGTTGACGTCCTTTGCAGCTCGTCCTTGCTGCTGGAATTATGAGTCTCATTGTGTGTGCGTGTGCGTGTGAGAGTGCGTCGTTGTCCTTGTCGATTTACATGAGTTGCAATTAGTGTGTGCTCTGCCTCAAAGCTCTTGTAGCTTTAGCAGCACTCTGCCCGCCGTCCCTTAAAAATGAGGCAGTGTGAGTGAGGGCGAGAAAGGGTGTGTGTGTGTGGGGGGGGGGGGGGGGGAATTGCGGCATGTCGCCCGCCTTCGCCCATTGTTTGCGGTTTACTTTTGTGTTGCCCAAATGTGCCGGAAAGTGTTGGGCCCATGTGATCCTTGCTCCACACCAGCTAAGCTTGTGTGTGTGTGTGCGAACTGGTGTGTGTCGCTCTCCTGCCTATCAACTGCATCCGGCTGGCACATCCGTTGGGCAACAGCTTTCAGCTTTTATGGCTTTTAAATAGTTGCAAGCGGCCGCAGCCATCCCAGCTCCTGCTGCTGCTCCTGCTCTGACTCCTGCCGACTGCCGGCTGCCGGCTGCTCCTAGCTGGCCACTTTTGACAGGCTCTTGGCAGGCGCCAAATTTATGACTGTATTAAAGAGTTTTGCCGACTTTTTGCCGCACATAATTTTTGCATAGTTTTTGGCGCCTGAGCTGCTGCCGCCGCCCGCCTCCTGCCAGCTAGTTATGTGATTTAAACGCTATGCTCGGTGACAAAAAGCGTAGAGTGAGAGAGAGAGAGAGAGAGGCGGCTGTGTGCTGCAGGGGCTGTCTATGGGCGTGACAGCTAGCAAGTTATGTGCAGCTTCAAAGTTGCCTGTCTCTTGGCTAGCAGCAGCAGCAGCTGAGAGCTGAGCTGTACCGAGCTGAGCTAAAAGCCAGCTGCAATTGCAGGTAATGCAGTCACACACACACACACACGAATACACATGTACAAATTTTAAACACTGTTCAGTTGCAATGTTGCTGCTGCTGCTGCTGTTGGCCCCAGCAGCAACACGTTACTCCATTGATGCAGCAGGCAGATGTGCATATGTGCATATATGTGTGTGTGTGCAACTATATTTAAATGTTGCTTTAAGCCACAATCGCTGGCTGGACAGAGCCAGTTGACCGGGCCGACAGTTTTGCCTGTTTGCGTGCACGCTTGTTGTATGTTGCATGTAGCTGATTTCCTGTTGCAGGATGTGCTGTAGGATGTGAACATTGTGGCCTGAACGGAAGCGGGCAGAGAGTGAAGGCAACGATGCCGGGGACCTTACGAAGGGGCGGCGCGCCAAGGGCCAAAGACAGCCAGCCATCCAGCCAGCCAAGTGTTGCAACCTGTTTTATGTATGTTGCTCTCGTTGTTTAACATTTCTCTCTCTCTGCGTGTGTGGGTGTGTGTGTGTGTCTGTTTGGTTGCAGCTCATGAGTGCCGCAATGATACTTGAGGCAGGCTGCTACAGATATGCTCGCACTTCATTTGTTTCTTGACGAGCGCAGATAATGCACGCGTTTGCAGTTTGCTTTTTACTTTCTGCTCCAACAACAGCAACAGCAACAACAACTACAACGACAACTACAACAGCAGCAGCAGCAGCAGCAATTGCTGTGGCAGCAACTTTGTTGCACAGCATTAAGGACACGTTGCACACACACACACACACACACACACACACACGCACACATAGAGAGGTGCTCTCGTTGCCATTGTTGGGGTTTAGTCAACTTCAAGTCGTGTATTAGTTATGGCCAGCTCAGTGGCTCTTTGTTGTTGCTGTTGCGGTTGCTGCTGTTGCTGTTGCTGTCGTCTCGAGTTCTTATGTGAAGTGCACTCTTTATGTTAATAGTTGACACTAATTAGGTATGTTTGCACAACAAAGCGCTCCACAGCACACACAGCATTAGTGTACCTGTATATGTATGTGTGTGTGTGGGATGTGTGCTAGTGCAGGGCATGGCATATATGTACATACGTATTATGCTAAGTCCAACCAACGGCACCCAAAGACTTTGTCAGTGGCGCCATTTAAGCAGACGACCAGCCACAAGGCAGCGTGACTACAGTGAGCACTGGCCATGAGTGCTCTATATCAGTCAGCAGCTCATTGCGCGGTACAGAGTAACTGCTAGTCGAGAGCAGTTTCGACTAGAGCACTCTTACGTGCATACAGCATACACACATGTGTATACATGCACACGCATACACACATGTGTATACATGCACACACATACACACATGTGTATACATGCACACGCATGCACACAAGCGTATACATGCACACGCATGTGTGCATCGAGCAGCCCGTAAGAGTAACTGCTAGTCGAGAGCAGTCTCGACTAGAGCACTCCCACGTGCATACTATGTATCTTGGTTAATGGTTATCTCACCTTTGTTATGCCAATTTTGGCAATAGAGCTATAGAACCACCGATGGGACCATCGACCATATTGATGGTGTCAACCATCTTTGGGAAAAGCCGTCGAGTACCGTCTTTGTCGATGGTTCTCCAGCTCTACACCAAATGGCTCTAAACTATAACAAAGATGAAATAACCAACCAATCTACACCTTAGTGGAATATATTGATGTATTATTTCATATTTTATGAATTGTTTCATTAATTCGTTCTGGTTGCCTCCTTGCTCTGTGAAAGTTATAACCATTTGGGAATTCTAAGTCTGCTAATAAGGAAATAGTGTTTAAAATTTGTGTAGCCTACTTTGATGCGATTGGAATTTATGATAGTGCAGGGACATACACACAACAAGTTGCACTTTGCTTCTTCCAAAAGAGGAGAGAGGATTGCGCTTTGGCAAATATAGATATTTAGGTTTCAAATTAAACTGATTCATTGCTATGTCTAACACTCTGTAGCCTTAAAATCACGATAATTCGGCTAAAAAGTTCAATGGGGATTAGATTGAATTACATTTAGACTTGATTCATTAAAACTGTCCTACATGTATTCCCCATTCAGACAAACAAGCGACTCGATCGAGTCTTCCTTCCTGCTGTTCCGTTTACTCTTCTGTCTGTTCGCATTTGGCTAGTTAACACTGTGCCATGTGCTATGCCAATCCATTCACAGCAACAACAGCAAGAACAACAACAACCACATTGTTCACATTGTCGTTGTCACAGCTCTAGTGTTTGTTGTAGTTGTTATTGTTGTTGTTGCTGCTCCACATAATGCGGTGTTAAGCATAGAGCACAACTATTACTTAATCATTTTAACCTGTTTAAGCGGCTTAATGTGCCACGAGTGTCTGTCTCACTCTCACCCACACTCAGCCACTCCCACTGTCTCTGTCTCTCTGTGTGTTTGCCTTGTGTGTGTGTTTGTATTTGTGTTTGTGCTTTGGCTGTTGCAGGCAGCTCCACAAAGCTGTCTCTCGAGTGCCACACGAGCATCTTAAAAGTCACTCGAAAGTTTAGGCATCCGCAGCCCCCTCGGGCGGCGGCAGACCCACAGACCCACAAACACCTCGCTTGCCACGTTCTATTGTTACACAATGTGTAAAACTAGCCGTGGCTTTGCAACAGCAGCAACAGTGGCTCCTCCATTGTGTGGCACACGCACACACACACACAGACACACACACAGCTACTTGGATGGTTATGCAGATGTTGCTGGCCCATGCCCCATGCCCCATGCTGCCGTTGCATGCATCCGTTTCTGTTGCTCTTAATGAAATTTTAATTTGCTGCGGATATGCGCAGTCACAGCGCTGGCGAACTTGGACAGAAGCTGTGCCAGCTCCAGACACAGCTCCGAACGTCTTCAGTGGCTTCAGCCATAGGAGGTAGCTCCCTCCCGTTCCAGGCAGAGCCAGAGGCAGCCACAGCCTCCTGCGCCGCACAATTACTTAGACTTGTGTATGATTTATGCCGATGCCTGTGTATGCTTAGCCAAATGGAGTTGCTCTACACGCCCCCACCCCCCATCTACCTTTTCCCTCTGTTTACGATGGGGCCTAATTTGTATGAGGTGCTGGGGCAACATCTATGAAGTCAATTTTTTGGCAGCGTCATTTTCCTAACACGCGTGCGGCTTTGATGTGCGCGGCGCGTGTTGATTGATGGCCAATGCAAAGTTTGATTGAACACCGAAGGCAAAGGGGGGCAACTGAGGCCAGCAGCCAAAGTGTGGCAACAATTGTTTAGCTCTGTTTAGAGAACTTCTGCAATTGCCACAGCAGCAGCCGCAGCCAAATTGGCTGTAAATCTTCAACCATTCGAATTCTAAAAAATCAGTTTTATGGCCTGCTAATGTGTGTGTGTGTGTGTGTGTGTGTGTGTGTTACATTGATGCAACGAAGATGGAATTATTTCAGTCTCTGCTACAAATCTTTCTTTGCATATAATATGTCATGTCTAACGCAATGCAGTTGGCTATGCGCTCGTAATTAGCTATATTAATTTATAGGTTTTTTCGGCTTAGTAGATAAACTAGATAAATAAATACTTCTCGGCTATGAATGCCTATTTAAACTGCGTAAATTCCATTGGGAAAACCATTTCTATTTCCCTTTATTCGATCTGAGATGTCTAAAATCAAATTTTGGTTTGCCCAAAGTTGATTTTCCCATTTCATGGAAGTTCTAGCTGTTGAATGTATATTTTCTTCTAGTTGAATGTATATGCAAAATATCAAGTCATTAATAGCAGGGCAAGTGTTTCCAAAAACGAATATACTCTTCTCAATTTATGAGCGAGTGTAGTAAGACGAGCATTTGGCAAAACTAATATACCCTGCTTAGTACAAACATTTAAATTAAACATAGAGATAGAGATGCAAGAGAATCACACGAGACAGCAAGATAAGAAAATTCTTATTCTAATATACTCTTCTCAATTTATGAGCGAGTATGAGCATAGCTTATCTAGCAATAGAGTTAATAGATAATAGAGCATTTCTTCTCAATTCATGAACAATGCAGATAATACTACCCATGTTTCACCCAGTCTAAAGTTTCTGCATTTTTCATCAAATTTAACAATGGCATTCGCCTTAAAATTCAAATTTCTGCAGTGTAACGGCAAATGGAATATAAATAAAATATAAACAATTTGTAGAAAGTGAATTATCACAGCTACATAAAAATGATAAGGCAGAAATGGCGTTGCTAAGCCAGTTGGCAGAGGACGACTTTTACTGTTCGTCCCGCTCGTCCCATTCGTCCTGGCAGCCAGAAAGACGGCAACAACGACAGCGACAGTGACACTTGCGGCATGACAGGCTGACATGGATTCTAGATGTGGCATTAGCTCGGCAATGTAGATGAGCAGCTCAGCCTGACGTTGACTGCGAGCGATTTGTATAAAGTTCGCTGCGCCCACAGCCACTCCAAAGGAGGAGGAGGAGGAGGAGGGCGCGGGCGGACAGGTGGTGGGCGTGCCAAAAGGTGGAGGCGTGTGCGTTACAAGACAATAATTGTGACTGCGAGCAGGAGCCGGAGCAGGAGCAGCGAAAGGCAGGAGTGCGCGCCTCAGCAGGCCCGCTTTGCCGCTTCAAGTGTTGCAAATAAATGTGATCATATCTCTGCGTCTGGGACTGGCAAGTGGGGATTGGGGCGGCCGCTTAAGACGTCCAGTTCTGTTTGGGGCGAACTTGTGGCAGTGATTTGTCATCCTGATGCCACTCGTTGTTGTCTAGCGCCCATAAATAACCATCTGCAGCTAAAGACTGCCGTAGCCGTTGCGTAGGTACTATAAGTACCTTCTATATCTTCAGACATCCATCTGCATTTCGAATTGCTTGTCCGTCCGTCTGTCTGTGTGCGTCTCTGTGTTTGTTGCTCAATACAATTTGATGGCTCAATACAATTAGATCGAAGTGTGGACACACTGACAGGCGGCTCATTAAAGTGATTCTGAGCAAGTCTGGTGAAAATATAGGTCTATAAATTGATTTTGTGTATAAAGCATATAAATCAAACAATACATATACTCAATATATATTTAATATAATTTTATTTTTATTTCTTTTTAATCAATTTTTGTACTCTAGGCAGATTTACTAAGCTACCAGCCGATCCATCGATTAAATAATTCTTAAAAGATTCGTTTCGTTTTGCCTTCATAAGTAATTCATTGTGCAGCTATAAATTTTGATGTCAATTTTTAGACGGAAGTGTAGAGATTATAGACGCCATATCATCAGGGAACACCCAATAAAGTCCTTTCTGTGCCAACCATCCAGACTCTATTGCACATATCACAGTGAATTCACTCAGTAGAAGAATGATCTACAAAGCCTCGATTTGTTCCTTGAATAGGGTTAACACAAAAAGAAATTACAGTAAAAAAAAAAAAATGCAGAAAAACAGTTTAAGATATTACGTTCTTGTTGATTTCATTGCAAATCTATTTTTAATCCATTATATATGAATATAATTTAGCTTTAAGATGAGATCAAACAGAACGTAATATCTTTAACAGTTTTTCTTTTAGTGCAATTTCTTTTTGTACCACTTCAATTTGGCCAATCTGCATATTTCTAGATTACTTATCTAAACTTTACTTCTCATCAAATTTAACTTTAAATAGAGTTTTCAAATTAAGTTTAATTAATTAAGTTGCTTTCTTATACTTTTTTTTCTTATTTTTTAAGGAGCTTTAGAGACCTAAATCTTAACTTGGATTTTGTATTTAAGTACTAAAAACGGTTCTTAAATGTTTAAAATGTTAATTTATATTGCTCTTACTTTACTCTGTTTTTTTTTTTCCTTTTCTTTTAAGCATTTCCTTTTCACTTTCCATATCTTATCCTTTACAATTTTTGCTTATCCTTCTCGTCTAACTTTAAGAAACTTTAGAGCTCTGACTTTTATAATCGAATTTAGATTTAAATACCATAAACTGTTTTTATTTTATTGAAAATTGCTTTACTCTCTTTTCTTCTCCATTTTTATTATTATTATTTTTTTCATTATTTTCCCACATTCCTTGCACACCCTATCTTATCCTATGCATTTCTTGCTTCTCATGTAATTTAGAAAGAATTTAGAGCTCTGCCCATGCATTCCACTTCAAGTCAATATTGATTACTTCTCTTCTAGTCCCAGCTCAATTCATCCACATGGTCTTTGTAGAGTTTTTTTGATATCAACTTGCTTTGAGTCAATTTAAATTGAAGTTCCACTCTCAATTATTGGCCACAAAATTCGCTCTATGAGCTCGCTGCAAACAGATGTAAAATATTATTTTCGGATATGAAAAATTACTTGAAATAAATATCTTATGTAAATGGAATTTCTCCAGTTTGCACATCGCAAAGTTTTTCGCTTTTGCATTTCGACTTGGCGAGAAGAAGAACGCATCGCTCTAAGCTCGTTTGCCGCTTGATATGCTCATCAGGCCCGGCCAACATTATAGAGTATTAGATTTCACTTTTTTGGCCCGCCGGCTGAAATATATCTGTTCATAAATTTCGCGCCAGCCAAATCTGTAATATAAAAATTGTCTACTGTCTGTTTTTTTTTTTGTTTTTTTTTTATTCTGTAGCTCCACCTCCTGCTCCTGCTGCTGCTGCTGCTGCTGCTTCTTGTTTTATGATAACCATTGTTATTGCTGTTGTTTTTGCTGTTGTTGTTGTTGCTTTTTTGGCTTTGTCGTCGGGTGTCCTTGCGGCGCGAGTGGGGGGCGTGTCGTGCGCTGCGGTGTGGGCAGCTGCCTAATAGAACAAATATTGAAACGACTTGGCACACGGGGGTGTCTCTTCCGCTGCGGCAGGGTGGTTTGGCTGGCCGCCCAACCCCAATGCGACCCACATGCGCCCCTTGCTGATGTGCAGGCGTGTTTGTATAAGTATGTGTGTGCGTGTGCGTGTGCGTGTGTATCTTTGTGCTGTTTAATGGGCATTTCATAGACCATTGACCAGTGGGTGGGTGTTTGGGTTTGGGTTTGGGTTTGGCTGCACAGGAGCAATCCACAGCTGATTAATTGGGCTCCATGATGGCCCCGCTGGCAGCTGGAGCTGCGTAACCAGTGTCCACTGCTCAGTTGCATGCGTTTAATACGTTTATTAATTACATTCCGGCCGACATTGTCGCTGGACGTTGGCCAAGGCACAAAAATGCTGTGCGAAGGGTTCAACAATGCGTTAATAATCGAACAAGAGAAAGAGAGAGAGAGACAAAGAGAGAGAGAGAGAGAGTGAGCAGAGTATGGCATGCCTTGGCGACAGTTTAAGTTAATGTCTCGCCCTACAGGCAGCAGCAGCACCTCTCGCATATTTGCGCCAATTAATTTGTTAAATAAACGCATTTGTTCAGCGACGACGCGTCGACGTCGACGTCGGCGTCAGCGTCGCGTCGGTGCGTGCGTTTGCGTTAATTATGTGTGCACATGTGTGTGTGTGTGTGTGTGTGATGGAATTTCGTGTTAGTTACGGCTGCGTAATTGCATTACGTAACGCGCCTGTTTCCCGTGATCCACCTGACCAAATTGACCAAGAACTCTGAGCAAAACCCACCCAACCAACTCACCTGCTGCCAGGCCAGCTCGAACTCCAACTCGAATTCCGATTCTGATTCCGTTCAGGCCCAATCGCATCTGCTGAACAATTCTTATTAATTGATTGGCCATTGGCCATTGACGCTGCAGCAGCAGCGGCAGCGGCAGCGGCTGCTGCGGTGGCGTCTCCATTTTAATTGAATTCCATGCAACCGATATAAGTTGTCGTTGTTGTTGTTGTAGTTGTAGTTGTTGCTGTGTAGTGATTTTTTTTTTGTTTGCTCGCGTTGGCTTTGCTCCCCGCCCCCGCGCAGCGTTGCGCACATTTTCATAAATCAATTTTAATTGTAGGTAATTATTGGTAAAGTTTTTTTTTCCCCCATTTGATTTTGCTGCGGGTAAAACCAGACGCTGAGCGCCAATTTGTGTGCCATCGTTAATTGTGCAGGAATTAATATCATAATAGCTCCATTCAATCATATAGCTTTTGTCGAACTCCCCCGGTCGCAGAGCTACTTTAAAGGCACTTTAATGCGTGCGAATCGCCCGAACTGAAATTGAATTGAATTGCATATGCATGCGCGTTAAAGCTCTGCTGAGTTGAAAAAGAGCTGGCAAAATGGCGTTCATCAGGCTGTACATATATGTATATATGAATGTGGCTAATGGCTGCATGTATGTATGGTGTTGGGGGCGGGTAGAGATCTCTATAGGTGCCTTTGGGGAGGGATTCGGAATTGTGATTAAATTCCACGATTGATGTCGGCCTTCAAATATTTTTCCTTTTCTTTCTCTGCCTTTGTATATTATCTCTATAATTCTCTTTCTATCTCATTGGGACTCAGTCTGTTTCCTTTTTTCTTATCACGCTCACACCTATCGCCCACCTCATTATTTTTCTCTGTGCATGCCGCTTTCTCTGTCTCTCATTTTCCGTATCTATCTCTCTCGTTCTCCTTTTCTCTAGCTTTCCTCACACTGTCTTTTTGCTTTATCTCTCTATCTCCCTCACCTCTGTTGATCTGAAACTCCTTCACGTGTCTCTTAATCTCTCTTAGACTCTCTCTCTATCTCTCATTTAATCATCCTCAAAACGTCATCTCTTCTCCTCCTCTCCGTCTGTCTCTCTCTCTCTCTCTATCTCTGCTCTCCTTCATTCACTCACATCAGCAAAGACTTTGTCAGTGGCGCCATTTAATCAGACAACCAGCAACAAGGCAGCGTGACTACAGTGAGCACTGGCAATGAGTGCTCTGCACCAGTCAGCAGCTCATTGCACGGTATAGAGTATCTGCAAGTCGAGAGCAGTCTCGACTAGAGCACTCTTACGTGCATACAGCATACACACATGCGTATACATGCACACGCATGCACCCATGTGTATACAAGTTAACAACAAAAATATTAAAACAAAAATATTCTACATTGCAACAAAACCCAATGGGAATTGTTGCATGATCAGTCCAATAAGCCAAAACCGCTGACACAATGTCTAGCAGATTTCCGGAACACGCCGACCAGAGCTCCAGCAATTCCAAGAAGAATTGCACAACGGGTCAATAACACCACGAGCGACGCCGCTGCCAACGTCGTCGACTGAACCACAGCTTAGGTAGGGATAGATTTGATATAAGTTTTTCAGTTGCAAATTTCTTCTTCAATAAAGCGGACTGCATTTAAACAGTAAAATATCAAAACATCTTATTTTTTTGCCGTTTTAATAAAGAAAGAAATTAACTGGCGCCCGAGCAGGGACCGGCTTCGCGCGCAATACAGCAAAACGTTTAGTACGTGCGTGATACTGCAAGTCAAAAGCAGAGTCGGTTTAAAAACAACGAAAATTCGATCGCGTTACAACACAGCAAAACGCCTGTACGAGCGCGACCGAAAATCACTAAAGCAACTCACGTCGCGTAACTTCGACGTTCAGTGAAATTCGTCAAAGGTAGTCTAGAACGTGATCGTTCGATTGCCCATCGGTGGACGGTAATCCTGTACGGCCCGCCCACAGGATACTTCAACGGAGTCTGGTCGCAGGATCCCCAGTAGGAACAACCAAAAAGGATGAAATCCGGATCAGCAGTGAAGACCGCCACATCATCATTATTGTAAGTTAGAAATATAAGAACACGAAACAAAAAAACTAACAAAACTAAAACAAATAAGTGTAAGAAAATATAAAAAAAAGTTTTGAGAAAAATAAAAATTAAATAAGTGTAAAAATTTTTAAGAGAAATAAAAGTTAAACAAATTTAAGAAAAATTTTGAGAAAAATAAAGAGAAAAAATAAAATATTAAGAAAACACAAGAAATAAAAAAACGTAAAGCGATCAAATTCAAAGTGACTACAATAGTAGTATAAAATAACCCAACTTTGCGATTCCCAAGGGACCCTCCAAAGTAGAAGGGAAAAACCAGCCACTGGTCTTAATATAAAATAAAAATAAAATTTAAATTTAAACTTAAATTTAAAAAAAAAAAAAAAAAAAAAAAAAAAAAAATTTTATATCAAAAATTTCTTTATATTAAATTAAGTTGTACTAATGATAAGCACTAACACTAACTAACCAAATAAATTCAATCGGAAATCCACCTGTAAACATAAAACAATAGATCAAAGTTACAATAAAAGGCAGTTAATAACGTATGGCTAACGAGAATAATTTGATTAGGCCCCCAGTGTTAGTCGAACAACCCCAAGTAGGTGCACATATTATAAATAGACAGCAACAACGACATATAGACCGTCAGAACGAACACTTACAGAACAGAGGCATGGCGAATAACGCAGAACAGTTGATTGCAGCCACTGTTGCTCAAATTTTGACAGAACAACTTCCGACGCTAGTGAGACAAATAGTTAACCCTTCCAGAGAATTCAATGACGTGGACGATCAGACCATAAATGACAATCAAAATTTGAACGACCTTAACAGAGTACCAGACATTGTCAAAAGTCTTAGGGAATTTTCCGGCAATAAAATCGAATTTAGCTCATGGAAAAAGAGTGTGGATCGCATACTCTCCATATATGCAAGCCAAGTTGGATCACCAATGTACTATGGTATTTTGCATACCGTGAGAAATAAGATCATCGGCCAAGCCGACGCGGCCCTCGAATCGTACAATGTACCCCTTAATTGGAATGCCATCTCCAAGTGTCTCACACTGCACTACGCAGATAAAAGAGATATAAATACATTAGAATACGAGATGACTATGTTAATACAGGGCAACAACCAGACAGTAGAACAGTTTTATCAGGTTGTCTACAACCAGCTGACTCTAATACTGAACAAGGTAGGATGTATGGAACTCAATAGAGAGTCGGAACTACTCATGACGAAAATGTACAGGGAAAAAGCATTAGACACTTTCATCAGAGGTTTGAGAGGAGACTTGCCACGTATTCTTAGCATAAAGGAACCAACAGACCTTCCCTCAGCTCTCCATTTATGTTTGAAATTAGAAAATCAGAACTATAGAACAAACATAGCATTCAATAAAAGCCATCAAACAGGTCACAAAAGCGTAGCCCGAAACGCAACACCACCCATGGTACCACCGCGTATGGTTCAATACGCACAAAATTCCCCTCAGATGATGAGATCTGTACCAATTGGTTTCAGAGCTCAAGTGCCAATGCAACATGCATGGCCAAATACCATTAATCAGGGACACCAATACCATAGACAACAATATCACCAAACGCAACCTCATCAGACAAACGCACCGCCCCGACCATTAGCACCCAAACCACAGCCACGCCCCGAACCAATGGACGTTGACAAAAGCATCCAAACACGGATGGTAAATTACATGAACAGGCCAAATTTTGAACTAGGGAAAAGACCCCCACCAATAACAAATACAACAGATAAAAGACAACGAAATTTTAATATTCAAATGGGAGAGGAATATCCTGACAATGACTACCACAACGCTTCCATAAGTATGGAAGAATACGGACAGACCATCGAAAACTACGAACAACAGACCGAACATGAACAATCACTACAAGAGTACGCACAACAAATTGAACAAAATGACGACGAACAAGAGAGCCCCATTGAACATGATAACATCAATTTTTTAGAATAACTAGCTCTTCGCTTCCTTACATAGAATGTAAGACAAAAAGCGGAGAGATACTTAAAATACTAATAGACACAGGTTCAAACAGAAACTACATACAGCCCAAACTAGTTTCTAACCCGATTCCCAATCCAAAGCCTTTCGAAGCCGTAACAGTCGGCGGAAATATAAAAATAACTCACCATAAAATCGCTAATCTCTTTGACAGACAAGATATCCAAGTAAAATTTTTCCTATTACCTACGTTAAAAGCATTTGACGCAATCCTGGGCAACGACAGCCTTAAAGAACTAGACGCTGTAATCCATAGCAGCAAGAACCAATTAATAATTAAAGATACCATATTTATACCCCTTAAACAGAAAAAAATCGAGGCAGTTAACACTGTCATACCACGGACAGATCACATGACTATCGAACAGAAACAAAGATTAAAACAGTTAGTTACGAAATACCCCAATTTATTTGCCACCCCAAACGAAAAATTAACCTACACAACCAATGTAAAAGCAGAAATTCGAACCAAGACAGATTCACCCATATATTCTAAATTTTACCAATTCCCAATGTCTTTAAAAGACGAAGTCCATAAACAAATACGAGAACTTTTAGAGGACGGAATTATTCGCCCATCCCGATCACCCTACAATTCACCTGTGTGGATTGTTCCCAAGAAAATGGATGCTTCCCAAGAAAAAAAGTATAGAATGGTTATTGATTACAGAAAGCTTAATAAAGAAACAATAGCAGACAAGTACCCTATTCCAGAAATAAACGAAGTTCTAGCACAACTTGGGAATAACAAAATTTTTTCAGTGCTTGACTTAAAAAGTGGCTTCCATCAAATTCCATTAAAAGAAGCAGATATTGAAAAGACCGCCTTCTCCGTAAACAACGGAAAATACGAGTTTACACGACTCCCTTTCGGTCTGAAAAACGCACCTTCTATTTTTCAAAGGGCGTTAGATGACATTCTTCGTGATCATATCGGCAAGATATGCTTCATATACATAGACGACATCATCATATTTAGCAAAGATAATGAAACACATGCAGAAAATCTTGACACAATTTTTCGAACTCTTCAAGAAGCTAACATGAAATGTCAGTTAGACAAATGCGAGTTCTTTAAAGACAAAGTAGAATTTCTCGGCTTTGTCATCTCAGATAAAGGCGTCGAGACTAACCCAGACAAAATAGCAACCATAGCCAAGTATCCCTATCCAAAAACACTCAAAGACTTGAGATCTTTCCTCGGACTCTCTAGCTACTATAGAAGGTTCATAAGAGATTTCGCTAAGTTGGCAAAACCACTTAGCTCTCTTTTAAGAGGGGAGGATGGACGAGTGTCCAAAAGCCAGTCTTCAAAAAAACTAATTAATCTCAATCAAGAAGCCATCGATTCCTTTGATAAAATAAAAAACGCTCTAATATCCAATGAAGTCATTTTACAATACCCAGACTTTAATAAGGAATTTCAATTAACAACAGACGCATCCAATTATGCAATTGGAGCAGTCTTATCTCAGAATAAACGACCCATATGTTTCCTTTCAAGAACATTGTCAAAATCCGAAGAAAATTATGCCACTAATGAAAAAGAAATGTTGGCGATTATTTGGGCACTAAAAGCCCTCAAAAATTACCTTTACGGTAAGGCAAAAGTAAAAATATACACAGACCATCAACCACTTACACATTCGCTTAGCAGTTGGAATGGCAACGCTCGAATCAAAAGATGGAAAACGTACCTAGAAGAGTTTGATTATGAACTCCTTTATAAACCAGGCAGGGATAACACAGTAGCAGACGCATTGTCAAGAATTCCCATAGTAAACCAAATCAATTCAGTAACATCCACTCAGCATAGCGCAGAAAGTTCAAGTCATAACCTAATACCTAGTATGGAGGTCCCGATAAACGTATTCAAGAACCAAATATTCTTAAACAAAGCAAACACAGACGACTATAAATTCCAAATCCCTTTCCCAACTTTCCATAGACATCTAATAACTAGACAAGAGCACACAGAAAATAGCTTAGTTCAGATATTAAAAAAGTATTTAAACCCTTCTGTAATTAACGGAATAATAACTTCAGAAGAAATCATGAACCAAATTCAACAAATATACCCCAAACACTTTAGGAATTATAAAATCAGATTCACCCAGACACAAGTGAAGGACTTGACTAATGAAACAGAGCAGGACGAACATATACTAAAAATACACAATAGAGCTCACCGCAACGCAATAGAAAATAAAAAACAATTATCAGAAACCCATTACTTCCCTAAAATGAAACAGAAAATAGCGGCATTAGTCAAACAATGTCAAGTCTGTAAAGAAGAAAAATACGACAGACAACCAAACAACCCTAAACTAAATGAAACACCCATACCTCAATATCCTGGACATATAATTCATGTAGACATATACACGACAGGCAAAAACCTAGTCCTGACAGCAATAGATAAATTTTCGAAACTAGCCCAAGGACGCATCATCAAATCTAGAGCAATAGAGGACATAAAAAAACCACTTCACGACATTTTATTTTATTATGGAGTTCCGAAATTCGTGGTCATAGATAACGAAAAATCTCTGAATTCAGCATCCATAACATTCATGATGCGAGATCAATTAGGGATTGAAATTTATAACACTCCACCTTATAAAAGCACAGTCAACGGCCAAGTCGAACGATTTCACTCTACGCTTTCAGACATTATGAGATGTAATAAGAGAAAACAAGAATATAAAACCTTTCAAGAATTAATTGACAAATCAATATACGACTATAACTACACTATTCATTCAACGACTAACAGACGACCACTAGATTTGTTTTTTGGCAGAAACCTAACGACGAACCCAGAACAATATGAAAAATCTAGACAAGACAACATTGACAGACTTAGACAGAAACAAACGATGGACTTACAGAACCACAATAAAAGACGCAACGAAATACGTACCTACACACCAGGACAAGAAATATACGTCAAGATCAACAACAGACTAGGAACTAAATTGTCTCCCAGATACAAAAAAGAAACAGTAAAAGAGGACAGAAACACAACAGTACTAACCTCAACAAATAGAGTCATACATAAAAGTAATATAAAAAACGTTTGACATTTATAGACTACTCGTAATAATGGCGATGATGGTACAACCTATCGAACCGAATATGGACATAACGAATCATACGGCAGCACAAACCATAACGATCTACGACGGATTAGGCAAAATACAAACAACGACAACAAGAATTATTCACATTATTAACTTAGGCAAAATTAAAGAAGCTTTAGAGCAGATAGAATTTCATACAGAAAAAAGTTTAAAACTTAGCAGTTTATACCATACCTTGCACCACGAAATTAACCAAACTCACTTGACTTTACGCACTATAGATTATGACATTAACAAGAGGACCACAAGGGCCATTAATATTCTAGGCACAGCTTGGAAATACATAGCAGGCAACCCAGATCATGATGACTTCGTGCAGATAGAAGAACATATTAATAAAGTCATAGATAACAATAACAAACAAGTAATAATAAACTCACAGTTGGAACAAAGATTAAATAAGTTGACCACGGTTACCAATACCCTTACAAACAATATACGGAAAGACGATAGATTCACACATGATATAGCTGAAAGTTTACAGAACCAAGTTAGATTAATCAAAGAGGAGGTTATTAATATAAAATATGCCATACAATGGGCAAAAGTTAACGTAATAAACTCATTTTTACTAAAAAAGGCAGAAATAGATGAAATAGAGAGAATCTTCAAAGCTGGTAGAATGCCTTCATTATCTGTAGAAGAAATGCTAGAATATTCAGACGTGGCCATATTTCACAATACTACTACTTTGTTTTATGTAATAAAAATACCTAACGTAGAAGAAACCGATTATGAAAATCTAATTGTGAAACCAGTCGTAAGAAATAACGTTATCATAAATATAGAGTATAAAGAAATATTGTCTCGAAAAAATGTAATGTTTGGAATTATAAAAAATTGTAAAAAATATAATAACATTAAGATTTGTTCAAAAAATAACATTGTCAACATTAGCAATAGTACATGTTTGCCTAGGCTCCTCAATGGAGAAAAGTCGCTGTGTGAGTTCAGTAACGCCGAGCATGTGGAACCCATCGAAGAAGTGGCCAACGGTCTTCTGATCCTCAACAACTTTGATGGAATGGTGACATCGACGACAACAAGTACATGGTTAAATGGCACCTATGTCATTCGCTTTACCAACGAGTCCATTTCAATTGGCAACCGGACTTTCAACAACCTAGAGAGCAGCACACTGAGAGTCGGCTCCTCGATAATACAGATGACACCAGAAGAATCGAGACGACTCCAAATTCTATCACTAAAGGCTTTGCAGGCATTACACATTAACAATACCCAAAGACTAGAACACCTAAAACTTACGACACATGCAATATCATCCATAATATTGGTCTGCATAGTCGTGATAATCATTGTCATTGCCTTCCTCTACACAAAGAGGGCGAAAAAAATTACGTTACTATTGGACAATAGCCAAGTAAAAAAAGTAACAGAGGCACCAAGACGAACCATAGAAAACATACAGTTCAACGACATTCCCTTTTTTTAATGATCGCTTGAGGACAAGCTCAAATCAAAGGGGGAAGAGTTAACAACAAAAATATTAAAACAAAAATATTCTACATTGCAACAAAACCCAATGGGAATTGTTGCATGATCAGACCAATAAGCCAAAACTGCTGACACAATGTCTAGCAGATTTCCGGAACACGCCGACCAGAGCTCCAGCAATTCCAAGAAGAATTGCACAACGGGTCAATAACACCACGAGCGACGCCGCTGCCAACGTCGTCGACTGAACCACAGCTTAGGTAGGGATAGATTTGATATAAGTTTTTCAGTTGCAAATTTCTTCTTCAATAAAGCGGACTGCATTTAAACAGTAAAATATCAAAACATCTTATTTTTTTACCGTTTTAATAAAGAAAGAAATTAACTTACATGCACACGCATACACACATGCGTATACATGCACACGCATGCACACACATGCGTATACATGCACACGCATGTGTGCATCGAGCAGCCCGTAGGAGTAACTGCTAGTCGAGAGCAGTCTCGACTAGAGCACTCCCACGTGCATACTATGTATCTTGGTTAATGGTTATCTCACCTTTGTTATGCCAATTTTGGCAATAGAGCTATAGAACCACCGATGGGACCATCGACCATATTGATGGAGTCAACCATCTTTGGGAAAGCCGCCGAGTACCGTCTTTGTCGACGGTTCTCCAGCTCTACACCAAATGGCTCTAAACTATAACAAAGATGAAATAACCAACCAATCTACACCTTAGTGGAATATATTGATGTATTATTTCATATTTTATGTATTATTTTATTATTTCGTTCTCGTTGCCGTCTTGCTCTGTGAAAGTTATAACCATTTGGGAATTCTAAGTCTGTTTTATGTAATAAGTATTTCAAATTTGTGTAGCCTACTTTGATGAACTTATGATAGTGAAGGGCTTCCGTGAGTAAAGCTTGCCTTGAAGCTGAAATGCATTAATCAAAGTTTTATCTGAAGGCTAAGAGATTTGGACTTGAATTCAGTTTGTGTGAAAGACTATTTACTTTCCTCTCCATTATGTTTGCCACTTTCGCGGCAGACATCGGCGATGTGGGCAGCTTAATGCAGTTGCCGCTGGCAGACAAGTGGCAGGAATACAAATCAAATTAACTTCTTTGTTGCAAGCAGCAGGCTGCTGCGGCACGTAATTAGTGGGCGTGGCAATCGCAGAAACTGACCAGCGTGCACAATACCTGAGCGCAGCACGTCTGGCATGGCATGACATAGGGGGGATGGAATGAAACGGATTGGTATGGCGTTCTATTGCCATTGTTTGCTGTCTTGAGTGCGTGGCAAGTTGAGTTCTGCTTCTTGTTCAGCGGAAACTATTTTCAACTGAAGCGTAACTCTAGCCCGCTTAAAATCAACAAACACTCAACGCTGCTCGCTCTCTCTCCCTCTCTCTCTCTCTCGCTCGTTTGTTGAAACGTGCTGCGGCATATATTAATTTTTATTCTCAACGCAGAGGCAGCAAATTAACGGCGATGCTGCTGCTGCCGCTCATGTTGCTGCTGTTGTTTGTTTAGCAACTGAATGATGGATCACACACACACGCACACAGCAGCGTGTTTTTTGAGTTTTGAAAATTACTTTCCTGGGATTTCGATTGCGTTTTCACACACACACACACACATACACATTCAAATTTGATTGTTTGTTCCGCCTCCTCCCCGAGTGAACCCCTTTCTTTGTTTTTTTTGGAGCACTGGCATTGTGCTAAGCATGCCTGCTCATTATTTTCACACGTTGCTTGGCACGCTCTGGCCATGCAGCCTCACCCCTCAGCCCTTAGCCCTCAGCCCATTCCACCTGGCCAGCGCATGTTTATGTTTGAAGGTAATTTTCTGGGCCGCCGACGCTTAACTCAATGTGGCAACTGTTGCGCCTATATGGCTGCATGACCCCCACGCCGCCACACCCTCCCGGCAAAAGGTCAATGATACTTCAAGTTTGAACAACTACAGCATGGCCCGGCCATCGTCGTCGTCGTCGTGGAAGTAGTCGAAAGAGCGCCCGAAGTGTTCGAGTGGCTTGTGGAAATTGAGAAAGCGAGGAGCAAAAAGTTGCAGCTCAAGTGGCTGGCGGGCGAGTGGGTGGAGCGGGGCGATGGGGCGATGGGGGTCAGTTTGTAAATGCGCTGGTCAAGCTGCATGAAATTGAAATGGTCAAGCCATAAACTTGGCCATTTGTATTTGGCCGACTGTGAGCGGAAACAAAAAACCCAGCGCCAACGACAATTGCCACAAAAATATGAAATATAAAATATATGTATGCGGATTGTGGCACGTGGAGCTGGATGCTGTGGGGCTACAGCTGCTGCTGCTGACCTCCATCTGGACTGAAAAGGACTCGCAAGGGTTTTGGGTTACCCTCGCAGGCCACCCAAGTGGTCATTTCGATAAGTGCCACTCGAGCCGGGCCAAGTTGAAGGCTAAGACAAACAGCAACTAGTTAGCCGGCCGGGCGTATGGGAGAGCCAAAGAGCGAGAGAGACGGAGCGATAGAGCGACAGAGTGGGAGAGCTGTGAAATTTCAATATCAACTTCAACTCGAACTGCCGCCCGTTGGTAAGTGGCAATGAAACAGCCAACATGAATTTCAATTGGCCTCCGCTTTAGTTTTTTTTTTTTTTTTTTTGCCTTCTGTTTTAGGGCCAGTTAGAGTATTAGCCAAATGCCGCTTATGTGGCCAATTGACTGCGGTCTGAATAATATATTAAACAAATGACAGGCTGAAGAAGCAGGACAGTAAAATTTTCACTTTACGGAATTTCTTATGGCCAGCAGGAAACTTATTACCTTTACTACAGCTGCGGCGGCTAACAAACATTTTTTATTGTCAACAATTTCCGTTTATTTTATTGGCAAATAAGTTTATCATCGTTCCTGTAATTTGCTCAATAAGTTGAAAGTGTTTGCAGCTAAAGCTATTCGGTTGCAGATGATTTGCGCTGGGCAAATTTGCATGTGAATTGAGAGTAGAAAAATCAACTAAATATATATTTATATATACAATATATAGGGAAGCGGATCGCCCATTCAAGTTTTTAAAGTTTAAATCCTCTTCTCATTCGAATTGCACTGTTTCAAAATTCGGTGGAAAAAAGCTATCCAAAGTGCGACTTGTTGTGTGTATGTCCCTGCACTATCATAAATTCCAATCGCATCAAAGTAGGCTACACAAATTTTAAACACTATTTCCTTATTAGTAGACTTAGAATTCCCAAATGGTTATAGCTTTCACAGAGCAAGGAGGCGACCAGAACGAAATATGAAATAATACATAAAATATGAAATAATACATCAATATATTCCACTAAGGTGTAGATTGGTTGGTTATTTCATCTTTGTTATAGTTTAGAGCCATTTGGTGTAGAGCTGGAGAACCATCGACAAAGACGGTACTCGACGGCTTTCCCAAAGATGGTTGACACCATCAATATGGTCGATGGTCCCATCGGTGGTTCTATAGCTCTATTGCCAAAATTGGCATAACAAAGGTGAGATAACCATTAACCAAGATACATAGTATGCACGTGGGAGTGCTCTAGTCGAGACTGCTCTCGACTAGCAGTTACTCCTACGGGCTGCTCGATGCACACATGCGTGTGCATGTATATGCGCATGTGTGTATGTGTGTGCATGTATACACATGTGTGTATGCGTGTGCATGTATACGCATGTGTGCATGCGTGTGCATGTGTGCATGCGTGTGCATGTATACGCATGTGTATATGTGTGTGCATGTATACGCATGTGTGCATGCGTGTGCATGTATACGCATACACACATGTGCTGTTTGCATGTGTGCATTAATCTGTGCACGCATGAGCTCGCGCTCTGCTAACTGCGCAGTTGACGTAGCAGCGACTGCGCTTGGACTGCATTATGGTTATATACGTATGTATGTACATACATATGTGAGAGCTTAAAGATTTATTACCTTTTCTTACTACATCAACCCCTGTGTGTATTTGTTAAGGCACAATTAGGCATTCATACACATACATAATGACGTTTGATCGTTACCTGTATCAACCTGTATCAGCTGAAGTAAGCTTAAATTGGTACGAGCTCTGACACAATAGAAAGGTTTTATTTTTATGGCTCGAAAAAAGGTCTGCTCTGCTTTTTCGCATGCAAAATGGAAGTCAAGTCACATTGATTGGATCTTAGCTGCTTTAGATTTAAGTTGGCTCTGCAAACATAAACCAGGTAACAAGATGGCTTAGTTGTAGCTGCTGCGTAGCTGGCATACCCGAACCGTACTGTAAACAAAGCGCAAAGCAACTCGAGAAGTGTCAACCGAAATGAGCTGTCAGAGCAGCAGCAGCAGCTGCTGCTGCCACTCCTCCTGCTGTTGCTGCTACTGCTACTGCTGCAGCTGTGAGAGTAAGGAATACTTAGACTTGGCTTAGTGAGAGCTTAGTAGCCGAAATAAGACGACACACAGGATGCGAGACAATGTAACTACAAACTATGCAAATGCACAGCGCACAGTGGGGCAAAACGTATGGAGAATAGCCATAAAGTGAATGGAGAGCATCTTCAATATAAATGTTAATAGTTATTTAAATATTAATGTTTATAATTTTTTTTTTTAATTATGTTACATATCTATCTATTCTATTCCATCTATATCTATCTAATCCAATAAAATAAGAATAAAGTAAATGAAATTAAAACACAATTTTGTGGACTTCATACTTAAAGAAAATTTACAGATCTATTTGAAACTTTGAAACTATTTATCATCATAAAAAAAAACTAATCTTTGTATATAAGAAAGTGTAGAAAACAATGAATTCCAATCACTGAAAATTTCGAATAACCTAGTATTATATACATGGTGTAAAAATGGCAAATATTTAAAACTTTCCAATCGTTGACCTCACTTCTTTTTCAACTCCAGCGAACTGGCGAGTTCCTTTCAGAATTCCCAACAAATTTCATGGCCAGTAAAACGTGAGAAGAAACTGTCCGAATAATACAAATATTTTGGCAATTTTATATTCGTGGGTGTTCGGCATGTGGCAGCTAGTTTCAGCTAGTCTGGGGATTTCTGGCGAGTTGTGTGCAATGAATTGCATTTCCTTTTGTTGCCAGTTCCATAATGAAGACAACTACCAAAAAGAAGAAGAAGAAGAGGAGGAGAGAAAACCGAAAGGAAAACCCTAGTAGCTGCGACAAGGACACGGCCTAGACAGTGTCAGAGCGCGTCTGCAGATGTTTACGAGGAGTGGGTGGTTGGCAGGAGGGGGAGCGAGTGTAACTGGGATCTGGAATCCGGGAGCCGCGCGTCCATATTTGTTTGTTTGTCTGTTTGCCAACTGTCTGGGCCAGCAAACAGGCCAGGCAATAAAATAAGCAACAAAATGAAATGGCTGCAGACATTGGCAGCCGTTGGCGACGTCATCTTGGAGTCGCTGCTTCTGCCCGCAGACGCGCTGCACCTGCGAGCGAAGATATATGGAGCTAGTTGTTCATGCCAGGGAGCCGCTGGTGCTGGCGGTTGGATGCTTTTAAGCGTGGGCGCATTCAGCATCGTTTTTCGTTTTCCTTTCACTCTCTCATCCTTTTGGCCTGTCGCAAATGGTAAAAATATTTACCAATAGACGAAGGCGTTACTCGAGATGCTGCTGACTCAACTATCCCACTCAATCTATATCTATTTTGCTATCTCAGTTACTTGCGCGCTCTCTCTCTCTCTCTCTCTCACTCTCGCATTGGTAGACTGGGCAGCAGCAGCAGCTAACGAGTGGCCTTTGAGCAGCACGTTCGTGTTTAGACTCTTAACACATTTTTATACCCTGAACCCATTGAAAATGGGAAATCAGGGTATAATGGTTTTGTTAAAAGTATGTAACAGGGAGAAGGAGGCGTGGCAGACCCCATAAAGTATATATATTCTTGATCAGGGCGACGAACTGAGTCGATTTAGCCCTGTCCGTCTGTCTGTCAGTCCGTCCGTCCGTCCGTCCGTCCGTCCGTCCGTCCGTCCGTCCGTATGTATGAACGCGTCGATTTCAGAAGATATAAGAGCTAGAGACTTGAACTTTTTTTTTTAAATGACCGTATATACGGCGCGGATATCGAGTTTATCACCAAAAATCGATAACTCGTCCCGTTGTTTTTTTATCGATAAAAAACCTTATCGAAAGACAGTTATAAAATTATATCTCCTACATCTTTTGAGCTAGAGTCTTCAAATTTAAAATGTAGATTGATATGTACGTTATAGAATTTCGATTTTTGTTATAATTCACCCCCCACCCCTATATCCACCCCCTTACCCTCATCTTTGTAAAAGGCGTATTTCAAATACTAGAGACTTGAGCTTTGGCAAATATACGCATAGTAATGATAAAACCACATTCTGAAAGTTTCATGAAGAACGTACGTCCACAAAAAAAGTTATTGAACAATTAAGTTCCCATAGTAAGCCCACACTGCAGCCCATGGCTGTTAATGCGTGCGTGCCTATGGGTGTCTATGTATGTGTTTGCGTGTGTGTGTGTGTTGGTTTAACCTGAATGACACTAAAAATTATTGAAATGGCTGTTGCTCGGAGGGTTCAGGGTATCTCGTAGTCGAGCAGTCTCGACTAGAGCTTTCTTACTTGTTCGATTCGCTTTCGTTTCGACTCAAGTGCAATCAGCAGAAGGAGACGGTCTAAGGACAAAGGACGCTTTGGCCCACCGACGCTGCTTGGCCAAGACAGCGGCACGTACCACGTTGTCTCGCCCAGACAGTTTGCAAACAGAAGCCCAGAACTACCGGCCCCGTCCAGCAACCATGTTGCCCAAAAAGCTATCACTGCCCGTTCCGCCTGCCTGCTTGTCCGTCCGTCCGCCCATCCGTCCGTCCTTCCGTTGGGTCTTCAAGATAAAAACTAGTGGATCAGCAGCACTTAATTACATGAAACGAAAACTGTTAACATTTCGCTTCGGTTAGGTTAGCTGTGGGGGAGGGGGAGGTTGAGGATGGATGTGCCAGTGGGGTCAGTGGGGGGCTAGTGTGTATGGCTCTAAGTGGCCGGGCCATTGTTATGGCCTAGGCTCATAAAAGCATTGAGTGATGGCATGTGACATGATAATCATCGTCAACGCCAGCAAAACTTTGCCACGTTGCTGGGCGTATTCAAGGCGCTGCACTTCAACGGAACTCGAGAGTTAAACGTTGGCGCGTGCAGCTATAAAACGTGAACGCTTCCGGCCGGAGCTCCCCAATTCCGCCCCAGTCTCAGTCTCTGCTGTGCTGTGTTGAGTGTTAATTGACCTAATTGCTGCCAGCCTGCCTGGGCAATTGAAAAGCGAGGCTAAAACCAAAGCTGGCCTAAATATTGTCAATATTTTATGCGCTGGCCGGGCCCAAAGCAGATGGGCAGCACCCAGCTCCCTCTGGCCAGCAGCCCAAAGTCCAAAAATGGGTGGTCGCTGCGCTAGCTGTATAATCTGATGCGATTTTGCGATTTGTAGTCGAGCGAAGCTGCTTTTTAAAACGCAACAACAACAACAACAACAACAACAACATCGACGACGACGACAGCAAACAGGATGGGTCGAGAGCTGCCATAAAAGGAGCTAAAGTACAAATCGTTGTCACATGTGAGCCGCATTTTTATGGCCAACGGCTTGGGAATTTCTGCTGCTGCTGCCGCATTGACCAAAAGCCTGCGGCATAAGGAATTTATTGTGCGCGCTGTAAATGGACTGGAGCAAGGCAACGTTTGGGCATTCAGCCGATGGCGACTTTAGCAACACCAGCAGCAGCAGCAGCAGCCGCAGTTGCATCTCCTCCGACTCCTGCTGCTCCCATTCAAATGTGCAACAGGTCAACCGGCAGCAGCTCTCAAACGTACAGCAGGCGCTGCAATTTTTATTGCTTTCACGAGAATTGAGCCTGAGCCCGAAGCCCTTAAAAGGCCTGCACTGGCTCCTGCCCGCCTCCTGCCGCTGCCTCAGTGGAATGCAATTGGGAATCCGGCAACAAGCAGCAGCAGGCAGCAGCGACAAAGATGATTCAATTGATTGATTGATTGATTGATCGCTGCCCGTTGCTTACTTACGTTGCTTGCCCAAATCCCGAACAACGACAACAACTGAGATCAGCAGCGACAACAGCAACAACTTACACAGCTCAGATAAGCCAAGCGCCTTATCACTCGCTCGCTGCGCCGCAACTCGCTGCGGCCCACAAGCTGCGCCTTATCAGCCCCGCGACTCGTAAATCAACAGACTGTGATCTGTGTACGCTGAGCTGATGACGTGTTACATTCAAATTTCATATAAATACATTCAACTGACTCACATGAACAAGTTCTGAGTAAAGAGTTGCAAAATTATTTTAAATAGCAAATCGAGTCGAATCATTTCTGTAAAATTAAAAAATTCATGAAACTAATTTCAATAATTTAAGTGTAATGGACTGGTTCGCATAAGCAATATTTTGACGATTAAACTAGTTCATTTGTTATACATATAATTTTTATTAACAATCAAATAGGAATACAAAATTATGAGCCTACTAAATGGTATGAAAAATGTTATAAATTGGATACCAACAACAAGAAACTAGTTACTGTTGATGGGGATTTGATTTTCAGCTCCAGCTACAAAAATAATAATGAACTAGTTCTTTAAGCACAAGAGTGAATATATATAAAAATACGTCAAAACAATTAACAGGAAATTTGACAAATATAATAGCGAAAATAATGAACTAGTTTAAATTGAGTAGTTATATGTATATTCATTTATTACTAGTTCATAGAACAATATAAAAAACTATACAAATTTCGATAGGAAAATATTGAAAAAAAAAATATAGTAAAATAAAATAATAATAATAATAAGAATGAGAAATAATTGATTTATTCAAAGGAACTAGCTCACATTTGTAAGGCACATCCCAGTGTAGCACTCCAATTGGTTCAAATGAACCACTTCAATTCTACTGCACCGTAAATGCAGCGCACACATGAACTAGTTCGCATTTGCATAACTAATTTCAGCCCTAATTCAAACTGAATCAAATGAACCGTTTCATAGCAAAGCACTCCAAGTTGGAACTAATTCCAATATAGAGGGCGCACGTTCTATCCGCTCTCAGCCGATGTCGTCAATTCAGAATCATCTGTTCGCTGCTTGCGATGAGCTGGCAGGCAAAGTCCACGGCTCAGCGCATAGATAAGGCGAATAGGCCGTATTTTTGAATTTCACTTTCGAGTCGTAGTCGCATCGCTCGCCAGATACGATTGGGCGCTCGATCGCTTCGCATCGTGTGTTCCCTTTGAGCTGCGAGTTTGTTGAGCCTCAGGTGGAATATGTTGGCGCAGGGACTGAGACGCACTGCAGCGCTGCTGACGTCACGGGCGCTCGCCCGCCGCCAGCTGAGCGCACGCATCGTGGACGATAGCTACGTGGAGGTGCAGCCGGCCAGGGGTGGCGGCGGCGGCGGCGGCGCCGCACTGACCTTTCCGGCCGTTTGGCTGCGCGACAATTGCCGCTGCCCGAGCTGCTTCCACAGCAGCTCGCAGTCGCGCCAGCTGGACTGGAATCAGTTCGATCCGAGCGTGCGTCCGCTGGCCCTGCACATGGACGCCGACAAGCAGCAGCTGCACGTGCGCTGGAGCGACGAGCACGAGAGCAGCTACGCGCTGGACTGGCTGCAGGACCGCAGCTTCGATGGGAGCAGCCAGAGCAAGTACCTGAACGAGTTCTACAGGCCGCGCACCAAGCACTGGGCGGGCGCTGAGTTTGAGCAGATCGCGCAGCGCTTCAACTACGACCAGGTGATGTCCGAGGATGAGCCGCTGCAGCGGTGGCTGCAGGCGCTCGCCGTCTACGGCGTCGCTCTGCTCAACGGCGCGCCACCGGACAAGGCGGTGGTGCGTCGGCTGGCGGAACGCGTCGGCTTCATACGCCGCACCACCTACGGCGAGGAGTTCATTGTGCAGGCCAAGCCGGGCGCCAAGAACTATGCGTATCTGTCGCTGCCGCTGCCCCTGCACACGGATCTGCCCTACTACGAGTACAAGCCCAGCGTGAACATACTCCACTGCCTGGTGCAGACGCAGTCGCCTGGCGGCAGCAATCTGCTCGTCGATGCCTTTCACATAGCCGATCGCCTGCGCCACGAGCACCCGGAGGACTTTGAGCGACTCACCCACACGCTCGTCGACTGGAATGATATTGGCAGCGAGGATGGACACGAGTTTCACAACATTTGGCGGGCGCCCGTCATCTGGTAGGTCGCTGGCAAAGATGTGCACATAGAAATCAGGTCTAAACCATCTGCTTCTTCCTCTTCTTCTTCCCTTTGCTACCCATCTCTGACAGCCTGGACTCGGCGGGCGAGTATACGCGCATCAATCACAGCGTGCCGCAGCGCGACAGCCACTTCAATGTGCCGCTGGAGCAGGTGCTGCCCTGGTACAGGTCGTACGCTCGCTTCGTGCGAATGGCACGCGACGACGCCTACTCCTTTAAGACGCAGCCCGGCGATGTGCTGACCTTCAACAACATCCGGCTGCTGCACGGACGCACCGGCTACGATGACACCGAGCAAAACTCGCGCTATATTGTGGGCGCCTATCTCGATTGGGATATCATATATTCGCGGCTGCGCGTGCTTAAAAAGCGTTTAGCCAGTTCCTCTAACTCCTCCACCTACTCCACCTCCTCCTCCTCCTCGTCCTCCTCCTCCTTCTAAATACGCCAATAAAAGTCAGCGACATATTTTCCAAGCCATTTGCGTTGAGCTCATTTGAATAGTTGCAGAGTCGCAGAACATATACCGGCCCGGCCACGCCCACATTGCATGTTGTACTCTGGCTCTGGCTTAGGCCACAGAGCAAAAAAGCAGCAACAACAAGAAAAGAAACAGTAAATCCAACGTCGTCATTGGCAGTTAAAGCAGCTCAAGCGCGAAAATGAAAAGTTGTAAAAAATCATGATGATCCGGGGCGCGTTGTTGCGGATTATTAGCATCAGGATGCTGACAAATCGCTTGTGAAGATGATTGACAGTCGCAGGAAGTGAAATCCGTGGACCAGGCCAAAAAAAAAAAAGAGGGGGCCAACCGGGCGGTGTGGGCTGTGTGGGCGGAGTTACTTGTAGGCGCAATGTCGCCGAAAAATTGGCCGCAGCGACAGCGACAGCAGCCACATCCGCATTCAGTGAATATGTAAATTGTGCTTGGCTTCTAGAGTGTCAAATGTTGTCAAGTTTAGACGGCACTCAAGGATGTGCCTACCTGCCGTGCCTTCCCTTGCCTTGCCGTGCACACAAGGGCTCTGCTCCGGCCCCATCTTCCATGCGCCAGAGTAGACGCGACTCAAGTTTGGAGTGCATTAACCTTTAGCAGGCGCTCAATGAAAATGCCGTTAATCGCTTAACACTCGGCATTGCGAGGCATGCCACGCCACAGCAAGCCCTTCAGCTCTCATACATGAATGTCAGCGGGGAGCCCTACTCCCCTGCTCTCCCTTTCCACCTCGCCTCTCACCCCCTTTGAGGGAAACTTTCTATGCCAATTTCTTTTGAATATTTTATAGAGCTCCATTATGCCTACTTATGTCTTGTTATAGTAATAAAATAAAAATTTTTTAAAGAAACCGTAGCTGGAGGCCGTCCTCGAAATCGTTAGGCAAAATACGAGTAGGAAACATCTACTGTAACTGTTCAAGGAGCAGCACCATCAACAACTCTGAAGGTTTCAAAACATTTTTTTGAACAACATGGCAGCAACAATAACAGCAACAGCAGCAGCAGCAACAACAACAGCAACAGCAAAACGAGTGAGAGCTGAATTGAAGCAGCACAGCCAAGGCCCAAGGGAATGGGCTTCGCTTCCAGGCTGCGGTTGAGTGGGCCAGGTCGACTACGCAGCACGCTGCAATGCTTACACTAAATACAGATTGTTTTATGCGCTTAGATACATTTGTATCTGTATATGTTGTTTTGCAGAAATTCATAGGTCAGATACATTTGTATAGCATATAGTATATCATATATTCATATCTGAACTTGAAGCATTTACACGCCAGACAAATATGCATGTGTTGAGTTGCAAATTTTCACAGCTCAGATACATTTTTATCTCTATAGTCTTATTTGTATAGAATGAAACGAAACTATTTATATCTGAGCTTGCTTCAACTATATACATTACAGATACATTTGTATCTTGCTAGGTTCAAGTATATACATCTCAGATACATTCGCATTGCAATAGCTTGAATTATTCACATCTAAGACGCATTTGTATCGCAGTGTGCGTGATATTTACTTTGCGTATACTTTTGATACTCAGGGTCTTCAAAAAGTCACATTAGTATCTTATGAATCTTAAAATTGTATCTCAAAATCTTCAAATGATCTCATCAGAGATACTTTTGCATCTCATGATCTGAACTTATTGCTCTGAGATACATTTGTATCTTATAGACTTTAAACACTTACATATCCGATTTCACTCTGAGATACATTTGTATCTTATGAACTGGCAGATACATTTTTCTCTTATGAGCTCACAGAGACAATTGTATCTTGTCAGCTCGAAGACTGCCCTTCACAGATACATAACTATCTCCAAAAATTTTAACATTCATCTCTGAGATACATTTGCATCTTATGGTCCTCAGAAAGTCTCATCAGAGATCATCAGAGAGTGTATCTCTATAGCTTCAGTGTACATTTGAAGAGCTGATATTCTCATAAATGATATGGACTCCCATTGTAGATACGTTTGTATCTTATATAGTTCACATCTAAGATACATTTGTATCTTTTAAGCTCCAACTTCATCTGAGTAGCTTCAATCAATAATTCAACATATAAAAATCTCATAGATGCTCTGAAATCCCATTGCAGCTACATTTGTATCTCATATAGTTCACATATTCACATCTAAGATACATTTGTATCTTTTAAGCTCCCACTGCATCTGAGTAGCTTAAGTCTCTGGCTAGACTAGCTAACGCCTAGACTAACTACTGTACGACAGTTCAAATACCCAAAGACTTCCTCATATCACAGAGGCAATTATCTCGCACATCCTCATTTGCGCTTCATAGACTCAAATGTATCTGAAGTCAGTTGCCGTGGCTAGCTTCTCGAAAAGTATGCCACAGAACTTATTCTGGCATTAGGCAGTCGCCGAGCGCAACTAATCGAGCAGAGAGCAACGCATTGCATACTTTTTGGCAATCTGTGAACCAGAATCTGTGCGAATTGCATGCTTAGCTAATCGACTTGATTGCGGCGTAGAGCATCGGAACTTTTCCTTTTGGCTTTCGTGCGTTGTAAGGAGCACTTCCGCATTGCTTGCGCCGCCGGGGCCAATGGGAGCTGATCCCTTGGCCTGGTCTGCCAGACCAGCATGTGTGCGAGTGTGTGCGAGTGTATGAGTATTTGTATTCGTATATGTATTCCCTTAACACGCATCATAACGCCCAGACGAAAAGCTTACACAGCTGCCATAGCCATGAAGCTGCGGCTGGGGCAGGAAAACGGGCGCGAGAGCGAAGGCCAAATGAAAAGTCTATAAAAAAGTTTACTTTTTTAATACTTTTCCCCATTTATATACACATATATATGTGTGTATATATAAAATAAAAATCTTGTAAAATGCGCCTTTTTGCACTCTGTGTGTGTGCGTGTGTGTGTGTGTGTGTGTGTGTGTGTGCTGCACACTCCCCGTTTAGGGTTCAGTGCAAAATTCTGTTATACTCGACTGCCGCAGGCAACAACTATGGCTCGAGCCTTGGACTTGGGTCTGGGTGGCGATGCTTCCAGCATTCACATTGTAGCAGTTGCTGCAACAGCAACAGCAACAGCAACAGCAACAGCAATGGTAACGGTTGCTGTAATACCAACGGCAACTTGTGGCAGTCAGCACTTGAAATCCAAACGGCGTAATTGCCGCACTGTAACAGACGTTGGCTATGACGATCCGAGTTGATGATGACGAGGATGCTGCTATGCGAGGCTAAGCATCTCCTGGGGGCGCACAAGCGCAGCATTGCCAAATGAAAAAGAAGAAGAAGCAGCAACAGCAGCAGCAAAAAATATCCTTTGCGTTGAGCAACCAAAGATGGGGTCGACCAAAGTGGTTTGGACAGGCGGCTGCTGCGGCTGCGGTCGCCATCTAAGCATAACAAAAACAACATTATTGAAGCAAAAAGGTTTTAATGCGGCCTAAGCTGCTATGGCAACGGATACGCCAATCCGTCCGGAAATATTTCCACTGGCATTTCTAGCCATGGCAACCCACGGCGGGGCTATCGGAGCGGAGTGTGAGTTGAGTCGACCAAAGCTGGATTCTCATGTGTGCCACAAATCCAGGCCGCATGGTCGCCGCCTGATTGGCCAGCTAATCCGCCGTATGCCGTGTGCCGTGCTGCGCCATTCGGACTCGATTGTCCCATTTTGGTGGCGTATCTGAAATTCGCTCTTTGACGCAGCTTTGCTGCAGCATTTAATACAGCTAAAAGCTTAGCGGGGAACGGGGAACGGGAAGTGTGGGCGTGACGGGGATTTACCTTTTTTCCATTTTTCAATTTTTCAATTTTTCACTTTAATCAAATTAAAATTCATTCGTCGCGCTTATGAAGCGTGCAAATGGAGCTGCCAGCAGCAAAATAGCTTTGTCCTTGTTTATGCAGCATTGCCACGGCAACGTCCGGGAAGTCCGCAGAAGCCGGAGAAACCGGGGCGTACGGAAAGTCCGGGGAGTCCGTGGAGTCAGCCTATTGAGCAGCCAACCACCCAAGCCAAGTGGTTGCCGCTTTTTGTTAAGTTTTTGCCGAGGGCCAAAACTTTGCATTGCGGTCTGGCGGCTGCGTCGGCGTCTACGTCTGCGTCTACGTCTGCTGGAACTTTGCTGGCGCTGCAAGCCATTTTGGGCAACTACAATGAATCTACATTTGGGCGCGTGTCAGCGAGCGGGGGTTGCCGACTCGTTCCGAGTGCAGCAGCAGCAGCAGCAGCAGCAGCAGCAACCCTTGAGGCGCTGAAATTTGATAAATATGCGTATTAGTTTCAGTTGCCGGGCATGGCACGGAACCTTTGGCCAGAACGAAAGCCAGCGGCAATATCAAACGTTAAGCGACGTCCCAGCGGGCTCGGGATGGGGCGGGCTGTGGCGGTGCTCGCGCATGTTACTTAAATTGCGCTCTAAATTAATTTGGCTTTTATATCGTATTTGCTGTGTGTGCCCCGATTCACAATTCACTGCACGCTGCTCGAGAGTATGCAACGGTTTTTCTTTTTTGTGGAATCAGCTGAGGATGCCAAATGGCTAGAAGTGAGTCAGAACTGAAGGCAGCTGAAAAAGCATATGGCTCTCAATGGAAATTACTGATTTACCGTTTGACTACCCGTACAGCTTGTTGCTGGAGTTGTCATATATGGAATATGCGTACGAAACTTGAACGTTGGGGCTGTATTACTTTTGCTGAAATTTATACGCTGCTGTTTGCTATGCTGGCTTCACATACTCACAATAATCTAATAAGAAACAGATTGTTTTCTTTTTTCTATTCTTTTTTTTTAATGGAATATTGAATAGAGTTGACGTTCTCTTAATTAAAAACGAAAATAATATAATATATGATGCTTCCAAGTGCAGTAAGTTAAGGTAAAGTTTATGGGAATTTTAATAAATATTTTATCCATCGGTTATTGAGGGTCTTGGCGATAGAGTTACGGGGGCTAGCAGAGCTTTCAGCTGCAGTTCCTAGTCTTTTGGCCAGGCCATTTGGATCAGAGTCTGTATAGGTAATTTTTGGCCGCCTCCTGGGTATATTATTCATTTTTTGTTTTAAGAGAAATTATAAAATATATTTATTTACAGCCTAGCGCTTATTGATAACTTAATCTAAGCAGAGAATTACATTAATATATCTACTTAAAAGCTATTTATATTAATTTTATATTTGCAGATATCTATGGGTATTTATATACATATATTTCTGACAAATGTGATCTCATACTCTTTCACTTTTCTCTTAATCTCTCTCTCTCGAAATCTCTCTCACTCTCTCACTCTCTCTCTCTCTCTCTCTCTCTCTGCCCCCTCATTCCCTCACTCTATAAAAGAGCCGTAGAACGACTGAGCAGAGCAGCTCATGACACGGTACACGATACAGAGTATCAGCTAGTCGAGAGCAGTCTCGGCTAGAGCACTCCCACGTGCACCTTATTGATTTGTTGGTTAATGGTTATCTCTTCTTTGTTATACCATAAGTAGAGCTGTAGAACCACCGATGGGACCATCGACACTATTGATGGTGTCAACCACCGTTGGGAAAGCCGTCGAGTACCGTCTTTGTCGATGGTTCTCCAGCTCTACGCCAGGCTCTAAACTATAACAAAGATGAAATAACCAACAACAAATCAATGTGTCTAGCTAGAATATGTTGATGTTTATTTTCAAATTACTCCGACTACTGCTTCGTTCTCGATGCCTAGTTACTCTGTGAAAGCTAGAACCATTTGAGAATTCCAAGCTGGTTTTGTGTAAATTTATCAAAGTAGGCTACACAAACTCTAGTAGCCTACTTTGATTAATTTGCACAAAACAATTTGATGTTTGGAGACTGAAACGCCGCCACCCTCACGACCTGCTGGTTTGGGTCTTGATTTAAACACCTCCACATTTGTCTGGAATATATGTACATATATGTAAATACTCATAAATATTTTTCGCTCCAATTAGATATAATCCTATATTAAAATTAATATAGCTTCTAACTAGTTAAATTATATATATATATATATATATATATATATATATATATATTTATTTTTTTTTTTTTTTTTTTTTTAATTTCACTTAAAAAAAAAAAAGAACAAGTTCTCTTTTCCTTTATCACACTCTCATTCTCCCGCTCTCTATTACACAAGCTCCATCAGTCTCACTAGCTCCATCTCTGTCAGTCTCTATTTATACTTATGCTCTCTGATTCTTGGCTATATGGATTTGGGTCGCCTGTTTTGCTCATTTGCATACTTAGACTTAACTTAGACTATGTAACCAATTGTCTCAGCAAAAGAGGATAGAATTTATTCGATTTATCGGTACTCGACTGTATTACCATCATATGATCTCCTCATATTATAATATATATCTGTCGGCCTCTGCAAACACGGATCTTTCAACAGAAATACAACCGTTCGCTTTTGATCGAACGAGGGAACGAGGGAACGAGCATGGACAGTGAGGGAGAGAGAGAGACAGAGAGGGAGAGCGAGCACAAGCACTGTAATACTCTCGATGGATCCGATATTTAAGAGCACATGCCGCTGTTATTACCTATAAATCATTTATATTACTTTGGAATACATTTTTCTTGTATTTTACTTATGCTATAGGCGAGATAATATGAAGATGTTAGGTCCCACTGAACTCTGAAGCCGCACATACTTTACCTGTAATTACCTGAAAATTGACAAAGAAACAGAGCCCGAAATAAAAATCACATCTCTCACCCATTGAATTTCGTAATATATATTAGCAATTTGTCCACTTAAATCGATTAAATTTTTGTGTCTTGATGTTGTTTTTATTTATTTGTGTTGCTCTGTTTATTTTGCTTGGTTTTGCTTTGTTTTTGCTTTTTAAATATATTGAATTCATTTGAAGTACACACATAAGAGTTGAATGATACATTTTACCTGCAAGCACACACACATACACACACACACACTCGCGGTCACATTGTTGTGTGTATAGGTGTTGGCTTGTCTGTTGTCCATTTATTTTCTTTCGATTTTTTTTTAGCTTTTCCTTTCCTTCATTGTGTGTGTGTGTGTGTGTGTGTGTGCGTGTGTGATTGTAGGAGTGTATATGTATGTGCGTGTATGTGTGTGTGTTTGTGCTTAAGTAAATATCAACTACAATACTTTAATATCCGACAATGCTTAATATACTCTGCTCTCAAAGGAAAAAAGGAGTATATTAGTTGCTGTTATTTTGTTGTTTTGCTGTCAGTTTGATTATCTTTCAATCATATTAAATTTATTTCCATATATTTGATTTTTGTTTTTGTGTTTTATTTTGTATCATATGTATTTCATTACAACATAATAATATAGCAATAAATATTGTTGATTACGGTTCGCTGTTTATTTTATGTGTGTGTGTGTGTTTATTTTTTCTTTTGTTCTTGCATGGCTTTTTTGTGTTTTTTGAGTATTTACAAAGATCTAAGAAAAAAAAAATTGTCGCCGTTTTTTTTCTTCATTTTCATTTATAGCATATACATATATATACTATATATATATTTTTGCATATGCTGTGAACTCGTATATATGCATTTAAATAGTGTTTATTATTATTATTATATATATAAAATTGCTTGCATCATTTTCATTTCGTTTTTTTTATCTATTATTAAATATTTTTGTTTTTAACTTGCGACACACACAAAGATAATATATATATTTATATATTTTTAGTGATAAAATGGTTGCTTAAAAAAAAATAAAAAAAAATCCGTTTATATTTATATATATGTATATATTAATGCTATATAACTTGACAATGGTGTATGTGTGTATGTGTGTAGGATATGTAAAATTAGTATTGTTGTTGTTGTTGTTGCATTCAACCTACCAAAAAAGCATGTCAGAAACATCTCCTACATCTTCTTCTTCTTCTTTACCTTTTTCGTTTTGCTCTGCAATTTATTTATGCTCAATATACACAAAATTCATCAAGCTTTTATATATATATATATATATATATATATATATATATATATATATATATATATATATATATATATATATATATATATATATATATATATATATATATATATATATATAGTATATCTATATATGTATTATTTATTTATGTTTATATATATGTATATAATAATAATATTTCGAAATACAGTGAAATGCCAACAAAATTTAAAGTTTTCGCTTGGCTTTTCTCTCTTTTTTAATTCATAATTTAAGTTTAAGTTAAGTTAAAAAAAAATTGGTATATATATATACATATCTATATATATATATATATATATATATATATATATATATATATATATATATATATATATATGTATGTATATATATTTGTTAAGGAAATAAATAAACGGCTCGACGTATCAACTAATGACTAATTTGGTTATGTTTTGTGTCTCAGTTTTTTTAAGTACTTTTTTAAAGAGATTTTTTTTTGTATAACTTTTTTTTTTGTAATTTTCTTTTCATTACGTTTTTCATTTTTTTGTTTAGCTCATATGTGTGCTTTTGTTGTTGATTTTTTAACGCGGAAACGGAAGTCAATTTGTCAGCTTTTAGGGCACAGAAATCTTAGATATGTGTGAATGTGTGTGTATATATATATGTGTGTGTGTGTGTGTGTGTTTTGCCAAATGCTTGCAATGTGCGTGTGTGTGTGTGTGTGTGTGAATGGGCCTGGCGCACATCAATTTATATGCTAATGGCGCCAGGCAAGTTATTTAAAATACATATGCCACGCCCCCGCAACGCTCCAGCCAACGGCCTGTTAAATGAAGTAAGAAAAAAAGCGACAAAAAAAAAATAATCGCGCAGAAAAATCCAATTTATTTAAATATATAAATGCGCGCACACATACAGGCTCTATGTGTGTGTGTGTGTGTGTGTGTGCATGTACATATATACATATATAAATTAATATGGCTTCTCATGGCTGCAGCGTGCTCCCACATTGGCTGGCCACGCCTCCTGCCGCCCCGACCGCACTTCATTCAGCGCACGTCATGTTGACAAAATTCAGTTAACGCAAAAATCTCATTTAAATATGCATGAAGCCCAAGCCGCAGTCGCGTCCAAGCCGCAATTTAATTTCACTCTCTCACTCTCTCTCCCTCTCTCTCTCACTCTGTTTTACTTTTTTTTTTTAAATTTGTTTCGTTGTTGTTTTGCATTTAACTTGCTGCAGGACACTTCACATTGTGTGAGTGAGTGAGACAGAGAGTGAGAGAGAGAGAGAGAGAAAGAGAATGCTTGTGCATTGTTTTCCGAGCTATGCCGTTTGGCTAATTATGCGGCCCGGGCGGCACACACAAATCTGAGCTTAAGAGCCGCGCCATGTTAACTACTATGCAGCTGTCCAACTCAGCTGATCAACATGTCCGGTGGGTCGCTTGCTCCGCTTGGACTCATAATATATCATGGTCACGGCCGCCGACTGTGGCAATGGGCCAATGACAAATGCCCAGAGCGAAACACGCAGGCCGAACAAAGTATGGAGCACAAAGGGGTGATGGCGAGGGCGAGCGAGAGGCGCTGATACACAGGTCTCTTGTGCAGAACACGAAAATAAATTCATTAAAGCATTTATCAAGTTCGACACTTGCTGTCATATATCATGTTACATTTTGAGCTGTAACATGTTTAATCCGCGGCCCCACTCAAATGAAAGAGAATACCAAAAAAAAAAAAAGAAAAAAAACGACAACAAAAACACAATAAATGTAACTGTGTAAATGCAAGCAAAGGGGCACAGCGAGAGGGAAAGGGAGAGCGGCAGAGCCAGAGACAAAGCCTGCTGGAGGAGCAGGGAGAGGGACAGAGACAGTGGCAGGCACAGGGCGAGGGACATGGGGAGCGAGTGGGATAGATACAGGGGCAGCATATCACTGTTCAGCCTACGAAGTTGCATTCTTTTTTTTTTTATTTGTTTGTTTTAATTTGTGTAACGTGTTTCGTGTTGTTGTTTGTCTGTCTGTCTGTCAAGTTTGTTGGAATAAGCGCGAGTTGGCTACAGTGAGCACTGTCTGGCGTGAACCGCCGTGCATAAGTTTTTACGTGATTGGAGATTGTCTGAAAAATAAAAAAATAAAAAGACCTTAAAGAAAATGTTTCCAAAAAAATAAAAGCCGGTTGCAACTTGAACTGAACGCCCTTCGCCACGCCCCTGCCACATTTGACAAGCATTCAACGTTTTTTCTCCGCGCTTTTTATATGTATGAATGCTAACTGATTTACATACATAATTCAAATTGAAAATTGAATTCAAATAAATGCATTTTAAATTAATTTTACTGCTGCTGCTGCTGTCTGTTTGTTTATTATTATTATTATGGTTTTTTTTTCTTCACTTGAACAAATTGTTATGCAAAAGCGCGTGAAAATCAACTAACAAATGGTTGCGAATGGATCTGCATAATTAACAGCAAAACTGTTTGCATACATTTAAAAAATACAGATCGAACGGGTTGGAAAAAAAAATATGATACGAAAAATAATAACAATAAAACGGCCGTTAAATGCAAACAGTAAAACCGAAAAAACTGTCCGAGATAAAAACCAAAATACTCAAAACAAAAAATATCAAACGGCAAATATATCGAATATATAAATCGAGGCAAACGAAAAAACTGTGATGAATGCGATATGCAGAGCAGCGTAAATAAAAAGAAGCAGCGCTGCAGCTGACCTGAGGAATAGTCAGCGTATGAGCAACAGAAAAAAAATCATAGACAGCGCAAGCAGCCGAAGAGACCAGAAAATTCGTATGCACATTTCTCTTGAATACCCCTAACGTTGCTGCACTTCTATGCGAAAGCCTATGAGTCTGCCTGTTTGCCTGCCCGGCTCTCTGTGCGTTACTCCGCTCTCTTACACTCTCTCGCTCTGTCCATTATTTCAGCGCCTCTTCTCGCCAGCCCAGCCAATGGGCTTGCATGCTCCCCACTCCTTACTCGCACCACACAGAGCACGCGATATGCTACGCTTTTCGCACTTATTACAAATTTATAACTGTTATTTTATGGCTCTCATAAATGTGCTTGACACACGCACATGCCCTTTAGATTGTAATTAGCATTTGGCATGTTTGTTCTTGTTGCTGTAGGTGCAGATGTTGTTGTTATTGTTGTTTGCTTTTGCCTAGTGTTTCGCAGTGTTCGAGTGTCTGTAGACTAGAATGCCGCTGAGTAGCTTAACTAGAGGATTTCAGATGTTTTTTTTTTTTTTGTTTTTTTTTTTAGTTTTTTTTTCTGATAGATATATTTATGATGGGAAGACTCCGCTTTTGTCTATAATAAGTATCATGTGGATAGTGCACTCTGTGTTAATGTGTGTGTGTGTGTGTGTGGATGTATGTGAAGAGAGGGAGGGGAGGGATTAATTAAAACATGATGCCGAAAAAGGTCAGAAACTTGAGTAAACTGTACAATTTATACAAAAACCGATACCTAGCCAAGTGTATGAAATTGAAATCCGCTCTGACATATTCCGTTTCCGGTTCGATTCAACTGCATTTGCGGGCGCGCCGCTGGAAGCGCTTCATGCGCAACGACCACTCGTCCTTCCACTCCAACACCACGGAACTGGGTCCGATTGCCAGATAGCCCGGCGCTGCCTCCGAGTCACGTCCAAGTATTAGATACGATCTGCAAAGAGTTCAAGACGAAAATAGAATCATTGAAATCAAGAAATAACAAGCAATGCACATAAATTATAATTAGTTCGGATTTGAGAGCTACTCACTTGTTCAACTTGATCTTGGGGCACTGACACTCGATACTCTTGCGCGGCACCAGCAGCATCATATTGCCACGTCCCAGCAGCGAACTGGTTGTGCCCGACATGGGGTTACGCTTGAAGATCGTCTGTATGTTTATCTCGTACTTGTAAATCTCGTTCTGTCGTTCGATTGAGAACTTCTCGGTGCTGATGTCCTGGGAGGCGCGATCATGTCCAATTACCTTGGCCAATAGAGCTGCAATCGAATTCAGTGTGTGAGCTGGGCTCTGGCCAATAAAGTGCGCATTGCGTATACGTACCATAGTCCTCCATGCAAAACTTGTTCAAATTGAGCTTCTTTGGGCTGGCCTTGCATTTGCCGCAATCTATATGTGTGTATGTGTGTGTGTGTGGAGAGTTTATTATATAAGTATTTATTAATTTTTGTAAATGGAATCTTGTCAGTTCTTATTCGATATACTTGATTTCTATCATTCAATGACACGCTATCCATTTCACTTCACAACTCTCCAAACCAAGCTACCTTTCTTTTATAACTCTGCACGAACAATTATCCAGAGAATCTCATTAATCGATAATTAGTAACTCAATAGCTAAGCTTTACCCATAATTCTTCACTTTACACTCATAGCCCTCCACTAATAATTCTCCAGAATCTCTATTTAATCGTTTATTAGTAACCCATTAATAAGGCTTTACTTGTAACTCTCCACTATACACTCATAACTCTCCAGGAGTCACGAGCAACAAGACACCGCTGTAAAGTTATGAGAAATTCTGTTCTTATGCAATAACTCTCCATAACATTTTTGTTGCAACTCTCCACAAGTAATTGGTAACAAGTCTCCTATTCCTCGTCAGTCGGTGCCCTATCAGCTCAATAGCTCCAATAGCTTTATAATTGCAACTCTCCAATATATACTTACAACTCTCCAGAAATAATTCAGCCGAACCCTCTTATTTCTCTTTAGTCGGAATCCCAGCAAGCCACTCAACAGAGTACCTACACATTAGCTGGAGCTCTCCACTATACACTCATAACTCTCCACGACTAACTCTCTCTCTCTCTTTGTTCATAATAATTATATGTTCACCCTTCAAATATTCACAACTCTCCACGAGAGCTGGCATCTACTTATCGTCGATTTTTCGTCCATCTTTACTCAAAAGTCCACAAGACCCTTGTCTAGTGTTACTCTACACTCATCACCCAGCTACTCTCCACTCGGTTCACTTCAACACTTACACTTTTTCATTTCCTCAGCCTGAGAGCCTCCGCCATCTTTGTAGTCGCCTGTTCCACTGCCGCCGCCAGCGCTTTCCGCTTGAATCATATTCGCATTTGTGGGCACCTCTGTTAATATGCAGAGGAAAAACATTAATAACAAGGACGCACAGTGAGAGGGGGCGGGGTGGGGTGGGGTGGTGTGTGTAGATAGTGAGAACTAGATACTTACTTATGCAGGGCGCCACATGAGAGCGAGTCTGCTGGTAGCCGCGTGCACAGCGATTGCAAGTGAGGCCAGTGACACCCTCCTTGCAGGGACACTGACCACTCAGATGATTGCACGTCTTGCCGGTGGAGCCCACGGGATGACAGTCACAGCCTAAAAGAGACAGAAAGAGATATAGAGAGAGAGAGAGAGAGTCATCATTAGAGAGAGACATCTGAGCTGTGTGACAGTTAGTTAGGCCGCTGATTGATGGCCAAGACAGCTGCTACTTACGTTTGCACACTTTGCGATGATTGGGTGGCTTGGTAGCATCCCGGTAGTAGCCCTCGCGACAATAGTGACAATACCTTCCGGTCGTATCATGCTGACAATTATAGCAAACGCCGCCAGACACGCGGCCGGACAACTTGTACAGCTCCAGATTGAAGCGACAGCGGCGAGCGTGTCCATTGCACTGGCACACTGAAAAAAATATAAGAGATCAGACGGTCAGTTGAGGTAAAGTAGGGGAAACATAAAGCATAGCAAAATTACTCTTATTATATTATCATTAGTCATTATATAAAACTTATATTGCTTATATAGTATCATTTGTTGTCTTGTCAAATAAGTAAGGGTGTTCTAGGCAAAAATGCTCGACTTCTGAATATCCGGAATGTCAATCAATACGTGAAGACTTTATAAGGAACTAATTTTTTTTTTTATAGTATTTAATGATTCTCATTTCTGATCAAAATACGCTAATGATTGAACTCTGATAATGACTTTAACCGATTTAAGGAAACTACCGAATAATAAATAAAGTTATATTTCGCGTGAAATACGCTGAACTTCCTAGTCAAAATTTCTATTCTAGTCTCTAATCGCATATGGCTAATCTCACAGACGGACGGATAAACGAAACTGCGGACATACAGATGGACGAATAGACGGACGGACGGACGAATGCGTGGACCAAGTTACGGATAAATGGACAAATGGATGGACAGACGGACAGCGCCCGGGCGGATAGGCAGAAGGACGAAAAAGTTAACAGACAGCCTGAAGGCGAACTGACAGGAGACACGAACAGCCCTATATTTTAATGTTTAGAATCTTATAATATTTAGAATTAACAAGATACAACAGATGTTGTAAGTCTCGCTGCAGGCAAGTACAGATACTATGAGCAAAGCTAATAGGCTCAGATGAAACATTTAATTTATGTATAATACAACTTTATGCTATGAAATAATTTATATAATATACATTTTTATACATATAATATAATTTGAACTTGTTAATTAATATTTATTTATACATACAACTTTAAAACTTAAGATAATTAATATATTGTTATACATATACATATATTTATATCATTTTTATAAAATTCCATTTGCCAGGTCTTTAATCTTAGGGGCAAGGGAGAATCTTTTACTCAGGTTTCACAAGTAGAAGTTAAATTGATAAGATTTCCAAGTTTCATAAATATTGCTTTCATACAGACATTGCTTTATCTTTAAGTTCCGTGTTTTTCTGTTTGAGATGCTCATAAATGTATATTCATTTATTCATCTTTAAGATTGTATCGTTCGCTTAAGCTCTTTAGTATGTCTGAGTCCCTGCTCCAACCCCAACTCAACTCAACTCAACTCAAACCTAATCATTTAATGGCAGTCGCTTCTCGCCTCGCACATTTCATAAATAATTAATAATCAAAGATATTTTTTACGTGCTTTACTTATCCGTGCTACTGAGCCACAGCCACGCCCCCCTGCCGCTGTCGCCCCTCTACCGTTTGGTTATGATTGATTGCTGGTTTGGCTGTGTGCGGTTGATTGATGAAACTGCAAGCAAACTACAATGCGAAGGGCGGCCGCAGGCGGAGGTGTGCGGGGGCCACCTGTACCTTGACGGTGCTGCTGCGACTTTTTATCGATTTCATTGCCGAGCTGATCGGACTCGGACCTGAGTGTATGTGTATGTGTATGTGTATGTGGTGTGGTTTGTGTCTGGCCGGACTAAACCTTAAGCGTACGCGTCAGTCAGCGTAATGCCGGTTTAATTAGTTGGCCAATATCATAAAATAATTTTAGCCAACTAATTGGCAGCACTTGACTGCAATTTATGTGCCACAGCGTGCTACACCGCTCCAGCAGCCAAGGCATTAAGCGTGATTTATACCAGACCCAACTCATATATATATATATATGTACATATATGTATATATTTATATATATACGAGCATCGACAGAGTTTTATCTCTAGTATGGTTACGTATGGGTCTCTTGTTGCCCACGCAGTTCGACTTTGACTTGCACACGCATGAGCGCCTGCTTTGTGATGAGAAGGCGGCGGCGGACGAGGAGGAGGCGTACCAGCTGGAGCAGCTCTGCCAGCTGGAGAACAACACAAAATATGTCGCTTGCCCCTCCACTCTGAATCCGACTCCAGCTACAGCAACAGCTACAGCTACAGCTTTAGCTCCATCTCCAGCTCCCCAGCTACGGCTCCCCAGCTACGGCTGTGTCTGTGACTCTGGCTTACGGCTGGTGCGACTATTGTGATGGCTGTTGCTTCATATTTTTCATATCTTATGTCTGCATCATCGACGAAGCTGACAACAATGGAGACGCAGTCCGCAGTCCGCAGTCCGGCAGTGTGCCAGCCATGTGGAGGCAGGAGGCGGGTGAGGGGGAGAGGGCGTGGCAGAGCGCGGGCGGCCGGCTCACTTATTTGGCAAATAACAACAATGGACAATGCGGCAGGCAATGCCTCAACGTTGACTTTATCCTTGCAACCGAGGCGCATAACACATATCGAGATCTCCCTCTCACTCTCCTTCCCTCTCCTTATTCCACTCTCACTCGGTCTCTTGTATGGCAGTCGTTCGTCAATGATTCTTCCCTCCCTACCTACCTACCTCCCTCCCTCACTCTATCTCTCTCTCTCTCTCTTTCCGATTCCCGTCCTCATCGTTTCACAAATTCAAATGAATTTTTATTTTCGACTTGACACTCGGCCAAGCTGTTACATCAGCTATCTGAGAATCGCATCGAGAGCTTGCCCAAGTTATATCATTTCGAAAGAAAATGTGAAAGTTGCAACAAGACGCTGGAGAAATGATAACAAAGCGTAAAGAAGTCGAGAAGAGAAGAGTTTCTATGTTTTAAATTAAACTTTGATGATTCTTCAATGGAGTGGATATCGAAAATATGTTTTGCATAAATAGAAAATTAAAAAAATAAAAATAAAATCAAATATTATATTTATGTAATTTTATTTTACAATTATATATAAATTTTTACTTATCTCTAAATAATATATATTTTATTTAGCAATTAAAAATGTATGATAAACATAAATTGCAAATAAATAATATAGATTTGTTCTAAAAATATTTACAAAATATGATTTATAAAATTGTTCTGTTTAATTGGCTTATAAATCAGTTGAAAAATATATAAAAGTTTTTAAAAATTTTTTAATATTTTTACGGAATTAGAATATATTTAAAATATAAAACCAAAATAGATTTTAGCCATTTTTAGCATTTATTATTATTAAAATAAATATATACATAACTATATTTCTTTTATAAATATTCATATTTTTAAATTTATATTTTATTTATTTATTTATTTTTTTAAATTTATTTATTAATTTAAATAACTTGTTAAAATTAAAAAAAAAAAAAAAAACAGCCAAAGGAATAAAATACTAATGTAATAATTAGAAAATGTTTTTTATGTACAGAAATCATAAATAAAGTTTGCTTGTTTAGCTGCTTTGCAAGGCATTCGAGCAACGATGAGACTCTGCGATATATGTGTATGATGTGTGTGTGTGTGTGTGTGCAGCATATTTGGGGCACAGTTATTGGCATTGAGACACGCATTGTTAATGAGCTGATTTTGCGAGCAGCAGCAATAAGCCAAGTTGAGCTGCTGCCACATAAATACCAAAAAAAAAAATCAGCGGGCAGGAGGCGGAGGGGCAAGACTGATGAGCTAAGCAGCTGAATGGTTAGTTGATGATGCAGTTGTGTGTTGGCACACACACACACATAAATTCCAATGAAAAGACAATTGGAAAATAAAAGCCAAATAGTCGAAAAAGCGAAATGAAATGAAATGAAATGAAATTATGTGACGCTCTCGATGATTAGCTAAAGTAGCGCATAAATTGTGGGGTTTTTTTCTGGGTTGGGCTGGGATTAAGCGAAGCATGTCGAGCACTATAGACTGTATTAAAACATACAAGCTGTGGCTTTTAATATGGCACACATCTCTTCCCCCTCTCTGTCTCTCTCTCTCTCTCTCTCTCTCTCGCTCTCTCGCTACGTATATATACATATATAAATCGAGGCACTCAATCAGCCTAATTGGAAACAATAAAACGCATTTTAACGCGAAATTTTCTTTACAGCTCATTTGATTTTCAACGCGCCGACTCGTAGCCAAAGTTTCCGAGGCACTCCACACTACAGCAGAGCAGAGCGGAGCACACATAGCCCCATTATTCATCCATACAGTCCGGCAACCACTCATCGATGCATTCAATTGAATGGCATCCCAAAAAGAAAACAAAGAGTTGAAAAGGAAAAAAAAAAAAAAAGCCAGCTGAAGAAAGAAGAAAAGTTATTGCCGGGGTTGAGCGAAAAGTTCGACAGATTATTGGCGAAAGATTTTACATTTTGCATTTTGTGGCATTTGCCGCCCCCTTCCGCTAGCCAGACAAGCCCCCAAAACAGCCAACTACTCCGCCCATAGCCAAAAAAAAAAAAAAAAAAAAAAAAAACCACTCACATTTCGCATCTGGCAGGCAATTTTTTGATATACGACTTTCGTGGCGAAAACAAACAAATTTGCAGGCGGTCGAGAAAGAAAAGTTCATAATTTTGCTGGCTTTTTAATTAAATGCCAAAGCAGCGAGCGAGTGCAAAACACATGCAAAAAGAAAAGTGCGAATGGAAAAGCACACACACACACACACACAGCAAACAAGCCGAGGAAGAAGAGAAGAGAGCAGCGCATTGACGAGGAGGAGTCGGAAGAAAACATGTGAAAATCATTTGGCACCATGCGAATGCGAGTGCGCGTTGCCATAGACCGAGCAGAGACCGTGGGACTACATCGACGGCTAGCGAAAGATAAGCCCGGGCCAGGCCGGAAGAATGTTGGGAAAAGGGGCAAGCATAGGAGGGGCGTAGCAGGGCCAGCTGCCGAAGGAGGAGCAGGCACAGGAACCGGGACCTGGCTCTTGCGAGTTATGCGACCGTTTGAAACACAACAAATTATGGCCCAAACAGGCCTCGGCCCATCTCTCTACCCCTCCTCTACGACTCTCTATAAACTGGCTGCAAAATGTCTACATTTTTATTTCATTTTCACATTTTCGTTAGTTTCCAGAAGACGGCAGCCACACAGAGTCGAAATATCGAAGCTACGCGCACACAACGCCAATAGAGATGCCGAGATGCCAAAGAGGGGGGAATATGCACTCCATATAGACGCATGTGCATGCAGCTGAAGTGATCGTAGACCAAACAAGCGCCACGGCCTTAAATAGACGGGGCCAGCCACTCAATTTATGCACAATCAGGGCGCAGCAGATGTCAAAACAAAGTTTTCCCTAGCTCCAGTTGAAATGAAGAAATAGCTTAAGCACTTTATGGCAGGGGCTCTAAGATTGCATAGATCATAAATATACTGCATGAGTGCGATAATTTAATAAATATAGAATCGAAAAAGCCTCACAGTGTGGTCCATGGAGAGAGAGAGGCTTATCAAATATATAATGTAATATATATACACATAATATATGTATGCTATATAATAAAATAAAGTATATAATGTATAATACATATAAGTATGTTAACCATATTTCAGAGCTTCTTTAAGCTAGGCGAATGTATCCGATGCGAAGCTATCCACATATGTATATATGTATGCACTATATGTATATATGTACATATATACTATATATTATCGCCCTGCCCTTTTCTGCCTGTGTCATACATTAGCACATCATCATGATGCCCATCTGACAATGGAAACTTAACAAACCAATATGAATCTGCCTGGAGTGCCCGACTAGCAGATACCCTAAGCTCTGCTGTAGCTGCCAGCCTTCCAGACAAGTCGCTAATACATATAACTAAGCACAATAATAAAAAAAAAATAAATAAATACAAATAAATAAATGAATAAATAGTTCTACTTTTTTGCATCACTTTTTATGTGAAGCAGACTTTATAAGGCATATACTTGGCACAATAAATAAAGAAATTAAAAAAAAAAAAATAAACAAATAAGTTAATTAATACATATTTCTTTTTTTACTTCTTTTTTGCATCACTTTAAAAATCGAAGCGCAATAAATAAAGAAATGGAAAAGCAAATAAAAAAAAAAAACATTAATAAATTTTCAATCTACAGACGGACAGACAGGTGGACAGGGCTAAATCAACTCAGCTCGTCACCCTGATCAAGAATATATATACTTTGTGGGGTCTGCCACGCCTCCTTCTGCCTGTTACATACATTTCAACAAAACCATTATATCCTGATTTCCCATTTTATATTATATTATTATAAATAAATAAATAAATGAATCAATATTTATTACTATTTTTTTTATATTTATTTATTTATTTATTTATTTTTTTTCATTTGTTTTGCATCACTTTTTATATGACGGAGGCAGACCTTATAAGCTATATACTTTTGCCTATAGCTGACAAATCTAACTACATTAAAAAAAAAAAAATTAATAAATAAATGAATAAATATTTATTTTTATTTATATTTATTTGTTTTTTTTTTTTCATTTTTTTGCATTTACATTTATGTCTAAATATACTATAAATGCCACATACATACATATGTAAATGTATATATTTTCATTGACTCGCATTCAAAAGAAGAATTCATTTATAATAATCTATCTTTAATTAAAGAAAGTCATCTATGGCAAACTATTTTGCGAGTTCAAGGGTATTCGTAAGTCGCGCATTTCTCTCTCTCTCTCCCTCTCTCTCTCTCTCTCTCTCTCTCTCTCTTTCTCTATTATATATATAGATACATACATATATATTTTAGCTTAGCGAGGGCGTTTCATCGAATGGGCGTGCCGCCAACATAATTTTCACTCTTTTCATTTTACACTTACGCCATAATTTGCAGCAACACCTACGCACATATACGCACACACACACACACAGACACAATAAATTTGGCTCTCCCTTTCGAACGGTTTCAAACAGCCTTTGCCTTTGCCAACTTCGATTTTCGCTATCACAAAACAGCAAATTCGCTTTGCTTGGCAGAAAATGTGATGGTGTGTGTGTGTGCCTGTGTGTGTGTGTGTGTGTTAGACCCGGACGCATCCTGGCATTCAGCGCCCATTCCAGCTACAGATTTGTGCTTAGACATTTTTTGCCAGCCCGTCCAGCATCCTGCTCGTGGCCCAGCCCCTGCTGCGGCTGTCAGCAGCTTTGCCTTTGGCCCTTCCTTCATCTAAGACGTTGTCTGTCTGGCTGCCCGTCCGCCAGCCGCCCGTTTGTCTCGCTGTCTTTTATTATTATTATTTTTATGTACTCGCATTTTTATTTGCGTGGTTTGTGTATTTTACAATTTGATGTGATTTGAATTTTCAATGATGCCCCCGAAGTTCGGGGCGATTGAGAGATTGCGAGAAGCCAAATCAAGAGAATTTCGTAAGCCAAAAATGGGAAAAGAATCAACTGATGCGTAAAGCGCGTCGTCATTCCGAACCCAAAATGAAAATGAAAAAACAACAACAACAACAACAACAACAACAAAAATGAATAGTAGATGACGATGACAACGTTGTTGCCAGGGGCGTGGCATACGGACCCAACATCGATATGTCTTTTGGCCAATGATTTCGAATGTGTTGCCACGCATAATTTTATTTATTTTTCAATTTGGCTGCCGCCCCGCTGCCTCCTGCCCCTGCCTCCTGTCTCTGCCGTCTGTGTCCTTAAGCACTTAGCTTGCTTATGAGCTAAGTCTGTTATGATAGCACATTGCTCCAGTCCCCGTCTCTGTCTCTGCCTCTGCCTCTATCTCTGACACATCTATAGACACACACACTCTCGCAATACCATGTGCTGACAATTTGCTGTCGAAGCCGCGCAGCGTGCCTCTGCCTCTACCTCTGCCTCTGCCTCTGCCACTGTCTCTGCCTGCATTTTTGCGCTGGCCGCTTCAATTTTTGGCTTGCCAAAATATTTGTCGCTCGACTGGCATCCAAATTTCCTTCCCCCTTTTTTTTATATATATACATTTATATATTTAGCTTCGAGTGCAATTGTCGCCATAGAGAAACTACAGTAAACACTCCATACGAAATACAATGTAAGCTCAATTGAAACATGAACATTCGTTATATTCCATTGCATTTTTGATTCCTTTTCTTTAGCAATTTTCAGACATAGAAATAAAATTAATAAAAATAATATGAAAATGTATGTTAAGTCTCTACATTTAGAATAAGTTAATGAATATTAATTATTACCCAAAAAAAAAAAAAGTATAAGTAAATAAAAATAAAAATAAATATTTAGTTTTATTTTGTCAATTTAATTTAATTTAATTTAATTTTTTTTTTTGGTGTTATTTCATTTTATTTTATTTTATTTTATTTCATTTCAGTTTATTTTATTTTTTTTCATATTATTTATTTTATTTGATTTATTTTATTTTATTTCATTTTATTTTATTTTTTTTATTTGATTTTATTTATTTTATTTTATTTCATTTCATTTCATTTTATTTTATTTCATTTTATTTTATTTTATTTTATTTTATTTTATTTTATTTTATTTTATTTTCTTTTATTTTATTTTATTTTATTTTATTTTATTTTATTTTATTTTATTTTTTTTTTTTATTTTATTTTATTTCATTTTATTTTTATTTAATTTTATTTCTTTTCTTTTCTTTTATTTTCTTCTCTTTTCTTTTCTTTTCTTTTCTTTTCTTTTCTTTTCTCCTCTTTTCTTTTCTTTTCTTTTCTTTTCTTTTCTTTTCTTTTCTTTTCTTTTCTTTTCTTTTCTTTTCTTTTCTTTTCTTTTCTTTTCTTTTCTTTTCTTTTCTTTTCTTTTCTTTTCTTTTCTTTTCTTTTCTTTTCTTTTCTTTTCTTTTCTTTTCTTTTCTTTTATTTTGTTTACTTATTCATTGTATTTATTTATTTATTTTTTTTTGTTTTAATTCTGTTTAATATTTGCAAATATTTATGTTTAACATTTTTCATATGATTTTTATTCATTTTATTTTTTCTGTATATGGAAATTTATCCAGAAAAGTCTGCTTTTATAGCAGAGGAGCCCCCTTAATGAAATTAATTTTTAAGTGAAATGTTAAAGCAATAAACATTTTTAAAATGAATGCATGTGGAATGAAATATGTTCATGTTTCACATGATATATATATTTAATTGATATATTAATTTTTCATTTTAACTTTATTTAATTTTCTTTTCGCTCTTTTATTTATTTTATTTTTTATTTATTTATTTTTTATACCCTGAACCCATTGAAAATGGGAAATCAGGGTATAATGGTTTTGTTAAAAGTATGTAACAGGGAGAAGGAGGCGTGGCAGACCCCACAAAGTATATATATTCTTGATCAGGGCGACAAACTGAATCGATTTAGCCATGTCCGTCTGTCCGTCTGTCCGTATGTATGAACGCGTCGATTTCTGAAGATATAGAAGCTAGAGACTTCAACTTTTTTTAAAATGCTCGTATATAGCGCGCGCATATCGAGTTTATCACAAAAGATCGATAACTCATCCCGTTATTTTTTTATCGATCAAAAACCTTATCGAAAACCAGTTATAAAATTATATCTTCTACACCTTTAGAGCTAAAGTCTCCAAATTTTAAATGTAGACTCGACTGCACGTGATAGAATTTCGGTTTTTGTTATAATTCACCCCCCACCCCTATATCCACCCCCTTACCCTCATCTCTGTAAAAGGCGTATTTCAAATACTAGAGACTTGAGCTTTGGCAAATATACGCATAGTAATGATAAAATCACATTCTGAAAGTTTCATGAAGAACGTACGTCCACAAAAAAAGTTATTGAACAATTTATTTCCCATAGTAAGCCCACACTGCAGCCCATGCCTGTTAATGCGTGCGTGCCTATGGGTGTCTATGTATATGTTTGCGTGTGTGTGTGTGTTTGTTTAAGCTGAATGACCCTAAAAATTATTGAAATGGCTGTTGCTCGGAGGGTTCAGGGTATCTCGTAGTCGAGCAGTCTCGACTAGAGCTTTCTTACTTGTTTATAATATATTTTATTTATTTTTTATTTCTAATTAGGTTAAATTTCTTCTTCATTTTAGCATAGTTAACCCATATTGTTTTTCACTCCATTGCCATAGACATTTTATTTTCACATTTCCTCTTCCCATTTCTTCACAATTTTGCCTTTCGGCCATGGCTAGGTTGCTTATAGCCGGGCCTTGCTGCAGTTCTGACAACTTTGATTTGGCAACATTAATTTCATTCAATGAACTTTTCCCCAATGCGAGATTCTCGTCCCATGTCGCTCTCACGCCATGATATGCATGCTCGCTCGAGTGGGCGTAGTTGGAGAAGCTGTGTTTGTGTTTGTGTTTGCAGCTCATATATAATTTATTTAAGTGTTGTTGGTGCTGTTTTTGCTGTTGTTGGCAATCGCAATTGACACCCCCACAAAATGTGTTGACGACTTTTGACGCCAACACGCGAATTTGGCAAACAAATTACCCAAAATGCATCGAGCCAAATTGCTGGCAAATCGATGCCAAATCGGAACTAAACCAAGTTGAGGCCGTAGTCAGAGTTAGAGTTGTTGTTGCAGTTGTTGTTGCAGTTGTTGTTGCAGTTGTTGTTGTTGTTATTGTTGTTGTTGTTGTAGTTGGAGCTGATATTGCGTACATTTATATGGCACAGCGTCAGCTGCATAGATAGCCGTTCATGTATTTGGGCGTTGATAATTGAATTGAAAAGTTTTTCGCCGCACTTTTGGCATGCCAATTGATGGGGCAGCGACAAGAGGAAGAAGAAGCAGACGGAGAGACGCGAAAAAAAAGACTGTATACAGTCAAGGCGGCATAATTTGTGGATTGTGCAACAGACAGAGCGAGAGAGAGAGAGAGAGAGATAGAGAGGCAGGGGGCGAAACTGGTAAATGGAAACTGGAAATTGGAAAAGCGCAAGCAAATTAATGGCCAAAAGGCTGCACAGCGCACAGAAAAAAACAACAAAAAACTGTTTAAGCCAGAATGCTAAGCAAACCATAATAATAAAAGAGATAAATCAGCCTTAAGTTCTCAAGTTGCTCAAGTTGCTCAAGTATCCAATGCATTGCAGATACACGATTTGCCCGTACACTGACCGAGCAGAAATGTAATACAGTGGCTGCCGCATGTACACGTACTGGCAGTGGCCGAATGGCGGCACAGCCAGCCGATTGTTTTCAGTGTAAGGGCATTTAAGGCGTCGTGTCGTTTAGTTTTGAGCATGCCTCGTTTTATTATAGCCTCATACATTAGCATTGCCTCTTGTGGCAATGTCACTTTGCCTGCAACTGCAACGGCGGCGGCAACGGCGACGGCAACGGCGACGGCAACGGCGGCGGCAACGGCGACGGCGACTTACAGCGCATTTTCATAAGACATAAATTCTGCGATTTAGCTAAATGCGCTCTACGGACTTTGCCTGGGTAATTTGTGGCATGCCAGCCACACAGCGGGTGCAAGGAGAGAAGTACAGGCAGAGAGAGAGAGATAGAGAGTGAGAAAAAAGAATCAAACTGCATTGGCATTAAATTACACTCGCACATGAAGGCGAGACAGCGTTTTCGAAGCGGCCCCAGACAAGGCGACGCGACAAGAGCTCAGAGTGAGAGAGAGAGAGAGGGGGAGAGGGAGAGAGTCAGTGAGAGAGAGAGAGAGAGAGAGAGAGAGGGCGTGCGCCGGGTTATGCGCTTTTAATGGAACATTTTGTACGCAAATTGCATTAATTTTACGTCTAAGTTGGCCCAAAAAAAAGGAGAGAGAAAAAAGTAAAAGAAGAAGAAGCAATAACAGAGCAGGCGGCTGGCAGGAGGCAGCTGTAGAGCTCATTGCTGAATAGAGTATAAATTGCAATGTCTATGTCATACGGCCAATGGCGTTGTCACTGATGATTGAACGATTTATGAGCCGCAGCAACTGCAACTGCAACTGCAACAGCAACAGCAGTTGCAACTTCAACCAGTTTTCGATCAATGGCCAGGGCAATGCAATTAAAAGCAGATGCCCAGCCTTGGCCAGCCAACGAAAAGTGAAAATCTAGCCACAAACGGGCCAAGGTACTTAAAGATCTCTGATCAGACGTGTGTCTGGCTGCCCATTTCCAATAGATTGGCTCACCTCAGCTCACATCCATTTCAATTTGTGGAGAAACTCACATTAAGAAATCACATTTCATTCCAAATAAAATTGGAAATAAAAACCAAAAAAAAAAAAGGTGTCGCCGAATCGAACATCTTTAAATAGGTGGAGCCAGCTCCATGTGTGTGGGGCCAAGGCAGGCGCACTCGAGTGCCAGAGTCAGAGCTAATCTATTTAATCACACTTAAGTTAACTGTTAATGGAAAACAAGATTATTCCCAATTTTACTCGAGCTTAATGGAAATTATTTTCAGCTTTTTGCTGAAGCTGCGTGAAAGCAGTTGAAGAACTTTTCCCCCTTGAAGTTCGTTTTCGCTTAGTGCGAAGAAATGAGGCAACGTTATATCCATCTAATATATATGCTATAGACTCTATGAGTCTCTATAGAGTCTAATTTTCTATACTATAAGCATCTGAATATTACGAGTTTACTAATTATATAAATGGACAGTATGAGATAATGCAGGAGAATAAGTTTACAGAACAACAAATGAGAGCGAAAAGGAGGGAGAGAGAGATATGCATAAAGAGAGAGAGAGAGAGAGAATGGCATATAGACATGAGAGAGATGGAATGAGATATAGAAAGAGGAGGAGAGATAAAAAGAGAAGTAGGGAAGGAGCAAGTGAGATATTATAGACTTAGAGAAAAGACCTAGAGAGATGGAGAAAAAGAGAGAAACAGAAAAGAGATAGAGAGAGAGAGACAGAGAGAGAGAGACAGAGAGAGAGAGAGAGAGAGAGAGAGAGAGAAGCAGAAAAGAAATAGACAGATAGAGAGAGAGAGACAGAGAGAGAGAGAGAGAGAGAGAGATACAGTAAAAGAGAGAGAATGATATTGAGATATGAATAGAGATAGATGAAGAGATAGAAGGATTGATAAGGGAAGAGAAAACAAGAGAAGCATAGAGAGAGCAAGTGAGAGACTTAGAAAGAAGAGAGAAATAATAGAGATAGAGAGAGATAGAAGGAAAGAGAGTCATGTGGGTAAAGCTATGGCAAATCTTTGCTTTACTGAGCTACCCGCAGCTGCTTATATGATTATTATTGACTAAATTTATTCGAGTTAGATTATAAATTTTGTATATATAAATGAATATGTAATCGCTTCTTGCATTAGCGCTAATTACAATGCAAATATTACAAATTTTTGATAGCAATTCATGAATATGTGAGAGAAAATGCAGATCAAATAATACGATTTTTAACAACGTAAACAGAGCAGTTGTTAAATAAACTCAAGAATAACAAATAACTTTATTGCGTCTGATGAAATGTGACCCACCTAGGCTGATTATTATGACGTATGTATAATTAGCCGGAGAATGAGAGCAGAAGTCGCAGTAACATTGTTGTTTTAAGTAAATACATAACATGCGCTTAACATTTAAGCAAATATTTAAGATGAAACTAAACTGAAATCGTTGAGCATCTGTGAACTGAAAATCAATTGAAACAATGCAGGAAAACATAGAGAATTCTATAAACTAGACTAAAGTAAGCGTAAAAAGTTGTATTTTATGCTGTTTTCTATGCAAACAAGAATGCGCATTGTCTTTGTATAACGCACACACATACAGTTATGGACAAAAGTAATGGCACACACACGCACACACACACACACATAAGAGTAAATAACGAAGAGATTTGTATATTTGGTCGAACGATTTTGCGTGTTGCGAAAAATGCAAAGCCAAGTGCTAGCGAATGCAAAACTAAAAGCTCTAGCATTCTCTCTCTCTCTTTCTGCCCCTCTATCTATCTCTGTCTCTCTGTGTGTGTTAAGCGGCAAACAAAAGCTGTTGGAAAACATAGAAAATCCCTTTGGGAAACAAAGTAGAGAGCACAAACGCACACAGAGACACTTTTAGCACTTGCCATTTGCTGCACAGCTGACAAAGGCAGCCGAGCAGCAGTGGAGCAGTGGAGCAGTGCTGCATGTGGCATGTGGCATGTGGCATGTGGCACGGGGCAAGTACTTATCTCTATATGTATGTATGCATGCATCTCTCTATAGAGGTGTTCGAGCAGCAGCAGCAGCAGCGGCAGCGGCAGCGGCATCCTTTGACTGGATTTAGATTTGTCGAGCAGCTGCTTGCAATTGTCACGTTGCACTCTTTAACCCAGAAACATAAATATTGCAATTTATGGATGGGTGGCTGGCATAATGCATAATGTCATACATAAGCCATAAGCTGCCGCAGAGAAATCCAGGCTGAGCTCCGTATGCCGGGCCAACCAATTAGAATGTTGCGCATACGCCACGTGAACACACACGCACACGCACACGCAGACATGGAATGTATTTAACTTAATTTAGTTGGTGAGTTACTTAAAAAAGCTTTTAAAAGTAACACAAGAAAACAGCAAACAAACAGCAAAAGCAGAGAGCAGAGAATAAACAGAGAGAGAGAGAGAGAGAGAAAAACAAAAACAAACAGAAAGCAGCAAAAGCAAGAAAAAGCGAAACTTTCGTTCACACGGAGCCTGGGAAAAAAATAAATAAATGCGAGGGCAGTGGCCGAAAGGGGGCGTGACTGGGCATGGCTGCTTAATATGCACATATGTAGATTATGTGATTAAAAGTATAACAAATACAAGGGCCACAATCTCTGCTGTTGCTGTTGTTGTTGTGTAAAAGTTTTTTTTTTTTTTTTTTGTTCTGCAAGTTGTTTGCAGATGTTTTGAACATTTTCATTTGTTTGATTTGAGAGCTGCTGCTGCTGCTGCTGCTTTGGGCTAATGGAACTGAAGAGCAACAACAACAGCAAAGTTTGCGCAGCAAACAGGAATACAGCAACAACAACAACAACTCACAGCTCTCTATCTATCTGGTTAGAGCAGCTCTACATATGATTAGGCAGCCAACTAATGAGGGCTGGGCGACGGCTGGGCCGCAAAAGGATCAAACGAACTGTAAAAGGGATGAATGATGAGCTGAAGGAGCAGCAACAGCGGCAATAGAAGGAAGCACAACCAGCAGCAGGGCTACAACTATCTGCTAATGAAAAACAAGACATGTAAACACACTCAACACACAAACACACATACACACACACAGACTTACACACATATGCCAGCAAAACATATGCAGCATACACAAACCACTCAAAGGAGCCCAACCACCCGCAGCCACCGAACGCCACCGAGAAGCGCCCAAGCCACCCGCCTACGGCACATCGCACTCAAAGGGTTTCAAAGTTATTTGTTTGCCCAACGGAAATACATCAAAATAAATGCGAGCCAACAAAAAACATAAAAAAAAACAACAACGAAACGAAACGAAGTCAAATGCAAATATGATGAGAATATATGCGAATGTTGCTGTGTGTGCGTGTGTGTGTGTGTGTGTGTGCAAGCGCCAATGGCCATTGACAAATATGGGCTATGGGCCTAAACAAATAACTGCCACACTTTTTGGCTGGCAGCTAAAAATCAAACACGCCTACCACACCCCCCGCCCACGCCCCACGCCACGACCATGTAGCAGCAGCAGCAGCAGCAACTAATATGTTTAAGACAAGGCAAAGGGCAGCGCAGTCGGGCGACGGTAGTTGAATTTACCTGATGTCAAAAGTAATTAAACAAAAAATGCCAGCGACAACGGCGGCAGCTGTAAAAGCAACAACAGCAACAACAACAGCAACAGCAACAATTTGTCACGAACTCGCGCTGAATAGCGGCAGAGCGCACAAAAAAGAAAAAAAAAAAAAACAACGCCAAACAAAACAACAACAACAACAAAGATGGCTGAATGTAAAAGTAGAATACGAAAACAAAATGGCGACGGCGTTGGCAAATTTAATAATAAGTAGTGCAAAGTGATGCCAACTTTGGCAAAGAAAACTGCAAGAAAAAAACAAGTGAAAAAAAAGTGAAAAAAAAAACCCAAATGCAGCAGCAACGAGATGCGGAGGAAAAGAGGCTGGAAAATGGAAATGCTGCAAGAGCCATACAGTGCACATGAAATACTCTATATATTATGCACAAAGAAAGAGAGAGAGACAGAGAGAGAGAGAGAGAGAGAGAGTGAAAGTGTGTGTGTGTGAATTATAAGCTGTTTGACAGTGGCAGTCCAAGAAAACGCAGAGAGAGAGAGAGACAGAGAGAGAGAGAGAGAGAGAGAGAGAGAGAGAGAGAGCAGTAGTGCAAAAGACATTTGTTATAATTAATGCCATTATAAATTCTCATGGACGTCTGACGTTGTAATATATATATATATCTCAAAATATGACAGTCTGGCAACACCGAAAAGCTTACTTCTTGAGGGATGGATATATAAGAAATGCTTGATATATTAAAGAAGAAAAGTTAATTGCTTTTACTTTCAAATATATTTTACTAGTTTTTTAGAGAGAAAGAGGGTGAGAGGGTGAGAGAGAGAGAGAGAGAGGGAAAACAAATTTACATATTTATGGAGGTAAAGTAGTTCGAATAGTATTTGCCATATATGTATACACATTTATATGAAATATATGTATATATATTAAGTTATATAATTCTCGATGATATATCAATTATAGACGCAAATATTCGCTCCATGCTGAATCGACTCGGCTTGACTCGGCTAACGAAACTTGTAGCTTATAGCCATACGAGTTTCTGTCTCAATCTCCCTTGCAGCCATCTCTCTCGCTCGCACACATATCAATTCATATTCAATATCAATCAGCCAGCCTATATCCATACGCTCAGCCGATATGCTCTCTTTGTAATTACCTTGAGTCAGGTCTGTTTTTTCTTTTTGGCTCTGCTTGGGGTCGTGTCGACTCAAGTCGAGTCATTTAATTACCCCGGGCAGGGCAGCTACAGTGGGCACTAGGCAAATGGAAAAGGGCAAAAAGGTAGGCGAAAAGTCGAAAGTTTGCCTGCCGGCTGACGCATGGCAAAAGAAGCCAATGTTAGCTGCAGCGAGAGAGAGAGAGAGAGAGAGAGAGAGAGAGAGAGTGGGGGAAACTGTAATGAGAAAAATTTTACGAACCGGCAAGAAAAGTTGAAAACGAGGGCGACACAAGACCAGAAAACAATAAACAACAAAGCCAAAGACGGCATAAGAACACACAGAAAGAGATGAAAAGAGGGCGAGAGAGAGAGAGGGAGAGAGAGGTAGCGAGTGCTATGAAAACTTTTCAATAGTTGCGTGACAGTGGGCGTTAGCGCGCTGGGCGTGGCGTCTGCAAAGACAACAAGCAACAATTTTGCGCTTTGCTTTTCCGTTTCCTCTTTGGAAACTGTGTCGTCGCACAGCCCGCTCCCCCCCTCTCTCAATACAATATGTATGTATGTATGTATGTATACCCACTCCGACTCCACTTCCACTTCCCATTGACCTGGCCGTGGCACCTGCCTGCTGACAGCCGCCGTAAGTAGCTGCGTAATAAAATTACTTTTTAAGTGCGTCGCAGCGCAAAAGGGCAACTGTAGGTGCGGGAGGGAGCTGGGGTTGGAGCAGGAGTCGCGGCGCTGTAGCTGCAGGAGTCGCTTCATCTGAGCAGCTGCTTTCGGCCTGTCACTGAATTGGCAGACGGCCGCGCGTCAAAGTCGAAAGTCGAAAGCCGAAAGCCGAAAGCCGAAAGTCGGAAGTCATTTGAATTATTTAGTGCAGGCAGCCTGTCAATGCGGCGTATGAGTAATGTCTCGAATGTCATATGTAAGTGATATGTGGATATGTGTAATAGAATTTGGCTCACACTCAGCTGCCGGCAGACCAAGTTGGCCAAAGCCAAACTTGATCGTAAATCAGCGCTCAAGTTTCTTGTTCTTCTTGTTCTGCTTCTTCCTCCACTTCGTTGGCCGCTTCTTTTATGGCCAAGCGTAACAGCCTGTGCGCCGGCCAACTGCAATGTGGGCCCATAAAATATGTTGCAAATTATGAAATATTTGAAATTTGGAGCGCTGACTCGGGCTGCTGGAACGGCCGAACTGCTGGGCCCGCTGTTCGTTATGGGCATTTAAGTTTTCATAAGTTGCGCAAATAAATTTTAATCGAAAAATGCGCCAAGGCAATAGGAACAAACTGAGGCCAGAGAGGAGGGAGGACTCACAGGACTCGTCCCCGTCCTCGTCCTCGTCCTGCGACAAGTCTCAACTGCAGCGCTGCAGACAGCCAATGGAGCCTGAAACTGCAGACAATCTGTGGGCACATTTGCAAGTATCAATCGAGACTCCATTTCACTCTCTCTCTCTCTCGCGCTCTCTCTCTCTCTCTGCGCTCAGACAGCAGTGTCCCTGGCGTATTGCAGCTACGCCTGGCTGCCGTCTGAGCACCTTAAATCAAGTTGCTCACGAAATTCACAGCCAACTTTTAACTTTTAGCTTCAATTTATTCGGGCGCCCGCTGGTAAAGCCTCTTGAGTATGCTCTTTGAGGCGCTTTAAGAAAGAAGCTGGCAAATGGAATTTATTTCATTCAGCTTTGCTTGAAATGCATTAGCTGAATTTACATCAAACACATGCACATACATAGATATTGATGTATGATGAGTGATACATGATGTATATGTAAATTAAGAGTATTGAAGGAGACTGGAGTTCATAAATTTTTATATATGTACATATATTAGCTCATTAGCAAAGAAAAAAAAAAACATTTTTTTTTAAAATTATAAAATAAATAATTATTATTTATTGAGCGAGCGTCTCAGGGATTTGCCTATTAGTTGATTTTTTTTTTCTTCAGTTTATTGAAGCTGTATTTTTGTTTTTCTTTAATTCTGTTTCACTTATTTATGAAATTTGTAGTCAATTTGATTCATTTTTAAGACATTTATTTAATCTTTCTATATAATATCTCTCTCAGATTTTTCTTTCTATTTCATCTCTCTGTGTTTTTCTAACTGTTTCTCTCTCTTTCTTTCAGTACTCCTTTCTCTCTCTTGCCTTAATGACATGTCTGAGTTGTTTTGCATATCTCTCTCTCGTTCTTTCTTTCAGTCTCTCTCTCTATTAACATTTCTGAGTTGTTATTTATATATCTCTCGCTCTTTCTTTCACTCTGTCTCGCACTCTCTTTCTCTAGTATCATTTCTTTTTCTTGTTTTTTTAAGAGAAATTATAAAATATATTTATTTACTGCGCACCGCTGCCTTATTGATAACTTAATCTAAACAGAGAATTACATTAATATATCAACTTAAAAGCTTAATTTTATATATGAAGATATTTATGGGTATTTATATACATATATTCCTGACTGTATACAAATGTGGGGGTGTTTAAGTCAAAACCCGAACCAGCCGGTCTTGAGGATGGTGGCGTTTCAGTCTCCAAACATCAAATTGTTTTGTCCAAATTAATCAAAGTAGGCTACTAGAGTTTGTGTAGCCTACTTTGATCAATTTACACAAAACAGACTTGGAATTCTCAAATGGTTCTAGCTTTCACAGAGTAAGGAGGCATCGAGAACGAAGCAGTTGTCGGAGTAATTTGAAAATAAACATCAACTTATTCTAGCTAGACACATAGATTTGTTGTGGGTTATTTCATCTTTGTTATAGTTAAGAGCCTGGTGTAGAGCTGGAGAACCATCGACAAAGACGGTACTCGACGGCTTTCCCAACGATGGTTGAAACCATCAATATGGTCGATGGTCCCATCGATGGTTCTACAGCTCTACTTATGGCATAACAAAGAAGAGATAACCATTAACCAGCAAATCAATAAGGTGCACGACTAGCTGATACTCTGTACCGTGCTCTGCTCAGTCGTCCTACGGCTCTTTTATAGAGTGAGTGAATGAGTGTGCAGAAAGAGAGAGAGATAGAGAGAGAGAGAGAAGAGATGACGTTCTGGGGATGTTTAAATGAGAGAGAGAGAGAGAGAGAGATGACGATATGTAGGCGATAAAGAGAGAGAGAGAGAGAGAGAGAGAGAAACAGATGCTATCGACTAGATCGTACCCTCACTTAGGCATTTTTTACTTGCAAACCTCAAGTCGAATTGCTGACAAATTTCTTGAATTTTTTTCGTGCTAATGAACTAAATTTTCGTCTAATTAAAGTTAATTTCTGAATTTCGCCTTTGCCCCGCTGCTGCTGCCTGCTTATTTACTGCTTATTTACTGTTAGATCTGTAATCTAATGGCGAAAAAAAAGATGAGCATAATAAGAAGAACAAATTTCAAGCAAGTGCGATGGGCCGAAAATGAAGTCAACTCCCCGAACGCTGCGTAAGCAGTAAATGAAAAGAAAAAGTGCAAAAACTAAAAAAAAAATAAAATAAATAAAAAATAAGAGCAGACGAAAGAGGCGAGAAGAAAAATGTAACGAAGGCATGGAAAACAGGTTGCGTGCTGGCTGTTAAGGAAAACTGTGGAAAATTGTTGGAAAATTGTTGGAAATTGTTGCGTTGTGAAATTGTGACTCTCATTGGGCTGCTTAAATTTGCTGCTGTTCGCAGCTCATTTGGGCTTAGCTGGGCAAGTCTTGAGTCGGCCAGGCGGACCGCGCTGACTTATGACCAGAGCACAGGCAGAAAGGGCGAGAGAGGGGGCAGGTGGGGGGGGGGGGGGGTTCTGGGTCAGGATTGTAGATGGAAATCCTTTTGCCACTTTTCATGCTCAGACTTTTTTTGTCTTTTTCTGTTTTGCTTTGCTTTGCTCGCACTTGGCCGCTCTCTGGGGCTGTTTGCTCTGCTGCAGCTAACTTCGAGGCGCGTTCGCACATAAAATTTAATTAAGTGCAACAACAACAACAACAACAACAGCCGAAGCAACAGCAGCAGCGGCAGCAACATCGTTTATAAAATTCACATAATAACAATAAATTTTAAAATGCGCCCAGACTTAGCAGCGACGCTGACGTTGCCGCCGACGCCGACGCCGCTGCCGCTGGGGTATTAAAATTTATCGCCGCTTGCGTAGCACGCGCACAACAATTTTTGCATGGCCCCACCAAAGGCGAAAGACGAAAGGCGCCACCCAACTGTGGGCGGCCATCAATGTAGCCGTCTAATGCCAGGCTTTGCTGTAGCTCTAGCTGTTGCTGTCGCTAGTGTCTGTCTTCCGTTTTGATATACCCATTCATTGCTGTGAAATGAGCATATTGGCTTTGCGCAATGCTCATCTGTCTTACGTTTTGATATACCCATTCATTGCTGTGAAATGAGCATATTAGCTTTGCGCAATGTCCATCTGTCTTACGTTTTGATATACCCATTCATTGCTGTGAAATGAGCATATTAGCTTTGCGCAATGTCCATCTGTCTTACGTTTTGATATACCCATTCATTGCTGTGAAATGAGCATATTAGCTTTGCGCAATGTCCATCTGTCTTACGTTTTGATATACCCATTCATTGCTGTGAAATGAGCATATTAGCTTTGCGCAATGTCCATCTGTCTTACGTTTTGATATACCCATTCATTGCTGTGAAATGAGCATATTGGCTTTCTGCAACGCTGATCTGTCATTCATTTTTATATACCCATTCCTGCAAGTGAAATGAGCATATTGGCTTTCTGCAACGCTGATCTGTCATTCATATACCCATTCATGCAAAAGAAAAAATGAGCATATTGGCTTTCTGCAACATTCATCTGCCCGTCAGTGCAGGAGTATTGGTTAGTCGGCAACACCCGACTGTAATTTTCATACATGTTTTCTCTACTCTTTGCTTAATTTGATTCCCATAAACTGTGGCGCCTGCTTGCCACACAAAGACACATATGCCAACTCCACTCCAACTCCCACTCGCACTTCCATTACCATCCGCCTCCCACCTCTCGCAATCCAACTGCCACTCCCACTGCTGCCCCCGACCAACGTGTGGACCCTTAAGTCGCGCAAACTCATTTGTCTGTTTGTTTCGTTGTTTGGCTTGGTTGTGGCTCGCTTTGCTTATTCATTTGGCTGGCATTAATTACACGACACGCATACGCCGCGTTGCACGAGCGCCGGGGGCTGGCATCATTTATTAAAAAGCCAAAATAGCGCACTCTCTCTCCGCCTTCCCCCCCCCTCCTGCCATGCATTGCTTATGCGCATAATTTTAGGATGGCCAAAAATTTAGCTAACATGTCAGCGGACGACAGACGACGCTGAGGCAGAACCAGCTGATGCCACAGGGATTTGCCAGCTAGTTTCATCATCATCATCATCGTCATCATCATCGTCATCATCGTCATCGTCATCATCATCAGCTGGTGGCTGGCATCCTCGTCAACACAAATGACTGTCTCATGTTATCTGCTAAGCTGTCTTATCTGTTTGCCCTGACGCATCTGTTTGCATGTTTATCTGTCTGCCTTGGCACGGCTTCCCTCTGTCTGTCTGTCTGTCTGTTTGGTCCGTCTCTGATTTCGACTTTGTTACTTATTTAATTTGTTGCTTATTTGCTACAGCAGCAGCAGCAGCAGCAACAGCTCTCAGCTCACACATCCACGCACACTTGTTTGCATATGTTTAACATGCTCCCTCGGCTCTCCCTCCCTCGCTTGCCCCGCGCCCGTCTGCTCCCTGTAGCAGCATTGCTGTTCCTTCTTCCTGTTTATGTGCGCCTTCTGTCTCTGCTCGCTCCAGCTCCAGCTTACTTATGTTTGCTAATGATTTGCCAGCCTGCTAATCAAATTGGTTGCCCCGGCGGCTAATGGCATTACAAATGATGCTCCCATTGCGCACTTTCCTACGTACGACATGATCATGTGCGTGCGAAAGAGAGAGAGCGAGAGAGAGAGAGAGGGGGAGAGAGAGAGGCAGCAATTGCTCCTTTCATTTGTTATTAAAGCTAAAGCAAATCATTTCTTTTGTTCTATGCTTATGAAGCAAATAATTAATTATTTAAAAAATTTATAATTATAATGCATTTAATTTTCTTCGATTACTATCATCAATATTTTAAGTTTAATATTATTATTGCTGTAATAATATTTTAATTTTTTTTTTTTTATTATTATTATTATTTGTTGTTTTTTTTATGGGACACTTTATTTTTAATTTATTATTTTTATTTTTATTATTTCAAACAGGCAGACGAATGTAGCCAAATAGACTCAGCTCATCGCTCTGATAAAGAATATATTTATATAATTTATAAATATAAATAAACAAATAAATAATTTAAAAGTAATTTTATCCCGATTTCTCAATTTTAATGGCTATTAATCCATGGTTATAAACAAAAAAAAAATTAAAATTATATGTTTCTTTTAATAATCGTTCTCAAATTGAAATATAATTTATAAATATAAATAAACAAATAAATAATTTAAAAGTTATTTTATCCCGATTTCTCAATATTAATGGATTAATGTAGGTTATAAACAAAAAATTTAAAATTATATGTTTCTTTTAATATTCGTTCGCAAATTGAAATTAATTACTTATATATTCTTTTTTATATATTCTATTATCTCCATTCATCTTCTTTTTCATGAACCACTAAATTTAGTCATTTTTTTCTCAAGCCCCACCATATTTTACATACTCCCAAAGTCTTGACGAAGAATCATTTGAATATTTACTTTTCATATATCATTGCTGATTTTAGTCTTTAAAGAGTTTTAAAGATTGTTGTTTAAATTAGACTGAAATTATTCTTGTTCAGGTCTAAAAATATATATATATATATACATATATATATTCAGTTAAAATTGTATATAAATTAACCTAATTTAAATAAATTTGAAATTAGTAAATAATCTTAACCTGTGATTATTAATCAAATTCAAGGGAGAGCAAAAAGAAACTCTGATGCTACAAATAGATACATATATATAAAAAATTAAAATTAAATTAAAAAAAAAAAAATAATTAAAAAAAATGTATGTCTATGTATATATATATTTTTTTATTATTTTTATTATTTTTTTAATATATATATTAATTAATTTTTTTGTTTATTTAATTTTAATATTTTATATATATGTATCTATTTGTATATATGTATGTTTATATGCATATATGTATGTATATATAATATATACACATTTATGTTGTATATTCTCAGCACATTTTGGCCATCAAGCAGGTAGTTAGCCCTTCAAAGGGTTGCCAGTTAGGGTGGCCCGAAATCAACTGATGCGATTCGAAGCGATTGCAAAGTGCTTTTTTGGTCGAAAAGCGCCAATGATGATGGCAATAAATTTGCGCCGTCCGTCGTCCGTCGTCCGTCGTCCGTTGGCAGGCGAACGCACTAAATAAGTGCAGTCAGCGCGGCGGAATGGCAACACACGTGCCTCACGTAGCAACGAGCTGGCCAACCAAACCCACTCAACCAGCCAGCCAAACGCCCACCCACCCACTCAGCCTAAGCATCTATGCCGCCGCCGCTGTTGTTCTGTCGCTGGCTGGCGGCGTGCAACGAAATGAATGAATGCGAAAAGAAAGCAAGAATTATGTGGCAACAGGATGCGCTGACATTTATCACCTGCGTCGCTGCGCTGCGCTGCACAGCGAGTGCAGCAACAGACGACATTTAGTTGCAGTTGCCGTTTGATTATCTGCCCCGGCCGGTGGCGTCGCCTGCTGCCGCTGTTGACGGTGCGTCGCGTCGTCGGCGCAGCATTAGCATAAATTTTCAACAGCTTATGCGCGCATATGAATATATTACGCCGCTGGCCGTTATTTATGTGTGCCGGCTACCGAAAACTTGGCGCAAGCTCGAGCTGGCATTGGAGCTGGGTTTGGGGGCTGGGGTGGGCAGGACTCGTGCCAGGATAATCGCTGCTTAGTGCACTCGCGCGCATAACACAGGCAGGCAGGAGGCAGGCAGGCAGGTGGCAGGAGGCAGTCAGCCCATTGATAACCAGTCGTGCCCTATTCTCACTTGGGCATTCTTCACGGGCTCATTGAGAGAGCATTCAAATTGAATTTACATGCAGGCACAACTTTTGTTTACTTTGTGGCAGAGGCAGCAGCGGCGGCGGCGGCAGCAGCGAAATCAAATTTAAATCCGCTGCTTGCCGCATTTTATGGACGAGCGCCCCCAAGAAGAAATCAACAAACGCAGCCAAGCAAGCAGCTAGTCATCCAGCCACCACCACCACCACCACCAGCAGCAGCACCACCAATAGCAGTGGCCGGCTCGCACCAGCGACTCGACTCAACCACCGCGCTCAGGTGGCAAGCCGAAAAAACGCACACAAAACTGTTTGAAGTGCTGCTGGTTCGCATTTCACATGCGTCTCTGGGTTTCGGGCCAAATTATTTGTATTTATTCGTGCGTCTAAGCAAAAACAACAACAGCAGCAGCAGCAGCAGAAACATAAAGAACACTTGCGCAATCGGCGCTCGCTAGATGGCGCCAGCTACAAGATTTATGGCCTACATTCAGATCAAATCGGCTTATTGGCATCAAATGAATCTTCGATTTCAGGCTAAACGGCTGAAAGCACCTCAAAGTCTTGCCAAGCCTTAGACTACGACCTGGCCGAAAAGCGGTGGGAACAGTGAGTGAGCTGCTTGTACCTATACATATAAAACAAATGTATGTATGTAACCCAAAAATTTCGTCCAATATTAATAAAATAATAAATATATAATAAAAATTAAAAAAAAGAAATAAAATAAAAAAATTAATTGCAACACTTAAATGTTGTTCATATTCGCGATATATATAAATTAGCTATTGCATGAATATTGAGACACTCTTATACATCTGTATGTATGTATATGCGTATGCTTTCATTATTTCCCAATTGAAATGTGCTCTCACTATTGCAGTAGTATTAGTGTGAGCTGAGAGCTTTTGTACGAAAGAGAGTTGTGGTTAAACAGTTATCCGAGTGAGTTTGCGTATTAACAGCAGGCTTCGTCTCCCACTATAAATCCGTGGAAGGGAGAGAGAGAAAGACACACAGCTAAGCATAGTTTCCTGCATTACTGAGTGAGAGCGAGAGAGCTATTTTGAGATCACTCAGACTGCTTCGTTATGATTGGCAGTTGACAAAGAGCGGAGAGCTTAGAAATGCAGACAGAGCACAGAGGGAAAGAGAGCAGAGCGGAAGCTCGTAACTGGGCGCAGTTGTACAAGTGTTAGAGTAGAAGGAGACATGATCCAATTGGAAAAAAAATATGTTTGTGCATTAAGCCTTCTTCAAGCTCTCATATTCGATTTGAAAGCTTTTGCTGTCAGCAATTAGTTTTGTCACCAGTCTCTTGGACCGCCCGGTAGATGGCGCCACCTGCTGATTTATGAGCCGTTTATTTGAATGCCAGCTAACTGCGGCGGTGTTTCACAAATTTCCAACAACAACAACAACAGCAGGAGAACAAAAGGAGAAAAACAAATCTTTTATTGGGCGCGTTTGGCAGCTCATAAACCTCAAGCACCAGCACCGGCCCAGCCCCAAAAACTCATTGAGCCGCCTATTAACCTCAACGTGTTACCTGGTACATGAATAAATCAAAGCCTTCCCACACACACATACACACCCACCCGCCGTCGCAGTCGCCGTCGCAGTCGCAGTCGCAGCCGGGACCCAGCGTGCGCCCCAAACGCTTTCGTAGTCGCTCCGCTGGCTGATGATAAATGGGTTCGTGGGGTTTTTCTTATTCGTGGCTCGCTGGGCTCGCATCGTCGTCTTCGATTTGCTTAACAAATTTGTAAGATTCTTAACACATTTGCATATTGCGTAAGCGCGAGGAATGCCAGCATGTAGCCCCCTCTCCCTTTCACTCTCGCCCTCTCGTTCTATCTGCTTCCCTTTTTTTTTTTTTTATTACATCAGCTTCTGGTATCAAGTGTGAAAATACTGTAAATTCCTTGACGACTTCAACTCGAACTCATGCTTTCAGCTGTTGTTGTTGGGTCTCTCAGTAATGACAATATTTCCTTGCGAGCTCACCCGCCCACCCCCTCCTTGTTCTCCTCCCTCTCCACAACCTCTTCTTCTTCGCTTTTATTGCCATTGACAGAGTTGCCAGCGCGCTGGCAAAGTGCGAATCCTTTTATACACAAACAGTCGAGTTTATTTAGCTGCCGTCGCCGTGTGAGGGGCGCCAAGCATTGCTCAATCGATGTGGCTCAATAAAAATAAAATATAAAATAAAAAGAGAGACATATACAAAAAAGAGAGAGATAAAAGACAAGATGTATGCACATATATGCGTGTGTGTGTGTGTGTGTGTGTGTGTCTGCTGGAATTTCGACCCGCTCCACAACGCTCCGTTCGCTGTCAATTTTCATGGCAATGACTTTGGACAGTTTGCTGGTCGTAAAGCTTTTGGAATTTTTCGCCGATTTTTCCCATTGTCTGTCTGCTTGGCGTTGACACTCAACGAAATTGACCTGCATTTGTTTAGTGGATCCAGCCGAGGCAGCTAGCTATGCAGGCAATCACATCTCACAGCCACAACAACAACAACAACGACGACAACAACAATTGTTGCTGCACTACACAACGCTGAGCTTTCGTCCGCACTTAATGCCAGCCAAATCCTTGCAAAACTCCTTCAAATTCTAATCGATAGCTGCTGCAAGTGCGCCGAACCCTGCTCCTTCGTGTGGGACAACTTGAAGCCCTTGGCGATTGCGGACTCTCAGCGCGTTGACACACTCCATAATCTCTCCGATTCTGATCGCTAGCTATGGGCTGTCGATGCACCCGAACGCTCGTACGACTGTCCTTCTGTCCCTTTGAGTGTCCGTCCTCTGGCTTGATAATCCGTCTATCTATATGCTTTTCGTCATTTCGTTTGACCTTCCGTCTTTTTATATGACCCAACATCCTTACATAAGACCGTCCGTACTTCTGTAGTCCATTTATTCTGTTTGACCTTCCGTCTTTTTAAAAGACCGTCCGTCCTTCTGTGTATTGGTCCTTTTATGTCTAAGATTTCCGTCATTCTGTTTGACCTTCCGCCTTTCTACACGACCGTACAGCCTTCCATAAGACCGTTCGTTCTTCTGTTTACTAATCCGTACTTCTATAAGAATTGACAGAAATCTTCTAGGTGTTTGACGTTTACCCTGCCGTCTTTTCATATGTTCATTTATCCGTTCGTATAATTGTCCGTCCTTCCATATGACCCTTCCATATCGTCTATCCATTTGTCCGTGAGTCCTTTCCGTTCCATTTGACCATCCTTTCGTTTGACCCCTCTTCCGTTTGACCGTCCTTCCGTTTGATCGTCCGTTCTTCTTCATCCTTCCTCCATCCTTCTTTATGACTGTCAGACATTTCATATGCCTGTCTGTTCTTCTGTCCGTCTGTCCTAAAAATCTCCACGCTCTTCTGCTCTACTCTACCCTATGCCATGTAGCTCTACTCTCTATAATTTAGGCAACCAATCTACACGATACTTTATATCGATTTTCGATAACTTATCGACATTGGCTTTACACCGTCAGAGCTTAGTAGAAGTATATGATTTAAGGGGGTTTTTCAGCACCATAGATAAATTCCTTCCTTTTCGATAACTTATCGATGACAGTGTACAACGACACTCACTTCGCCATATTTGCCCCAACTTTTCACTGGCTTTTCCGGCGCATCCTCTTAGCCTGGCTGCCACACACACTCATCGCATCGTCGCTCTCTCTCTCTCGCTCTCTCTCTCTCTCTCTCTGATCTGTAAAGTTACCCGCTTAGCCGCCGCCACTTGGGCAATTATTAATGTTAATGTCTTCATTACGATTCATTCGCGTGCCACAGCGAGGCAGCCAAAAAAAGGAGCCCAAAAAATCCTCAATCCAGCCACCCGCGCACCCAGTGGATGTGGATGGGTGGCCGGGCTGAGCTGGTCCAGTCCGAGAGGAAGAGAGAGAGAGAGAGAGAGAGGGAGCTGTGAAAAAGCGTTGCACATAAATTAATGCTAATCAGTGGCAGAGACTCGCTTTAAGCTGCCACAAAGTTGAGCTACTACATGAAGAGGCGCGACTGCATAAATTATGTTTGCCACGATTTGTGAAATCAATACGGCTGGGCAGGCGAGCGGGCGGGCAAAGGGGTGCGACTGTGGGCGGCCATTGACTTAAATCGCAGTCGCAGGTGCGTGGGCGTGCCGCCGGAGGCGTGCCGCACACAAAAGCTCGAACCGCATTGAAAAGCCGAGCGCGCGCTGAGCGACTGCAAATGATACTTTAATGTGACAGGCGGACGTACGCTGCTGCCGCATTGTGGCAAGGACCCTGAGAGGAGGGGGCGGGGAGGGCGACCGAGAGAGAGAGGAGCGGCTACAAATGCCAATGATTTTTGCACCTCTTTTTTTCGCCATGCTGCGGTTTTTTTCTTGCTGTCATCATAAAAAACGTGAATGAAATGCAATGGGGGAGGGGGAAGGGCGTGAGGACCAAGCGAGCGAGCGAGCGAGTGAGCGAGAAAAACTATGTGCCTTCCATTCTTTGCATTATTTTTTTGCTTTCCTTTTCCATTTTTTTCCTGCGTTTTAATTCCCGGGGCGCGCTTTCAACGCTTGTCATCTTACCGCTAATGGCGGCTACATGTCAACCACTCATCTCGGCCAACAGCTACGTCGTCGCCGTCGCCTGCTCCTGGTTGGCTGCAGCGCAGCTCTGCTCTGCTCTGGAGAGCTGCAGCCGGAGCTGGCTGCTCGTTTGCCAGCCATTCATTTATTTGGTCGCGTCGCGCACGTTGACGGCTACGTCATCAGCAGCAACAGCGGCCGAGGCGGCAGCAGAGGCGCCCGCAAGTGCAGCAGAATGAGCCGCTAGGTGGCGCCACAGCGCCTGCATGGCAACGACGTCAAGCGTGAGAAATCGCTTTGCCAGCCCCTGCAGAACTGCCAGGCAGCCAGCCAGCCAGGCAGCCAACCTGTCGTCATAAAAAATTTTTATACATAAAAAAAAAGAAAAAGGTAAAAAAACAAAAACAAACAACAGCAACAAAACTTCAACCCAAAGCCCAGCAGCGGCGAGAACTTGCGCTGCAGGAAAAGAACTCGCAAAGGAGGGCACAAGGCAGAAGGAGAAGAAGGAGAAGGAGAAAAAGTCGCAGGCAGTTGACAGCTGGGGCAGAGAGGAGAGGGACGGCAACAATGCGTCGCGGCTAACGTTGAGGGCGTTGCATAGCAGCAAACGTAAAGTAAAATGTGAAACGGTAAACAGGGCGAATGTAAAATACCCTATATGGGAGAGTATAAGAGAGGCATGTAGAAGACTATAATTTCTATTTGTAATAATAATTATTACATTATATATATATGTGTATATATAATTATTATTATATTATTATATTATACTACTATTATTGATATGTAAAGTATATTTAATTTAATGTAATAAATAGTGTATGTGGTGTATGCATTCACAAAAAGTATAAAAGACTATGTAGTGTGAGTGTATGTATACTAGTAGTAGTAGAAGGTAGAAGTAGCTAGTATGCTAGTATGAGTGGTATACGTAATAAGGTATACGCAGTATATGTTGTATAAGATATATTGTAGTATACGAAAGTGAATGTAGTAAAGGAGATTATATATAGTAGGAGAGATTGTATGATAAAGTAGTAAGCCTAAGAAATATAAGACAGTGTAAGTAGTATAAGAGAGTCTTATGTACTTACTATAGGTAGATTAAGAGAGAATATGTAATAAGAGTGTATATGTAAGAGACTTTACAGTATAAGTAGTATATAGAATTTGAAGTATAAGAGTGTATATGCTACAGCATACATATACAGTTACTACTAAATCTAAAATATTGTCAAAGTAAACGAAGTCTCGTTCATTGCTTTTAGCAGTTAGGGTATCGATATCAGCATATACATACATATATTTTAAACGCCTCATAACGATGCAGCCAGGTGACACAAGGAACGTAAAAGGGAATGAAGGAAGTGGCGCGGGGCGAAGAGGAGGGGAGGTGGAGATGAGGTTATAGTCTGCATGGAGCAAGGACGCATATCGCATGCGGCGTCTGCCAGAGATCGGAGGCTGCCAAGACACAGTTTTCGCTAATGAGTTTCCGTCTCTGCCAGCAGTTGTTGTTGTTGTTAGTGCTGTTGCTGTTGCTGCTGCTGCTGCTGTTGCTGTTGATGACTTCGCTTAATAGTCAAAGCGATAGAGCAGCGAAAGAAACGCCGACGCGCAACGCTGATGAAGGTAGTTGATGATGCCTTTTGCCATTTACGAGGCCTTTAAATATCAGTGAAATGAGTTGCAAACTGCAGCGAAGCTACAGCAGGCTGCAACTGCCATCATTCAGCGTCATTAGCTGGCTCATTAATTGGCCAACGAAGACTTTTATATCCGTTGTTGTTGCTGTTGCTGCTGCTGCTGCTGCTGTTTGCATTGACAACGTAAATAAGTAAACAGGCAAACAGTCAAACAGTCAGTCAATCTATCAGTGAGTCATTCACGCGCTGACAAGTCAAACAAGATGACAAGGACAAGGACAAGGCTGCCAGGCTGGCTGTCGCCTGTCGCCTGTCGCCCAGCAACAATGGAGCGCACACGCCACGAGTGGGGGGCTGGCAGTCAGTCAGGCAGAGCAGGCACAAGCTAATCCCCAACTGAATTTCAGCAGCTCGAAGAGCCAACGACAACATTGGTTAAGTATCTTGAAATAATATTTACACTTTACGCAAAAGACTCAGCGCAAACAGCAGCAAAAGATGCGCCCCACTGTGGGCCACTTCTTGCCCGCCAGCCCGCCAGCCCGCCAGCCCGCCAGCCCGCCAGCCCGCGCTGCTTGCTCAGCTACTGTTGCTTTTGTAGCTGTTGCTGCCTGCTGCTGCCTGCTAGTCAAATAAGTTAATCGCTTTACCAATGCAGCAACAACAACCACAACGGTCGAAGGGGCGGGGCGCGGGGGAGTCGCTTTGCTCTGACAGCGGTCAACACTTGAGTGCAATTGTGAACCGGTTAACTGTGCTGCCTTTGCCTTTGCCTGTCATATTTTTAGCTTCTGTACCTTCCACCGCCTCAACCGCCCCTCGCTCACACTCTCTCTCTCTCTCTCTCTCGCTCTCTGTGTCTTTGCTTCATTCGCTCTCCATCGCGAGTTGCATACGCAAAACTATTTTTAAATGACAAACCGGGCAGACAAAACGGCGCAGACAAACGCAGGAGCAAGCGAAACGGCAACAGCCAGCAGCCGCAGCAGGCAAGAAGGAATTAAAGCTAAACAGTGAACAGCAAATAGTTAGAGCGAGATGGACTTGTATATGTATGTGTATGCATATGTATGTGTACATACATATAAATATGTACAGCTAGACGCCAGGCTGTTGCTTTTGTCGACCTTTGCCAAAGCTGCCGCTGCGGTCAAATGCGAGCCCTGTTGAAATCTCGTCGCAGTCGTCGCCGACGTCGACGTCGACGTCGCTTCAATTGATATTGCATTTGCATTTGAATTTAATTGAATTGCATTGTTTGAAGGCGTCGCAGCTAACATTGTCGGCTGTCGTCTGGGCAGCAGCAGCAGCAGCTGAAAAAAGTGAAGTAATTCTTGTTGTTGTTGTTGTTTTTTGTTTTTCATATTCCGCTTCTTCCTCCTCTCTCTTTTGTATTGCGTAGATTTTCGTGCAGTTGCGCTTTCTTTAAGAATGAGTACATTGACTATATGATGTAATGGAACACAGAGATAATAATTTTAAGCTGATTTGCGAATTGATAGTTGAATAATAGAAGTTAAAAATAATAATTTACTATATTTACTAGTTCTATCTAGGCTTATGCGAGAGAGTATTTGTAATTCGTCACAACTAATTTTCCAGATATTTATTTGGTAGTCTGCCTCTTGACATCGCTTTCGACCCGCATACGAAATACATACATACATATGTACATACGTCAAGTGAATAGACTTTTCCGTATGGAAAGAAAATGGTATAATTACGCATTAGGCCAAATGTTGGCTTTGATGTGGTGCGGTGCTGCGCTCCTCGTCCCTCTCCCTTTCACTCTTTCTCCTCCTCATTTGGGCCCTTTAATTGGCCAATTTGATGTGATTTTTTCTTAACTGGTTTTGTTTACTTTGACACCACGCATTAAGTTATGAGCCCGTCCTCTGGCATCAAACGCATTTGATTACGATTTGAGTGGGTTTCGCTCTCTCTCTCTCTCTCTCTCTCACTCTCTCCTCTTCTCTTGTTGGGTTGAGATAATTGAAAATTAATTGCCTTGGACAGCCGAACATGAGCGGACGGATGATAGCAACCGGTGTCGTCTGCCCTGCACCGAATCTCACACTGGTAACCGACCCAGAGAGACAGAGAGACAGAGAGCCCAGCGCTAAGCCCCTCCACCCGTCTCACTCTAGGACAGATCAGCTGCATAAGCGAACGAACAAACGAACGAACGGGTTATTTAATTAGTTTTGACGCGCCCAAGCTCGCTGCTCGAACTCAGGTAAGCTGTAAGCCGTCATTTGGGTTAGCCGCGTCTGAAGGCGTTGGGATCGACACGCGATCGATCCCATCGCATTGCATCGCGTGCGCCACCTAGCGACGCGCAACGGAAGCTGTCACGCCAAAAACAAAAAAAGAATATGAAAATAGAAAAAATTGATTGAGTTTCGCCCATAAAGCAATTTGTGTCCCGGACAAATCTTCTAATAAACTTGTGTGTGCGAGAGCTGAATGCGAATGAAGCTCGGATGGGATGGGCTGCTGGGATGGGTTGCTCTCTCTGGGGCTGGACAATGGTCGAGTGAGTGGGTGGGCGTGGCTCAGTGCAGCAGCAATGACAAACAAACAGGATTTCACAATCAGCAGTGGAACCAAAAGTGTGTTTGAATTTCGAGTTAAGTGAGTGAAATGTAGTAGGAGTTGGCCAAGGAACAGTGGGGAGGGGAGGGGTCAGAGTGCCAGCAGGAGGCCGTAGCAGTTGCTCCTGCTGCGTCGGCTACTCCTGCTGATGGGCATGAAAAATGGTTCAGGGGCAAGTCTCCACATTCGCAGACACAAGCAAATGCAAATCGCATGAGAAGCTTTCCGCTTGCCCCTCCCCTCTCCAGCTTCAGTCGCTGCCTGGAGGCTGGCGTTGTCTACTGATTTCGAATGACATGCAGTTGTTGGGCGAGCAGCTGGCTCCAATGGAAGATACTATTCAGCTGCGATGGCTGCTCCAGCCATAGGCCATGAAACCGCACAGTTGTCAACTGTCGGACGGCCGGACAGTCAGGACAACTGAATGACCAGCCCCACATCCCCAACACAGCAACCCCCAACCCCCAGCTGATGAGGTAGCAACTGCAATTGGGTTTTGTGTCTGCCTCGGCGTCGCACAGTGGGAATTGTCGACATTTCGATGGAAGCAATTGGCCATGCGAATTATGCCAACTGATTGAGACTTTATTAGGTGGCCCAAATTCAAAGGCGGATGGGAGTACAGAGTATACATATATGAGCATGAAATATTCTAAATCAGTCTAAGCCAAGATTCATTTGAAAGCTTGAAGAATTTCTGCATTTAAATTTTAAGAATATCTTGCTTGGTTCAAAAGTTCTGATTTTGCAACGCAAACTGTGCAATAAACCCACTGTGCCTTGTCTATGTTTGTGTGTGTGCGAATCATTTGGCATTGCTTGTTCAGTTTAACGATCGCCGAAGGCAATGTCTCCATCTAACTGTGCGTGTGTGTGCACCTCCCTCTCCCACTCACTCTCTGTAAGATGGCAAATAATTGAAGCGTCAAGCCTTTTACCGTTTTACCCAAAACGCCAGCGGGCAGATTTGTTGCTTAACGGGCAAATGCATTAGGCAAACATTTCATTTCATTCCACTCCAATCCAGTCCATTCCATTGTATTCCACGACTGAAAACTAACTGCCTCTGCCTCGCATATGTATGTCTGCATGCAATATAAGAGTATTTAGTCTTCGTTTTGCACAGCTCTTCTCACTGAGAACTTCTCAGATGTCTCTGTCCCTCTCTCTGTACGTTAGCGACGAGCGTCGCAGTCGTGAGTCACGCGTCGGCAGTCACGCGTGAATGTGGCTGCGTGTTACGCGTGAGTGGCGTGTTTGCCGTGCAAGTCAAGCGCATTTGGCAGCTAATTATGGTCCACATAATGAGACGAGTGATGGGCGGGACTGCGGGGCGATAGCATGCTTGCACATAGCGCATACGACACGTTGACCCACTTCGTGGGGGCCAGCATATAAATTATAATTTCTCTTTGTTGCTGTTGTCGTTTGTTGTTAAGCGCATTTTCGGCTAATTAAAAAAAGAGCGACAGCATCGCAAAAGCAAAAGCAAAAGCAAAAGCAACAGCAAATGAGAATAAAGCAACGGTGGAATGACTGACAGTCAGATAGCCTTAGCTAAGTGAAAGAAGTGTGCGAAGAATGCAAATTAAATGAAGAAAAATGCGCAACGCCATGCGGGCCAATAAAACAAATGCTGAAGGCGAAGCGGTGGGTGGGGCAGAGCTGCGAAGAAGCGCAGTTAAATTGAAAACAACAAAAACAGAAACAGAAACAGAAACAAAACAAACACAAGACTGAAAACAAATACTCTATATGGCAAGTCGCACATAAAATACTCTTATTGAAATGTAGTCAAATATTTTACTCCCATATATGTAAGATATTATACTCTTATATTCGCTTACTCTTACATTACATCTATGACTATGCATCAGCGCTGCCCATTTGACATTTTTCAATCCAATTTGTATACCCTGTCTATATGTATACAAAAAAGAAGCAAAGAATTAATCAAAAAGCAGCATAATATTGTTATTTAGCTTTTTCTAGATTTCTTAACAAACAGATTTAGCTTGGCGGCACCCTGCAGAGCTGACAGTACTGTGGTGCAACTCTCTCTCTTTCTCTGCCTTTCCCTGTCGATGCACACTTCACGCCACCACTCTTATACCTTCGGATAGGGTATAAGAAAACATAAAACACTTTAATGAAAAAGCAGCTCAAATGTAAACAAGTGTGAGGCGTAACAAAAGAGCGGAATGAGAGAGGCGGAGCAGAAGCAAATTTTAGGCTCTTTCTTTCATAATTCGTATACATACATACATATGTATGTACATATAAAAAGCAAAGGCAACAATAAAGCAGCCGCAGCGCACGTCAAGCAAATTTTTTGGACTGACAAATTATGATTTATGCTGCAGCTGGTTGTTCTTAAAGTTGTTGTTGTTGTTGCTGGGGCTGACATTTTGTCACTGTCGTTGATGTGGGCGCCGCACAGCTGCGCCGACGACAAACTGTTTTAAATCGTTTTGCAAACAAAAGATTTGGAGCGCCCCTGGGCGCCGTGACTCGCGTGACTCACGCGCATGAATGCGCCTGATTAACTTAAATGATGATATACATACATATGTACATATGTACATTTCTAACTGCCAGCACAGGTAAGTTCCCAATGCATTTGTCTCTTTATCAGGCATTCTTAGCATACTTAACTAGATAATGGAATGAATTATGCGAGGTCTATCTGCTATTATACTGCATCAGACTAATGCATTAACATGCATACATACACACATAAATATGCATAATCTATCATACATGTGCGTACATATGGATGTGTTTATGCGTGCTCTAACTCTCTCTCCGTATTCTACACAAACAATGTACGCGCTTACACATACATATGCATACCTTCGTATGTATGTACATATGTACATATATAGATGCAGGTCTTTGCGCTCTACCTCTCATTCACACATTCATATGTATGCATTAGTGTTTCAATAAGCCCTCCCGCTCTTATATTGCAAGCGCAGTTCCTTAAGGTTGTATTAGACAAAATAAGTCACACCAATGAAAGCGCAATCACTCTCAATTATGCCTACTCTCTTCTGACACTCGATCATATGCGAAAGCGAGACAGAGGTACTGCGAGCATAAGCAATTTTATGACAGCAATAAAGAGAGTATAAGGGAGTGCGATGCAAAAAAATAAAGCTGCTCTTTAAATAACCTTGACTCTGCATACATATGCGTATGCTTGGAGAGTATAAGACTCAAAGAAAAGAAGAAAAGAATTTAATATAATGGGAGCAGACATTTCTCTCACGTCCCACGCGTATCTAATGTGATTATCAAAGCATTTAAGACCATTGACTCAGTCGACTCGATTATTGCTGGTCAATGCGACAATGCCCAATTGCGACATGTCAATTTATCCTTTATCTCACGCACATACACACAATCAATTTATGTACTATATCAAAAAGCAGTCTAAAAACCATATTAAAAAGCATTGCCACATGCGCAATACCCAAGATACACACACACACACACACACACACACACACACACGCACATCTATCTGAGTTTCCATCAGCATTGGCAATCGCATCGAGCGTTCGACGTTTGCCTTTTTGCCAATCAACTGCTGCTGCTCGTTCAGTCAATGAATGAATAAATGGCAACTGTAAATGAAAACAATTCAAATTAAACTTGGTCAGCGCCAGGCAGCTGGGGGGGCGTGCAGGCGTAGCTGCAGGTGCTTGAATACTGCAACATGCCCAAGAACTTCAATGGGCCCAATATACAAAAATGAAAACAAAAGCGAACAAAAAAATCACACACAAAGTGTGTTTGGCTGTGTGTGTGTGTGCGTGTGTGAGAGAGTGAGAGAGAGCGGGAGAGAAAAAAAATCAGCAAGTGTTCTTCAGGCTAATATCACAAACGCAATTACATGGGCTGCCAGCCCAAGGGAGGGTGAGCATAGAGAGAGAGAGAGAGGGATAGACAGAGGGGTAACCAAGCAACGCAGGGCAGAGTGAGCACACTGACTGGTCAGCCACGAAACGGTATATGTGTTTTTTGTTCTAGCACAACAAAAGCAATTGCCCATTGAGTCAGGCCAGGAGCGGTCACAGGAGCAACAGCCGGGCCCAGACTGCAGACGACTCCAGTTTCCCCCATGGGGCATGGTCATTGTGGCACATTCAATACACACACACACTGACAGGGGTTTTGCAGCAGAGACTAACTAATAATAGGCAGCCACTTGGTCTGAGCGAAGCTTTGTCTCTCAACTGTTTACAGGTAGCAAAAGTTTTCCCCCAGTTGGAGCTGGGGTCGCCCGCTGGGCAACTTAACGGAAGCGAGCAATTTAGTTGCTAAAAAGGCTCGCCAATGAGCTCCCAGTGGGCAATCAGCTGGGCAGCAGACAGCGATTGAAAATCCATGGGCAACAACGACGAACGGCCCGCAAATTCGATTCCGGATGATGAGCCCGTCCAAAGGTAAATCAATTAGGGCTCGATAGATGTGTCTATCGATCAGATTTGACAAGGTTTTGAATATTGAACTTAAAAGGCTTACAGTATTGATGGATATGAGGGCTTAAAGCGCTGCTCGATAAATGTGATTATGGATGACAGGTCAAGGCCGATTAGCTATGTCTACTAAAGTGCTTTAAAGCTATTATATATACAATAATCCAGCGAAATTGATAGGTTAATTGATATATAGAGTTATCGATAACACTCCATAACAATGCATATTAAGCTGCGTATTGAATATTACATTAGAGCGGGAAATTGTAGAAGTTACTTTAACTTTACTTTAGCAAGGAGAGTTTAATAAGCAAACTCGAAGAATTAAGAGAGCTATACTGTTAAAAACTCGATAATTGTCGATAACAAAACAAGTAATAATCGATAAATGATTGTCAATAGCATTTATTTAGTTTGCCTATCGAAATGTATGATTGATATGGAAATACATTCTTATGCAAAACTGTTGGCGCTAAACTGATCGATAAATTCGACTTTCGATAATTGCCCATAGTTAAATGAGTAATGTGAAGGAAGCTATGAATCATAAGGGTCCACTGCAGGCTCCTTCTGGAACTCCGACTCCTGGCCAAAAGGAGATTCCCTAATTGCACTGACTGCTCTATTTTATGGATAAGTGTATAAATTATGTTAAGCTCCTTCAATTGCAGGCGCATCGCCATCGCTCTCTCTAACTCTCTCTCTCTCTCTCTCTCTCTCTCTGTATCTCTCTGCTTGCTTCATCTCCCCTTCTCCTTCTTGATCTCTTTTAACGCTTTGTGTGCGTAATTTGCGCGCTTTGTTTTAATTAAAATTCAAATGCGTTGCAATTTCATTAATTACCAGGCACACACACACACACACACACACACACACACACATGCACGCACACTGAGACAGACACACTTGGTCAGTCATTGCTGCTGCCACTTTCAGCCATTTTGCAATAGAGGCTTTGAAACTGGCGCTGACATGACTACAGCCAACCGCCTCCTACTCCTGCTCCTGCTGCTGCTGCTGCTGCTGCTGCTGCTGTTGGCCATTGCATGCCGGCAGCCAAGCGAAGCATGAAAGCAAACGCATAGCCATCAACTAAGCAAAGTGCCTGCCCCGCCCGTGTTGCGCTTGCCGCGCGAGGCGGTGCACCGCATTCGCACGTTGGCCGCTCTACGTGTGCATGTGTGTGTGTGTGTATGTGTGTGTGTGTCAGTCAACAATTCAATTAACGTGTTGATGATTTTGTGGCATGCAACATGGCGTACGAGTCCTGCCAGCTAGCTGCATTGAGGCTAGCAACAGCCAGAGGGGAAGGATGAGAGAGAGAGTGAGAGAGGGGGGGGGGGGCTACACAGGAGTCTCCCTCCCTTCTCTCTCTTACTATGACTATCCCTCTACCTCTTTCTCTCACTGTCTCTGTCTCTCCCTCTCTCACCCTCTCTCTCTCTCTCTTCCTCTCTCTCTATCTACCGCATTTTAATGAGCAATTGATTGCGCTGCTGCCTTTCTGGCCCAAACGCGCTTTGCCTGCTTTACAGCATGCCCAATTTGTCAATTTGTCAGTTTGCCACTATGTTAATTTGTCACTTTGTCAATTTGTCAATTAGTTTGTCAATTGTTCGAGTGCTGCGACTTGATCTCGCCAAGTTCTCAATGAATCTGCAATTAAACAAATGCTGGCGCTGCTGCTGTTGCCAATGGCCAAAATGCTTAACACTTTCAATTAAACGCATTAATTTTATGGGATTATGCGTTAGAGGCGGCTCCAGGTGAGATGATAACGGTGCTGCCAGATGACAACGGAGTTGGGCGCATCGCATATCAAATTTAATTTGCTCATTTGCCCTAAAAGCTTTTACTGTGTCTTGGGTGGCCACACACACACACACACACACCCCAAGGGCCAAGGGGAGCGTCGCAGTCTGGAGCATGTGCTTTGCTCTTTGGCTCTACCTAGCGCGCTGCACGCTTACGTAGCAAAAATGCGCCCCTAATTAAATTCAATATTAAATTGAGCAAAACGCAATTAACTCGAAAGGCGCACAGAGTAGAGTAGAGTGGAGCGGAGGGAGGGGTGCGGAGTGGCGGGGAGTGAAGCGGGGCAAACGTTGACTGGCAGAGCGCCAGACATGGCCATGGACAGATGCGGGGCGATTCGCGTGCTGCTGCCACAAGTTGAGCCACACACAGCATTACGTATACGCAACGTTGGCGGCTGAACTGTGATTTGGCTGTTGTCCTGTAGCGTCAGAAAAATGAACATTACAGCTATTAGGCGAGTGAACGACTAGCGTATACCCTGTAAATAAATGGAAGCAATGCCTAGCTCTGGGCAAAGGCAAGCATTGCATAACGTATACGCAGCGTTAGCTACTCGACATTTTTGTATGCCACAAAACTAATTTATATATATGTATATGTATACATATATGTGTATGCGGTATGCGGGCCTATGCTGTATAATGTCTAGAGCTTAAAAAACATATCGAGCATAAAATATATGATATATATAATTCATATATACTAACTCATGTATGTAATTTATATATATGTATATCGAGCCTAAAATATATGATATAAAACATATAATTCATCTACATATGTATATATACATACGTATATTCATATTATTTAGCATTTGTATATAATATATATTATAAATTTATCTATTTACAATCGAAAAGCTTCCACAACCATCAAAGGAATAATAAATCTATAAAACTTCCTTCGTTTGGTCGGTATTAAAGTTGATATTGTATTGAAGTTCTTAGCCTGACTGCAGACAAGGGAGACAATTTGACTAATCTACGTTGAAAATGAATTTCAAAAAAGAAAAAAACTATTCACTAAAATCGATTTGTTGTTATCTTAATTAATGAATCCATAAGTTATCGATAAGTGCTTGCATATGCCATGATTCAAATCCAGTCAAGCCAAGAAACTTGTGTCTACTTCTCATTTTCATTGCAAATGGGAAACACATAAATGAAGTGCAAGATAACAATCGATATATATGTATATATCGATAAATATTTCCAATGAATATTAATAGCTAAGCTAGCGTAAAGTAGAGTTGTCGATCACATCGGCTCAATTAGGCAAAAGACCCACCCAACTACTATGTTATATGTATGCCTATATATGTTTTGACGCAATCATATTGTTTTGGTGCCACTGTGCTGTGAAATGTTGCTGCCGCTGCTGTTAGTGTTGTGTGGGCGTTGAAACAATGCGCGCACACAAACGAACGCAGGCGAAGGACAACAACGGCAGTTACATAGATAACAATTAACAGCATTTTCCCAGTGCCGCCCCCCCCGCCCCAACCGCCCAACGCCCACTCACTTGCCGCCCACAGCTGCGACTCAGAGCGACTCTGTAGCCCGTTGGCTACGTTTTGGCAATCTTAGATGTCGGCAAACATTTTGTGTGCGTGTTGACGTTGCTGCCGCAACAGCAGCAACAGCAGCAGCAGCAGCAGCAGCAGTGGCAGTCGAGTCTGATGTGTGCCAGCGATAACAATACGCCCTAGAGGCAAAAACTACGAGACGGGCAACTCTTGGCAAGCTCCACCTCTCCCCTCCCCCCACACACACTCGCCACCGTTCCCTCTCCCTCGCAGCCACATGCGAGCAGCAAAATTAATGTCTGCTAATGATTTGTGCCGGCATTCTGCCCTCGCCAGCCACGCCTAGCCCCCCCCCCCCCCACCCCTTTGTGCAGGCATGCAAAGTGTTTAATGTTTCATAACTGAGCACTGTGCGAGCTCAGCTGAGAGCTCGCAACAGAAGAGAACAGATCAGAGAACACACACAGAACATGACAAGGCGCACAAAGTCAACTTGCAGCAGCAGCAGCAGCAGCAGGAGTCGTGGGCAGGGAGGGAAGCTGGGCAGGTGTACAACTGCAATCTCACTTTCAGTTTGTCAGCCACAGACGGACGCACAGACAGATGGACGCAATAGTCAGGAGCTGCATATGTGGAGCGCATAAATTGTCAAAGCATTCTGCTCTGAGCAGAGCTGTGCCAACTATTGACTGTGTGTGCGTGTGTGTGTTTGTGTGTGTGTGTGTGTGTGTGGCAACATTGTCGTCGTGGGTTGCAACTTGTTTCTGTACTAATGAGCTACGAACGAGAAATTATCAAGCTTTAATATTGATTGATTGCAGCAAATGTACATTGTCTTATCGATAACATATCAACGCAGCTAGCTAAGCTGTAACTAATATTAATCAGTGGATAATCGATAACAATTCTTAATGTTCTTGTATAACAAAAACAGTTGTATATGCATAAGCGATCGATTACTTAATAGGAATATAGGAAATGGTTCGCATAGTGCATCGATAAGGCCCCGATAACATATCGATGGATACCAATAAGTAGTAATACTTATGGACCATGCAAAAAGTTTTCTCTAATGTTAACGCACAGTTTTCTTGCTTGACATACGCATATTAATCATAACCATATCGATAATTATCGATAGTTTATTGGGAAATGTTTTATGAATATATCGAAATCAGTTTTAGTACATTTTCGCATATTAATTGCAACAATCAAGAGATTTGGTTTTGACTTCTAGCAATGTTAATCTAACCAAGCAATAATGCATTATGCATCAAAGCCAACCGCGCACATTCAATTACCGATAACATATCGAAATTCACACACAGTCGTATACATATACAAGTGGCTCATTAAAATTCCTCGAATTCTATCAATGTCAACATGGCTATGCATCGAAGTATGTGGCAACACAGAGTGCCCCCATTTAACTATCGATAACATATCGAAGCACATAGCTAATGAGTGGCGCAGTCAAGGCACACCCAGTACGAATGGTCGCAGCGGTGCTTCCAACTGCTTCATGCATATTTATTGACCACACACATTGAGGCGACGTGGCCACGCCCACTGCTGCCACTGCTGCGACCCAGGCACGTCTGGTGGGTGTTGCCAGCAAGCGCGTTGGCTCACCCCTCGCCCTTCCCTCCCTCTCTCTGGCTGCAAACTCAATTGCAATTACATGAAACTTTAGCTTATAATTTGATTAAACTTTTCAATTACAATATGCAATGAAGTTGCTCAGCGACAAGACTTGCAAGGGGGCGTTGGCAAGGGCGGTCCGAAGCGGAACGAGACGGAATGGAACGGAACGGAACGGTAAGCGAAGATGTGGCATGCCGAGGCGACTGCCCGGACTGCTAATTCCCACAATTACAAATTTGCTGGCAAGCAATCAAGAGCGAGATACCCGAGACGCGTCCACAGACCTCCCAGGCACAAAATCGCAAAACTGGCAAAAAGCACCTGCAACTGCAGCAGCAGCAGCAACAGCAGCAGCAACGGCGGCAGCAGTCGTCCAGACTGGCTTCGGTTACCGGCGGAGCGAATGCGCTGGCCAACTGCCAGGCCAGAAGGTAACCGAAAACCCAACAACTGTCAGCAATCGCCAGTTGGCAGCTGCCAGCTGAGCATATGGCCAGGCCTAGACTTGAATCTGGACTCTAGGCGCGCTGCGGTTGCATCGAGACCTCCCAGACCTATGCGCGACCCCCCTCTATCTCCCTCTCTCTCCCTCTCTCTCTCTCTCTCTCTTACTATCGTTGTCTGTGTGTGGTTCATAATCTGAAATTGCCAGCCAACTGGTTGGCATTGCCTGTTTGGGCCACCGCCCCTACCTCTTGCCATTCCCAGCCAGCGCTGGGGAACGGGTGCCGACGTACGTGCTCATGTGTGCAATGCGATAGAATTTTCCTCTTCTTCTTTTTCATTTTGCTTGTGTGTGTGTGTGTGTGTGTGTGTGTGCATGTCTATGTACATTTTTTTTAGCTGCAGGTTAATCTAAATTAGTAAAATATACACGCAGCCACAGCGCAGACGGTCGGCGTTGGGCTTAACTAACTCAAAGGTAAATAGACAACATCTCTGCTGACATCGACTTCGCTGCCGCTGTCGACGTCGCGTCACAGCATCTCAGCCGCAACGACGTCGTCAAGCGTCGACAACTCTTCAGTTGTCTCATCTATTGTTGTATTTGCAGTTGCTGTTGTTGTTGTTGCTGCTGCTGTTGCTGCTGGTGCTTGACGTTTGCCCCGTTTGCCACATGCAAACCAAAGTAAACTTTAAACAAAACTTGGCACAAAGCTGCTGCCGGCTCTTTAGCCAGCAGAGCTGAGCACGGCCGGCGCTAAACTGTGACACGTTCACGACATGTGAACAAAGTCACAGTTAACACGTTACACAAGTGAAGTGGTAACTGTCAAGAAGATTATGCAAAGTTGGACAAAATATGAAAAAAATATATATAAAAAAAATAAATAAATAAATACATACATACATATATATACAGGTATGCATATGTTATATATATTGTAAATATTTTTTATTTTTTTACAAGAAGTGAGGCGGATTTTTGGCAAGTTTAAAATTTGGTTGCTGTTTTTTATTTATCTATATATATTTAAAAAAAATTTGATTTTGCTCTATTTTGATTGGTTTTATTCTATTTATTTTTTATTTTAATCAACTTTTTATTTTTGATTTATTTATTTTTTTTTTAATTTTTAACTTTCTTTTATTTATTTATACATATATTTTTTTTTAATATTATATAAAATTCTTCTTTTTCTATCTATCTATATATATTTTTTTAAATTTTATTTTACTCTATTTTGATTTGTTTTATTTTATTTATTTTTTATTTTATTATAGTTTTTATTTTTATTTTTATTTTAGTTTTACTTTTTAACTTTCTTTTTATTTTTTATTTTCTACTTTAATAAAAAACGGTATACAAAAGTGTTGTGTTTTAGATTTTTATTTTATTTATTTATTTAGCTTATTTATATTAGTTATAGTTATCTATTTTATTTAATTTTTTTTTTTTTTTGCTATTTATTATTTTTTTATTGTACTTAGTTCATGTACTTTATTATTATATTTATTTAATTTTTTTTTAATAATAGTATTTTTCATTTATTTCGTTTTATGTTATATAAATTACATATTTATCCATTTTATTTTTATATTTTTCATAAATAATATTTTGTTTTATTTATTTAACTTAATTTTATTTATTTATTCTATGTATTTTTTGTTATTTAAAAAATATATCTGCATAAATAGTGACAAGGCATAAATGTATGCAATGCAACTACAGATGCAAATGTGTAAACAGTGTTAGCAAAGTCTTACTCGTTGTTCTACACTGTTTAGCCACTTAAGAGCAGAATTCTCATATATCTATTTATTATAATTTCCATATATTGGCTTTTCTATCTGAGCAGTAATTATTAATAATCGAGTCAATTATATTAGTTTCCTTATGATCAGTAGAGATTTCAGAGATTTTGCAACACTGACTATCAATGCATATCTCTTAAAATGTATAATATGATTCTCCTTTGGTCATACACTGACTTAAAGGCTTTAAATACATGTTCAGTAAAGCAGACGCAAGTTAAGTATTTATATATTTTAATATCGATATATTTCTATAGTCAAATTTCGGCCAGCGCTGATTCTAGTTAATTTCCTATAAGTCTGAAGAAGATTTCTAGTTGTCTATAGAGATTTGACTCTAGCTCCAGCTATGAGACAGCTCGTCGTTCTTCATTTTTACATAAATAAATACAATACATAAATCAGAATTTTGAGCTGTAGAATTTGTAGGGCTCTGGCTTTGGCCAGTGTTGCATAAAGCTCATGTGCGACATGTGCAACACGTAGGCAATGTTAGAAAGTTGGCAAAGCGCAGCGGCTAAGTCACAGTTTCCTGTGCTGTCTACGTGACAAATTCGCATTCAGTCACATTTGCCCAGCTTAATTCACTATTTGTTATATTGCGAGGCGGGCGAGGCAGGCATAAGAGGATTTTCATTAAAGCGCATCAAAATAACAAAAAAAAAAAAAAAAGAAAAAGAAAAGAAGCAATCTGTGTGTGTTGTTGTTGTTGGTGTCTCTGCATGCCGATACAGACGACTGACTGCCGGCTCTTCAACTTCAGCTTCAACATCAGCTTCAGTTACAGCTGCCTCAGTCTCTGCAACCACAGCCGGAAATGCGCAGAGACAAAATACAAAACGCGCGTGCCCGAGAACTTTGGCCACAGTGAAGGTTGCCCGGCTGGGTTGTTTAGTTGTTGCGCTGTTGTCGGTTGTCGGTTGTCGGTTGTCCGCTGTCGGTTGTTGCTGCTTGGCTTAGCCTTTGGCTTTGCTAAACAGCTTTAAGCTCAACCCCAATGAGCTCATCCTTGATGTCTGCTGCTGTTGCTGCTGTTGCAACATGGGCACCGCCAGCAGCAACAAAGTCAAGTACATTGTGCGCTCTAGTATCATTTGCACGTACTTGTCACACGGCCTCAAGTAGTTGTTGTTGTTGTTGCTGTTGTCGTCTCTGTTGCAAGTTGCTTGTTAACATTGCCTCGCGTTGCGCCTGCAGCTTATGCTCATGTCTAGGCCAGAGCTACAGCTGCTGCTTGTCATCTCTCTCTGTCTCTCTCTCCCTCACTCACTCTTTGTCTCTCTCGCTCTCTTCTTTTTATCTATCTCTTAAGCTTGACCGGCGCGCGGCTTTGCATTATGTCCAGCTCGCTGAACGTCTTTGCCTTCGCGCAGAACTTTGCATAAAATTAATATCAAGCCAATGGCTTCACTTCAGCCTACCAATTCAGCGCCCTCTTGGCAGCCTCCTCCTCCTCCTCCTCCTCCCCCCACCCGCCACACAGCTGCTGCTCCTGCTCCTGGACTCATCATCTGCTTCATGTTTCCGACAGTTCATTGCGAGTGTTTTAACGGTCGGCACTTCCGCCGCTGGGCGCCGTTCGTCCCTCCAGCCCCTCAGGTCCCCTCCCTCCGTCGGTCCGTTCGCTCGCATAATTCGCTTTTTATGTTAACTTTGCCATTTCAAATATTTAATTTTGAAAAATAATTTATTCATTTCCGGCGGACTCGCGGACAACGCCGTCACGCGTCGCCCTGTGTTGATGATTTCCTTTTTGTTTTTTTTTTCTCTCTCTCTTTTTTTGCGCTCTTCTTGAAATTCATTTTTATTTTTTCATTTTTTTTTTCTGCTCTTTACATTATGCCCCACCGCAAAGTTGATTTGCTTTGTTTTGGCCAGCGGGTGGAAATTGAAACTGAACTGTAATCAAAGCGCGGCTATTGATGTCATCTGCTGCTGCCGCTGCCGCTGCCGCTGCTGCGACTCTGCTGCCGGCTGTCGACTGCCAGCTCAAATGTAAATGAATTTCTGCATCAATTCATCGGACGCATTCCCATTCACAATATGAATTTCAATTGTCAGCACGGCGAATAAAGCTGGCGGAGATTGCGGGTGGAGATTGTGGCATTACGGAATGCCGAGCGGCAGTCCTTAATAGTTATTACAATAGTATTATATTGACAAATACTCGCACTGCAGCAACTTATTGGAGAAAGTAAGCAACGTTTCGAATCAACTTTGACGGCATCAATGAACAATGAGCCAAAGGTGAGTTTAAAGAGAGTTTGCATAGAGTTTGAATGGGTTAAGCTTGGCAGATCTTTACGTAAATGATAACTCTGCGATAGAATATATTCGGAGTTATCTGATCTCCATACTTTATATCAAATCTTTATTTTTACTCTCAATTAATTGATATATGAAAGAGATTGTAATCGAGATATTAATATCTATAGATTATTTTTAATTAAATTTGATTTATGTTTTAGCGTAAGCTGATAATCCCTAGCTATCGATTTCCTGTTAGTGTATACAATTATCGATTACCTTAAACAAGTCTGATTTGTAGACTCAATATACGAGCCCAACGAATGCCTATCTAGTCTCTACCATAGCGCGAGCTCTTTCGATTCTTTGAAGTCCAACCGATTGTAAATTTGAGCAACGATTATCTATTTTTGCACACACTTATCGATTGCGATATTTCATCCGGTCTCTAGGTCATCTAGGTCCAGAATATATATCAATATAATGCAAAGCAACAAATTTTCAATTTTCAAGAGAGGTTTAACATCGATTTTTAGTTAGTGTGAATTTTTACCGATTATTTCAAAAATTATTTTGATCAGCCTCTTATTAAAACAGACCTGCCCTCATATATACTCCCATAATATATGTATATAACACTTAGCAGCAAAGTACTTTGAGCCTTTAAGCCAAACCAATTGCAATGAAAGTTTTATATCCACTTAAAAGTTGCCGCCCGCTCTCATTAGCCAAGCTATTAAATGAAGGTCGCAGCAGCTAAAGTGTTTCGAGCTAACAATTTGAATATTTTAATCATTTATAATTAGACGTTTTATAGCTGTGTTAGCGAACCGCCTCAAAACAGAGATTTGTAGGAGATGGAGGCGGAGCACGTGAAGAAGAAAGTCGTGGAGGGGGTTAAAAATGTGAATGAGTATTGTATACAATATATTAAAGTATATATCTATATATATTTATATTCGTTTCTTGTTTATGGCTTTGATGCTTGCGATGTGCTGAAGCAGCTGAAACAAATAATGCGTATACGCATTTAAAAAAACTAAAGAGAGAGAGAGAGAGAGAAATGGGGAAAAAAATGTAGATAATTAAGTTGACGCTTAAATTGATTGCGCACACATATTTTGTGCAGAGCTTAAAACTGCATTCGATTTAATTATCGAACATAAATTGCAGTCCAGGAGCCACGAGCCACGAGCCAGAGCTGCCAATCAGCAGCAGCAGCAGCAGCAGCATCAACTGTTGTATTATGGTTTATATATTGTACATACATATAGAGAGAGAGGAAACTGTAGTGTAATGCTCATCAAAGCGAATGTTAAGCGCATTAATTTTAATGGCATCATTGCGCCAATTGATAGATTCGTTTCAAGGACCAACGACCAAGGACCGAATCGAAGTTATTGCACAACTCGAAATGCATTGCAAGCAGCACAGTCACATTGTTGCTGTTGTTTGTCGTAATTGCAATGAAGTGTTTGCTAGGCATGGAAATGCATTACACAACACTGCATAATAGTGATCTCAAATTATTGAATTGAAATTAGCTTTTTGTTTGGCGTTCGGCTCAGTTCACTTGATTGGGTAAGTGATTAGAATTCAGTTTAATAACTAATGCTCTAAATATGAAATGAATGCAAGTTAATATTTAATTGGTCAAGTGTTGCAAAACACTCGAATATGCGACAGCAACAGAGAAATTTATGAGCTTTGAGCGGAAGAGCTTCCCTTATGGGAGTCAATGACATTGACTATGGTATTATATCTACTTATATTTGCTACACTGCAAAACAGTGTTGTAAAGTTAAAAAAAAATGCAAAAACTTGTTCACTCATCTACTCATAGTTACATATATTTAATTATATTACAATATATTATTGCCCATTATATAAATTTAGTTAGAGATATCATCTTGGCTGAAGGCCACTGCTATTAAGGTAGTTAGTAGCTATTCGCTTTGAAGTAGTCGTGCATGCTAATCATCATTTTGGAAATTAAGTTTAATTGGAATTATTATATGCGCAAATGTGAGACTTTTATCGTGTTGAAGTTAATTTCAAGAGACTTCAAAGCAAAGGCGTCACAGCTAAATGGAAACTCTTTGCAAAAGTGCTAGAGCTGAATGTGCTCGACTAGAAGATACCTTAAAAAATCCTATACTATATTATCTATGAGCTGCTGGAATCCATTGCCCTAGCAAGCTCCCCTTAAACTAAACCAAACTCAAGCCAAGTTGTGCATGTCAATAATAGGAAAATTAGTTGTAGTCAACCAATGATGTTCGCGTCTATTTTTATATCTGATGTCGGTGGCTATTGGCATATTAAAATTGAAATCGTATCACGTTTTGGCATTGTGGCTTTAGGCTCTTCTGGCAACGTTTCGCGCCGCTGCCAATTTTGATGATGGTGGAAAATTTGAAAGCAAAAAGTTGACAATTAGAGGCTAGCCAATAATTATTGGCCAACAAATGTGCACAACGCATGCGAAATGGTTGCGAAAAAATAAATAAAATTGCCAGAAAAAAAAACAAAAGCCAAATTAAATACAAGTGTAGACGAGTCTAAGCGACTGATCAATGCTCGTTCACGGAAAAAATAAATAAATAAATTTAGATATTGTTAGAATTCATTTAAGAATGTCATTAAGATCATATATCGAATTATTTATGGAGTAGAAAAGCAGCTAACTGTATGAACTTAAATATTTTAGCCGGATTTTAGCTAGACTCTAGTTCAATCTAGTTGATTTCCCACTAAAGGAGTTTTTATGGCAACAGTGTTTGCATCTCCCACTCTGCCACGCCCCCATGTGGGCATAATCAATCAATTTAAGGCAATATAAATTCAGACTGCACGCCCTGCTATATTAGCAGCCTCCCAGCAATAAACACACAATAAGTATGCAAATGTGCAAAAACCAATATGCTCTTCCACAGTCTGTGAGCGAGTATTTGTGTTAAAAATAATAAATAAATTAAAACGGAGATTGGGGCAGGCTCAATAAATGTACAATTAAAAGCAGCACGCAACATTTGCATTTCATTTAAGTATTTCAAATAAATGTTTTTCAACATTTCTGTTTTTTTTTTTATTGTGGTAAATCCGTCTGTGTTTGCTGTGTGTGTGTGTGTATGAGTTTTATTTGTTGCATCATTTGTTGCAGCTATAACAACAAAAACAGCAGCAAATCAGCTGTTAAGCATTTCAATGAAGTCCAAAATGCGTGAGAGATGTTATTAGTGCATTTTATTGTTTATGGCTCTCCCTCATTAGCATACCCAGCGGCCAGCGGTGTGAGCCAACCATATAGGGTATATATGCCGACTTTTGATATGCTAACTGCTGAGTTAATATGAAAAGCTCGATATTTAGGAGAGTATATACATATATAATATTATCTATTATTATTATTAATACATTTATTAATAATACATATATAGTTAACTGAAAACCGAATATTAAAGTATCGCCAAATTTTCGGTTTTTTCGGTTTATGTATAATTTTTGTTAGTTATATTAAATCTACTATATTGAAATCTGTATACCTCATCGGAAATAATAAAATACTTTTTTTAACTGAACATTAAAAAAATATGCTTAAAAATATATGCAAAATTAAAAAAAAAAAATTTCTAAACATTTTTTGGAAATAATGAAAAAAAATATATATACAAATAAATTTTGTAGGGATTTTCAGGTACTAAAAAATTTGTATTCAAAATCAAGTTTATATAACGAATACAAAAATATAAACATATTACATACATATACATATATTTTTTTACTGTACTGTACAAAATTTTACTGCATAAAATTGGATTTCAACTGAAGTTTTGAGAGTCATACTAAAATTTTAAAATATCTATTTTTAAATTAATAATATTCAACTTTTAATTAAGTGAACATTTTTGTGTTTTATTTTTTTATCAATCTCAAAAAACAAAGGTGTATGCATAGCGCTCTTGTTATCGATCATTAACTTATCGATGTCATGACTGCAACTTGTGATTTTAGCCAAGTTAGTTCTTCACTTATGGCCACACAGACAATTCAATCAATTTTCTTTATCTATATGCTCAAAACTGATTTCTAGCTAGTGAACTAAATTCATCAAAAAAAGTTTGTTTTAAAACAGTTAAAATCTGTTGAAAGAGTATTCGGCGAGTCGTCTAGCCAGAAGATCTGCTTAACTATTTATAAATTGTATTGTTTTTTATATTGTTGTATTTTTTCCACTTCTTTTCTTTGGCTGCTGCCTTTTGTGATCATAAATTATGTTGGAAAAATGATTATGAACCAGAGGCCAGAGAACCAATACCGAAAACGTTGGAAAATTGCATTTACATATTGCGTTAAATATTTAACACTTGCCCAGAGTGCAGGCGCGCATGTGTGTGTGTGTGAGTTGTTGTTGTTTTCATTTATTATTATTTTTTTTTTTTTACACACATATTTTAATTAGCTGCATTTTATTGCCAGGCAGCAGGCAGCAACACCGCCCGCTGCTGCTCCCGCACTACCAGCACCGTCAGCGGCCATGGCACTCATTAGTTGTCAAGCACTCAATAAATGGCCGAGCCATACATCATTTAAGCCTTCATTAGTTTATCGGCCAAGCGCCTGGTAAAAGTTATTAGCGACAGTTTAAAATTAAATTGTCCGCCTTTTGTTGTGTGTGTGTGTGTGTGTGTGTGTGTGTGTGTGTGTGTGTGTGTGTGTGTTAACATATTCATTTGGAAGTTAATGAACTCGTCAATTAGTTAGTCATTGTCTGACGCGCTGCTACATAATTTCATTTCATAATTTTTTTTCTTCTTCTTTTGTGTGAGTGTGTGTGTGTGCGTGTGTGTATTTTATTAAAATGCATTTTCAATTTGCCAAGCTTTAAGCTTGACATTTTTACCATAAATTTACCATTTGAACTGTTCCCCTCACTTGCTTGACTCTTGACGCTTAACACACTGATGACTTTTTGACTTACAGCTAACAAGCTTACAATACTGGATACTCCACACCCATACACACACACACACACACACACACACACACACTTGCTGCCGCTGCTGCTGCTGCTGCTGACTTTCTCAAGCAATTACTATTTAATTTGCGCAAGCATTTTGCGCCAACTGCGGCGCATCACGACAGCATCGTTTGGCACTGGCACTGGCACTGGCCACGCCCCTTGCGGCAGCTACTCCTCTTACGCAGAGGGCTCAGCCGTAGAGCTGGTCATGTTTTGCTTCTGCTGCTTCTTCTTCGACTACTTCATGTTTGCCGCTCTTGACTTTTGTTTTGTGCGTTCTTTTTGCACTTGTTTTTTGTACCCTACCAAAATGTTAGCTAACCGAAGTGGGTATGCCCATGCGCAACTAGCTACGTACAAAGCAGCTATTTGATAACATATTTTGTTACATATACATACATATTTAATATGATATACATTTTTGACTGTCTTATAGAATTTATTTGGTTTGCATTTCCGCTTTGCCTATTTTGTATATCTCTAAAGGATTACAGGGTATTTGCCATGTCAATTACTTGGCATTTAAGCCTTCCATTTGTTTCTTTTCGTTTTCTTTTTGGCAGTTTCGATCTTGTCTGCGTTGTTGACCGCAAGCCGCTTAACAGCAAAGGCAACAACAACAACAGCAGCAACAACAACATGAGAAATCTGTCTGAAGGTGGGCGCCTCGTCTCGTCTCGTCTCGCCTCGCCGCATTCCCGCCCCCCGCACACGCGAATTTGTGGCTGGACATTCACGCGTTGCTTTGGTCTCCGATTCCGTTTATGCTGTATGTGTGTGCGTGTGTGTGTTGGTGTTGGTGTGTGGGGGAAGTCGCCGCCGCAGTCATCTACTTTAGTCATGTTTTATGGCTCTTTTGGTTTTATAATTTGTCCGACAACAGCTGCGGCACTAGAAAGACGGCGAACACTTCTCTCCCCTTCTGCACCTCCGACGCCTCCTGCTCCACCATCCCGTGCATCCCCACCTCTGGTCGTACACCCTCTATATAGCATGCCCCTGGACTAGTTCGCAGTTTATGGGCACAGACAGCAGACTTCAAAGCAATTTCGCCTTTTTTGGACACTTTTTTTTGGTTTTGGTTTTGGTTTTGGGCTGGGCTCTGCTTTTGGAGGCTGCTCCAATTAGTTGCCAAATGTTTTCTTATTAAATTCAAATTGTAATTTTATGCTTTTGGTCAAAGCAACAACAACAACAATAATTTATTAGTCTTGCTTTGGTGGCCAAATTAGACTTAACACACATCAATTTACATATACGAATTTGCATACACTTATGTTCCGTAATCTGCCAGATGACACGCCCCCTTTTTTGTTTTTGTTTTACTTCTGCATAAATAGTTTTGAATATCTCAGAGCCACTCGGGCACTTGGTAGGGTATATTAGATTTGAATATAAATTTTACTCAAATGTGATTGAGATTATTCTCGTATTTATTCTTATTCTTGCACTCATATTTATGCTCATACTAATACTTGAACTTATACTAACACATACTATTATACTTGTATTATACTAATACTCCTAATCATACTCATATTCCTACTCCTACGAGTATTCATAGTCATACTCACACTCATAGTCACACTTATACGTATAATTATACATACCTATATAATATATTCATACTTATTCTTATACTCACACTCCTACCCATACTTTTACCCATACTCATACTCATACTCATACTCATACTCATACTCCTACCCATACTTTTACTCATACTCATACTTATACTTATACTCATACTCATACTCCTACAAATACTTATACAAATACTTATATTTATAGTCGTACTTATACTCATATTCATACTTATGCTCTTACTTATACTCTCTCTCTCTCTCTCTCTCTCTTTCTCCTGCTCTCCCTTCTGCTCGCATCATACTCATTCTCATACTCATTCTTATACTTATACTCATACTCATACTCATACTCCTACAAATACTTATATTTATAGTCGTACTTATACTCATACTCATGATTGTGCTCATACTCATACTTATGCTCTTACTTATACTCTCTCTCTCTCTCTCTCTTTCTCCTGCTCTCTCTTATGCTCGCATCATACTCATTCTCATACTCATTCTTATACTTATACTCATACTCATACTCATACTCCTACAAATACTTATACAAATACTTATACTTATAGTCGTACTTATACTCATACTCATAGTTGTACTCATACTCATACTTATGCTCTTACTTATACTCTCTCTCTTTCTCCTTCTCTCTTCTGCTCGCATCATACTCATTCTCATACTCATTCTTATACTTATAGTTAAACTCCAACTTATACTCATACTTATACTCGTTCCACTACTTATACTTGCGATGATATTAGTGTATTCAATAGTCGTTGTCATTTTACATATTTAAATGTTATTTATTTACTTATTTCCTCTCGGCTCTACGCTCAACTTGGATTTTATTTTCTTGGTTTTTGTTTATCTTCCAAGTATTTTGCTTTAATATATATTTCTCTCTCTCTTTCTCTTTCTCTCTGTTGTTGTTATCCAAACATTTTGTTTGCTTTGTTTCGCATCGTTCTCAACGTTTTGTTTTACATGCTTTTCCCTGTTCTTATTTATTTCTTGCATTTATTTTGTTGGTTTCTTATTTTCACTGCTTTTGTTTTGTGTCTTTGCCGGAATGGCCCAAAGGAGCGCTTGGCCCGTTGCAAGTACAGGTAATGTGGCAAGTGATCGACTCTTGAATGCTCTCTGGGAAAAGTCTGAGAAAATCTGATTCGGCTCACTTATCAGAGCAATGATGGACTGATGTAATGACAAGCAATGGTTAGCACACTGGGTAAATTAATTGATTGACGATTGATAGTGTGATTGACACATAAATAACTGTTGGATGTGTGATTGACAGTCTGGCTTATTGGAAGACAGATGGATTGATTGACCGACAGAGCCATTGAAAGACTGATAATCTGATTAGTTGCTATTCTGATTGAAAGTTGAGTGACTGATTGATTAGCTGACTGATCAAGTGACAAATAGATTGACAGATTGAACACTCTGATTGAGAGAATAAGAGATTGATTGATTGAATGCTTGACTAAATTATAATTGAATAGCTTCTAGACTGAGTGTTGAGCGGCTATTTGGATTGATACTGATTGACTGATTGATCAACTGCTAATTAATATCCAACTTCGAGGCACACACAGTTTTATAAAGATTAAGCTCTCTTATAGATAGAGCTTAGTTTTAGGTGATAAAACTACGTATATACCATGCTTTTAATATGTCAATCGGAGAGTATTCATTTTAATTTGATGACAGATTTGTTAGGGTATTTGCACTTTGCAGTCATTTTCTGCACTGTTTGCATTGAGCTATGCAAATTAAATTGCAAATGTGTCTTACATATGCACACAAACACACACACACACACACTCGCATACATACATACACACTGTTTGTTGCATTCACTCGTTTCATTCATGGCATCTCAAATCTATGCAAGCGCGGACGCCGATGCCGCCGCAACAACAACTAAGAGCCAGCAACAACAACAACAACGTTAACAAGAACAACTAACTATGCATACACACACACACACATACATTCATATGCGGCACACACAGATTGCATTTGTTTTTGTGTTGCTTTTGTTTTATTGTGCGCCAGCCTTTTACTTACTTACGTTTTGCCCTCCTCCACACACCACAATTGTGCATAAGTGTTCGTGTGTGTGTTCGTGTGTGTGTGCATACATATCTCTGTGTGTGTGTGAGTGTGTGCTTAGCAGCAAATTGCAATTAGTGTTGACTTATGTTGAAGTCATATCGTGCACCAGTTTCTGTTCCATTGCCCGCATCCCTCCCGCTCACTACCCACGCCTCCCTTTCCACCATGCCATTCGCTTTCTTCCTTCCTTTTGGGGGCCTCTCGTCGTTGATCTCTTGTTGTAATTGCTGCACTCTCTGCTGTTGCTGCTGCTCTTGCTCTTGCTGTTGTTGTTGTTGTTGCTTTTCGACGCCGTCGCTTCGGTATGCGTGGGGCACACATTTGGACTGGCGTTTGGCTGGAGCTGGAGCTGTAGCCAAATGCAGTTGACCAACTCACAGGCAGTTGGCCAAAACCAAATGCGAGATTTATCAATTTTTCCGTAATGTGGTCCAGACAAGCAGCCCTTAAGCTGCTGCTACCCTTTGGACTCGACCCCCCCTCGTGCCACTCCCATGTGCTCGACGCTCATTTGTGATAGAGATAGACCGTGCTTCCCATTGACAATGTTACAGTGTTACTTTGTGCCAGTAACTGTAAGCACAAAAGCAACAATTACAACAAAACACTGCCACAACAACAACTATTACTACAACTGCATACATACATATGTATGCGATTAAGGCCATCAACAAAGCAGCTTAAAAATGTAAAATTGCTACAAGTATCTCATAGCCTATAGTCTATGCCATTTATAGCATACCACAAGTGGGCGTGGCAACCTTATCTTGACCAGATACCTCGAGAAATTATATATATAGTAGAGCAGTAGGGAAAAATATAATAAAGAAATGTTAAGCTCTGAAAAATCCATGAGTTCAGCTAAGAAGAGTTTTTTTTTTTTTTTAAGAAAGCAAGTAAGTTTCAAGACATTAGCAAAAAATACGTAGCTAATATTCTACCTTCAAAAGGCTTTAAAGTAGAAGAAATGGAGAACATTTCTAAAGAAGGCTAATACTGAAAAAAAATACATTAGCGTTTTGTTTTTTTTTTTTTTTTTCAAAAATTTCATACACCAATTTATACAGAAAACATTTTTTATAAGGCTTTTTACTTTATAGACAAAATAGAGAAAATATAAAACAATTTTTTACTGTATATAAGAAAAATAGAGAAAATAGAAAACAATTTCTTTTTTATTAAGAATTTTTACTGTATTAATTTATATATGAGAAAGAGAAAACAAAAATATATAAAACATTTTTTTTATAAGTAAGTAAAAAGACTTTTTACTTTTATGAGAAATTGAGAAAATATTGTACAAAACAAATTTTTATTGTATATAGGAGAAATAGAGGAAATAAAAAAAAAATGTTTAAGACTTTTTAGTTTTGGGTTTTGTTGCGACAAGAAACTTTAAAATCTCTAAAAAGCAGCCAAAGATTCATGGAAAATTCAGTTAAATATTTACAGCTTCTCCATGAAGCAATGAATTTTCAGTTTATATATTTATATATATACATACATAAACCGGCACTAACTGCACAATTTATCACATTACAAACCAATATGCCCCATTATCTCTGCTCTGGCAGAACTCTGCTGCTTAAACAGCCCCCCATCACCCAACACCACCCCCAGCCCCATCTAGTGCTAGCACTTTAACGCTTTGAGCTATCAGCAGCTAACACTTCGTTGCATTTGGCCACAAAATGTTTTTAAATTCACATAAATTTAAGGCACGGAAAAACTATTAAAGCATTTGTCGTGCACGTTTGTGTGAGTGTGTGCATGTGTGTGTGTGTGTGTGTGTGAGTTAGTTAATGAAGAAAAATAGATGAGCTCTGTTGGCTGAGGTGTGCGAGACGGCGCTCGCTGCCACAGACTGTAAAATAGCAGCCGAAATGTGCTTAACATTTTATGTCTTTTCATCTCTTTGGTATGTGCGCCTGTCTATCTGACTATGTGTGTGTGTGTGTTTATATATTTGTTTGCTACTGTATAGCACGCCTTCCATCCCATACCCCCACACTTCAATCCCCACACACTTCAGCGCTCAGTTCTAAGCAGCAGGGTTCCAACAACAAATTCATTTGGGGCCGCGCTGTCAGCATTTGATAGTCTTTCGGCATGCACTTACTCAAGGGTATATTAGATCTATTAAGGCATATGTAACACATATCTCTATGTAGATAAAAACATTGAAAAGATTTTTGTTGATTTTGGTTGATTTGAGTTCATTTTTTATATGTATGTATAGCTAAATATTTATGCATATGTATTTGAGTTGCGTTGGATAATCTCAATATTTATAAAAATATATTAATAATTATATATAATATATATATAATTATAGCTTATTAATTATTAAAAAATTCATTCATTTCGTTTGCTTCTTAATTCGGAATTTTTTTTTATATTATATTCTATTTTTTATATTAAATATATGTGTATATATATATTTATATTTTTATTATTTTCAGTTTATATTGAAATTTATTTTAAAAAATCAAAATTTGTTATTAGTTAAAATTGTTATTGGTAATCAATTTAAAATGCCTTTAAAAAAGCCACAATTTTTTTTTTTTTTTTTCATCATTTTACATAAATACAAAATAAAGTATTTCTGTTAACATCTTCATATAAAAAAGAAGCAAGCTGAATATTTAAATATTTAATATAAATAAAAATGAAATATTGAAATATATAAAATATATTTAAATTCTTTATTTATTGAGATATTTATTTATTTATTTTATTTTATTTATTTATTATTATTATTATTTTTTTCTATTTTAACAAAAGTCAAAGATCAATGTAACTCCGCTGTTCTTTTTTTTTTTTTTTTTTTTTGCATTTTCTTGTTTGTATTGAATATATAAATGTATGTATATGTACATAGATATATTTACACAGATAATCTATAATAAATAATATCTATTTACTTGATTGATGTTAGAGTATTAATTCTTCGTCATTTCCTAGCTGCTGTCGCTGGCCTTAGCTGGTTGTTGTTTGTAAATAAGTAGCAGCGATTTGTCCCCTGTCTGAACTGCTCGACCCCAACACTCACACACACACACACATGTGTGTACAAGGCGTTAATTACTTCCAATTGGAATTTTGGTTAGTTTATAATTTGCTATGCCCATTTTTAATGGGCGACAAATTGATGGCCTCTTTTAACAAAAACACTTTATGCTCGAGGATTAAGGCGTTGCCATTAGGCAGGAGGCGGGGCGGGCCTGTGCTGAGCTGCGCTGTAGAGGGCAACGATTGCAATGAGCGCTCTGCAATTTGAAGCCATTTGAATTACGTGTGGTCAGCAGGGTCAGTAAGCCAGGCCAGGCCAAGCCCGACCCGACGTTAGATTGCCGCAGCTAAAAGGCAGTTAAAAACTGCGGCACGTAGCCAGTGGCAATGGGCGCGCGAAAGCGTTGCACTGACTGCGAATGAATGAAAAGCCAGGCAAATAAAGCCAACCAGCAAAAAGGGCCAAAGCAGAGATTCGATTACGCAGAGAGCATATATAGAGAGAAAGAGAGAGAGAGAGCAGCAGCAGGTATAATAGAGCGGGGCGTGCGGTTGGGGGGCTAGACTAGGCGCTGCTGGTAGGTGTTGGAGCATAGACCGCAAAATCATGCGGCTGCGTTAGCTTGAGTGCAACAACAATATGCAACAGTAGCTGCAGCTGCAGCAACAGTAGCAGCAGCAGCCGCAGTCGTTAGTTACTCTAGCTTCCAAAGCATTTTCAGATTCAGTTTCCGTTTCTATTTTTTTTTTTTTTTTTTTTTTTATCTTGTTTTTATTTTACTTTTTACGTTTAATTCCTTTTCGTTTTATTTATTTTTTATTTTTTCCTACGCTTTGGGGTTTTTACGCTTTGCTTTGACTTGGGCTTTGCTGTGGCATGTACAAAGAGGTGGGCTTGCGGCAATGGCAGGAAGCTGCGGATTTGGGTGCTGCTGGCTGGGTGTTCGGTTGCCGTTGCACTTCATTGAGCCGTGCAAGTGTTAAAAGTGTTGCAAATTGCGTGGTTTTGATGCCACGGCGCTGCATCCAGTGACGTTGGCTAAAGGCAGCGTGGGAACGCTTCAGCAATCCACTCAAATGGATATACTATATATATATACATACATATATATTGATAGAGGACACACATAAACGATATACATACATATATAAAAGTCAAATGAACAAATGCGAGTCTCAAGCACGCTTAGCCAAGTAAACCAAAAGCATTTGTTGGCCAGAGAGCAGGAGTGAAGGAGCAGAGGAGGCGTGGCAAGTGACGTAGGATATGTTCAACTAGGAAGTACTTCGAACACGATTAGATTCCTCATTTTATTTCATTCAAAGGCGTCTCTATGCTAGAGCGGTTTTTTTTCATAGATGATAGAGTTGAAGAGATATTCAAAGCAGCAGAAGATGAGTTGCATAGGCTATGCTTGGCTAGGAGATACCTAGTATATGAATTTATCTATTAGAGACAATTAATAATAAAATATAACTAGCAAGCTAGTAGAAGGCATGTGAGCAAATCACAAATGACACGTTCAAGACTTATATTCAGTTCCTTGTTTCTATTAGAAAATCAAATTATAAAACAATTTTAAAATATCCAACTAGCTCTGAATTATCCTCTAATTAATATCAAAACCAGTAAGATTATTCTATATTATATATTAATATATCTATATTATATATTAAATATGTTTTATAATATGTTATTGTTTATTGCAAACAAGCTTTCGCTTTGTTTGCTATAAATGGATATTTGAAGCGTCTAACTCTGCAGTCGTTCCAGATGAATAGCGAAGTTTTGTTCGAAACTGCCTTGACTTACTTTATGGCACTTACTTTACACACTACCACCAGCTATTAATTAAGTATATTTCAGACCAAATGAGTGCAAATGCTTATAAACAAATGCATCAACTGACACAAAGTGGTAAAATGGTAAATACTTTATGTTCGTATGCTATCAACATTCTAAAATTTGTTGAAAATAGAATTCCGCTCAAATATTTGTAGAGACGTGCATTATTTAATATATTCAACTGCGTTGGACTAATTAAAATTCCTTTTGTAGTTTAGCTGTGGCATTTTTTTTTTTTTTTTTTTTGTAGCCTTTGAGCTGGAATTCCTTTCATGCTTTCGACAAAAACAACAAATCACGTTCATAATATTGTCCCTTACACACAGAGAGAGAGAGAGAGAGAGAGAGAGAGAGAGAGAGAGAGGGTGGAAGAGAGAGAGAGAGAGAGAGAGAGACACACATTCCCTAGCGCAACACAAATAAAGTACAATCTGCACTTGGGGTTGGAGTCGATTGTAGTTGAATTAAGTCGAGTCGCGCACAAAGGACACTCATTATGCATGCCCAAACTCAATGCAAGGATATCATCAACTACCCACTAACTCTCACACTCGCCCGCCCTCCCTCTCTCTATCTCCCTCTCTCTCTCTCTCTGTGCCTTTCTCTTATCGCTCTGTGCCTCTGTCTAGTTTTTTGCTCTATGCTATTTTTTATATAACGCTTTTTCTGCATACTTTCAGGCGCGACGCCAGCAAACAGCAACAAAATGTAACCACAGCAAAGCTGCAAGCACTTTTTTACATTGCCGCCCCCAGCCCCGCCCACAATAGAGCCACATTGTTGCGGTTGCAAAATAAAGTGTTGCATTTTGTTTTTATATCCCAAGCGATTCATTCGCGCAACTCCACCCACCTCCTGCTGACGCTCCATGCTCTTGGCATGCCCGAATCCTGCCCCAGACATACGAGCCGCAATGATTCTTGTTGCATATGTGCAACAACTTAACTGCCAGCTGATCGCTCTGCTAGCTTCGATAGCTCCGATAGCTCTGAGCAATCGCGCGATTTGTTGCAAGTCAGGAGGGCCAAAGGAAAGCATAAAAGGAAGAAAGAAAAAAAAAAGAAAAATAAACAGAAATTGGCCAAACTAATAACGTTTTCAGCTATAAACGCTTGGCACAGTCCATTGTCCCGTTGTCCATTGTCCATTTGCGGGCATGCAAAATGCGCACAGCTGTCGGGATTAACCGGGATGAGAGCATGGCATGAGATTGCAATGTAAATGCCGCGAATTAGTTCAAGCCGCACCCCTCTAGCCTCGCCTCAACCACCCCCGTAAACGGCACACACACACACTTATGTACTTACACACAAATAAATGTAATAAAGAAATAAAATTCTCTATGGGGGCGACAAACAATGCCCCTTGGCCTATGTTTGGCCTGCGCTCACTGTTTCCATTTCCCGTTTGGCATTTCCCACTTCGATTGCAGCAGCCGCTGCCAAAATGTCTGAAAAACTGAAAATTTAACAGATGGCGCGCATTAGATGCGCTTCACTCGGCCCCAGAGACCGAAAGTAGTAATGCGCGACATGCCCACGCCCACCAGCAGAACAGCCCACCAACCCAACAGCCCAAACAACCCGATTTCAGCAGTGGACCACAATTTGATTCAGCCCTACCCAAATATATACAGGTAAATACAGCAGCAGCAGCAAAAAGTGATATCAAACATATTTTAAGAAACTATTTGCTTTTAATTATACATATTTGTAAACTACCAAATGCTGATATCAATTTGCCTAAATATATATTCTTCTATTTGTACAGACAGGTAAAACGTAAAATTAATTTCAGAGTGCTATAAGTTTTCAAATTTTTATATACTGTAGATTTACTCTAGGAAATAGGTTAAACTAGCCAAAGAAAAACATATTTAATGCTATAAGAAGCTTGCATCGAGTTATATGGAAGCATTGCTCTATTCGGAATTCAATGCATATATGCTAAAAGCTAACATGAATTTACGTAGATCAAGCTTGGATCAACGTGCAACTATAAATCATAAATAAATGCATACAAATATATATATAATTTGTAATTTTATATTTATATACAAACAAAAATTTTTAAAAATATATCGAATATATTTTAAGAGCTAAGCTCAAACAAATTTATAATACAGTAGGTATCTCAACCGTATATCCAAAAATATAAGAAGACTTAGTAAAGCTTTGAAAAATTCTTCCCTTCACATTTTAATTAGACATGCCTTACAAAATTGTAATAATAAATAAGTAATAAATTTTAAATATAGTAGTTTATGCCAATTTCTCTATATACATACATTATTACTGGTGTAGGTATATGCTAGTTGAGCAGATCTGATTCTAACTGTCTTACCTGGTAAGAGAACCAGAATTATTATACTTGTATATGTTCTGTGATATCTGATAGATTATCAATTATAAAGAATACAGCTCTATAAACTACATATATAAAAAATACATTGTAGATATTATTCTGTATAAACTATATTAGAATTGTTTTTTTTATAGAATAAAATTAATATGGCCATCGTTAAATATATGCTCACACGAGCCACACAGCTCATAAATATTTTATAAATTATTTCACAAATCTATCAGCAATAATTTACATATATATAAATTATTTCAACCAAGAGAACTACATATATTAACAAATATGCGGTATATTTTGAGCTATTTTGTGCCACTGTGCGAAGCAAATTGCTGGCGAATAAAGCAAATCTAAATATTAATGTGCGACTCAATGAGTCGGAAGCGGGCCGCATCGCATGGCAGTCGCAGTTGGCTCTGGCTCTGGCTATAAGTTTCGGTTCAGGTTGGGTTTGTGTTTTTTTTTTGTTTTTTATTATATTTAATTTTGGGGTAGGCCTCGAGATAAGCTGCACGATTGCAGGTAGCAATCGTAGAGCGATTCCTCTTTCAATATTTGCTCAGCTCTGCTTCGCGTAAATCTTGGCGAAGCTTTCATGGGCAGCTGGTCAGTTGAGCAGGGGAGCCTGGCAGGGTAGGGGGAGCAGGATGACAGGGTCTGGGTCCTGGTACTTCAAGTAATGGATGGCCCGGACCAAAACAGGGCAGACGTCGCTGTTAACTTCGCTCGACATAAATATTTTTATCACTTGCCTTTGCCGGCGCTTCGAGTTTGTTTGCTTCCGTTTTTTCTTTTTTGTCATTTTTTGTTCCTTGTCGGAAAACGAATGGAAAAGGAATGGGAATGCGAGTGCGACTTTCCTAAGCAAGCTAAGCTGCCTCTAGGCGCAATGGCTAGGAAAAAAAATAAATAAATACAGAAAGCAAATTCATATTAAAGCCTTTAATCTCGCAATCAAATCGCAGCGACTTGTGCGTTAAATTAATTTTATGTTCTCCTTTTAGCAGTGAGAGCCGCTAGATTTCTATGCTAATCAAACGGCTACCGAGCGCCAGTTAAATGGAACGTTAACGAACAACATCAACTGCAATAAATTTGCATGGATAATTGTTTGGCCAAGTCCACCGAATCCGGCCCATAAAAGCAGCAAATACACTAAATTCTAGCATGGCACACACATTCGATTATATTAATTGCTTTGCTAATTAATGATGTCTGATCAGAGATAATATTTAATTGTCTCATAATCTTCAAAGAGAGGATTTTTAGCAATTATCAAGATTTGTTTTATGCATGGAAATCAGTTTGGGTAAGAAATGATTAAATGAAATGACTGTAAGATACCTCAAATTATTTATATGAAATAAAGCACTACTTTTTTTACTCTAAGAAAAGAACTTAATAAAACTATAATAAATTCCGTAGCTCAAGTTCATAAAAAGTGCAAAAAAAAAGAAAAACAATTGCAGACTTTTTATACCGATTTTTGGAAATGTATCGATAACGTTTATCGAGCCAAGTCTTTCGCTCTTCATAGTGTCTTTCCTTAAGTCGAATAGAAACTTGGGAGGAATATTAGACATAAAACAACGCAAGTTGGTCCAAATTTGGAGTATGGGCTCATGGAGTCCCCCACATTTTACTTTGCCTGTTAGACATAATATATATTAAAATTGATATATGTTTATAGATTGCTAATATTTTACACTAAATATATTGAGTTGGTCAAATCTGTGCGGCTCTCGGCCAATGTCAATTGCCCAAGAGATTTCGGCACAGAGGACCATAAATTAGCACAGACTACGACGCTGACCTTTGACTGCGTTTGCCGTTATGGGGTTGACCCGCAATGTAATGTCAGCGAGCGTCGCCCTAACTTGACGTCGCACGCTGAGCATTTGTTTCCTTGATTAATTCTGGATGGAGACGACGACGACGACGGCCCACAAAAAGTTAATCGTTAGTAATTTATGACTCTCTGTGGAGGCGAGCGGCAGACAGCCAAATAGCCACGGAGAAGGTGTATAGGGTGTGCATTGGGGGTGTCACTCGCTGTCAGTTCTTCTCTCTCACTTCCTCCCTCGCACCGTCTTCCATTCAGCGCAAGGTGCGGACAATGCTGCGCCAAAAGCAAGAGAACACAAATAATTGGTTTGCACCAATGTGGACATAGCTCGCCGGCTGCTCAAAATCAAGATAATGATAATGATAATGATGATAATAATGATGATGATGATGATGATGACGACGAGAACGACGACAACGACGATGGCATAAATGACCCGCTGACTTTGACAACAAATATGCCAACGTAGCTGAGGGAGATCGTTGCACATTGCTACGATTCGATTGGAATCGATTCGATTGGCAAACGAACTGAATGCCGGAGAAGTTCGAGGAGTTGAAGCAGCTGGAGCAGCTGGAGTGGCACGTCCAGGCATTCAAATGCGCCGTCCAAGTGTTGAATTAAGCACCAAAAATGCAAAGAGAAGAATGCCGATGACGTCGTCGAGCCCTGGCGACTGGCGACTGGCATTGGCAATCGGAGGCTATGGCCATTGGGCAATCGAATGCGCTCCATGAATGCGCTCAGAATATAAACATGTATGACGGAATTCGATCAATTATAATGAGTGAGATTGCTGAAGATGAAAACTGATTGGAGTATTAGCTCTTCGAAGAGTTCAGGGGATCTCGTGTTCAAGCAGTCTGGACTAGAGCACACTTTCTTGTTCTTTTGCAACTATTTACATCCAGCTCCAATATTTATATGAATGCCCAAAATTTCCCATTTATTTTCAGCCGCCTCATCGTCGCTTTTTGTTTTAGCTAAGCCAAATTCAGTTTTAATTAATATGCGAGATGTGGCCTATGATAAAATCAGAAAATCTAATCTAATTGAGAAAATTCCTAAGTTGATAAGAATTTTATTTATTTTTTTTTTTTTTTTGTATTAGTCAAGAGCCATTTAATTATAGAAGAGAACTATTGAAAAAATAAATATTTTTCACATACCTAAAAAATAAAACCTTTAACATTTTATATTTTTTGTTCAAAGCAAATTCGTATGAACATTTAGATTTAGTATTGAAGATTATCAATCTGGGAAAAAAACCCGAAACAGTAAATCCCATTAGCACAGCCGCCTCATAAGGCGTCCTAAGCCGACTAGTTCTAACTACAGCTAATATTTAATTAACTAAAACTAAAATTCACTTGTTTTTGTTTTTTCATTATTGAGCACTTATTTTCAAAATATTTCATTGGCATTTGAAATACCTTTAAAATAAGACTAAAATTCTTTAATTCATAATATTCAAATAAAACCTAGGCTTTCTATGAAAAAAGAAAAAAAGCTAGGCTTATATTTGATATGGATATTTTAGTATTATCCTATATAATATAATATAATATAATATAATATAATATAATATAATATAATATAATATAATATAATATAATATAATATAATATAATATAATATAATAGAATATAATATAATATAATATAATATAATATAATATAATATAATATAATATAATATAATAAAATATAAAAACTCTATATATGAGAATTATGCTTAAGTATAGTTATATATTGTAGATGAATGTATATATAGATTATATGGTCGAATTGTATATACACCTTGGGGTATACTTTTATAGATATTAGCAGCAGCATATTTTTTATGCAGCATTGGGGAATACGTAATGTACATATATATATGCATGTATGTATATATGTCACGTAGCATATGGCAGAGTGAGGATATATTTGCGCATGTGGCAAGTATAACGTTGCAAAAGCATTTTTTTTTATGGAACTGTTGGGGAATCTTTTATATTTATCACTATATAGACGTACGTATTATTATATATAGGTATGTTTGTCGTTTAGATAGATTGCTTGACTCACTTTTGCATTCGTTGGCATCGTTGTCGGTGGCCCGTCCCCAGGGCCGATCGAAGTAGAAGGGTTTGCAGCGCTCGCACTCGGGTCCGGCGGTGTTGTGCTTGCAGGCGCAGGTCATGGCCAGCTTGGCGCTCAGCTGCAGGCCGGACGGAGCGCGTCCGAAGTGGCTGTGCAGGGACGTGGGAATATTGTCGTCGTCCTGGCCATCGTCAGCGTCGGCATGCAGGGCGCTGCTCGACCCAGTGCTGGTGGCAATGCATTCGGAGGCGTGGCCATTGCACTTGCAGCGACCGCCCACAGCGAAATCGGAGACGGCGTAATGCTGCGACACAGACAGCATCTGTTGCATGGCAACGGCAGCGCCACCAGCGACTCCAGCGGCATCCGATGTGCCCGACTGTGTGGACGTTGACGATTTGGTTGGGGGCGTGGTCTTGGGCGGAGCTGGGGGCAATGGCATCGGAGTGCTGACAGTCAATTTGCCCTGGAAGTGCTTCTCGTAGAGGCTGCTCTTGTGCTTGGACTGGCGCTTGCTCTCGCCATCGTTGGCATAGTCCAGATGCAGCTCGTCGTCGAGTTCGAGATGCTTTTTGGGCTCCTCGTACTCCTCCTGATCGTAGCCGGCGCTGTCGTTGTCATGCAGATTGTAATCGTACTCATCCTGCTCATCGAGCTCATGGCCATCCAGCTCCTCCTCCTGGCTGGCGGTCATCTCGTCACTGAAGCTGTTCGCATTGCCCTTGGCCCGTTCGCGGCTTAGCAGCAGCTGCGGCGGCAGCTCCAGGCGATGGAAGACCACACGTATATCCGTAGCCGTTACCCAATCCTGCAGCACCAGCGACGAGTCCAAATCGTTGGCCGACGGACGACCCTCCAGGGTGTTGAAGGCGAAGCGCTGTGCGGCGCCACCGCTGGCTGCATCGTGTTGCGAGTTCATGCAGCGCGCCTCCTGCTCATTGAACTTGCTGATCTTGGCACGATCGGCACGCCCGTAAAACTTCTGGCACTGCGAGCTGTAGAACTGGAAGGGCTGCCAGGTCTGGCCAAAGTCGGAGCTCTTGTAAATGGCCAAGGAATCGGGGCGCGGTGACTTGGGGCAGAACGAAAGCGAAATGTAGGTTAGCTCGTATTTCTTGCCCAGCGACAGGGTCAGGGTGACATTGTCCGGCGGCGCCGTGTCCGGATCGTGGGGCACATTGACGCTGCCCGAGCGCCAGCAGGTCACGTTGCTCGGATTGTTGAGGTCTGTCAGGGCGGCGGGACCATAACGATGCTCGGACTTGTCACAGACGCGGCACTCGCCAGCGCTGCCGTCGCGCTGCAGCTCACAGAAGCGCTCCGGCTGCTGGGCGCCGCAGACGCTGGACGCCTGCACCGGATTGCCGTAGGCGGCGTTCACAAAGCTCGGCAGGCACTTGCGCGGCTTGCCCTCGAAATAGCATGGATCGTTGGCGTTGATGCTGACGCCGGCGGCGGCATGGGCCAGGCAGGCGAGCAGCGCGGCCAATTGCAGCAACGACATCATTTTAAGGTCTTTAGCTAAGCCAAATGCAGCTCCAAATTCCAGCTCTCCCTCTCTCACTCTCTATCTCTCTTTGTCTCACACTCACTTTATATATGTATTTCTCTTTATCTATCTTACTGACTGGTTCACTCTTCTTTGGCTGTTTCACACTCTTTGTTGTTGTAATCTTCTTGCAGTGTATGTGTCTCTGTCACTCGCGAGGATCAATGGGCGAACGGTGCAAGCACAAAACAAAAAAACAACAAAAACACGCAAAGACACGCAGCACGCGGCACGCGGACGCTGAGCGGCGGCGTCACTGAGTCTGGCACGGCGGCCGCATGCAACAGCTGCCGCTCCGATTCACGATTTCCGATTTCAATTTCGGTTTCTGTTGCCACTGTCTGCTGCTTGATTCCCACTCACATATACAACAAACGCACTCCCTCTATCTCTCTCACTCACTGTATGTATCTCTCTCTGGCACTTGTTTAGCTATGGCTTTAGTAGCGTTCCTCTGCTGAGGCAAGAGACCGATGCGATTGCGATGCAACTCGGTCAACGGCCAGCGTTGTTCTGTTTTGTTCACGTCCTCGTCGCGTATCCTGCAGGCGAGGCGACAAACAGACGACAACAAGCCAAATGATTTGTTGCTCGTGTTGAGTTTCTGCTGCTGCTGCTGCTGCTTCAGCTTCAGCTTCGCTTCGTTTCGTCTCGTTATTTGGTCTCGGCCAATTTCACCACTGCATGTTGCGGAGGCTGCTGCTGCTGGCCTCAAAATGTTGCTACACCAATAGCGAAACCGAAACAACAAAAAAAAAATGCCAACAAAATTTATACGACACACATACGCGCGTGGGCTGAGCGCCAAGGCACGAGCACTGCCACTGCCACTGCCAACAACAGCAACAACGGCAACAAAAACACGACGACAAATACACAGACAATAAACACGACTCGAATTCGTTCGCTCTTCGCTCGCCTTGCGTCGGCTTCGTTGTTCACCTGGCAAACGTTTGTCCGTTACTGAACGTTCGCAGCATCTCGGGCCGGTCGCTTGCCGGCTGTTGTTGCTGTCGCTGCTGTTGCTGTTGCTGTTGATGTTGATGTTGCTGTTCACTACGCTCTGTTCATTGTGGACCGCAACACGCGCGCTCTCTTTGTCACCCTCTCGCTGACACTCACTCTCTCTCTCTCTCACCGGCTCAGTTTGGTGTTGGCGTTGCTTTCATGCGCTGCACAGTGGGCTGGCAAGTTCTTATTAGAATTTGTGTTTTGGTAATTGAAAAGATTTAATGCATGTTGTATGGTAGTTTATAATTAATTGAGATAAATATACGCAAACTTTTAATATTAAAAATGTTTATATTTATAACTATACACTGATATTAAGACAATGCCAAACGGGCTTACACAAAAATATGCATCATTATCATATGACTATATTAAAACTAATTAATATAAATATTATAAATAATTATATTCAAATATGTATTCAAGTTCAAACAATATTTATATAAATATATATTTATATAAATATAAATATAAAGCATGCAAAATGTTCATTTTACAATATTTAATTCTTAAATTACATATATATTTTTTTGCGAAAGCCTTGGTTCTTTGTAATTATCTTGAAAACGCACCAATTATAGCGATAATCAAGAGGTATAAAATTTGCTGTTATTCAAATTAAAACAGTTTTTAGCATATTAGATTTGACGCAAGATAATAATAAACATCCAAAGGGTTCGCGCTCTGCATAATAGATAATAGACTTTACTGGAGCAATACTCATATACATTTTTCAATACCTGTGTTCATATATAAAAATAACAAAATTGATTACAAAATATTTGCATAGAAACAATTTATATTTCATAATCAAACAATTTAACATTAATTTTGGTACACATCATTAAAACATCATTATTATTTAGCTAACTGATTTGCTGCTCCCGTCTGTTCAACCACTGTGCGCCATGTGGATGTAGGTTTTGTGGATGCTGCTGCTGCTGTTGCTTAGCAACATTTGCTGCCCAGGCACATGCTGCCAGCAACATTTGTTGCTAACATTTGTTGTTGCTTTGTTGCTCGCTGGCAGCTTGCCTAAATTTGAGCTCCAAGCAATTTGCATTAGTTGAGTGTGAGTATGGCACAGGAAATCTTTGTGAAATCTTTGGCTCATAAGTGAATGCAATTACATAGGTGTATGCCTGTGTGTGTGTGTTACTCGATTTATGCGCTCGTCTTTGCCTTAACCCCATTTCGCGCAGCGCTTTCAAAACTTCCGCTGTCACGAATTCAATTCAATTCAATTCAATTTCGTTCACAATGCAAAACGCCGACAAATATGCCGCGTCAGACGCAGACGCCGCGACGCCGCGACGCCTGCGCAGCAGCAGCAACAATTTCTGTATTGCCTTCGTTAATGCCGCCAGCAAGCCAAAAGGCATGCTCCACTTGGAACTCGCCAGCCAGCTCCCTGACCCACACACACACACACACACACACACACACACACACACACACACGCATATGCACGCATATGCACACTGGCTGCCCTTTTTTTTTCTTTGTTGCTCTTTGTCTCTGTAGTGTCATCTGCAATTTGTAAGGCCGCATTACCAAGTCCCTACCTGCCTTGCCCCGCCCAGCCCTCCCTCCGCCCAGAGTTGACGCACCGCCTCGTACGCATTTATTTATCGCTTGTTACCTTTGGGGCGCAGACCCAAAAGCTGGGAACGTGCCCAAGCTGCGTCGGCCGTCGAGATGCTTCCGTTTCGCTGAGCGGCTGGCAAAGGCACCAGCCGCTGCCACCCCTCGCCCACGCCCGCTCCCTTGCCCACTCTCTCTCCGTCTCTGTCTCTCCCATTTCTTTTTTTTTTTTTTTGGCTGCCTTTTGATTTATTGTTTTTGACATTTTGTGTGCTTATTTCTCGGTTTCAGTTGCGTTTCAAGTGGTTCCCAACAATTCGACTCGTTATGTTTTATTTATAACGGATTTGTAGCTGCCTGCGTTTCGCTTTGTCTTGGCTTTTTGTTTATAAATATTTATACGCCCTGGCCATGGCCATAACTGCACATCTCTGTGTGTGTGTGTGCGTTTGTGTGTAAGCTGAAAAAAGCAGTTAGCGGTAAACTCGGTGAAGCGACCAGCTACAGCTGTCAGGGCACATCAGCATCCTCCGGCCCAAATATGATGGCCATTTGACCTGTGCCACTGACTGCTTGAGCTGGGCTCGCCATGGAATTTCTGCTGAATCTCGTTCATTTCTGGCCAGGCTATGGCTAAAGCTTTCAGTTTCAGTTTCACTCGCCGACTCGCGACTTTATCAGCTGGCCGAAATGGCTTGCCTTTGGCTTCCACGCCAACGTGCCACTTGCCACTTGCCACTTGCCACTTGCCACTTGCAACGGGAGCGAGTCGTTGCCAAAACGTCTAATTATGACGCCAGGCAGGCAGCCTCGTTGCGGCCGCTGCAATCTGCTGCCACCCCAGCTGTGGGGCATTGTGGCGGTGGGCGTGGCTCTGCCACTTGACTGACTGATGATTGGGGCTTGTTGATATTCGCGGTCAAAGCCAACGCAGCGGCACCAGCTGTAACTTAAGTGAAATTCACTATTTCTCTCTTGGGGGCGTGGCCGGCATTTTGAGCCATTTGAAATCTAAAAAAAAAAAAAGTGCAGCTAACTGTACACTTGATACGCCAGCCCCATTAAAAGTAATTCGAAAGAACGCCTCTCCATGCGCTTCTCAAGTAAGCCATAGAAAATTAAAGTGTGGCCAAACATGAAAAGGTTTTGAGTTGAGAAGATTATATTCAAATTTTATTAAATAAATGTAAAACAAGTAAGAAAGCTCTAGTCGAGACTGCTCGACTAGGAGATACCCTGAACCCTCCGTGCTGATGTTCCAATCATTCTGCACACATACATACACATGCATCCACCCCCACGCATAGGCCCGCGCTCTGCTAACTGCGCAGTAAGCAGCGACTGCGCTTGGGCTGCGCTGCAGTGTGGGCAATATTATGAGAATTTATTTGTTGAATAATTTCATTTGTAGACGTACAATCTTAATGAAACTTTCAGAACGTAATCATTATGTGTAAATGTGTGTACATTCCAAAGCACAAGTCTCTAGTACTTGATATACGTTTTTTACAAATTTGGGGCGAAGGGGGCGTGGTATCCAAAATCTGTAAATTACAAAATGTGTGTGCCCATCAAATGTATATACACAGTAAATCTGAAGTCTCTAGGTCTAATAGTGTTCAAATTAGGCTGAAAAAACAATATAAATTTATCGATTATCCTCGATAAATAAGATATCGAATGAGTTATCGAAAAAATATGATAAACTCGTACTGCGTATGGTATACACGAGTATGCATACAAAATTTCAGCTCTCTAGCTCCTTTAACTTCTGAGATCGACGCACTCATACGGACGGACGGACGGACGGACGGACGGACGGACGGACGGACGGACGGACGGACGGACGGACGGACGGACGGACGGACGGACAGACGGACAGGGCTATATCGACTCAGCTCATCGTCCTGATCAAGAATATATATACTTTATGGGGTCTGCGATGATTCCTTCTGCCTGTTACATACTTTTCACAAAACCATTATACCCTGATTTCCCATTTTCAATGGGTTCAGGGTATAAAAAGGATATAAAATATATGTATAAAACAAATGTAAATATAAAAATAATAATTGAAAGAAAATACAAAACAAGACAAGTCAATTTATTTTCGATTATTTAAAGAAAAAATAACAAGTAATTATTTTTAAATCATTTAATTAAATATACATAGCAAATAATCAATATAAGACAAGTCAATTTATTTTTTAATAATTTAAAAAATGCACAAATATAAATAAAATGAAATCAAAATAAGATAGGTCAACTTATTTTTAATTATTTAAATAAATGTTCATAAAAAATACAAGAAAAGTAAAAAAAATAAATAATAAAAAATAAAATAAAAAAACAATTCAATTTATTTTTAATTATTTAAATAAATGTACTAAAAATATAATTTAGAAAAAAGTACACAAAAATTAATTAAAATAAATATAAAATAATGCAAATCAATTTATTTTTAAATTCTTTAAATACTAACTGTAGTTCCAGCCAGTTTTATTTATTTTTTTTAAATTTTTATTTAAATTTTTTATTTTTTATTTTTATTTAAATTACCACAAATTTTTTATCTTTTGTAAAATTTGAACAATTATCTATTGAAAGAGTATAATCTACGCATTTTAATATTAGTTAAGAGTTTAGTATAAAATGCAGACTAGAGCCTTCTACAACAAAAGATGAATAGGGGCATTCATATAAAAAAAGAATAGAAAACTAAGGAAATAAAAGTTCTTTAGTCGATACTGCTCTACTACGACATCCCCTGAACCCTTCGGAGAGCTGATACTCCAAGCATTCTACACTGATCTACACAAGCTAACAGAAGTCTCTAATACTTGACACATTTTTTTTTCTTTTTTTTTTTTTGCAAAAATGTATGTACTCTATGGGTTCTTCTGTATGTTACTTATATATTTTTATACCCTGAACCCATTGAAAATGGGAAATCAGGGTATAATGGTTTTGTTAAAAGTATGTAACAGGGAGAAGGAGGCGTGGCAGACCCCACAAAGTATATATATTCTTGATCAGGGCGACAAACTGAATCGATTTAGCCATGTCCGTCTGTCCGTCTGTCCGTATGTATGAACGCGTCGATTTCTGAAGATATAGAAGCTAGAGACTTCAACTTTTTTTTAAAATGCTCGTATATAGCGCGCGCATATCGAGTTTATCACCAAAAATCGATAACTCATCCCGTTATTTTTTTATCGATCAAAAACCTTATCGAAATGCAGTTATAAAATTATATCTCCTACATCTTTAGAGCTAGAGTATCCAAATTTTAAATGTAGATTGATATGTACGTTATAGAATTTCGATTTTTGTTCAATTTCACCCCCCACCCTTATATCCACCCCTTCACCCATAAGTTTGTAAAAGGCGTATTTCAAATACTAGAGACTTGAGCTTTGGCAATTATACGCATAGTAATGATAAAACCACAATCTGAAAGTTTCATGAAGAACGTACGTCCAGAAAAAAGTTATTAAACAATTAAGTTCCCATAGTAAGCCCACACTGCAGCCCATGCGTGCGCGCCTATGGGTGTCTATGTATGTGTGTTGCGTGTGTATGTGTGTGTGTTTGCTGTTGCTTGAAGGGTTCAGGGGATCTCGTAGTCGAGCAGTTCGACTAGAGCTTTCTTACTTGTTATATTTTATACTATTATTTTGTATTTATTATAATTTATTTTATCATAGACCACACAAGACTGCGTTTAGGTTACAGTTCGTGCCAAGAACACGAAATGGAGTTTCGTAAACGAACACAATAGAAATCCATCTCCAAAGTAAAGGGGTTATTCAACTTCTTCTTCTTCTTAAACTTCAAAAAAAAAGAGAAAAAACTGAGTTCTAGACATTTTGTGAATTGATAAAGACGATACTAATTTATGACAGTTTAAATTTCCGGGCGACTACTGTGAGAAGCGAGCGAGAAAGTCGAATGTAATTGTAGGCGCTGCATTTGGATGCACTTAGGGAGCGAGAGAGAGGGAGAGCGAGAGCGAGAGAGAGAGAGAGAGAGAGAAGTCGAGTAGATCTACACATATGTATGGCCCATCCAGCAGCGGTCTCTCCCTCGTTCCGCTTGCCGGCCATGTCAAGTGGGTGAGGTAGCGGCATCAGCATCATCATGCTCATCATTGACGCTGCATCTCAAGTGCATCAGCATCATCGACATCATCGACGAGACTATCGGAAAATCACGTAATGGGCACGTAGGCCAAATATTTACTTAAGACCAAAGCGGGCAACGCTGCGTGAAGGCAAATACGGCGAGGCGAGGCGAGGGCTGGGGCGCGGCTCTCTAAGGGTGAGGCGGTGGCAAGAGCAAGCTGTATTAATGTTGTGGTGGCAAACCAATTGACTTGACAAGCGACGAGGAGCAGGACTGAGCAGTTGAGAAGTTGGAGTGCGAGCAGCAGCGAAAGCGAGAGCCACAGGCAATGGGGCGACAACTTCCTGCTGCAATTGTTTGACTTAATTGCCGCAGCGACTGCAACTGCAACTGCAACTGCTGCTGCTGTTGCTGCTGCTGCAACTCGACTGTAAACAGCAGTCGACATTGACTTTGACTTTCGGCAGGCATACACAAACACAGGGACTCAGGTTTGTGGCTTCAGTTTTGGTCGCCTGTCGATTTTCGTTTGATTTTTGCTGCAATGCACCCCGCGGAGTTTGCTGTTGTTGCAGTTGTAGTTGTTGTTATTGTTGTTGGGATAGATATCACACAGAAGCAGCAGCAGCAGCATCACAGAGACCGACTGCAGCTCAAAGGTAGTAGTAAAAGCCACAAGACTAATTACGCAGTTGGACCAAAGCTACACTCAAAGGAATTCATTGATTTAATAAAAACAAAGCTAGTAATATGGTATGATATACGATATGATATGATGATATACAATATAATATTATATGATATGCTTTAATTAGTAAGTAGAGGGGTATATCTGTGTAATTACTTACATACAGTATAACTAAATGGTAGCTAAATTCTAATAGGAGCATCATTGACAGAACAGAAAAAAAAGTTTTACTTCTGCTTTCTTCTGCATTCGCTGGGCAGAGTTTTTGATATATGTGAGAAGACTTTCTGTTAAATTCATCTGAAATATTCAAATGCCATGTCTTCCCCAATCACATCATTTATTTATGAGCTGAGCAGCTTAAAGAGAATAACACATTTCAATTTAAGAGCTGCATAATAAAGTTAAAGATCTCGCATATGGCATATGTATCTAGTTCCAGAGAGCACTACATTTTAATTTTAAGAGCTGTGAAAAATCTGTAATAATAACAGAAGTTCTGTAATGAACTCTATTAATAAAGATGTGCATACGAATCGAATATGCAACAACAATCTCGGAGTTTTGAGATAAGCCACCAGAAATAAGTCAATAATTGTATAAAAATATGTTTTTATTTAAAAAAAAAAAAAATCAAAAACAAAAAAAAATCGTCGCAATCTTTCTAGCTCATCCAACGAAGTTAAAGAAAAAAAATGAATTTGAATAAAAATGAGTCCCACTGAATCTCCACTACTAATTTGACTATTATTTGTTTATTTTATTGTAATTTTTTTTCATACATGTGGAGAAAAGTTAACTGAATAATTTCATCATTAGGCTGAAGCCACTAAATTTTTTAAATATCAAGACATATCTCTTATCAAGAAAAAGTATCCTCTAGGAACTGTCTCCGCTCTGGTTTTATTTAAGTATATTATTATTTGGTTTTCAAGAGACTCTAGTTGATTTTATATATAATTATGAATTTAAAGGGTCTGTAAATGAGATATCTTATATACCATATTCCTTCATTTTATTTTAATACCTCATATATATTATATATTCTCATACATAGCATATACATACATGCATATGCTTATCACAGGATCTCGCTTAATGCTGCCTATTATGCCCAAACAAAGCCCAGATACCCTGCATACTCATTCTCAGTGGATTTAGGATATAAACAGCTCATAAGCATGCCCAACTATAATTGAAAATGTTTCTTTTCATGCAGATATGAGAGCATTCTGCCAGCCAAAGGCACTTAAATTAGCGAGCTGAAAAACTATTATAACCTTTTCTATTCATGGAAAAGTTGGCATGTTTTGTTGTTGCCTGTTTGCTGGAGTCAACGAGTCAAGCAGCCAAGGAGCGGTTGGGGGCTTTGTGTCGTTTAGTAATTTTGTAATTTGTTGATTTCATATTTCCTGCAAATGAAAATGCCTATTTGATATCCTGTCAGGAGCAGAATGGCAGCTCAACAGTTTTCGGGGGGCGCCCCAGCCGTCCGCTCGCTCTTTTTGTTCTGGCAAATGAAATAAACGAGAAAATATCTGCATGCCACTTTTTTGTTCATTAAGAGACGCCCATACACATGCATACACACACACACACACACACACACATGCGCATAGCTCAACCGCAGAGGCCAAAGTCAAGAGCTACAACAACAAGGATGTGGCTGCTACTGCTATCCTGTTGCTGTTGCTGTTGCCATATAAAACTTTATGCTTCGTTAAAAATGATGTACAAATCAAATGCCAGAAGCAATTTAACAACAACAACAACAACAATAACAACAGCAGCAGCAGCAGCAACCACAACAATGCGCCCGAAACGGAGACGAGTCCTGGCCAAGGATGCCAACGCCAGCGTCAGCATCGGCGTCGTGTATGCAAAGGGGGGCTTGGGGCGTGGGCGTGAGCCGGGGCCAAGGCAGCCACGGCCAGCGAGAGCAGTTGCAAAAGGCAATGAACAAAATAAATAAATCATTTAAATGAAATAAATTACACACACACGCACACACTATATACATGTGTATTTGTGTGTGTGTGTGTGTGTGTGTGTAGGGGCTTTGTGGCAGCCACAGGGCTCATTAGAAATACATAACACAACCAAACATACACAGCAGCAGGACCAGCAGCAGCAGCAGGAGCAGCAGGAGCAGCAGGAGGCGGCGGTTGCAAGCTGCATTAAACCAAAAAATAATATTTCGACCAAAAAATGCTGTTGGCCAAGGCGAGAGAAAACGATTTTTCGCAAAATTAATTGAAACTAAAAATGCAAACACGGCAAATAAATAAGCCCAAAAGGCAGACCAAGCACACACACACAGAAATGCTGAGCCATAATAAACTAGGAAATGCACATAAATACATAAACACACACACACGCATACTCACACATATACATATATGTATATGTATGTATATATAAATATATATTTGATACAAATACGCTTCGAATTCCCTGGCCACAGCGCCTGTTTAGTTGTGGCCAAACTAATTGACTAATTTGTTAATTTCAGTTTGCAATTTTGCAAGCTCAGCTGAAATATGATTTCGGTTACCTTTTGCCAGACATCTCAGACTGAAATATGATCTTTGTACAAAAACTTGGCTAAAATCCGGCGATGACTGTGCGCCTTTTCCAAGCACCTACAATATTCGTTCTTTTTTTTAAGCTCTCTACAAATTTTAGTAAGTCTCTATCAAGACTAAATCTGAGCTATACAAAAAATTGAAAATTATTGTAAAAAAAAACAAGCATCAAAATAATAACTGAAAAAAAAATATTCCTCCATTCCCTGTGGCAAAGTTTTGACTAAAACTTCACACAAAAATATGGCAAATTTGTTTTCTTTTCTTCATTTATTTATTTATTTTTATTTATTATTATAATTTTTTTTTTTTGCGAAATACAAACACAAAACAAGTAAGAAAGCTCTAGTCGAGACTGCTCGACTACGAGATACCCTGAACCCTCCGAGCAACAGCCATTTCAATAATTTTTAGTGTCATTCAGCTTAAACAAACACACACACACACACACACACGCAAACATATACATAGACACCCATAGGCACGCACGCATTAACAGGCATGGGCTGCAGTGTGGGCTTACTATGGGAACTTAATTGTTCAATAACTTTTTGTGGACGTACGTTCTTCATGAAACTTTCAGAATGTGGTTTTATCATTACTATGCGTATAATTGCCAAATCTCAAGTTTCTAGTATTTGAAATACGTCTTTTACAGAGATGAGGGTAAGGGGGTGGATATAGGAGTGGGGGGTGAATTATAACAAAAATCGAAATTCTATCACGTGCAGTCGAGTCTACATTTAAAATTTGGAGACTTTAGCTCTAAAGGTGTAGGAGATATAATTTTATAACTGGTTTTCGATAAGGTTTTTGATCGATAAAAAAATAACGGGATGAGTTATCGATCTTTTGTGATAAACTCGATATGCGCGCGCTATATACGAGCATTTTAAAAAAAAGTTGAAGTCTCTAGCTTCTATATCTTCAGAAATCGACGCGTTCATACATACGGACAGACGGACAGACGGACGGACGGACAGACGGACAGACGGACATGGCTAAATCGATTCAGTTTGTCGCCCTGATCAAGAATATATATACTTTGTGGGGTCTGCCACGCCTCCTTCTCCCTGTTACATACTTTTAACAAAACCATTATACCCTGATTTCCCATTTTCAATGGGTTCAGGGTATAATGAGTGGTCCAAGTGGCCTTCCAGCAAATATCAAAGTCAAGCAAATATGTAAGAAAACACCAACAATGGCAAATAGAGTATTTGGCACTAAAAGCGAAACTACTTAGCATTTGCCATTTGCCATTTGGCAAGGGGCGAAAGCGGAAGTGGAAGAGGAAGTGGAAGTGGAAGAGCAGAAAGCCAGGAATGAGGTCAAGAGACAAAATAAGCTTCCGCCGGTGGCAGCATATGTGTGTGTGTGTGTGTGTGTGTGTATGAGTGTGCGTGTGTGTGCGTCGAGCCCCCGCCCACTACTTAGCCAGCCAGTTGAGTTGCTTCCTGCTGCCAAGGGGCAGCTCAGAGCGCACAGCCCACAGCTTTCAGCTCTCAACTCGGTCGAGCATCTCTGCATCCATCTCAGCAGCCACCCTTTGTAGCATAACGGAATTTAACGGTCAAATCGCTTGACTTTTCCGCCACGTTCGACATGCCATTCCCTAGAAGATTGAGCAGCTCAAGAAGCCCCAAGCCCCAGGCTTGAGTTTTGCTCTGTGGCTGCCGGCCACAATTTTCTTTTTTCTTTCATTTTTTTTTTTTAATTTTTTTTTTTTTTTTTTTTTTTTTTTTTTTTTTTTTTTGGGCTCCCCAACTTACGCTTCATTAACTCGTTTGATGCCACGCATTGAATCGCCCTGAGCCGCTGGACTGAGCCGGGCACTTCATTTATATAGCCAGCTGGAGCGGGAGCGGGAGGCGAGGGCCGTGTTTGCCCAGCGTTTGCATTTGAATTTGATTTACTGTTATCATTTGTGAATTTATAGTTGGCCTAGTCGTCGTTGGCCAGACGAAAATCGCATATTAATTATGCTTGGCTCGTTGTCGGCCTGTCAGTTCGCTGCAGGCTCAATTCATTTTCGACAACAGTTCGGACCATGTTTGGACTGAGAGAGTTTTACTGTGAAATTGTCAAGAAAATGCGTGTTTAAGCCAGATTAAATGCAGCTCGCCATAGATTTATGGCCCAGTTAGTGAAGCCCTGGCCACGGCTCTGGCTACGATTACGGCTCCATCTCCATCTCCGATTCTGGTTGCCCGAACAGCGATTCCAATTCCAATTCCAATTCGTTTTCCCTGTCGCTTTGCGCATTGTTTACTCCAATTATTTATGGGTCAGAAAAGCAACCGACGCAGCTATCAAATTTCAGTGCCCAGCAACATCTCTGCCCTAGCAACATGTTGCTGTCAGCATTGTTGCTGGCTGCATGTTTGTGGATGCTGTTTGGTGAGTTTCTCGCCTGCCAGTAGCTTTACCTTTGCCTTTGTTGTTGTTGTTGTTGTAGTCGTTGCCTTTGCCCGCTGCGCCGATCTGATCGAGGTGGCGCCAGCTGCTTGTGGGCGTGCCCAGGTGGGCGTACGCATCCAACGGCCGTAGTCGTCAATATCGAAAAAGTAATTAAAGGCAGCGAGCGCCGTTGGGGCAACATTGGGCGGCCGCCACGCCTATCAGTCGCCCTCATCCTGCAGCCCACGAGACTGTCAAGTGCAGTGTGTGTCGCATGCGGTCGCCAAATGGCAATAGCGATAGCAACATCACAGCAAAAAAGCAAATAAACGAATCCGTAATGCTCTTACTGCATATATGAGAGAAGCTTGTAGTTCTTATAAAATACATACATATATATAATATTATAGACATTGAACTGAAAAAAAAAAAATGTATAGCAAGATATAATGACTTTTTATTATTTAATTAAGATATTTCTAGCTCAAATTTATTTTATACATATTTAAATATCATTATAAGAATATTTGTTAGTCCTTTCAGAGCTAGTGATAACACTAACTCAATTTAAAAAAATAAAAATAAAATAAACAAATAAAATAAAATAATAATAATAATATACAGACATATATACTGGGTTTGTTTTGAGCTCGTTTTTTTATCTTCAAACGCAAATAAAAATACCTTTCCAAAGAGATATACATATATAAAAAAAAAAAAACATTTTAAATTGTTTTTAGATGAAAAATATTCAATAAACTTAACCTCTGCCTTTGGAAATTGAATCTATTTTAAATCTATATAAAAGAAACATCAATTCATTCCGTGCTAAATATTAATACTGTTTTTCCTCAAATATGTTTACTTATAGATTAACTGAAACGACTTTTTATAATAACAATAAATTTAAGCAAAAATAATCTCTTAAGAACGCTTTGAAAGAGATAAAGTGGGATGTAGGAAAGGAATGGTGAGGAACTATTTAGCAATTAAATAACGTTAATAATCTATATATCAGGAACAAATCCATAATATTATGACGAAAACATACATATATGGAAAGCCTCCTCCAAACTCTTGAGCGTCGCGTCGTTATAGCCGTATTCTACTATATATATGTAAAGAAAGTATTTTCTGAGACTGCAGAATTAAAAAAAAAAAATATATATATATATATATATATATATATATATATATATATATATATATATATATATATATATATATATATATATATATATATATATATATATATATATATATATATATATATATATTAGATGTATTTTAATATTAAAGTAATAATAATAATTTCTAAAAAAAAATCATAAATTTATTTTAATATTCAATTACAACATTTATCTATCTTGTACAAGAAGAGATTAGAATCCACCGTGCATCCGTGATTCCATCATACCCGTAACATAAAATAATATAATATAATATATCTTGCAGGCAATACTTTGCTAGCCCTCTTGGAAGTGCCACACTTTCTGTGGCAGACAGACATTTATCGATAACAAATTAAAGGTCTGGCTATCGATATTCAAAGATCTTCCGTTATGAAATCCGGAACATATATATAATGTATAAAGCTTGGATAATACTCTAAGAAATACTGCAGTTTCTGTGGCAAACAAACATTGCTCGATAACAAGTAAAAAGCGTAGTTATCGATTTTCAAGGAGGCTAATTTGAACAGCTATTGGTATTGTCAATCTTAAATATGGACCTGCTGCAACTACCTGCTCGAAACAAACCTCCCGCTATAGCGACTATGCCCAGACAATGCAAATATCACGCATCCGTTTTATGCAACACAAACGACAATTATCAGCGACATGAGCAAACCAATTGTGCGGCCGTTGCTCGCTGTTCTGCGTGCAGGAAGTGTGCGATAGGCCATGCAGTCATCCAGTCATCCAGTTATCCAGTCACCCACCCAGCCACCAAGCCAGCCAGCCAGCCAGTCAGCCCGGACATTTCGGACAGCAGCGTCAGTGCAGGTGGACTTGGTGGCTTTGGGCGGTGTTATTTGTGTGTGTAATTGTCGTGGTGCAGGAGCCACAAAAACTGATTACAGTGTTCAATAGTCAAATAGGCGGGCCGTATTCGGACATGTCCTGCGGCCACTTCCGCCATCAAAGGTCAGCCTCCGATTGGACGTTATTAAATTTATTCAATACTTTTACAATACTTAAATCTAGCGAAAAAAAAAAATATGTCACACAAAAAAAAATCATAGCATAGAAAACTCAATTGATAATAATAATAAAAAAAAAAAAAAAGTATTTGTTTTTTTGTGGAACTTAGAGCTAAAACATTTACAGATCGTACGATACGTAGGTACAGATAATACGCGACCTGCTTCACCTATCTGAGGCCACGTGGAGATGGCCTCCATGGGGTGTTCACAGTTCAATTTACAGGCCAGCATAATAAATATAGGTACAGAATAATTATACAACAAATATATATGTATATGTATATACATATGCATGTATATAACAGACGGGAGAACTGGATGGCCCGGTGCCGCAGTGCCGCCTCTAAGCATCCTTGGCCTTGGCATCCAGCGCATCGTGGACAAAGGCGTGATTCTCGATGCCATTTTGCCGCGCCGCTGCTGGGATCGGCGCTGCCGGCGTGGCTGCTGTGGGATTCGCCTCTGCATGCTCCAGGGACTCGTGTATCACATTGGCAATGATGCCATTCAACTGGCCCTTGGCCTCGCTGGCCAGTGCCAGCGCCTCGATCGCATTTATATTGCCATTGGCTTCCTTCACGGAGCCGTGCTCCGTGTCCGGGTGATTGCCCTTGCGACGTTGCCGCACCTGGAAGCGATACATCCAGCTGAGCGAGAACAGATAGAGACAGTTAGAGGTGAAGAACAGTTGGAAATACTCAGGGGAATACTCACAGAAAGATGCCCACGGAGAACATGGTTAGACCGCCGCCGAGCAGAAAGAAGGCGCCCGGCAGCACCCGAAGCGTGGCGGCGTACAGTGTCGTATACATGGGCGCAAAGACCATGGGCATGAGGGCCTCGGCAACGCCAAACAGCGAATTGACCTTGCCCAGCTCATCCTTGGACACCAGCTTGGTGGCTATCGAGCGCATGGCTATGAACGCGGTCCCGTTGAAGATCTCCACCAGGCCGCCCAGATACATGTGCCAGGGCAAGGTGGCGAAGGCGTAGACAAACGACGACAGAATCTTGGAGGTGCTAGAGAGCACGCCAACCAGAGCATCATCGATCTCCAGCTTGTGCGACAATACGCCCACACAGAAGATGACGCCGATGAGGCCGGTGAACATAGCATAGGTCGAGAAGAAGCTGAACTCCACCTCGGACCAGTTGAAGCGAAAGCGGGTGAACAGATATGTGACCGCCATCTCGCCATGCAGCGGGCCGATGATCACCATCACCACGATCATCAGGAGGATGACGCGCTGGCGCCGCTGGTTCTCGCCCTTTTTGAAGGCCACGCGGAACGTCTGCACCACGTGCTCCTTGTCAAAGAAGTCCGCCAGCAGGCTCTTCTGTTGCGCCGACTTCTCCGGCCGCGCCACCGGCTCCTCCAGGAAGAACATGCCGTAGACAAAGGCCAGCACATAGAATGCCGCCGAAATGGAAAACACGCCATAGAAGCCAATTTGCCTGGCGATTAAATGATTATCGAGAGAATAATTAGTCAGTGCTGTGGAGTGAATGTACCCAGGTCGCGCACTTACTTGAGCAGCACACCACTGAAGGCCATGCCAATGGGCACGCCCACCGAGAAGCAGACGTTGAGGATGCCGATGCGTAGAGTGCGCTCCTCCTCGGTGGTTATGTCCGCAATGTAGCTGAAGACGCCCATCAGCATGGTGAACCAGCCGCCGCTGAGCGATGGAAAGATGGCCTCGGTGAGGGCGGCTGCCTCCATGGGCGCGTTCTCGAAGTAGACACAGAGCATGAGCCCGACAACGCCGAGAAATTCGCCCACCACCGGTATGAGGATGCAGGGCTTGCGACGGCGATGGCGATCGCTCCAGGAGCCCCAGAACAGGATCAGCAGGCAGGGGAAGAGCGACTGAATCACCGTCTTCCATGCAGCCATACGGGCGACCATCTGTTGCACTGTCTCCTCCTCGCTGCCAAATGAAGTTATCCAATAATATCAAATTTAAAAAATCTGGCTGATAAGAGCTCATCAGTTGCACTCACAGCGTATAGTTGGCCGTCTGACGGCGAGTGAGCGCATCACAGATCTCATCCCCGTAGGCCATGTTCACGCGGCACGCCTTCTCCAAGTTCAGATTTTGTGTGGCCAGATTCGAGAGCACGCTGGGCATAATGTACGCGGCGAGAATGGGCTCCACGGTGATATTGTTGGCCACCAGGCGCAGCTTTTCGCGCCAGGTGCGTTCAGCTTTGGGCGTGTCTGTCTTCCCATCCGCTGTCTTCTCCTGGCCCAACTGCGTGGCCGCAGTCATTGCGGGATGGCTAATCGTATATTTATTGGTGTGCTTCGGCGGGTCAATGGCGCCGCCGTCTTTGGGTGACATCTTCGAGTCTAAATGGGCGGAATTTCAAATTTGTATAAAATAATACAATATTTGTATATTTGAGAATTGCATAGAAGGGCAATATTTAAGAGCGAAATGCAACAATTAATATTAATATACTGTTAAAATTTAAGATAAGCTGGAACTTTTGTAAAAACTACTTTAAAATATGAGAAGCACATAGAAGAGCTATATTTTAGTGAGAATGGTAGAAAATGCGAAATGAAAAAAATAAATAAATAATGTAATGTAATATATATATATGTAAATAAATAATCATTTATTACCTATGGTAATTCGAAACTACTAATAACTTTGGATACGAGCTGCTTATAGGAGGGCTTTATTTATTTTTTAGAATTTATTATTCTTTACATATAAGGTAAATTAAAACTTAGCATATCGCAATCAAAATCTGTCATTCAATATCGTAAATCGAATCAATTATCAACCTTATATCAATAATAACACAGAAAACAGTTTCGCATTTGCTGCTGCTATTCTCTTGCTTTCCATTGAAACAGATTGTCTGGGGCAAGTAATCAAGACATTGTATGAAAGCATACATATATAAATATAATGTATGTGTACATACATTTATATATGTATACGTAAACATATGCATTATTGTATTATTGTGTACAAAGCAACTCAATTGTGCCTTTATAGCTAATTAAGTGTACATAAGACAAGTGATCGTGACATTTATAAATATAAATTGTTTATTTTTTTTTTATACTCAGTACCAAGTGGAGAGAGTATATTGAATTGACTCTTGCTCCGTATAACACTTCAGTTCTTAAAGCCAAAGTGAGTATCATGAAGTGTAAATATGTTCACGATAAACAAAAAGAAAAAGAAAAAGTTGTTAGTCTATAATTCACAAATTTCAGGAAGATTACGTTGTCCAAAAAAGGTTCAGCGCAAGCATCGGGGTATGGCAAATCTGCAAATATGAATTTCGGCTATGAGATCATGAACAAGAATGTGGCTAACGATCACGTCCGACTGCAGCATTCTAAATTGTGTTTGTTCTAAAATAACAATTGAAACTGTTTTACTGTCAGCTGCAAAAAGAAGCGATTGTAGCAAAGGCCCTCAAATTGAAAGAAATAACACAGATAACCATAAAAACCGATCGACACCGAAATAGTCGAACGAATCACGTATAAACATGTCTCAGAAAAGCTATTTGTGCACTTTAAATTAGTGAATTTTTTTTCGCTGTGTGTATGTAATTTAAAAACCAATTAACTTTAATTTATATGATGAGCTACAATAGCTTTACAGCTGATCAGTCATAGATAAGCAAAGAAGAAAGCCAGGCGTACATCGATATTTCAGCTGGAATATTATTATAACTCATAGATCTATGTGTAGAGCCGCTTCGCAAGGTTCGCGATCTTAGCCACGTTTTCAGTTGGCCAGGAATCTATAATTTGACTTCATTCTAGTTGAAAAGGTCAACAGAAGTTTCCTTGAAAAGTCATTAAATAACTGTGAAGATATGAATTTTTTTTTTTGGATTAACCACAAACTAGTAGCTGACAATAAAATTGTCTCGTATATTTACAGTGACCAACTAAATTATTAGTAAAGCAAATTTTGTAAGCTTTATGCCACATTTGTAATTATTATTTTTAATAATATAATAATATAAATTTTTTAATTTATTTAATTAATTTAAATTGATTAATTTATTTGATTAATTCAAAATTAATTCAAATTATTATATTATTCAAATCGTTTAATTATTTATTAAACTGGGCCAAACAAAAATTTGCTTGAAGTCCCAAATGTAGTATTAACTAATATTAAAAAACTAATTTAATTTATTTTATTTTTTCAATGATTATTTTGATGTTTAGTATTATTATTATTATTACTATTTTTTTTTTTTTAAGATTATATCTAAGACAATTTTGGTTTCTTTTTACCAAAATTTCGCACATTTAGTAATTGATCGTTCTTTTTAATCAGGAACAGTAAATTAATAGAACTGTTTCAAATTTTATAAACAACAAATTAAGTTTTACTCTCTATTTTTATAATAAAAATTATAATTTGATTTGAATATAAAAATAGATGAGTAATATTTTTTTTATCATATAATTAATGTATATGATAAATTCTAATACAATCAATTTATTTCTTATAAATGGGGAAGCATGTGCACTCGATTACAGTACGCCAGTTACCGTAATGCCTAGAGCGTGCATCACAGATGTTAAAAGAAGCCTTAGAATATGCCATCTGATTAGTAGGGTGGCGTATATTTCGATGAGGCGGGCGCTAAGCTGTGCGACCAAAGCCAAATAGTGCTTTCGTCAAACACAATATTACGCCAACAGGTGGCAATGCCGTGATAGTGTGCAGCAAGTTGGTATTTGTAGGCGGTATAATGGATAAAAATCTATACATATATAAATATATTAAGGGACAGCCCCAAGCATTCTGCGCATTGCGTCAAAACAGCTCTCACTGTGGGGGGGCAGAAAATTGGGAAAGACGTAATTGAAAATTATGTCCGCCTGCTTATGAACCCACAAAGGTTTCCATACAAATATAAATTCTTACTCACTTTTTTTCATCAACAAAATTAATTATTATGTTATTATTTACCTATTATTGTTTTTTCCGACAATAATTTTTTTTAAATGAAATTTAAGAGTTGTTTTGGTCAATAAATATGATTTGATTTTATGTTTGTTTTAAATGTCATTCATTAAGTACCCTATTCTATTTAGTTTTTTTTTTTTCGTATTTTATTATTTTCTTTATTATTTATTTTACTTATTTATTTATTTTATTTTATTTTATTTTATTTTTATTTTTTTTTTGTGGATGTGCCAATCTTTTTGTTCCATGAAATTAAATCATTATATATGATGATAATTTAATTCTATGTTTAGGCTAACATAACATTTTTGTTAGCATTTAAATAAAAAAATAATAATAATAATTTGGTTTCATTTATACTATTTCTATTTTATTTGATTAATTTGGTTACTGTCTTTCCATAAAACAAAAATTAAAACAACTTAAAATCACATAATAATGTTTAAAAAGCTTGCTGTGCCAATAATTTAGTTTATTACTGTATATTTAAAAGTAAATTTTGTGATTTAATAGCACCTCAAATAATGGGGCTTAAGCTTGCATGACAAAAAGTAATTCCCGGCTTGTTACTCCCCCAGAGAGGCCTATCAAAAAAAAAATATCTTGACACTTTACAGACGAGTAAATATGCTAAATGTCAACCCGCAAGAAGAGAGAGAGAGAGAGAGAGAGAGAGAGAGAGAGAGAGAGAGAGAGAGAGAGAGAGACAGTCGGACGGCACGTAATGCAAATATTACTTAAAATTTATAGACCTGTTTCACATCGTGAACGAGTCGAAAGGCCCGGGTTCTTCGTAAGTCGAATATCTTGCTTTCAATATTTGAATAGAAATCGGGCTCGACTTCGCCAAATTGTGTTGAGCAATAAGGGTATATGTGTATATTACAGATATTTGATATTTATATATTTGATATGTAGCTCTCTAAGCAGTTTCTCTTTAAGATCTGCCGCTGAATACAACTCATACACACAGCTGGTGCTCATACGCATTCCACAGAATCCACAATCGCATCGGGGCACAGCGTAATCGATCATTCAGCAAGTCGTCTGTTGTGATCGCTAGCTGTGGCTGTTCTCTAATTTCCCCTTAACTACATACATAAGTATTAATGCTGCCCTGGGGGTGCATTCAAGCTTCACTTGCCGCCTCTGTGGCTGTCACATTTTGTTGTCATTCTATTTTTGTGCGCATCTCCCACTTATTCTGATTGGATTATTTGCCTGGGAGAGATCGTTAGCGAAAGTATTTCGTTTGTATTTTATTTATTTCTATTTTGATTTTGATTTTGATTTTGATTTTGATTTTGGGCTTGCGGCTTTCGGCTTTCGGCTTTCAGCTTTCAGCTTTGCCCCGTTGCATGTTGTACGGCTTTTGTTTTTCCGCTCTTCCTGGTAGTACGCCGAGTGTCAATCAAGCGGCACGCTGACATCAACGTCAAAGCTAACGTCTATGTCAATGTCGACGTCAGCGTCAGAGTCAGCGTCAGAGTCATTCCACGTTCTGCTGGAGGCTGTACCACGCACTTCTTCTGCCTCTACTTGCTGTTGTCGTTGGCAGGCGGCCGACTGGCTGCTGTGCACCCTGCTTTATCAGTAACAATTATCATTGTCAATTACTGAGCACCAGCAGTCGATAAATACTCTCTTTTATTATTCTTTTTGCTTTTTGTTTTTTTTTTTTTTTGTTTTTTGTGACGATGTGAACACCAAGAATTTCCATCAAATAACAAAGTAATTGAAACCTAATTACATTTGTGTCACTTGATTGTCTGCATCCTTATCTGCGCGTATTTACCATCTCATTTTGCTATTAAAGACATTGGCAAAAATAAGTGGGGTTTCCACCTTCATGCCCCTGCTCCACTCTATTCACATTCCCAATCGCAATTTGTACTTTCAATTAGTTCGGGTATTTTGGAGGAAATTGGGCAATCACATGATAGGTAAAAACTTCAAGAATTTAATTCGGTCTCCATAAAAAATATACACATATACATGTATTTTTTTTTAACGTTAATCTGGCTTATCGCCTATATATGTACATGTACACACATATATTATTATTTACATTTACAAATTGCACAAACAGTTTCAATTGTAATCGGACGCAATTTATATCGACTGAGCACCTCAATTAACTTAATTTATTTATTTATTTGAACGTAACAAAGTTAAATCTAATGCGATTAATTTGGCAACGCTGCAAAATGGGTCTACACAAATTACTCGACATAATAAAAAAAATTAACACTTCTTACTCTGGTTTAGCTTGAAATATATGTTTATATATACATATATATTTTTTAAATATTTTTAAACTGGCTTTGGAAAAGGTATATATATTTGTGTATTTATATTTATATATACATATTATTTATACAAACAAAATATATGTGTATATTTCGTAGTCCATCCGAGAGACAGCAATCATCAACAATTATATTCCAAGTCTAACCTAAAGAGATCTTTTTCCATACTAAATTTTTAGATTCATAATACTAATTGAAACAATACGAAAAAGAATGTGGAATTGCAGCAAGATTTGCCGCCCAAAGACAGCTAAAGTCGAGCCTAGGTTAATTATTATTCGGACAAACACACACATACAAATGCACACGCATACATTTACATATACATATACATATACACACACATAAATGAATGAAAGCACTGGCGATCAATTGACTGTCCTTAATATAATTCATAATTTGTTCTCTAAGACTTTAATAGTATTTCTCATTTAATTTGTCTACATTAGTAGATCTGTGACTAGAGTTTCTATTGAAAGTCTTCAGAAAAAACAACTTAGTTGAAACAATATAAAACATATGTATAAATCATTATTGCAAAACCATCCGCCTGCAACAAATATACATACATATATGTATACATGTATGTGAAATCCATAAAATTTGATTGATGAATACATTAAATACTTTTTAAACGGTGAAAGATTATTATACAGTTGCCCGACTGCAACTTTCTTACTAGTTTTTGTTTGCACAAATAAAATGGAAATGGAAAGTTTTTCTTTACTTCATTGCTTTAAGCCGTAATATTATGCAATTAGTTTTACTATATAATACGATCTATACCCTGTAGAAATACGTTTTAGTTTTACGTTGTTGTTTTTAAGCTAAGATCATTTTAACGGAGTTTTCATATTTTATTCCCACGTACTTATGTTAAAATGTTACCTTCTGAAAAAAAAAATAAAATAAAATAAAAAAACAAGAAGCAATTTCCATTGTATAAAATATGATGTTTAAGAAAAAAAGGATAATGTGTCCTGTACTCTTAAATGTAAAAAAAAAAAAAAATTTGAAAAACTCAACACTTTTGTATACTGTAAATTGATTACAAATAAAGTCAAAATAAGTAAAAATAAAGTATAATAAGTAAAAAAAAATAAATAAATAAATATACTCGTTACGGTTCCTGATTATAACGCTTCAAATATATATATATATATATATATATATATATATATATATATATATATATATATATATATATATTTGAAGCGTTATAATCAGGAACCGTAACGAATATATTTTTTGTAAAACAAAAAAAAATAAAAAAAATAATAATTTCTGTAAAAAAACTGTTTTTTATTTATTAAATATAAAATAATAAATAGTTACTACTCATCAATTTCTTTATCAAATTAGATTTTTTCTTTTCAATTTCTGACTAAATATTTATTATGCAAATTTAGAGCAAGAAATGAATTGCTTCGCATTCATCACAGGCTCAGGCGCAAGCCGTTAAAAATTTGGTCTGTCAGCCAATTTTCATTTTCAACTTTTATAATAAAATAAAAAAGTATATAACAAATAAATTATAAAAGTTATTATTTCATTGATGAGTAATAATTATGTTTTATTTTTGTCGTTCGCTTTTATTTTAATATTTTAAAGTAAATTTGAAATACAAAATTGAAAACAAAAGAGTATCCTGCTTTTTAATTTGCCGTAAAAAAAAATGTATTTTCCCCTCAATTTTTAAAATTAATTCATTACTCTTCCAAACGGTATTTTATAATTTATAATATTATTAGAAAAATTCAAAATAATAAAAACAAAAACAAACAATTCAGAGTTTTAGCCGAGCTTTGCTAGGAAACGTGAGGTATATACGATATATGAGTCTGAGATCTATGTATTTCATATACCATTTGTTATACATATGCATTTTAAACATTTGCTGAAAACTTAGCAACGACGACTCTTTGTGTTAGCATCCATTAAAAGTGACAGAAATTAAAAAAATAATAATAATAACAGAGCTAATTGACCTTGACAGTTGTGTACACACACACACACACGTGCACGCAGAGAGGGAGAGAGCTTTAGCGACCCACAAAGTGCATCGCTGGCTGTTTTAATCTTCGACTTCCGACGTTGCCAACGCTGACGCCACTGCCGCCCAAAGACAACTAAAGTCGAGCTTGGGCTAATTATAGCCGGACTATTTGGACTAGCATGTGGGCACACAGACACACACATGCATGCATATACAATATCTATTGCTGAGTATTTTCGCCGAATATAAAATAAGAGTTGAGACTGCTCGACTAGGAGATCCCCTCAACCCTGAAAAAGAGCGCTTTGGCTATACAATGGGAACTTATTTATTGTATAAATCGCCAACAAGCTTTCCGAAATAACTTTGTGTATAGTTATTCTTCCGAAAGACGCGTAGTATCCCAAATCTGTAAATTATAACAGTTTTGTATGGTTCTACAAATCTCTTTGGAATGGGATGAGTTATCGAAAAAATATGATCAGCTTGTACGACTATGATGATGGCTCTAGTTCTTACATCTTTTGAGATCTCAGTGTTCATGCGTACTGACGTACGCACAGACTGAGAACCGGACATGGCCATATCAACTTAGCTCTTCGTAACGATCAAGAATATATATACTTTATAGTGTCTGTCTGCAGGTTACATATATTTTCCCAAATACATTATACCCTGATTTTCCATTTTCAATGAGTTCAGGGTATACAAAATGTGTGTGTATGTGTGGATGACAAAGTTCATTATCAAGCATTGTCCCGCTCCTAAAAGTGTCGTCGTTTAAATTGGCTTAATTGCAGCTAAGTTGTTTATATATGTATGTACATATATATAGAGACTGTTTTTTTTTTTAGTTGAGTAGCCGATTTTTTGTTTTATTTATATTTTTATTTTGCATTTAAATCAAATCTTTTGATCGCAACTGATTGGCTCAGCTCCGTGAAGTAGTCTAGTAATTGCTGTAACAGTTATTAAAGATATGATCTTTAGCCGTATTAATAATACAAAAAAAAAATAATAATAAAGGGCCTTAAAGTGAAACTCAATGTTGGGCGGAGAGTAGTTTCTCTCAGGAGAGTACTCTAGTCAAGTTTGCACTCCAAGCCCACTGATTTGCGACTCTGTCATAATTTATAAACTTGCTCTCAATTAGCATCCCGGCAAACCATTTAATTACACGGTCTTAATGACTGTTATTTATTTTTTATTAGTATTTGTTATTTTTATTAAAATCATCAGCTAGGAGTATGGTAAATAAATATATATCAATTGGTTGACTTAAAGCAATGTATTGAAAAAAAAAATAAATAAAAAAAAATATATATATATTTAATATATAGTCATCAATTTATTTTAGAACTGACTAGGTGCTTAATATAATAAAATAATAGCATGAAAATCGCATAGGGAACCGATAATTGATAGTAATAATTGAAGGTACGAATTTATGAGAATCACAAAGAAGGGCTTTGAACGATGTTGAACTCTGTGAGATCGTCGTTCAATAAACAAGAATTATTCAAATTGATTCGAATTAGACAAAGCTTTATCTGTGAGCCATTAATCAATTCATGAATATATGCAATTAATTTAACGAATGGCAGCCCTGAAATATTCGCTTCTTTTTTGCTCCAATGTACGAATTCATATTTGTTTAAATTAACCAACGACTGGAGCTGTGTTTGGCTCTAAAGTCATTGAGTAATTGGCGTGTTTTACCAGATTGTCTATGCATAATACAGACATGCCTGGTAGTGGCTAATAGCTTTACAGTTACTTTTACCCATCCAGCCATCCAGCCAGCCAATGTTGCCATCAATGCCAATGAGCCGACTCTAAGCAAACGTGCATTGAACCCCAAACCAAAAAAAACAAATAAAATAAAATAAAAAGTACTATTACAGCTAGCAGCGAGCGCACGTCGATCGATGCGCTGCTCTTTTGGGTCTCTTTATGGGGTGGGGTGTGTGTTTGTGTGTGATGACCTTAACTGAGTGTCACACTACCAGGAAGTGTCGTGATCTAGCATATTAACTAGCCAGCGGATAGACAAGTGTCACTTGGCTAATGGTCATGAATGAGTAGCTATACTAATTTAGCCAAGTTCGACGAAATTTCTCGTTTATACGAATTGTCTCTTTATTCTTTATGCATAATCAGAGATTAGAGCTAGAGCCAAGAATCGTATATATGTATATATACATATATTGTTCTGCTTAACTGAGCAAGCTAGCTAGCTTATCGCAAATCTGAATAAAAATATCAGCACACCATATTGAAGTTTATAAATAAGCTTCTATATATATATATATATATATATATATATATATATATATATATATATATATATATATATATATGTATATATTTCAATAATAGAATAATCATATATGGGGAACTTTCTTGATCTCAGCTTGGACTAAATGGGGCTATAGATCATGATTCTGTTGTTTTTTTTTAGAACTTTAGACATAATTATTCCCATAGATCTTCGTCGTTTATCTTTTTGCCATATCTTTTTCGCTGACTCTGTTTTATTGTTTTCTGCATTTTGATGGTCTCGTGCGAACAAATTGTTTAGCTCATGCAATGCTTTCAATATTAACAAAATAATAGTCATTATTATAATTAACAATATTACAAATGGCAATTAAATTATTTAGATTTGCCAGCACGATGCGACGCGTCTACTGTGAAAAAAAAAAAAACAAATAATAATAATAAATAAAAACCCTTTGCCAGTTAATGAAACAAATTCAATTTGCGGGAAATTTGCTGGAAATTTTTGCCGGGTTGTTGTCTCTCTAATCATATTTTTACCCATTTCCGGCTGCTGACAAAACTTTTCACACACCCCCACACACACACGCAATGAGAAAGAGAGAGTGGGAGAGAGACACACTCATCGAGGCTCTGAATTGTCCGTTAGGTTATTGATTGGGGCCGGCCTACGACATCATATGAAATTAAACTGTGCCTTAGTTTAAGTCTGAATTGAAAATAGTTAAATACAATTCGTTGACGAAAAAAGGCAACAAAAACAGAAAAGAACGTGGCTTTCAGATTTACTTTTTTTTTTGCGCAATTCAATGATAAAATAAAGAGCTAAATATAGTTGCACACACACAAAGGGAGAAAAGAGAGAGCGGGCGGTAGGGTATGGGGGGAGACTTGTGTGTGCGAGTTTTGAATAGACAATGTTTTTTTTATTTATGGGGCTTAAACAGTCGAAAATGGTGGCAGTTCCGACAAGCGACGTGTGCGGCGACTCCACGAAAACAATAACAAAATGCAGAAACAGAAAAAAAAAAGAAAATAATATAATAAATAAAAGAAAAAAGCTTCACAGAAATGAGAGCTTGAGCTGAATGTGACATTGTAAATTTAAACACTAATTTGGCATTCAAAGCTGAAAACAAAAATCCCCAACGCAATAAAGAAAAAAAGAAGAGAAAAATGAATTCCAAAAGAGCACCGAATTTAAGCTAATCAAAACAAAAAACAAAAAGAAAACAAGGAAATAAACAAAAACTTAATGACACACAAAACTAAAAACCCAACTTATGATCTTCACATATGTATTCATATATCATTAATCTAGGCAATGACAGGGTAAAAAACAAACAAAACAAAGCCAACAAAAAATATATTTATGCACAAAAAGTACAACAAAATATATAGAGAAAGAGAAAGAGGAAGAGAGCGAAACAGAGGTGAAAAAAAAAATAATAAACTGCGCGTAACATAAATATTATGAATGTGAACAATTTGTAGTTAGTAATTTTGTTGCATGCCACGGGCACGCAAGCACATCAACTATGAACAACAACAATAACAATAACAATATGCTACATTTTGTATTGTCAAACACACACGCACACACACACACACACGCATATTGAGTGTGAGCTTTGTATAAACGAGCGCAAACAAATTTCACGACAAACGCGAATTTGATTTAATTTATATGTCTCTAATGAAATTAGTAATAGCAAAAGGCACAGGCACACACACACACACACACACACACAATCTGACCCACACACACACACACACACATGGTAAACTCACTTTTAGTTAGCTATCTCTTGGATAAGTAGTATTTCAATTCCTTGATCAATGATCACAGCCAGGACGCGTTTTTCTTTTTGTTTTGATTTCTGTTTAGAGTTTTTCTACTTTCGGTTTTTTTTTTTTTTTTTGTTCATCCAACAAACAACCACAACATGACAGGCGTGACAGTGTATTATTATCTATAGTTGGTTTTGTTGTACATTTATTTATTTTTTTTCTTTTTTTTAGGGCTTTGTTAACGAGCTGTACTGTAAACGTAGACCAGCGGTGTTGAGCTGAAATCAGCGACTGAATTTTGTATTGAATTTAGTGAGTGCCGTCGGCTAGGCGGCACACGGTAAACGTTGCCAGCGACGCGTCGTCGCAGCGACAGCGACGCGTCGCTGCGGGGGCGGTATGCGGTATGCGGCATGCCGCGGCAAGCGAAGCGTCGATCACTCAGATCCAAGCTTGCAAGCGACAGCGACGGCAGTGAGAGCGTTAAAGCAAAGTGAGAGAGCTGTAGCAATAGCAATACCAGCAGCAGCAGCAGCAGCAGCGGCGGCAGCAGAAGCAGCAACAGCAGCAGCAGCAGCGGCGGCAGCAGAAGCAGCAGCAGCGGCAGAAGCAGCGGTAGCTTCTGTCATTGTCTCTACAAAACACAAAAAGAAACAAAAATCAATAAATATGCATAAAGAATTCCTATTAAAAAAAAAAAAAAAAAATACCTATAATATATATACCTATAAAGTATATATATGTATGTATATGTACACATATATATGTATACATATGCAGAGCCATAAACTTCATATAAACTTCAATTTCCCTGGGTCTATTGCGAAAAGAAAGGCATGGGCTCAGCTAGCAATTACCCGGTAAAATGTTTGTAAATAAACTATTTGCTTCAATATAAACAACAAGTAATAATAAAAATTACTAAATATATAGATATGTATAAATATACTTAAAAAAGAAATCAAATAAAAATAGAAACTATAAAATATATAATTTAATTTAATAAAAAAAAATACAAATTTAATTTAATAAAAATTATTTACAAGGCTCAAATTCTATGTATACGGTATATGATATTTATTTGATATTTATATTTATTAATATTTATTTATTTATTCAAGTTTTTTTGTAATTGAAATTCTTTGTAAATGATATTTATATTTATAAATATTTATTTATTTATCCAACATTTTTTTATTTGCTTTTTATTTTTATAGCATTGTTTATATAAGATATAGTAGAAATTATAATAAATATATATGTAGCATAAGTATTAGCTATTTATACATATTTTTTACCATTTCTTATATAAGCTTTGATCTTTCGTAACTGCAATGGGCAATCGACCCTTGGCAGCAGGTTTTTATCTACTTTCTTTTTGTATCAGTCACATACCCGTACTCAAATTTACGGTACCCTATTTGCGTAGTCTATTGGCACGAGCTTTGAGATACACACGCAAAAACCCGCTTTGCAGAGTCTATACAAATATATGTTCATCTGTAGACCTATATGTATGTATGTGTATATGTACATAAATCAAATATTTATATAAATACATATATTTATATACATATATATATATTGTGCAAATTGTTGTCTTTTTATATTAATTGTAGGCACGTCAATGTCTACTGCTATTGAGGTATCCAATCATTTTTGGTCGCTTTTGGTTAGCTTTGCAAATGATCGACATTCACATCGTTCACACTTTTTTTTACTATTTTGGGGTCTAACGCAAATGAGGCTAAGAGGCGCCAGAGGTGCGCTAAGGGGCGATGGGGTCGTGCAGGGGCTACGGCAGCTTCAAGTGGGCTCCGGTTTGATTTACCTTGCTATCGCAAGTGGGGCTTGAAAAGTGTTGCAGCTAAGCGCTAACTAACTAGTATAAAACAATTTTTTCTCTAGTCTTGGATTAACATACGATTCGCTAGAAATCAAATCGAAATGATATAAATAAAGAAAACGCAAATTAATTGTAATTCACTTTGAGAATCGACTTTTTCGATCTAGTCGATCGAGGGAATCCCAAAGTGCCAAGACAAGGTGTGTGTGTGTGTGTGTGTGTGTGTGTGTGTGTGTCTGTGTAGGTATTCATTTTGCACGCCCTTCGGCGAGTCGTGTACAGCTTTCAGCTGACCAATTGCACCCTCAACCTTCAGGCTTATTGCTCTTAGCCCAATCAATTGCTGCATTAATTCACGTGCTTGCTCCACCCCTCCCCGGGGCCTTAATTATCGCTCTTGATCTGTTGATGTTTCGACGATGGCTGTCCACGGGTGACTACGGGCCACGCCCACTTGACCTTGACTGACAAAGCCACTGCGCCGCAAAGACCGCAGCTCAGCGCAGTCCATTGACTGATGCCGCAGCCATGCAGCGGCGCTGAGCTGTAACGCGGCTCCCCTCCAGCCCCCGCTGCAACAACAGGCAGCTGCTGCTGCTACTGCAGCTGCAACCAGTTGGTATCAAGCAACATAGCATAATAATAATAATAAGCTTATTAAAATTGAAATTAAGTATATAATTTTTTTTTTTTAATTTTTTTGCACGTGAAAAGCATCGAATTAACAAATATTACATAATAAATAATGTTTGTGCTGGCAGTGCCGAGTCATACATAATTATTCCAAAAGACCCCATACAATCTAAGACATACATAGATCCAGGTCAACAACAGTGGCAATCACGTATGTTGGCTGAGTGGCTAGGAAAAACTTTAAAAATTTATTGATCGGTATATAGGGTTATAATTATTTATTCCCAGAACCCATTGAAAATGGGCCAATCAGGGTATAATGATAATGTTAAATGTATGAAACAGGCAGAAGGAGGTGTATATATGTGTATGTTCTTGATCAAATTTTTTACGAAATTATCGGTGAGGGGTAGGATATAAGAATTGGGGCTGAATTTAAACAAAACTTAAGATTCTATAAACTACATATGATTCTACATTTAAAATTTGGCGACCCTAGCTCTAAAGATGTAGCAGATTCAATTTTATTACTGATTTTCGATATTGTATATATGTATATGTATATAAATATATAGCCATATATAAGCATTTGGCTAAGTAGCATACATAAAACGCAAGTCCCAGGGGCGCAGTTGATACGCCCAGTTCTGGACGGAAGGTGCATGCAACATTGCCAAGTTGCCGGAATGATCAGCAAAGTGTTTGCGTGAGTGTGCGTGTGTAACGTCTCATTACGGTGCCAGTCAATCAATCAATCAATCAATTGGACAGATCGCCAGCCAAAATGCAAAGAAACAACTTAGTTTATGAGCTAACTTTTTCAAAGTGAATGATTAAGCAGTGCTTTAACAGCTCTATAGCCACACGTGTGTGTGTATGTGTGTGTGTAAGCATTCAAAGTCCCAATGACATCTAAACTCTGCTCTGCGTGCACGTCTGTCTGTCCGCCGTCATGCATGCAATCATCCTTCGACCAGACCTGTTGCTGCGGTTTTCCAATCAACTTCCAAAGCTTCACAGCAGGCGACCAAAAAGCTAATCATCAGAAGAAGAATACCGAACAGCGCCGGTGTGGGTTCGCCATGAATAAATGGCCAATAGGTGTGGCAGAGCCAACATAATTAGACTGCCACAGCAGACTGTGTGTGATACGCTGCGTATGGGCAATAGAGAGAGAGAGAGTACATATTTATTTATTTTTATTTTATTTTGATTTGCAATCTGGCATATTTGTTAACAATCCACACATTTACATATTTACATTACAACTAAATCTACTCTCCATTTGGTAAGTCCGGAACGTGAAATCCTTTTAAGCGCAGTCGGATATTATTTGTCTTGTCTCTCTTTTCCTGGAATACTTTGTCTCTGCCAATATCCAGGAGAGTATCCACACCAATCGAGCAGAGCTTGTTTCTTACTGGAATACACACTCCTGACACTGGAGCTACTGCCTAGGCTCGATTACAGCTTACCAACAGACAACACGTTTAGGACACTTAGTGGAAAAATATATCATTTTAATGATGAGAAGGTGCCCTTATTATTATCACCGCCATGCACGAGCCCCAAAGTAGTACACGCGTCCAGAAACCACCGCAGAGGCTCCTTGATGATACGGCGTGTTTGGCTCTACTCAAATTGAATTACCTTAAATTAAAATAAAAATGTTGATGAAGACGATAGAAAATTTTTGGGCGTGCATCTTTATCCCATTGAACATCCAAATGCTGTAGGTCCTCATTCATGTGGTATATGCCTCTTACTTGTCGAAATAATACAAATTCATACAAATTGACAACGATCTTAATTAAGAGCAAATTCAAACGAATAGTTTACTGTTCACTTCGTTACTTTTTTATTCATTACCATTTTAATGACTTTTATAATTTGCATCGAATTTCGAGTTTATTCCTTATTCATAAATACATTAAAGCGGCAAGAATTTAGTATATAACAGCTTTTTATTTAGCCAATCAAATTTCATTTAAATCTTTTTCTGTGAATTGTGTAGTCAGCGTGTGTCTCCATATCCGTGTCCATATTCCAGGTAGTTGAGTCAGTTATAACCGTTCATAAGCTCGTCTTTATGAACAAATACATAGAATGGGTTAAGTATTACCGGCAACAGCTGCGGAACAGCTGTACGTCGTGCTATGTCTTAAGAAGTCTCCAGATCAACAGCGAGAGCTTTGATTTTTTTTTTTATTAAGTAGAAAAACAAAAACAAAAAACTCCTACACAGGCGAAAAATGCTTGAGTCGATTGCCACTAATTATATCTTGACTTTCGCCCAAGCCTGTGGCATCAAATTTGCTGCTTAACAGCGCTTCCAACTCCGGCCTTTCCCTTAGCCTGCCGCGTTCGACGTTCCATCAGCCAAACTACGTTAAAAAACTAGTATTGTCACAGAAGTCGCGTAAGGCACTGTTGTTCGTTTTGCTTAGCAAAGTAAATAAATCTGGGATCTTTGCTGACGTACGCACAAAAGTAGGCAACACGCAGTTCATTCAGGAATTTCAAAAGCTGGCCTTATAATTCTCAAACGGTTGTAGCATGCAATGGGTATAAGTACTGTAGTGGATATGCTGCTTATTCGGGCGGCTAATAATATGTAATATATTATTATTATTATATATTCATACAGTCTTGCGACTGTGTGGACGGACATATATAATAACCGACCAAAGGGTCGTGGCCTCACCCCAGTTTTTTTTCCTTTTTTTTCCTTTTTTTTATTTGTTTTTTTTTTTTTATTTGTCTTTTTTTTTTTTTTTTAACATAACATTTAGCTCCTATTACTATTTTTTTTTTCATACTGATAATATATTGTACCTCGTACACGGTACCCAGATTGTTTGTTCGTCGAGATTTCTCCAGTAGGCATCGCTTTTCAAAGTCACCCACATCGTCGGGCGGATTGTGGTGGATCGTGGTTCTTTGTCAAGTGTTCCTCCTCCGCAGTGGAAGCTGTGATTGCGACGGAGAAGTAGCAACGCTATTTGGAGCGTTAGTAGTGTGACTTGAAGCCAATCACATGAATTTTTCGACTTATTAGATAGTTGTTAAAGACTTAGCAACGATTGATAGCTTTTTTTTCGCCTGTGTAGCATTGTTTTTTTTTTATTAGAAAAACTGTGGAGCAGTTCTCTTGCGGAAGTCTAAGTTGTCCAAGCAATCTAAGTATTATCTGCTTGTGTATGACTTCCTATTGGTTCCTTACCCAAATAAAGATTAGTTTGGGTTTTCGCATGTGTAGGAGTTTTTTTTTCCACTTGTTGATAAAAAATATATAACCTGTGGCGTTTAAACCAAATCAAAACTCTCACGGTCTCATGGTCTGGAGACGTTTCAATAGACGTTGCATTAAACGGCTAAAACTGGCACAACAAATGCGTCAACTACCTGGAATAGGGCAATGGACATGGATATGGCAATGGATATGGACATGGACATGGATATGGAGACACACGCTGACTACACAATTCACAGAAAAAGATTTAAATGAAATTTGATTGGCTAAATAAAAAGCTGTTATATACTAAATTCTTGCCGCTTTAATGTATTTATGAATAAGGAATAAACTCGAAATTCGATGCAAATTATAAAAGTCATTAAAATGGTAATGAATAAAAAAAGTAACGAAGTGAACAGTAAACTATTCGTTTGAATTTGCTCTTAATTAAGATCGTTGTCAATTTGTATGAATTTGTATTATTTCGACAAGTAAGAAGCAAATACCACATGAATCAGGACTTACAGCATTTGGATGTTCAATGGGATAAAGATGCACGCCCCAAAAATTTCTATCGTCTTCATCAACATTTTTATTTTAATTTAAGGTAATTCAATTTGAGTAGAGCCAAACACGCCGTATCATCAAGGAGCCTCTGCGGTGGTTTCTGGACGCGTGTACTACTTTGGGGCTCGTGCATGGCGGTGATAATAATAAGGGCACCTTCTCATCATTAAAATGATATATTTTTCCACTAAGTGTCCTAAACGTGTTGTCTGTTGGTAAGCTGTAATCGAGCCTAGGCAGTAGCTCCAGTGTCAGGAGTGTGTATTCCAGTAAGAAACAAGCTCTGCTCCATTGGTGTGGATACTCTCCTGGATATTGGCAGAGACAAAGTATTCCAGGAAAAGAGAGACAAGACAAATAATATCCGACTGCGCTTAAAAGGATTTCACGTTCCGGACTTGCCAAATGGAGAGTAGATTTAGTTATTAATGTAAATATGTAAATGTGTGGATTGTTAACAAATATGCCAGATTGCAAATCAAAATAAAATAAAAATAAATAAATATGTACTCTCTCTCTCTCTATTGCCCATACGCAGCGTATCACACACAGTCTGCTGTGGCAGTCTAATTATGTTGGCTCTGCCACACCTATTGGCCATTTATTCATGGCGAACCCACACCGGCGCTGTTCGGTATTCTTCTTCTGATGATTAGCTTTTTGGTCGCCTGCTGTGAAGCTTTGGAAGTTGATTGGAAAACCGCAGCAACAGGTCTGGTCGAAGGATGATTGCATGCATGACGGCGGACAGACAGACGTGCACGCAGAGCAGAGTTTAGATGTCATTGGGACTTTGAATGCTTACACACACACATACACACACACGTGTGGCTATAGAGCTGTTAAAGCACTGCTTAATCATTCACTTTGAAAAAGTTAGCTCATAAACTAAGTTGTTTCTTTGCATTTTGGCTGGCGATCTGTCCAATTGATTGATTGATTGATTGACTGGCACCGTAATGAGACGTTACACACGCACACTCACGCAAACACTTTGCTGATCATTCCGGCAACTTGGCAATGTTGCATGCACCTTCCGTCCAGAACTGGGCGTATCAACTGCGCCCCTGGGACTTGCGTTTTATGTATGCTACTTAGCCAAATGCTTATATATGGCGATACATTTATATATATGCAAGATATGTGCGAGTGGTTGCGTGTGTGTGTGTGCTTGTATTTTTATCCACATATTTATTATCTGATATGGCCCCAAGTTGCATGCGTTCACTCAATTTAATTCGCAGAACGGTCGGCAATAAGAGAGGCCCCTGGGATAAACCAGGCTTGGTTAGTTTTTTTTTTTTTTTTTGGTCATTCTTGATAAGACAGCTATGTGTTATTGTTACTGCTACTGATACAGTTGCTACAGCTATAGAATCTGCTGCTGCCGTTAGGCAACATATGCCGAATGGCCCCGCCCGTCCCTTGGCCCTTGGCTAAGCCTTTGTTTGTTCGGGCAGTCAAGATGCTGCGGGGGCTATTATTATATTCTTTCTTGGGTATGTTTGGTTTCTTTATTTTTTTTTATGACTTTATCAACGTTTATGGCCCGACCAATGAGTGCTGGGCAGGGGGCGTGGCTGGCGTAGACGTGGCAACAAGGCCTCCCTCAGGATTTGCCTAACTATGAGGCAGCTGCCAACTGCTGCGGCTTTGTTATTGCATCATTATAGCATGCTTTATGTATTATGCTTATAAATGTGTGGCCATGTGTGCGTCTGTGTGAGGTGCTGACATTGTCGCGCCAGAGCCAGAGCCATCTCCACTTTAAAGTGCCCTGAACTTGATTAATGAATGGCAACGCTGAAAAGTATGCTACGCCATGCAGGGCACACACACACACACACGCACACACACTCACACACTGGCACACTCGACATGTCAACGACACGCAGAAGGAGCTGAGCCATGAGTAGCACGAGGTAACGCAAAAAAGTGTGAACTAAGCCGCTGCACACCAAACGCCTCTCTTTGGCCCAGCGACAATATAAATTAGAAATCATAGAGCGCCTCAAGTGTCTGGGTATTACTTAAAGCAATGCCAAAATCTGGCGTGTTTCACTGACAACTTTAGCACTTTAAGTAAATAAACTCTCTCTCTCTCTCCCTCTCTTTCTCTCTCAGACAAATGGGAAAAATATAAAATAAAAATGTTGCCAGCGCACACAAATTGAAATTGGCTCACAACTTGGCAGCGCATTTAATATGATTATAGGAGAAGAGAACGACCAAGCTGGGAAGAAGATGTTAAAGTTGAAGAGGCAGAGTATGAAGCAGTAAAATAAGTAAATGCCACTGCTGTTAGCCACAGGCAGGCAGGCAGCTGTATTCATTTGCTGATGATTAGCTTATCGAGCGCGCTCTGTTGTTTTGATGGCCCGACTCCGACGGCTGCAGAGCTCAATTCAATTTGGTGAAATTTTGTTGTCGCTGTGGCATCGGCTTAAGAACTTTATCCCAACTTGCACTTTCGACCTGGTCTGCGCCGCTATCAGTGATGAGTTTAAGTGGCTTTCCAATTTGTTAACTGCTTTCCTGGCTGCTGCTGCTGTTCCCTGTTGAGTTAACTTGATCCACAAAAGTTGTGCATGTCCGTTTATAAATTGCCTTATGATTGCCTTTCGATAAACTTTTCTCAAGTGAAATGCTAATACATCGCCGACTTTAAACGATTTTAGCGCATGCAGCGTTACAGCAGCAACCAAAAGCGATGAACAGAGAGGGTGGCAGAAGGAGAGAGGGAGAGCGAAGGCAAACTCTCGCCTGGCCCGTGTTCGTATCTTGTGCAAAAGTTGGCGCCGCTTCTGCTTCCTGCTAGCAACAATTTTTATGGCTTCCTGCGCAGCGCTTAAATAGATACTCGCACACACACACACGCACACACACACACGCACTCACACACACAGACATCGTACACACCTTTTCGATAATTTAAATTGTGGCTGCTTCTACTGCCGTCTCCTGCTGCGGCTGCCGTCGCCTCCTGCTCCTGCTCCTGCTCCTGCTGCTGCTGCTGCTGTTGCCCTTACCTCGACTGTTGCGTTCTGTAATTTGCTGTAATTGAATTTTAACGATTTGTAGCATACATATTTTCTCGAATTACAGCTTTCAACTTTACTCCGAAATAAAAAATTATATGTATATAGTGATAAATATCGTATATTTGATATCTTGATGAATAAATTTAATCTCCAATGCGATGAATTTTGTGACTCTCTTGCATATAGACGTAAAGCTCATGCTGAAACTCATTTGGCAAGGGATAAAGCATATTCACAATAGATATCTCTATCTTATAGAATACGCATTAATATAGCTATCAAAAGTTAGCTGGACTTATGCCATTTTTCTGGCATACCAATAATCTTGTATATATATACATATAGTTGAGTTGGGCTTCTAAGAGATATATGTCTGTTACATGATAAAATACCCTCGGCTAGGGTATATAAATTGCCGCAGTCCACTGATTCTGATTCAGATTCTGCATCCCTGCTGATTATCGTTGGCTGCACAAATTGCGCATACGCAGCGTTGCCAGCTCATTGAAATTCAACGCTTCAAACAGTTGAAAGAGCCCAGAGAAAACCCATCAACGGGCATCAGGCGAGAAGCCAAGGCGGCGCACAGGCATCTCCTGCTCCAGTTTCGGCTCCACAGACGAAGCTCATTTTCGATTTGCGCAACAAATGAAGTGAGAAATTATTATTATTATTAATATTATTTTTATTTCGAAAGCTGGCAACTAAAAATATTTTGCTGGCATAAGCAAATGTGTAAAGCACAGCCTCATCCTCCCCAACGTCCACAAGCTCGACATCATCTTCAATGCTGCCTGCCATTACCCGTGGGCGCATCACGTATTCACAAAGCAAACAAACTCCGGCGCACGCATAAATAAACAGACAATCGGGTGGGATGTGGGTGTGGGTGTGGGTGCTGCGGGTGCTGCGGGTGGTTGGCTGTCAAGGAAATATGAAAAAATATCAAAACAAAAGGGAAGGCAGAGTACATTTTCGGTAAGCGCTTGCGCCCGTCAGTCACATCATTAAAATCGAGCGCGGTGGCCGTCGCCACCTAATTCCAATCTTTGCCGCAAGTTGTGGATGTGCCGTACCAACACCGACCGTGCAGGACCAACAGGAGACAACAATTCTCTGGAGGCATTCATCAATATGCCAAACATGTTTTCTTATAATCAAATGGAAAACGCTTCATTTTCACGTACAAAAAGCTGAAGCCGAAGCAGAAGCCGCATCAACTGCAGAAGACGGATCTGGAGCTATGGCTGCTGCCTCTCCTGCTGCTCCTGCTGCTCCTGCTGCTCCTGCTGCTCCTGCTGATGCTGAGGGGGCCTGCAGGCAACTGTAACGGAAAATAACAGAGCGGAATATCAGTTAGCTAGACGAGCTGAGAACTTTTACAGGTGAATTTCGCCAGCTAACTTGGCTGTAGACAGCTGCCAGTCGCTGTTGCGCCGTTGTTGGACCACAAAACTAATGGCAGCAGGAGTCGGGGCACAGTTGGAAATAATGTTGAAGCTGGAGATGGTGCTGGAGCTGGAGCTGGAGCTGGGGAAGCCACGGAGCATATAAATTGATTACCAAAACATTCCACGACAAATTCGGCATGTAACAACAATGACAGAGCACAACTGACGCCGCTACGTGGCCTGGAGATTGCGGAGCGAGTGGAAGTGGGAAGTGGGAAGTGGGAGTGGGAGTGGGTGGGTGTGCGCTATTTGGTTTTTGGCTGGGAGCTATGGGCCGAGATGGGGCTGCCACGCGCTTATCACGGCAATTGCAATTGACAATTGACAACAGTTGCCGGCAGCAATACGCATACGCATACGCATGCTGGAATCCAAATCAAAGAAGCAGTCAATGGGGCTCGGAATGCGACAACAAGCTGACGGCTGACATAAATACATATCAATATGCAAACTACATACATATATACAGAGGTAGACATTTTTGCGAAATAAAATATATACATAAATACATAAATAAATATATATGTACATGCATATGTACTTCAATAAATACATGTCCACACTAATACATACATGCAGGCAAATATATACCATGCATGCATGGTGAATGGAATATAATATAGATGCATACTTGCATACTTGAATGCTTCTTACATCAATGAATGCATGCATACATTCATATATATACTATTACATGTATGCTTACATCGATGCTGAAAGATGGCATGCAAGAATGCATGCATACAGATGAGTTCCTATCAGCAGATGTATATTGATACATCATTAGATAGATAAATGCATGTATGCATGTATGTATGTATGAGTATGTGGACATAGATTCTTACATATGTGAGCACATACATGCCTACATTTATACATGCATATACAAGTATTGATAGGCTCTAAATATGTCATGTAAACATATGTACGTAAGTACATACTTTCAATACATGCATACATGCATGCAATATACATGCCTATATACATACATATATTAGACATACATATATACATGACTACATATGACCACATGTGTACATCTTAACATGACTGCAGCACACATGCATGCACAAGTCTATGCTTGCATGCACGTTTTCATACATGTAAAAAAAAAAAAGTGCAAAAAATATATTTAAATAAACATTTTTTTATATACTATATTCAGCTGGATATCCACCATTAATAGTATTTCATATATATTTTATTGTAAGTATATTGCTTGAATATAAACTATATATTGTACCTATATATACATATGTACATACATACACAATTAAGTGCCAGCACCTAAAAGTATGCAACATACTTGGATCGCAGTGAAAAATGGTAAAGTGCTGCCAATGCAAGTTTTACGATTCTTTTACAAAAATAAGCCGTGCTTGATTTTAAGTTAATATTGGCCTAATAAATAAAATATAAAAGTAAAAGCTTTTATCTCTGGAAAACACCATCTCTATGCAAGAGCACTCTGAACCCCTTGATTTTCTTCGAGATCATTTCGAGCTCTTGTCAGGCGAGCTCTTATCTATTATATTTGTGTTTCATTTTTCTACTGATACTTATGTGCCAAGTTGTTCAACACTATCTAACATTCATATTCATTCATCAGTCCACTCTAATAACAACTCACTGTCGCCGTAGTCACACCACGGAATCTAATACATTACTCAAAAACTATATCTTAAATTGAGAACAAACAAGTAAGAAGGCTCTAGTCGAGACTGCTCGACTAGGAGATACCCTGAACCCTCCATGCTGATGCTTCAATCATTCTGCACACATACATACACATGCATCCACCCGCACGCATAGGCCCACGCTCTGCTAACTGCGCAGTAAGCAGCGACTGCGCTTGGGCTGCGCTGCAGTGTGGGCAATATTATGAGAATTTATTTGTTGAATGATTTCCTTTGTAGACGTACAATCTTAATGAAACTTTCAGAACGTAATCATAATGTGTAAATGTGTGTACAATCCAAAGCACAAGTCTCTAGTACTTGATATACGTTTCTTACAAATTGTGGGCGAAGGGGGGCGGGTATACAAAATCTGTAAATTACAAAATGTGTGTATCCATCAAATATGTATTAACAACAAATCTGAAGCCTCCAGGTCTAATAGCGTTCAAATTAGGCTGAAAAAACGTACTCAATTTATCGATTATTCTCGATATAAACGATATCGGATGAGTTATCGAAAAAATAAGATGAACTTGTACTGCCTATGGTATACCCGAGTATGCATGCAAAATTTCAGCTCTCTAGCTCTTATAGCTTCTGAGATTCTTTTGCTCATACGGACGGACGGACGGACAGACAGACGGACGGACGGACAGACAGACAGACAGACAAGGCTAAATCGACTCAGCTCGTCGCCCTGATCAAGAATATATATACTTTGTAGGGTCTGCCACGCCTCCTTCTCCCTGTTACATACATTTCAACAAAACCATTATACCCTGATTTCCCATTTTCAATGGGTTCAGGGTATAAAAAACATTCTGACATCTAAAATTGTCAATTTTCGTAGGAGTAGTGTAGTAGCACAGATTACCGGTGGAGAGTGCCTGACTTGTAAATACCCTGCTGCTGAATAGGTATATTCTTAAGAATATTATATTATTAATTGAGCGATACATAGTGTACGTCGATATTTAATACGCTTAATTAACTACCATTAACTCTATCTAGTATAAAGTGCGAATGTGCTTAATCAATTAATAATTTTCTAAAATGATCAAAATTGCAGTTCTACTGCTTGTAAATTTCAAATATAGATACATTCTCTATGCAGATATCCCCATTTTCTTATGCCTAATGAACTTAGCAATGAATATCATATCTATAGCTATCTAAGCCTAACTATACCTACTCAACTTACCAATGAGTATCATATCTATAGTTATATATGTATAGCTGGTAAGTATAACTTACCAATGAGTATCATATCTATAGCTATCTAACCTATTCAACTATACTATTATATTATATTATATCTATCTAAATCTGACACAAACTTTAGCGAATCTAAACAACTTTCAAGCATTCTAATCTCTAGTAATCGAAAGTTATACCATTTATATTGACATTCAGTGATTCAAACGTTTTGCTCAGTATTTCAAATTGTTAACATCGAAAACTTCCTTGGTGCTGCACAGGAATTTGTATTGGGGATTGACTCCAGTGGTGCACTTGCTGGCCGGGACGGAGCAGGAGTTGTAGATCTTGACGCCAATTATATTCGTGGTTGCATAGTTGCAGGCCATGAGGAAGGCCTTATAGGACTGGCCCTTGACCGAATAGGTGGAGACGGCGCAGCCAACGTGGGTATTGCGATCGGCGACCAAGACGGTGAAGTGGCCAATGGTGGGGCCATTGTAGTTGGCTGGGAAGGAATCGATGTGGGACTGCTTCGTATTGGAGACCTCGTTGTACCACATGTCCACTCCTCTGATGGCATTGGCGGTTGTGTTCAGCGGATTGAAGTAGCCGATCCAGGCCAGATTCTGGCCAGCCCAGTCGAAGCTGTCCGTCTTGTGGCAGGCGTCGTGACGCATCTCACAGCTCCTGACATTGAGGGAGGCCAAATGGGCCAGCTCGTCATCCCACTGCATGGTGGCCATGCGGCAGGCGGCACTCAGTTTGCTGTCCTTGCCGCCGGCAATCAAATTTCGATACTCATTGTGCTTGGCCACGATCACGTTCCTCTCGGCAGCCGAGAGGTTCAGCAATGCTCTGTCGCTGGGACAAGCGGAGCCCCAAGCCTGAAGAAAACAACGTTGTGAATAGAGCCACCAACTTGCCATTCCCATTCACACTCACCCCGTTGTTGTTGCAACCAATGTTCTTGCTGTTGCCGCAACTCTTCTTGCAATAGTCCGTGCCGCAGGCGACGCCCAGCAGCAGAGCCACAACTGTTATCGCCAGGGTTCGCTGCATGTCTACCATGAATCTCAACTGTTGGCGGCACTGGGAGGGCTCATGGCTTTTATGCTCATTGCGCGCTCTGAAGCTCTTTATCTCAATCGACAAACACACACACACACATACTTATGTAGCTGGCGTAACAATTGATCAAATATTTATCACAGCGTTGACTCAGCTCTCTGTTCTCGCCAAGATGTGTAAAGTCTAATTGCTAAATGGAAAACAGTACGTCGGACATACAATTAAAGACGTCATTAGCAGCCGCTGATAATGTACTCTGATAATTAAACAAATTCTCCCCTCCCAGAGGAACAAAGCAGACATACAGTGCAGAAACTGCTGGCTATAGCCCACGCTGCTGCTGAGCGCGATTGCAAAGAAACGGCGAGGAGAGAGTACGGCGGACACGTGCCACCGCCACCGCCACCGCCACTTGTGCTTGGCCAGCGCACATGTTGACCATATCGAAACGCCTAACAAGCCGTAACACTAAGAAAAATTGATTGCAATACGATTTTATACATGAGCTCTGAAGAATCTCAAATGTGAAGAAATCTGATTTTAAATGTGCTTATATATATTTAATAAAGAAATAAAAAATAAATAAATAAAATGAGAAATAAACAACGTATTATGATATAAAATTATTTTTAAGAATATGTAGTTATAACAAAAATAACATACATACGTATATAAGCAATGAAAAAATAGTTAAAAGGCTGCAATGGACCGATTGATAATAATATTGAAAGTCTTACAGGCTGGCGAAGGCCAGAGCTCTTTATCAAATACTGAGAATGCATACAAAATATGGTGTCATATTAGAAAAGGAATTTGAACAGTAACAAAAATATTTATAGTAAAACAAATAATATTAACAAAAATAAATAAATAAATGAAATAAAATACAACTATAAACAAGTAAAATAGCTCTAGTCGAGAGTGCTCGACTAGTAAATCCACTGAACCCTTCGGAGAACTGATATATCAATATTCCTTGGCGTCTTTATGCTTACACACACACGCGAAAACACATACATAGGCACGTTTAATAACTGTTCTTGTGGATGTACATTCTTCATGAAACTTTTAGAATGTAATTATATCATTACTATGCGTGTATCTGCCAAAGTCTCTAGTATTTGAAATACGCCTTTAACAAATTTATGGGTGAGGGGGTGGATAAAGAGGTGGGGGTGAATTATAACATAAATCGAGATTCTATTAAATACATTAGAGTCTAAATTTTAAATTTTGGAGACTCTAGCTCTAAAAATGTAGGAGATATCCTTCTATAACTGACTTTCCGTACGGTTTTTTATCGATAAAAAATAAAGGGACGAGTTATCGATTTTTGGTTATAAACTCGATATGCGCGCTGTATATACGCACATTTTAAAAACAAATTTGAAGTTTCTGGCTCTTATATCGTCTGAAATCGACGCGTTCATACATATGGACGGACGGACAGACTGGGTTAAAGCGACTCAGCGTGTCGCCCTGATCAAGAATATATATACTTTGTGGGGTGTGCCACGCCTCCTTCTGCCTGTTACATACATTTCAACAAAACCATTATATGGGTTCTGGGTATAAAAATGGAGCAATTTAAAATAAGTTGCAATAATAGTGAATATACCATGTGATTGCTTCCGAAGCTATTGAGAATCGCATAGGAGAGTCGTGTTTGGAAAAAACATATGCTGAGATATATAGCAGAAAATGCATGAAATATTTGAAATGCAGTTATATATTTAACATTTATACATTTAACCAATTGAAATATTGTTAACGTCGTAGAATTCCTTGGTGCTGCATAAGAATTTATATTGGGGATTGACTCCAGTGGCGCATTTGGTTGCCGGTTTAGGGCAGATTTCGTATACGTTCGCATTATAAATATTGTTTGTGGCATAGTTGCAGGCGATGAGGAAAACCATGTAGTTGAAGGCAGACGAATAGGTGGAGACGGCACAGCCAACGTGCGTATTGCGATCGGCGGCCATGAGGGTGACATGGCCAATAGTGGGTCCATTGTATACAGCAGGGTAGGACTTGATGATGGCCTTATTGACGTAGGATAATTCCTTGTACCACATTTTAAAGCACGCCGCAGCTCTGTCCGTTACATTCAGTACTCCGTAATAACTGATCCAGGCCAAATTCTGGCCGGCATACATAAAGGCTGGTGTGTTGTGGCAGTGGTCATGGGCCATTGTACACCTCTTGACGTTAAGGGATGCCAGATAGGCTAGGTCATCGTCCCACCGCATGGTGGCCATCCGACAAGCCGATGGCAGATGCTTGCCGCTGCCTTTGGCAATGCTGTTACGGTATTCATTATGATAGCCTAGAATCGCGTTCTTCTCGGCCGCGGAGAGGGTGACCAAAGTGCTGTCTCTCGGGCATGCCCCACTCCAGGCCTGTAAGCAAAGGGGATATTGATTGACCCACAGCTGGTAGCTCCTCCGTTCGATTCACGCTCACCCCGTTGTTGTTGCAGCCAATGTTCTGGTTTACGCCGCAGTTGTACTTGCAGAAATCCGTTGCACAGCCGACGCCCAGGCAAAGCCCAAAAATAATAGGTAGCAAAATATTTAACATCTCAACGAGACAGCCTAGTTGTTGGCAGATCGATCGATGACTGATCGCTGCCCTTGCTCTAGCTGTGCCGAATGTGACGGATTAACAAATGTCCGTGACGTGATTTATCACGGATTTGGGTCCAAATGTGCTACGCACTATACTACTATATATACATACATATGTACATTTAAGTGCAACAAAAAAAATACAAAATTCTTGACTGCAATGCTTTTTTAATTTTATTTTTTGATTAGGGGTGTCCAAGATGCAGCTTATACATTGTAGACTTCGGCCACCTTGCAGAGACCCGCATAGTTGACATTCGTGCCCGTGGTGCAGCCAGATGCGGTGGCACCACTTGCATAGACGGCTTCGCCAACCCAGTTGGTCGTAGCGTAGTTGCAGGCCAAGAGGAAGTTATTCCACATGCCAGTTTTGTACCGGGCAGCTGCACAGCCAACGGCCCAGTTGCTGTCCCGAGCCATGACAGTGAAGTGACCAATAGCCCTGGAAAGAGTGCGAATTCGAATTGAAATGGAAGCGCAAATTGTATGAATTGTTAGCCACTTACGGTCCAGACCAGTTATTGGGATAGCTTCTGATAACGTTCATGTTGGCATCCTTACGCTCATTCCACCACATGTTGATGGAGGAGGTCAGCAGCTTCATGGTGTTGTCAGCTGATTCATTGCCAGTGTAGCCAATCATAGCCAAGTTCTGGCCACTGGCCTTAAACTTGTTCGTGTTGTGGCAAGCGTCGTGCTTCATCTCGCACTGGAGCACATTGAGGGCGGCCAGCTTAGCCAGCTCTGGACTCCAGCGTATGGTGGCCATTCTTCTTGCTGGCTGGTATTTGGGCAGCAGGCCCAAGGCCAGATTGTTGCGCCTTACGTTGTGCATGCGCACCACATGTCGTCTCTGGGCCAGATTCAGTTCGATGAGCTGTGGTGCCGGACTGGTCGGACACCTGGCAGCCCAGGCCTAGGAAATCGCTTATTAGTTATCGGCCATCATGGCGAAAGCATTCGAATTGGCCTACCCCATTGTTGTTACACGCAATGTGCGTACTGCTTCCACACAGGCCGGCGGCACAGTAGTCTGTCTGTCCGAGGACCCCAGACGCGCCAGCGCTCACTAAAATAATGGCCAGAAGAATTCGCAACATTGCAAAACAGATAACTGTCGATGTATCTCGGCAGCAGGCTTATATACGAATCGCCGCATAAGTCATTTATTGCCAAAAAATATGGCTAGGCATATATTATTTGCTATGTAAATAGTTACTAAAAAGTTAAGTCAACAAGCCAAACGTTTGCCCGGAACATACGTAAAAAATTCCTCCAACTGTGTTTACCACACATCTGGATTTCTTAGCTGAACGACATCAATTTTTCCACAAACCCAAAAAGAGGCGAATTCAATCTGCATTACAATAGTTACGGGAAATCAGAAACACTTGCATCATTCCGGACATGTGAACAACGTAAATAGTCTTCCTTGGTGGTATGCCTATGATGCAAATTTATTTAATATATATCTAGAAATCTAGATGCTGACCAAAACAATATAGCTAAGGATATGACTCCTTCAACTAAGAATCTTTGGATAACTTAAGTAGAACGAAAAGCTTTTGACAAGAAAGAGAAATAGTTAGATACATGGATAGTTGGATAGATAGATAGCGGATAGCTAAATATATATACATAGAGGCAATCAATCAATGCTTAAGCTAAAAGTGTATATATAAATATAGAGCTTTCATCTATAACCATCGTATAGGTATTTTTTTATATATAGACCCTCGTTGTTATGCACGCAATATCTTGTTTGCATCGCGCAAATAATAATAAGAAAGTAAATACCCAATCAAAATAAAACAACTGATCTAAGGCGAAAACGGTTCTCTTTTTAAGAAATTACTTTTTGATCTGCGTTTAAATTGACGCAAAGGTTGTACATATAATACGGAAGTATCTTGAGTAACCTAAATATTAGATACTACTTCGTACGCTCTTTTCCAACCTGGCCATCAATTTTGCCAGCCTCTGCTCACCATTAGAAAAAAAACCTCCCCGCTTAGCAATAAAAATACTTGAGATTTGTAACATATTTGATATGCTGGCATTTAGTTATATGTACTTGTAAGTTTTTATTATGGGTCTTTAATTGTTGCCGTACTCAGCGATAAGTAGTTTACTTTTGTTTCTCTTCGCACATAGGATTCCAATATGCGTATATATAATATTTAAAATTTATTTCTTCCTTATATATTTTCCTCTTTTTGTGTAGATTACATGGATATCATTAATCGGTACAGAAAAATAAATATCATGCATCCAGTGTTGCATCTCTCTGCTCTACTTTTTCTCTCTGTCTGTCTCTATTTCTCTCTTAGCTTATTGCATCTTCTGTATATATATATATATATATATATATATATATATATATATATATATATATATATATATATATATATACATATACATATATAGATATATATATATTTAGGTATTTATTGTGTATATATTTTTGCGTAATTTCTCTTTGATTCTATATAATTTAGTGGTCTGCATAAGTTGATCTGTGGGCTGTTTTTTTGTTTTCGTAGCTATTTGCTTCTCTAGGTTACATTTTCATTTGTTGTTACATAATTACGTAATATGTATAATAATATTTGCGCTCACTGGCGTTGTCATAAATTGTACACACAAAATATGGGCTTTATTTGTATTCTAATCTTTGTTTGTTTGTTGTTCTTTGTTTTTTGTTTTTTCTTGTTTTTTTTTTTTAAATATATGTTTCAGTTGTCTGTCAAAACAGTTATCAACAATATCTTTGAGTCTCCCATAGTAGGTGTGAGTTGAGTTACAATACATTCAAAGTTTATATTTGAAAACATTTTATATACGGTTATATATGCTGTATATTGGATAATATGCACTTATATACATAGCTAGAGATTAAACAGATTTGATAGCTCTATAGCAAATGAGGAAAGCCTTGCATGAACGAAATTCGAGAATTGTGCAACAGCCAACAAAAAATTGACTTTAAGCCTTTTCGACTAAATACATGTATATTTATATAAATATATTAATTTGTTTTTGAAAAAACTTCGCTTACACATATCAAATAATTATATTTTAAGTACGTATCGTATGCATGCGTGTGTGAGTATGTACATAAAAGTGTGTGCGAGCCAGGCCTCAAAGTAGGCAACGCTTTAGCGCAGCAGCTAAAAGTAGACTGCGATAAGTGGCACAAGACGCTTGGCGTTAGACATATCTAAACTAATACAGAGTCTGCAGAGTTTCAATAATATCGCTAAACTAATGGAACACACAATCAAGTTGCTTCTTGCTGAAGATCTTTCCTTTCCTCGAAGTGTGCAGGATTTATAATGGAAGTAGTCGTACGTTTCAAGATCAAAAATATACAGATATACGTATTTCGCTTTATTTACAACTTGTCATGCATTTGTTGTAGTTGTAACTATTCGATTATTAAATAATATATAGGCATACAGGTAGTTAAACATATGTATATCAATTGATGTAGTATAATCTACTTATATAGTGTAGCATAACAAATGAGCAAATCATATCTTATTGGGGCTAAGCGCACAAATGAAATATCCACAAATCGTTTGTAATAATAATTGTGATGATTTTGCCTATATACTGTGAAGCATATATAATATCCGTATAGATAAGTTTATAGAATTTAAATCGTAATTACTTTGACTTTTACTTTTACTTTTTGTGGGCTTCAACTGGAACGTTTAACTGGGCCAATTCACGTAATATAACCAATGACTATATATATATATATGTTTTTGTTTTTGTATATACTATGTATATAATACCTAAATATAGACCACGAGGGCTAAAAAAAGTAAACATACAATCTTACATATATAAAGAGAGTGCCGTTAGTTATCATAAGTATAAGTAAGAAATGGAAAGCAACCAATGAGAACTTGTACGAACGCAAAGTATCTCTGCTTCTGTTTTCCATCCTGTACAATACATATATATATATATATATATATATATATATATATATCTTTTTTTATATAGTGTATATCCCTAGTAACTAACATTGTAGTTATAGTATTGTAAATTAATAGACACCATTTGCATTTAGCATTAACAACGTTTTGAGTGTTCGCTTTCTGGTTTCCTCATTGTGTGCTCATTAATTTCATTCATCCTTTGCATCTTAAGTACAAATCCCATTAACTTTGTTGCTGCTGCTCCGGCGACTGTACTGCAGCCGGTGTCACTGCAGCCACTGATGCTACTGCTACTGTCCCTACTCCTGATCCTGCTCCTGCTCCTCCTCCTCCTCCTGCTGTTGCTGTAGCGGCAGCTGCTGCAGCTCCTGATGGCTGCTGTTGCTGAGCCGGCGATGGCGGTGGTCCAAACTTGCTAGTTATCTTGTGCGAGGCATTTACAATAGCCAGCTCATGCTTGGAGTCCAAATCACAATCGTAAAGACCGCTGAGCGAGTCCAGGCTGAGCAGGCGCGAGCTGGCCCGACTCGACACCGAGGTGTCATCCACATCGGGCGCATTATACAGTGAATTGACGTCCGACAAAGCGCCCTCGGCATCGGTCAGGCCTGCCTCGTTCAACAGCGAAATATTCTCCAGGCCAGGCTCATCCGTTATATAGCCTGTTGACTCCGCGCCACCTGAGATAGAGAGAGAGAGAGAGAGAGAGAGAGGTGAATAGTTTAGCACTGCTATTGAGGATCTTCGTTCAACTTTTTACCTGTGGCCTCTTCACGACAATCGTCGTCCGACCATTCCGACTGGCTCTCAAGCGGATTGGAGTCCATGGACTGGTGGTTATGATGCGCCGCACCATACTTCAGCTCATCGTTTATCACATTCTGCTCCGAGCGCACGCTGCCATTGGTCAGCGGCGCTGTCTCCCCCCTTAGCTGTTCCTGTTCCAGCTCTTCCTGCAGCTGCTGCTGCTCCAGTTCGTCGTTGTGCGCCTGATGCTGCTGCTGCTGCTTGTCGTTCTTTAATTTATTGTGCTCGCTTTGCAACAGGCGCTTCTGTCGCACATCCCGCCCAACCTCATCATCCTCGAACTCCTCATCAGCCAGGTTGTCCTCCGTATCATCGCGTTCCTCCTGCTCCACATGATTGGAGCGCTGCTGTTGCTGTCGCTGCTGATGGTGATGATGATGATGGTGATGCCGCTGCCGCTGCGATTGTTGCTGCTGCTGCTGCTGCATCGAGCCATCCAGCCGGTCGAGACTCTCGTAGCTGTTCTGTAGTTCCTTGGAGCGCGGGCGCTGTCGGTACGATCTCTGTTGCTGCTGTTGTTGCTGTTGTTGCTGTTGCTGCTGTTGCTGCAACTGCTCCTTGGCCGCATGCAGCTCGAGCATGGCCAGCGCATGCATCTGACTGCGAGTCTCGTGCAATATCTCGCAGGATTCCGTGTCCGAGGTTTGCCTGCAAAATGGTAAAACTTATTCATCTCTGTCTTTTTAAGTCAACTTCATTTCCTTACAAATTTCTTTGCTGTAAGCAAAAGGTTACAAAATTAAACCCATTTCAGATCATCTAGCTGATTTGAGTTCTTAACTAACATCATAGAAGTACTTTTCAGGATTAGAAATAGATAGAAAGGGCGTTGTGGATTATTCGTGTAATCTGGGACAAAGCCAAGCATTGTCTTGCGCCTCATATGTGTGTGTGTGTGTGGGTGTGTGTGTGCGTATCTGATCGATTCCGCAAACCCAACGATGGATACTTCGTCTCATAGACAGGACTGTATATAAATAGTGTGTTTAGAGCTTGAGAGCGAGCATGGACTATGGACAATGGGCAATGGGCAATGGAGATGACAGTGGCTGCTGCTTGGTATTAGAGACATATGGCGAAAGGGCGGAAGGCAGTTGCTTGGGCCAATGGGTTAAAGGTTAGGCTGGGATGTTTTGCTGCTAGGGCTTTACTCACATTTGACTGGACTCGGAGGGGTTCTTGTGGCGCGTTATTTCCTTGATGGCCTCAAGGCCGACGGGATGCTTCGATATCATGAAGCTGCTGCTCATGGGCAGCTTGCCGTTCGCCTGCATCGCCATGGCGATCAGCTCCTGATCCTGTTGCAGCTCCTTGTGATAGTTGTTGTTGCCGCTATTCGAGTTGCTGCCACCGCTGAGATTCCCATTGCTGCTCGATCCGCCCTCGCCCTGCGCATGCCCATTAATGGAGCTGAGCTTGCTGTTGCTCGCCGAGTAGCTCAGTTCGCCAGTGGGGCGACCAGTGCAATTGCTGGTGGTTTGATCGGTATTGATGGTTGCCGCCGTCGAGGCCGAGACTGCGGCCAGGCAACGCGCTCGCGTCGATTCGTTGAGCAGTCTTTGCAGTTCCCTCTCAAAGGGCGACTTGGTGGCTGTCGCTGCCGCATTGCCCGCTGCACCCGCTGCCGTCAGCGACACCGTCGCGCCCACTCCCGCCTTCTTCTGGTAGTCAAAGCTGTTGCAGCTGTCGCCTTGGGGCTGCGTGTTGCTCGTCGTGTTGCTGGTGGTCTGCTGGCCCTGGCTTTCGGTCGTCGAGCTGAGCTCGAAGTCGCGCAGCTGCGTCATGTCCACAACGGGCGATGTGGGATCCACTTGTATATCGCAGGGATAGAGCCATTGCAGCGGATTGACGCGACCCACATTGTAGCCGATGCCCATGCCGATGCCGTTGCGCTGCAGATGGCCGCCATTGATGCGCGGCGAGTCCTCGTCGCCCTCGCCCTCGCCCTCGCCCTCGGTGGTCTTCGAGTAGCTCTCGTCCGAGCTGCTCATCGAGGGCGAATGCGGCCGTGAGCTGAGATCATCGGTCGATGACATCTCGCGACTCTCCTCCATATCGTTTGGCAGCTTGGGCAGCGGCTTCAAATAGCTTCTCAATGCCGGCTTCGGTGGCAGCTGCGGCAGCGGTGGTTGCTGCGAATAGAGCGCATATTGGCGATCCGATTGTTGTTGCTGCTGTAGTTGCTGTTGCTGCTGCTGTTGCTGCTGCTGCTGCTGTTGCTGCTGCTGCTGCTGCTGCTGCTGCTGCATTGACAACATGGAGTTGGGACAGGTGTAACGTGGTGGCTCGTACTTTGGCGCATGCTGCATGGGCATGATCTAGGTGTTAGTCGTGAGTGTGGGCGTGGTGCGATAGCATGCAAAAAGTGGAACAGAGTTAGAGACACACAAATATTCATAAACTTATATAGATATAGATATATATATAACAGATATAAGAACTGTCAATTATGGGTCAGCATCCACAAGAGTCGGCAATAGAGTTTCCATTAAAATGAATGGGTTTTTTTTTGCGCATGTGTGCGTGTGTGTGTGTGGTGGGTCTGAGTGAAAACATAATCTCTGCTTATTTATTGAATACAACAGCTTATAGATCTACCGAGAACTTGATGCCATCCATATTATATATATGAAAATGCTACTCATATTGACTTCTGTCTGACTCCTCACTGGGTTTGCTATTTGCTTAATGTAAATGCCCACAACCCAATATACTCGTTTCACTTTCATGAATGCGTATAAATAGGCCCTTTAGTATTTCACATTTCAGGATGCTTAGTTTCCTAGAAAACTGTTAAGAATTTTACAAAACTCTTTTATTCAGTAACTGATTAATATGAAAAACTTCTTGCCAAGGTCGGACATCTAATAAAAAATGTAAATGCTTTAAAAATAATTGAATTTCAATATATACACATGATCATAAGCTGGAAATATATACATAGTTTCTTACAAAACATTTACATAGATTTTCTATCATATTCTAACAAGGAAAAAAAAAAGTTAGCTCTTGAATAGAAATTTGATCTAAAGATGCTCATCAATATAAGCTCAGAATATTTATTTTCTAACAAAATAAATCCCATTTAATTTCGAACGTTGTAAACAATTTAAATGCTTATAAACAAAACACATTTAATATCCATATATCCTCATTATTTTAAGCCCAGGATATTTAGTTTTTTATACGTTTTCTTCCCACACTTTCTGTACTTTATAAATACAAATATTTTTCTAGACTGTGTTGAGATAAGAGAGCAAGCTTTTTACGCTGGATAGCATACACTCATTTACTCTCTTTCTCTCTCTCTCTCTCTCTCTCTCTCTCTCTCTTTCACACACACACACAAAGACACATGCCGCTTGAACAGGTAAAATATACCGTCACTTTATGCATGCTTTGGTATTAGTTACAAATGGGTGGCTTGGGCAGTGGATTGGCTGGTTGGCTGGTTGGCTGGTTGGCTGGTTGGCTGGTTGGCTGGCGGATTGGCACATTGGACAACGGCTGGGAATGGGAGCGAGCCTCATTCAGAGTAGTATCTCTTTGCTCCAGATCATGAGGTCAACGTCTTCACTCACCTTGGCTACCGGCGCGACGCTGCTGGCATGCAATAGCGGCTCGCTCTCACGGCAGTGGCCATAGCCCAGGATGGAGGACGATGGCTGAAGCTGATTCATATGCTGATGCTGGTGATACAGATGATGCAGTGGGTGATGCTGGCCATGCTGGTTAAAGGGCAGCGCCGGCGGCGGCGCATAGCTGCGCAGCTGTTCGCGCCGCGGCACCATAAAGCAATCACCGCCCAGCACACCGACCACAGCAGCGCCATCAAGACTATTGGCATGATGCGGCCGCTGCGCTGGCGGCAACTGCTCCAGCTGCTGTTGCTGCTGCTGATGCTGCTGCAGCTGTTGATGCCTGCCACCGGTATTCGGATTCTCAATTATATTGAATTCGCGCAACATTACCGAAGGAATGGACTGGTTCTGGAGCTGGTGCTGGTGCTGGATCTGGTGCTGGTGCTGGATCTGGAGCTGGTGCTGGAGTTGGAGCTGTTGTTGCTGTTGCTGCTGTAGCTGTTGCTGCTGCTGTTGCTGTTGTTGCTGTTGCTGTTGCTGTTGCTGCTGCACTGCAACAGTGAGTGTGGTTGGCGCCAAATTTGTGGTCATATAATGCATCTCGCCATTGTGCCCATTCTCCCGGATATTGGGCAATCCGCCATTGGTCATGAAATTCGGCTGCTTCTGCAGCTTGCTGTTGAGCCGCTGCTGCTGCTGCTGATGCAGATGGTGGTGCTGTGTGGGTGGTGCGGGCAGCGGCTGCTGGTGCTGATGCTGCAGCAACAGCTGCTGCTCCTCGCCGCCACACACATTATACAGATGGCCATTATCCTTCTTGCTGTAGGTGTCCGTGTTGAGGCGATTCTCCTGGAACTGTGAGGCCTTCTGATAGTATTCGGCCGGATGCAGGCCGCCGCCAGCATGTGACAGCGACTGCGTATCATTCGCTGCCGACGGCCGATTGCTGATCATAGCGTTGCGCACTTCGCCATTGAGCGCATTGCTGCTGCTGTCGCAGAGGAAATAGGTGACCATGTCGCCCTTGCCCTTCACCTTGATGGTACCGCGACAGCGGAACTCAAAGTGCGAGCCAACCAAGCTGTCCACCACCTCCTGGGTGACCTGCGAGTAGCCGGGCACCCCGGTCGAGTCCATGCGGCTCGCCACATTCACCGTGTTGCCCCAGATATCGTACTGCGGCTTCCGGGCTCCAATCACGCCCGCCACAACGGGGCCAATATTGATGCCTGTGCGGGAATGGGAATATGATTAGAGAGAGAGATCAACTAGAGACGGTACTGGGTATGGAATACTCACCCACGCGCAGCATAAAGTTATTGTAGGAGTGACTGTTGATCTCCTGCAGGGAGAGCCGCATGGCCTTGACGTATTCGACCAGCGCCGTCATGTGACGCCGCACCGAGTTGGGATCGTTGGGCTGAATCTTGTACTCGGGTATGAGGCCGACCACAGCCATGTAGGTGCTGCCCACAGTCTTGATCTTGTCAATGCCCCGAAATCGATCCTCCTTGAGCAGCTCATCAAAGTCCGCGATTATCTCGTTGAGCAGGCGCAAGCACTCCAGTCCCTGATCCGAGCCATCCATCTCAGTATAGAACTCATTGAAGTTCGGCACACTGGCGAATATGACGCCCACCTTGGCGTAGCTCTGATGATAGAGCTCCTAAAATAAAGCGAACGACGACGATTTGTGTGTCAATGGGTCAGTCAGCAGGGGGTCGCTCTCTACTCTCTTACCATATTATTACGAAATTGCGCATCGAGAAAATGTGCAGCCACATGAGCGGGCAGCAAATTGTGCAAAATGCGCTTATTCGACTCCTGCAGCACATCCATTTCCTTCTTCTCCTGCGAGGCCTGCAGCTGCCAGAGAAAGTCCAGCCGGGCGGTGCCCTCCACCAGCCGTCCGTGCACCAATATCGCAATCATAAAGATGACAATGCGCGCCAATGAGATCAAATGAAGCGGAATAGATGCTCTAAAATGTTAGATTTAGATGCATATATATATATGAATCGATTATATATTATATGTATATATATATATTTGTGGGTCAATCGAATGACCCTTGACCACCTACTTGACACGACTGTCGTAGCAATCAAAGATGTTCTGATGCGACAGCTCAATGAATAGGCCATAGATGGTGCCCATGCCCAGCACGAGCAGCGACTTGAATATAATCGGCAATCTACAAGGAGCAAGGTCAGATTGTGAGGAAGAGCTCTGAGGCAGTCCCAGACGGCACCTAGACTCACCTGAGAAACACGGATACGGAGAGGAAAGCAAAAGCCGCCGACAGTGAGACGTATTGCGGCAAGGAGCACTTGCGATGGGCATCGTTCTGCTTGCTAATCAGCGGTGACATAACTAGTCCTTGCGAGTCCAGGGGCTGCCCGTCCACGTAGGTTCCATTATCCCAGCAGGGATGATCCGACACGCAGGTGAACTGCAGGCAAACAGGGAAAAAGAGTTCTTCGCTCAATATCTATCATTGGTCTCAGCTGCTCGATCTGCACTTACCACATTCACCTGGCCCACGGAATAGATGAGTATAATCGTGAATATTGTGATGGCCATGCGCAGCGAGAAGCTCTCCGATATATCCCAGATGATCCACTTTAGGCGAACGGCCAGCAAGAGCATCAGTATGGCGCTGACCCAAATGAAGGCCGTGAGGAACAACAGCAGCAGGATTAGGGTGCGCGGCAATGCGGTCACCTGCAAGGCGGCGCCCAGTATCAGCAACAGCAGGGAGCAGCCCATGGCCGTGGTGAAGCCCAGATCGAAGTCCTTGTGATATTCGCGCTCCTTGTCGCTCTGCCGGAAGCGCAACGTCAATCGATCCACATGCTCCGACTTATCACAGTCCACGGAGCGGGCATTTATGGCCTGGGAGAGGAAGCGATTCACCCGATTCGTCGGCTGATGATGGGCGGCCACCGAGTGACGTTTGCGGAACGGTCGCTTGAACTTGTCCGCGACCTTCGACTGTGACTGTAGGGGAATAATGCAGGCAAGACAAAATGGGTTCGGTTAGTGCTAATTGTTGTTCTCGGTTGGCTCTCAGCTGGTAACTGGTAACTGGTAACTGGTAGCTGGTGGCTGGAGTGCTGGCTTGCTGGCTAGATCGAAGAGATCTGGTACAGTACCGAGTAGAAAATGTTGTTGTACACACTAAATGGATCTAGGGCATGCAGTCGAGAGCAGAGCTGTGTAGCGGCATGCTGTGTGTGAGATTTGACGAAACTACCGCGACTGGGCGAAACATGTCGAAACATGAGTGCGTCACGACTGGACATGCGGTAAATGTGTGTAAATGGAGGCCAATCGCAGATTTGATTTACATACATACTATTATGAACGACTTAACGATGCTTGGCGAGACTTAACGAAACTTATCATGAACGCTTAGCACATACATATGTATGTATGTATGTATTTATGTAGAAAGCCCGCCCCAAGAGAGACAAGAAAGCAGTAACACTTACTATAACACAAATACTAAATGTTAAAGTTAATTGCAAATAAATTATACAAACTAAAAACTTAACGAAAACACAACTTAACGAATCATACACTAATGAGTTAGCATAACGGCACGTAACGCTTGAACATGAACGAACGTGTACAGTACAAGACACAGACAGCACAATACTTAACGAAACACAAAACTGAACGAATGTGAACGAAAATTAAACATTTGCTTGCTTGCTGCTCTGCTCACTTTATTGTTCTTGTGATTGTGCCTATGTATGCGACTAATCGTACTCGCTGTTGAATTGGGACTTGTGCCTACGGTCACTTGAACACTGCCCGCCCCGCCGCCGCTGCCGTCGCCGCTGCCGACGACGCTGCCATAGCCGATGCCCTGCGGTGGCGGGGTAGCATGCAAGATTTTCTGTAGACGTATTACCTAGATCAGAGAAGTATACACAGTATTTCATATTGTATATATATATGTATATATTTTTTTATGTATATATATCTATGAATATATATAGTATGTAAGCGTATGTATATTTACTTATGTATTTAGAAGAAGAAAAAAATCGATGAATTAAAATAGTTGTATCAAATAAACGAGAAATCGATAAACGGCAACGATAACGATAACAATTGTTAAATGTGATTAAGAATTAAGTTAAATATAAATATAGATCAACTCTGGCATAGAAAAAGAGAGAGAGCGAGAGAGAGCGAGAGAGAGCGAGAGAGAGAGAGAGAGATAAGGGACGTAATTAGCTTAGAACAAAGGGCAAATTAAACGGGACAAAATAAACTTAACGAACGCGCAACTAAACTGGAAACCGGAAATCGGAAATCGGGAACATCAACATAAACTTTGATAGCACATGGCAAAAGATAAGTTTAGAGTGTCAGTTTAGCGTTTAAGTGTTGTTATGAATACTAATTTTGATACAATATGCATATGCATATCGTTAAGTTTGTTGCAATTATTATTCAAATCATTTCAGTTTTAGTGTGCCTAAAGCTTTTGGTTTAATGTACTTAACTGATCTTCATTGCTCGATTGTGTCACGTGTGTGTGTGTGTGTTTGGGTGTGTGTGTATTTAATCTGTTGCTGTTAGTGGGTATTACCAATACGTCCAATAAGTACAATTCACTTCTGCTACTCTTTACACACAAAGTACGCACAACATCGACACAAACACAATAGACGAAGGTTTTCATTTTTATTTATACATGATAATTAATTAATACAATTTTTTTTTTAGATTTATAGTTTTTGGCCAGTAGAATACAGATGTTAGTAGATACAACAGTACGGATTACAAATCACAAATTACGAATCAAAAGATAATGTTTACTGATTAACCAACTGTTCCACGCATAAAAAAAAGAATAATAATAATAAGACTTTGATTTTTATAAACTATGCAAAATATTGCGTCTACGAAACAAAAGAGCCCACAAAAGAATATACAAAAAAATTAAATAGGGATACAATAATTGAGGGGACAGAGTTTTCGGGCTGGGAATATGGGTACATTTCATACTATACTTATAAGTAAGGCGAACTTACCGCATCCTGAAAGTAAACGAAAAGAAAGGAATCAACGAAAGAAATCATAAAGAATTGTCGCAGTTTACATCAAGCCGACGGCAGTTTATTGAGATTCGAGTGTATCCATGGGATACGATTCGAGAAAACGACAAAAGCGACAAAATGCGAACGAACTGACCCACACAATAAAGCTCCGCATCGAACAAAAGACTGTATATACACATATAAGTATATATTTGTATATAATAATATATAATAAGTATGTCCGGACATGCACAGAACTGAGCTACGACTACGGAGCTACTACAGCGAGTCTGTAAACTCTAAAAACACTGGACTACGGCCTTTCAACTATATGCTATAGACTATCATACTGTATAATAATGATGGGGGGAGACTATTAATAGTGGGCATTGGGCACTTACCTTGCGCGAACCCTTCTCCGACACCTGGACACTGGCAGCGGTCGCATCGGTGCTACTGCCGCGTGCCGCGCCGCCGCCCAGGGCGGCAGCCGCCGATGGGAACGAACCGGTGGCAATGTTGGAGAACGGCACCGGCTCCGAGAACTTGATGGTGTGCAGCAGCTGCATGACCACGTTCGAAACGTTTCTAAATGATAGCTTGCGCCGACTACCGATCGCCGAGCGTACACCAAGCGTGTTTAGCATTAGGGGCTGCAGCATGGACACCAATACACATACACGGCGCGCGTGAAAAGAGAGAGAGAGAGAGAGAGAGAGAGAGATGGACATGAGAGCGAACGCTACAAAGCGACTGCATCTAATTGGGCTGGCCAAGCGCACTCAACTCACCTTGCGTCGATGCGGCGGCGGCACAATGAAGAACGTATCCACGCCGTGATCCCGCAGATACGACGAACGCTCATCGCCATGACCCGCCTCCACCTCGTACTCGCCCGACAGCGAGTCGAGGGTGGCGCGCGTCACATGCACTCGGCCCGGCTCCCCGCCGGACTCCATGTGATTGGCCAGCGTGACATCATTGGACCACACATCGAACTGCCACTTGCGCAGACCCAGCACGCCGCAGAGCACACGGCCCGTGTGGATGCCCACGCGCATATTCAGGATGACATCGGTAGCCTCCACAACGGTACTGCGTAGTAGCAAAAGAAATTCGATTAAAGAATGGACTCCAAGGAAGTCTGTCTATGATTATCTGAGATGATTGTCCGAGAACAACAATTCCATCTGCAAGCTTCTGTACTCACGCAATGGCATCGATCATATCGAGTCCCATTTCCACGGCGCATTTGGCATGATCCTTGCGAGGCTCCGGCAGGCCGGAGACACAGTAATAGCAATCGCCCAATATTTTGATGCGCAAGCAGTGGTTATCCTATAAGAGAGGCAGAAACAGAGAGAGAAAGAGATATATTTAATTTGTACTTAATTTTTTTTAATCTAAATATAAAATGTTTTTTTAACAAATTATTTATAAACAATTATTTCATATAGAACAGGAAAAGAAAGACTTGAATTTAATTATTTTATTCAGCAAATTATAAATCTTAGAGAGATAATAAAAAAGAGAGAAAGAGAGAGAGAGACAGAAGTCTATCCTGTTTTTTTTTTTTTAATTTTTTTTTTCAATTTTAAAAAATTATCATCTTAATAAAAAGGTTTTTAAGCTATAAATCATAGTTTATATCCTATAAGAGAGAGAGAGAGAATGAAAAGGTTGTCTTGCCTTTTTTTTTAAATTAAGAAAAATTTTGTCTCAACAGTATTTTTTCTTTCTTCATCTTCTTTTGAATAAAACAAAAACTCTATGCTTGATTTAAGGAATTGTTTTTCAACTCACATGCGCCAGCTGATCGAAGCGACCGAAGAGCTCGTTGAGCAGCCGCACCAGCTCCTGGGCGCTGCACTGAGAGGAGAGCACGGTGAAGCCGACTATGTCCGCAAAGAGAATGCTCACGTTCTCGTGCTTCTGTATGTAGATGCGATGGAATTGGCCCGCCACTGGCGACAGAATGTCGTTCTTCATCTGCATGGCCACGTGCTGGGGCAGCACCGAGAGCAGCAATCGCTCCAGCTTCTCATTCTCGTCCTGGATCTCGAGGCGGGCCGCAATGCAGTTGCGCGTGTCGAGGAATGCCCGTCGCTGGGCGCGCTCCATCATGATGTTGACCACGAGGCCAGCAACATTCACGCCGATAAAGATGACAATGTTGGCAATCAGCTGCGTGTATTCCAGGCCTCGCAACGCGCCCGTAAAGATCATATAGACCGTGATGCTGATGTGCACCGACGGCAACGAAATGCCAAAGGCGACCGCCTCCCAGATCTGCAGCGGCATCATGGCATACGCCAGAAAGACGACAAACACTATCTGCCAGACGCCCTCGGCCATCACCTCCCTGGTGTCCACCGGAAAGGCGCGGCCCACCGTCGGCATCGAGACTATGCAAATGCTCGCCGTGAACAGCAGGATGCAATAGCACAGCGTGGGCAAATGGTGATCCTTGATGACCGAGCATTGCAGCAGCACCAGCACAACCGCAAAGAGCACACACAAAATCGAGTTGAAGATGTTCTGCAATGAAAGTGAATAGAAAATGTAATTCAATTCATCAATCGTTGGCCGTATTATATAGTAAGTATTCTGTAATTAGAAGCAGTAAGAGCACAGCCTTTGAATTTGGAATCGTCAGAGCGCGGGTACCACTCTCCCTGTGCTCGTTCACTCTGTGCGAGGCGCTCCTTGTGCTTGATTTTATTGGGGTCGTTCGCCCAGACGTCGCTCACCCTGTGCTCGCTCAATCTGTGCAAGCTCTCCCTGTGCTTGCTTTTATTGTGCTCATTCACCGCTCTGCTCGTACGCCTAGTGATTGCTCATAACGACGTCGATCCACTCGCGCTAGTTCACCCTGTGCTTGCTTTTACTGTACTTACTCCCGCTCGCTCTCTCTAAACTTCGCTTTTACTATGTGCTCACTCGTCTGGTCTTGCTCACCCTGTGTTCTCTTTCGATTTACTTATTCTGGTCTTGCTCACTCTGCAGTCGCTTTCGTTTTATTGGCTCTCCCTATGTTTACTCTCTCCAAACTTCGCTCTTCCTTACTTAATCACCCTGTGCTACAGCTGAGCATTTTCGAATTGACTCTAAAATCAAGCAGCTGTGCTGTGCGTTAATAACTCCCCTGTATGAAGAAATCCCAAGTGGCAAATTGGATAATTCGGGCCCTACACAGGACAAGTATGAGTCACTAAGAAGCGAGCACACTTCTTGAACTAGTTAAGAGCTCATTAAACTAAAAATGTTAATTAAAATTCCAAGTCATTTGTAAGTAATGAGATTAACTTTAGGAGCTAAAGAGAGTCTGACGCCAAGAACTCTTATCCGCTCCTAAATATGATGTCAAATTTAAATCGAAATAAATTGTGCTCTATATGCTTAATATATGTATTATACAATATATTATTTAGAATAATTTTGCAATATTTGCCTTTTAATCTATTTGCCAACAGTTCCTTAAAGTCGTAGCTAGAAAATCTTATTTTAACTAGTAGATCTAACAAATAAGGGTTTCTATATTAGAATATGCATTCCATATTTATAAATTGAATTTCGATTGAAGTGTTAAAGACTAAATTTACGAGCTAATAACAGTTCTGAGGCCGAGTAGAAAGTTCTGATGTCAATAGCTCTATTTACTTCCTACATATATTCTCGAAATATAATTTTCATTATATGTTGAAAATGAAAAACATATTTAGACCATTTCGAGTACTATGCATATATAGCTATAAATACTAATACTAAAAGCAGACAAATCCTTCAAAGCTATCTCAATTACCATCAACTACCTCTTAATACTTGAAGCCAATTAAACTTGCACTCAACTTCCTACTATTTCTAGTTGGTAAATGCAAAGACTCAACAATCCGGAACTAGTTAATGCTAACGAAAAGCTATGCATGAACAGGGCGCAGTACTCACATGAAAGGTGGCCGCATTGTTGAAGGCCAGGGACAGGGCGGCCATCACACCGCAGAGGACCAGGACCAGGACGACGACGCCCAGCACGGAGAAGCGCTGCAGCTTGAGTGTGTAGCGCTGATAGAGGCATTCCAGTTCATCGTTCTCGAAGCGCAGCGTGTTGAGCGGGCGGCCGCGCGTCGCCTTGACGGCATGATCCATGCGGCTGCCGTCGCCGCCGCCGCCGAGCGGCTGCTCTCCAACGGTCTGCCAAGTTCAAGGGCTGCAATAGAACGTAAACGAGAAGGCGGAAAGCAGGTGGAAATTAGTTGCGTGAATTGGTTTATTTGCATTGGTTTTAAAGCCCCACCAGCCCCTCTCTCACTCTCTCTCTCTCCGTTTCTCTCTCATTCTTTTAATTGCTGCGCTTCGACCTTGAAATGTTGCACGTTCGTTCGGTGGGTGAAATGTTTTGGCATTCTCCGTGGCACGCAATCACTGGGTAGGAAAATGTGCCGCCAGCTAGCTAGCCGGCACCCACCCGCCTGGCGTCGCAGCACACTGAAAATAACATTTTCATTTCAACAAACCCTGCGCCAGTCCCCCCGCTAACTTCACGCCAGCTGAAAATAACCGCTAAAAATAAGCAGCTCAGCAGCTCTGTGGCTGCTTTCTGGCGTGAAATCAATCAATGTTCATGTCCATTCGGTCAGCTTTTCTCATTTCTCGTTTTCGTTTCGTCCATATTTATATACATACGTATATACAAACATATCTATAGATATATGTACATATTTGCGTGCCACGCCCACGCCCATGACACAAGCGCCCAGGCGGCCACATAGTTATGCCCAGTGCTGCGGCGACAGAAGATAAATGATGATTTGTATGCGGCAATCCGTTAAATTCATTAAAATATTATGCACAAATTCATTTAGCGAATGCTCAAAAAGTACTCGCACATAAAGTATCGGACAAGTCAGCGTAAACACCATGGAATACCAGAGATGCGCACAGAAATAGACGAGAGCAGCAAGCACGACTAGAAGATACCCATTTCATTGAAGACGAGGTGTTACGCAGATATTGACGCTGAACTAACTAGGCAAATATATTATATTTGTGCATATGAGAGAGAAGATCTTGTGAAAGTGCGCTAGCAGGGAGTGCTCGACTATAAGACACCCATTCCAGAACTACCTAGTAGTGTTATGTCAGCAAATAGCTGAACTAACTAGGCAATTATATTATATTTTATGAAAGAAAATATCTAGTAAGAATTAGCTAGCAGGCATTGATCGACTAGACGATACCCATTGCAAAAGTAAATGAATAGCAGTGCCAAATGAACTTGTATTGGAGTTCGCATAAGGTAAAGAGCATAGAAAAGTACACTTGCAGGAATTACTCGACTTGAAGATACCCTGACTTAACTATTTCGAATGTAAAACAGAGAAAAATCAAACAATTTTGCAGTACTCAAAATTACAAACTCAATGTGCTATAAAACCTTTGTGATTTTTCAAGTTCTGGTTCATATACTATCTGAAATATCAATATTTATCTATATGTATTTGTATATGTATATGTATATGTATATGTATAGATAGTTTAGTAATCACTTGGAATATGGGCACAACAAAAAAGCCATGTATTAAAATTAATATTCTATAGCGTTACTATGCACTCGCATACTCGTAACAAACAGATGAAACGACAGATAGGCAAACAGACAGTATTAGTATATACGGTATATACTATTTACAGTCACGCCTTCTTCTGGCTGTTGCACACAATCGCACAAGATAATAATACACTGCTCACACATTCTCAACGAGCTTAGGGCATGCAAAGAGATCACAAGAGATGCACAAAGTAATTGAATCAATCGAGCTGCAGCCGAGATCAAGGCTCAAATTCCAGCAAGAAGCAATACAATGATAATTATTATGCATTATATAGTATATAGACAACTAAATATATACATACATGTACATATATACCGTTTACTTGCATAATACCCACGCCGATTATCTTTGCTAATACCGAAATTCGCATTTAATCTTTTAATACTTCGCTGACAATTAACAGAATCTAATTGTACAATTGAAATGAGTTCATTGGCGACAGCAATTAAATGAACTGAAGCACCTCGGCAATTTATTAGACACATAAATATGCAGGTTAATATTAATAATGAACAAAGAAAATATTTCACAAAACCACACGAATTTCATTTGACGCAAATTTATAAAATGCGGTGTGAAATATTTACAATTGCATAACTCAAAAAATAAATAAATAAAATACATTTTGAAACAAGTCGGGCACTTACCGTGCCGCAAATAGAATTATTGGACAAGCCCACACGCACAAGCACAAACACACACACACACACATTCACAAGCTTTATAGAATGGGTGAAAAAGTTTTGGACTTGCTTTGGAGGCGGTTTGCTAGTTGGTTCAGGGGAAGGCGGGACCACAAAAAAAAGCAAGCAAGCAAACAAACATTAAGTATGTGAATATAAATTAAAAATATTCACGTCCTAAAATCATAATCATAAATGCCGAGAAATTGCAAAATGCGCGCACATCGAAATTATTAAAGCTGCCAAATAGGTAAGAAATCGTCGAGCGAGCGGAAAAGATAGACAACAAACAAACGCAAAGTCAGATATTACAGTATGAGTAGTAGTACATTGCACACCCCAAAGCCCCACAGCCCCACAGCCGCAAGCCCAGCCCCACATCGAGGCAACTGTTCAAATAGTAGCAGCTCGCACATGTTGCGATATGGCGATATATAGAATCAAATATGAGCTATGCTGATAGATAGATAATACCTCGCCAATTCTCTGGCGAAGCTCAACGAAAGAAAGCTCAACAAGCTCAAATATTGATTCATTAGTAGAGATAGCATAAATAAGCGCATAAAAAACTGCAGAGAGAGGCAAGTCGAAAGGCAAAGCGAGAACCAGGTCAGTATTCAAGAAATCAACTTAAGAGAAAACTAAAACTCAAGCGAGAACCATGGTTCAAGGTGACGCCAGGTGAAGGCAGCCATAGAAACAAATTAGAAGTCAAATGTGAAAAGCTAAGCTCGAAAGAAAATAGAAATAAAAACATACAAAAAACAAGTAAGAAGACTCTAGTCGAGACTGCTCGACTAGGAGATACCCTGAACCCTCCACGCTGAGGTTCCAATCATTCTGCACACATACATAGACATGCATCCACCCCCACGCATAGGCCCGCGCTCTGCTAACTGCGCAGTAAGCAGCGACTGCGCTTGGGCTGCGCAGCGGTATGGGCAATATTATGAGAATTTATTTCTTGAATAATTTCGTTTGTAGACGTACAATCTTAATGAAACTTTCAGAACGTAATCATAATGTGTAAATGTGTGTACATTCCAAAGCACAAGTCTCTAGTACTTGATATACGTTTTTTACAAATTGTGGGCGAAGGGAGCGTGGTATCCAAAATCTGTAAATTACATAATGTGTGTATCTATCAAATGAATATACGCAGTAACTCTGAAGTCTCCAGATTTAAAAATGTTTAAATTAGGCTGAAAAAACAATATTAATTTATCGATTATCCTTGATAAAAAAGTTATCGAATGATTTATCGAAAAAATATGATAAATTCGTACTGCGTATGGTATACACGAGTCTACATGCAAAATTTCAGCTCTCTAGCTCTTATAACTTCTGAGATCGATGCACTCATACAGACGGACGGACAGACGTACTGGGCTATATCGACTCAGCTCGTTGCCCTGATCAAGAATATATATACTTTATGGGGTCTGCCACGCCTCCTTCTGCCTGTTACATACTTTTCACAAAACCATTATACCCTGATTTTCCATTTTCAATGGGTTCAGGGTATAATAACAGTAAGCTAAAATACAAACTAGCTAGTTTATGGCCAGTAGCTAAGTGAGTTTTCATTTTAATCAGAGTCGACAAAAATGCATTTAAATTTCATTCATAAAACGAAAGATGAAAACAAATTCAATAATCAAAAGTGGGCAAAGAAAAAGTTTCTTTTTTTTTTTGCGTTAGCCACTTTAACAGCAAGACCTGAGAGTTCTGCTGTCACCCCTTCAAATCTCAATTTATCATAGATAGATAGATAACATATAGCTGGATAGATAACCGCAAATATAAATAACTGATAGTTCGAGTTTTTGTAAATAGTTTTATATGAATTAAAAGTAATTCCAATAGTAATAATCTCAACTCTGATGATAGCACTACTATTAAATATTAGCTTATTTGCAATCACTAAATGACGATAATGATGATGATGATAATGATGCTGCTACTAGTCTCCAACTCATTTAAATGCATGCAGCTAATAGCTCTCTGGGCACACAATGTAATGGGACTGATTGCTGTTTGCTAAATGGCGTCATCTAACGGTGATCTGTTTTGCCGCTGGTGACATCTAGTCGAGCATTACATTATAAAATGACTTGCCAAAAATCGCTTGATGTTCTGGCTTGTCTTGTGGACACGCGCAATTTGGTTGACCAGCAAGTTTTTGGCATCAGTGCGGCTCCCTCTATCCGGTCCGCCCACACAGCAACAGCAACAGCAACAGCAACAAAGGCATTTTGAAATAATCAGAAAAACAACAAAAACAATGAAATGGGGAAAATCAAAAACAGAAAGTAAATGAAAATGGTTAGGCAAGAACCGAATGTCAGAAAAACACGAAAATTTCTTGTGATTTTCAATGTTTCCGCTTTGACGGATGCATGTGAGCAGCTTCTACGGGGCGCTTAATGAATTTCTTTGCCAAGAATAAATCAAAACGGACGTTTACTCAATTAAAGGCCACGCCCTCCTGCCAGCCCAGCCCGGGGGAGGGCAGATGCTGTCAATCAATGGCGACAAAATTGCAAATGCAACGTCATGTAAAAGGCTTCAATTAGAATTTTGCACAGATTTCTGATTGCAGAATTTTCGATTTTACGATTTTGTCGACTTTGTCGACTTTTTCGATTTATCGTCTGTCCACTGACGACTGTTTGAACAGTAAGATCCCATTTTCGATTGTATCAATTGGCAGCAATTAAGAGTCGCAGACGTCCGGCCATTAATTATCATTAGCAAACAGCAATTGATGATTATCGTTAGTTTGAGAAGACTTTTGTGATTTGGTGCGCGGCGGCAGAACGAAGCAAATATGTGTAATTATAATCAATTCAATTATAAATTTCCAATTGCCAAATGCCGTATATAGAAACGCTTGCCGTCTGCCCAGGAAGCTCTACCAAACAAATTAAGCACAAGCCAAACAAATGCCAACGGCACACAAAACAGCGAAAACAAATTGACGCACACGCCGGAAAAACATTGAGATACAATTGGAAAAAAGGAAACCAAAAAGTGCTTCCCAAATACAAATACAAATACAAATGCTCAGCCAAAAGCCAGAAGCCAAAGCCAGAAGCCACTTAATGTGTGCACAAATAATTTTATAGCTTCGTCTCTGTCGCAAATGCAACTCAATTAAATTGGATTAGTATTGATCATAGTTGGCGAATTAACGAACCAAAATTACAGTTAATGAATGACTTCTTCTCTTACGCAAATATGCGGCATTAGTAAAGTTATACACAGAGAAGAACCGAAATATTCTAGCCAAGCATTACCCCACACAAAAAACAGCATAATATATAATTTATTATATATAATACAACTCAGAGCTCAGATCCACAGGTCCAGGTCTGCTGGGATTGAATTTTGAATGCGCTATATATATACTTTTACGATGTTCCTTGAGCCGTATTCCTTACATGAAACAATCACTGGATTTACATCTTACAAGCTTCAAGTTACATATATTACAATTAGAGTCAATATCTCAACTTGTATATCCATAATAAATCAAAATGATTTATCGAAAACAAACCATCAACTTGTATAAAATAATATTGTATATTGTATATTTCATGCGGACTAATAGAAGAGCGGATAGGATCGCTCCTGATCAAAAACATGTATCTATAAACATTATAAACATTGCATAAGTAATATATGCTATCTAAGTAATCCTTAAATTCAATAAAAATATATAGCATATAAAAGCACTTAAATTAGAGTAAAAAAAAACGCAACCTGATTAAGCACTTTGGTATACCAACTCTACAATTCCTATTTTCCATTCGTATTTCTATTTCATATTCAAAAATAGCAAAATTCCATTGCAGCACAGCTCGACAAGTCCATTCAAAGAAGGCAGTGCATAAGTTCATTCTTGAAAATTCACTGGAAAAATATGCTATTACTAAACATTTTATTGGACTTTCGTCTCGCTGTGCTGCCTATTTTGTCTTTTTCTTTTTTTCATCTTCGACAGAAGCAGACGCAAACACAACTCATACGCCATGTGGCACCATAAATATTTATAATGAAAGCAACCTTTGGTACGCTGCGGCGCTGCCAAAGAAAATTCAATCAGACAATAGTTTCCGATTGCAATTTGTTGATATACAGCATATGGGGTGCGCACGCCCACGCCCACGCACACACCGATACACGCCCACTGGTGCACCTGCATCAGAGATAATTAATTATACATATATTTTAAGCCATAAGTTAATTACACTTTCGACCTTTTCGCACACTGTAAATCGCATCGAAAGAGAGTATATGGGTTGTGGGTGAATAGTTAAATTAGTTCAATTAGTTTAAATTTTAGTTTATCTCGTAAATATTTATTTATTTATTGATATGGGACAGTTTATTTTAAATCAATTTACGGCATACAAAAGTGCTGTGTTTTACATTTGTCTATTTCATTTAAGAGTACAGGATATATGTATTATCCTTTTCTACTTAAACATAATCTATTACAGAATGGAAATTGATTTGATAGAAATTGTTTCTTATAAATGAAAGCCCGAACGAAGCTCGAAATAAATTATAACAAATTGAAGGACCTTAATCTAACTTCTACAACAGTACGTTCGTTTGCATGCAGAGCAGCAAGTAGTCGTGCATGCCCATAGCCATCAGAATTTTATATTTTCTGTTTTATTTTTTATTTTTTGCTGTTGTTGCCTTTTACAAAATGACTACGACAAATCAATTAGCGGACAAGCATGCCAAGCAACAGCAACAGCAGCAGCAGCAGCAGCAGCAGCAGCGCAAAGGCTCAAAGAGTGGACAATTTTATATGGCTTTTATCTGGCCCCGCTTGGCGAATATATACATACATAGTATATGTATATATGTGTGTGTGCATGTGTGCATATATAACCCAATCAATTGGCCAATTTGCTGTTGTAGCTATAAGGAACTCGTACATGTGCAGATTTTGTCCAGATGTTGGTTAAGTTGATTATCACGTGTTAAATTCAAGTTTCATTGCTAAACATAATGAAATTGATGTACAAACATATGTATTACACAAATTTATTTATATTCATAAACAGACACACACATATGTGTATGTATGTGTGTCAATATTTGTGCGCCTCAGCTGCTGTTGTCCCGTGATGTCAGCATCAGCTTGAGTGGGGTTATTTATGAGTATATATTGCGCTGGATCCCAAAAATATGTTTAGTAGATGTCTTTTCTCCCTCTCTCTCTGTCTCTCTCTCTTTCTCACTCTCCATCTCTCTGTCCTAATTGTCAGTGAGTCATTGTCTTGCGTCCAAGATGTCCGTATCTGATGTGAGATTATGCTAAGATTTTGGTTTGACTCGCATGCGATTTGCAAACGAATTTGTACAACAATTTGAAATTACGACCAAACCATGAATTTGACTGTCTGCCAACAAATGTAAATTTCACCCTGCTAATGCAGTTAGAGCGGGCATATTGGGTTCTTATGAGTCAAGTTAACTAATTGCAGACTTTACCAGTAAATATTAAAATATACAGAAATAGTAATAGTAATACACATATATGTAATCTATGTATAGATCTTAGAATTTTTGTTATTATTTTGTATGTAGAACTAGATTAAGCTGCCAGGAAATATCTGGAGATATTCCTTGAGCATATGTTTGCAATTGCCAATGACAATAAATATATAATATATACATATACGGCACATTGGCAGCTCAACGTTTTACGTAGCCTAGACAACAAATCATTGCAGCCTCTGATTGATGCTTCACTCGGCCAAGTCCCAGCGAATATTAGTCAGCTATTGCCATAGAGATGCCCGCTTATCAGTCAGCTTTCCGCTTCCCGCTCTCCCGCTTGGGGTAAGTTCAGTTTCCCCGTTGAGGGCTACCTTATCTGCAGCTGTAGCTTATTTATTGTTGGCTCAGTGCCTCATTACTGTTTGCACGGTCTCTTGGCGCTGGCGGCCATGCAGTTGGAATGCACCGTCAGCTGTACAAGCCGGCAACAACACCTGGCGCTGCTCAGTATCAATTGCGCCCTGCCTCTGCCGGCCTGGGTTGGGTTGGTAGACATAAATAGGCGCAAAGCTGCTAAACGCTAAGGTGGGGCAGGTGATCGTCGATGGTGCAAGCAAGCCCCAACAACCAGAGTGTGGGGCAACAGCTCTATTTCGAATCGGAATTGGAATTGGTAACGCTATCGTCGATTGCCATTTTGCTGTTTATGGCATTTTTAGCGGCTAATTAAACGCAAATCGCAAGTTCGCAAACGCACTGAGCATATGTAAAACTGTCAGACGGGCAACGGAGCCGGTACGTGGCATTCGCCAAGGAGACGGCTGCTAGGTGGGGCAAGCGCTTGGCAAGGCGAGCCAAAGCAAGGCAAACCATCGCAAGGGCATGCAAAATTACCACAAAAGGCCAACACACAGCACCAGCAGCACCAGCAACACCATCAGCAGCAGCAAACACTAGGCAACAGGAATATATAAAATCAATAAAAATGTATTTTTAACACATTTCTCTTTTGAAAATGATGTTGAAGTAGCTGAGCTGGGCGAGAAATGATTATAATAGCTGGTTAGATTTGGCGTTAATCGCGTGTGAATGCATCCCTTTCGCTTTTTTCCCCACTGTTGGCTCAGCCGAGGCGTGTAAATATAAAATTTATGAATAGTTCAGCAAACAACATCAGCTGCCCAGATGGACAGCACAGAAAACCGAGCCACGAGGTGTGTATGTGTGTTAGTGTGCGTGTTCGTGTATCTGTGTGTGCGTGTCCTCCATCTCAGAAGCTTCGCTTCGCTTCGGACAGTTATCTCGTTCAAGAATTTATAGACGTGCGTTGCTGTCAAATCGATTTTCAATCGCATGACGCAAATTAAACAACATTTATGCATAAAAATATTTATGAAATTCTTGTTGCCATTTATATAGAAATATATTTGAGTATTTCTATATACAATATATATTTATTATAGTATTACAAAATGCATAATTAAAGCGTAACATTCGTTACCCTCGATTTACTTGTTTGGCTAAATGAAATTTTCATGCATATGTAATACCCAATTTCAAGGGCTCCCACACGAAATGACGAAATGTATTACAAAATGACAAAAATGTTATTTCGATTTTGCCATTTTTTTTTCTCTCTCTCTCTCTCTCACTCTCTTTTCTTTTTTGCTTTTTTTTTTGGACTTTTTGGCAAGACCACAAGCAAGTGGAGGCTATGCCAGCACACGTTTCGGCCTGACTGCTGAAATGTTTCTAATTAGACACAAGATTGACGGGCAACATTCACCAATGCCACGCCTCAGCCTCCGTCTGCCTCCAGACGGTGCCAGCAACGAGGAGGAAGAGCAGGTGTCAGCAGGCGAGATTGTGCTTAAATGTGAGATGAGTTCGTAATTTGGTGACGGGATGAAGAAATGACTGAAGGACTGAATGACTGGATGACTGTCAGATTGACAAACCGAACGATCTGGCCATGGCAACATGTCATGTCCAGGTGACGCCCACTCGTAAGTGTCGGCGGCACAAAACGATCTGGATTAAGGTCTTATGCAATCTGATCTTTTGTAATCCTTCAACCAATTCATTTCAATATGAAACACGTAAAAGGCAATCTCAAACAGATAAACAAAAATTAATTGTTTAATACATTTAGCTTTATCTTCTATATCAACATTACGGACTTGTTATAATTGTGTCGCGCTCACTCATCAAGTTATCAACAATGTATTAATTGTTTAATTAGAATTTCAAATTGCTTGGCCTATCGGAGCTAACGCTATTCATTGCTGGATAACACTAATTGATCGTTTCATTAATGAATATTAAATGCACTTTTAATCACGTTCACCTGTATCAATTAAACTGCATATTTAAATACTTGATTACATTACATTAATGCTGTGTAAGATCTGTGAGCAAGCTAAGATTAATGGAGGAACAGATATATACAAAGAAAAGTTCTGAAGTTCAATTGAGGAATCCATCTGGATGATGCAGTTAAAATTATTATTAATAGTATTTGGGATAAATATGTATTTAATTGAAGATCTGCATTCAAGATTTGTCAATATGCGATGAAATATTTATCTTCTTTCTATTATTATAAATTATTATCAAGCAGGAATTTCAGTTGAGCAACAATATCATCTGAAAAAGCTAGATAGATTTAAACAAATTATTACGCATTAAATAGAAGATCAATCAATAGCATGAAGAGTCAATCAAATGAGAAATATCATAAATTCTTTCTATGATTATAATGAAAAACCTTTTCAAATAATGTTAAAGTGAGCAACACAATGAAATGACATGTACAAGTTATTAAACAAATGATTATATCTTTTATAAATTTAGAACTTGTCAACAAGTAAATGCCCAACGCATTGAGAATCAATCATTAAATCTGTAGAAAATTTGCATTTATCAATCATTTCTTTCTATTGTTATATGAACATGATTCAAAATCGAAAACCCGTAGATTTCTGATCAGAATTTGTATAGCTTTTATAATTTTAGAACTTATGCTAAGCACTGCAACTAAGTGCGCATCGAATTAGGGAACAATTAATATCGAGTTGCCTTGAAGCCCATTTATATTGTCATATATTGTCACAAAACCAGCGAACGACTATCGATGCTTCAATGTCAGCTATTATGCCAGTAAGTGTGTGTGCGTGTGCGTGTGTGTTTTTTGTTGTGCACAACAAATAATAAAGCTTGGCAGCAAATTGATAACTTCATTGCTGAGAAATGCAAGCCAGACACGCGATTCCCACTGCATTCGAATGCTCTTCTACGACAACAATCGACGACAAATGTCTATAATTTTCTGGCAATTTGTACTGAGAGCCAGAGTGCAAGGGGCACACTTGGTCGTTGGATAAGAGCTTGCTCTCGTGACAACGTGGGAGGGAGTGCGCATGTGTGTGTGCGCCAAAACACAACTTGAACTGGGCTCAACGAGTGGCCAGGGGAGGCGGCACTTGGTTGCATTGTTGACGGGTCGATAGCATAATGAGAGATACATTAAACGGCATCGTTTAACGAGCATTATAATTATCGGCAATCTATGTAGCTAATTACGTAAGCGACAACGAGAGGGAGAGGGAGAGGGAGACAGAGAGAGAGGCAGAAACTAAGCCAGAACCTTGACAGCTGCACTCAGAGCCAAGCTCGGCATACGGTTACGGAACTGGGCTTTGGGCTCGGGCTTGGCTCTTGTCATATCGTCGCATCTAATGTCTCATGCAGGGCACGCAATCGCAGCGCAGCGCCATAAAAGACCAATAGCCGGATAGTGAACGGCTTGGCCAGCGGCCAACCATTATGAATGTCAAATATTTGGACGTTTCAAGTGAAAAAGCGCGTAACAAGTGGCAAACAGAGACCAGCAAAAAAGACCAAAAGACCAAAGGCGACGCCTGACAAGTGACAAGCGATAAACGGCATTAAAGGCACGAAACGACCCAAAACGCCCAACAAACAAAAACAAGCACACTTGCCAGCAGCACACCGATCAGCAAATACTCTTGATAAGCGTTCGCTCATGACTAAAGCTGAAGGCATTCAACTCATGAAACGAATCGTGGGGCTATATGATATAGGCAATCAATTCATTAATTGATGTTGCTGAGATTTCAAATGCAAAAATATCGCTTAAAATTTCGCATTTTACTTGCATACGTTCTCCGTAAGGGTACAAGCTAAGTACAAAAACGTTTAACCACATGAATGTGCGAGAGTGTGCGTGTGTGTGTGTGTGTCTGCGGTCGTATGTCATCTAAGCGACCGCGAATATGGCCCAGCAGGCAACTGCGTTGAGCAAAGCACACAATGTCACTCATACATCGTGCATATTACGTATCCGCACAGTGGGACCAGACGCACAGACATGTCAACAGCACTTATCTGCCCATTAGCTGCTTAATCAACATATACATATATACATATTACTGATATATCTGATCGTCTATGAGTAAGCAAGGGATGAGAAAGTCCATATTACTATATATGCATATTAATATATCTGATCGTATGTTTAGTATCAATTCTATGAGAGTTTGCATGTCATCAATATGTTTCTATGTCGTTTTTTATGCATACATACACACATACCAGGCCAAGCCTTTCTATGTGAATCTCATAGGAGCTTAATGCTAGTAACTTTTTTAAGGGAACAGTTTAAAGTTTACTTCCTAAACATACAAACTTTATTTATACTAATATTACTCTATATAATACCACACTATATATGTATACTATATGCTAACTACATCGCAATATAATAAACAAAAGTTACAATCATATTTGCAACTCTCTCTTCCACTGCCAAGGGTGGCTCATGGCTCCCTCTTTACCCACCTTTAAGTTTGCTATATCTCTGCACTTCTTGAGTATTTGTTTTAGTCTAAGGCCGCTGAAATGTTTTTAAATGGCTTTTTGAAGTCTCTTCCACCATCTAACTGGCGATATGACATGACATTGCTGCTCAACACTTTGGTTTGTTATTTTTACCGCTCTCTCGCTCTCTCACACACTCTCGCTGTCTCTGTTGCTCGCTTTGTAGGATACCAATTGTATCCACATCATTCAATGTGGCGTTCTTGGCGCGTCTCACTTAAGCCCGTTGAATTTTAAATGGGCAGCCAGACAGACATTCGAATAAAACACAACAAAAATATGAGGAAGAAGAAGAGAGAATAAAAACCGAGTAGAAAATAAAGCGCCGATAGCGAACTAATATTTCAAGAGCCAAACAAACTGTATATTGGCATTGAGCTTGTCCTTAGACTATTTTGCGAATAGCAAAATAAAAAAACTAAGGGAAAATTTAAGAAGTGAACGTGAAAATAATGAAAATCCAAATGCCAAGCGAACGTGAGCTGTTCGGGCCGTCCAGCGGGCAGCCTGCTGATGGCAACAAAAGGGTTTTGACAAGGACACATTCACAAAGTGCCATGGACGGGGCACATGAAAAGGATTCGCAGCTGATGGCTTCACTTTGCGCCTGGCTGCATTTCTGGTCCTTGAACTTCACAGCGCCAAGCAAATACAACGAACGGTTTGCATTGAAATTCTTAGTCTTATGTACACACTTATATGTATATATATGCATGTATATATAGATACATATATTTGTATATTTGTATATAAAAGCATTTTCTTTACTGTTTTTGTTATGTATATCTATATATCTAGAGTCTCAGCTGCGCTCACTTGGCCAACATGGCATGACAACTGTCGGCCGGCGTGCGCCGTGCGCTGTCCGGCATTCAGCGATAATAGCCGCAAAGTTGCGACGGGTTGTTGAACCAAATATGCCAAATGAATTGCATTCAGCCCGGGCAGCACGTCCTGAGTGCAGCGACCCACGCACAGGAAACAACTGCAACTGCAACTGCAGCAAGCAACTTTAGTCCTGGGCACAAAAACTCCAACTGCAACACAGATCGTACAATCGATAGACTCGTTGAATGCTGGAGTGGTTTAAGCAGTATATCTAGCTAGGTTTCTATATCGATGTGTCTGTGATCTTAGCTAATCAAGATTCTTGCTGAGAAAACAAACTTCTATATCTGCTATGTTAAGCTAAAGCTGTTGGCTACACACTAAAGCCTGACAGTTAACAGTTGCAGCTTAACATTTCTGATATATGTAAATGTTTGTATATAAAGCTGCGTTCACTAAATGTTTTAGAATAAAATGTTAGTGATAAAACTTATTATCAATATCTAAATTGATTACAATATAACTTGAATTTTAATACTCCTTACATTGTATTGATTTTATCCATTTATATTGCATTACTTATCAGTCGCAGTGCTTTTACGACCGCATGTGTATGCTGTATATCCTGTACCATATAACAGTGCCTAATTCATATAAAATATGAAAAGCAATCAGTTAATGTATTTTTATAATAAATATTAAAATATTTAATAATGTGAATAACTCACGAAAACATCTGCCTGCTCATATCAATCACAAGATAATTATATACATCAGCACAACAAGTTGATAAAGCGCTAAAAAAAAAAAAAAAAAAAAAAAAAAGACTGTGCGATACTCTTAAGACAAATATCAATCGGCTGGCATTACGTTGTCTCCTGTTGCATGCCCCCAAACACATGAAACGCTCATCATCGGCCTTAATTGACGCGCCAGGCAGATTTGTGGCAAACGCTTGACCTTCGCCTGCCCTTCGGCTCGGCCCACTTCCTGCCGCGCCCTCAATCTTCGCTTATCTATTGTGTATAGCATATACATATAGACACATTTCTCTATGCACGCACACTCACACACGCGCACACATGTGTGCATGCATATTTTGTCAGTGATGTCAGTAATGCGAATCGATAAAAGGCTATCTATCTGTCGAGCCTGAGGCAAGCAGCAACAATAGACAGCAGCAGTAGCAGCGATTCGGGGGAGTCAAGTAAGTTAAGTAGTCTCAGTATGAATGACAAACAGATTGTCCAATGTCTACCTGCAGCTAGATAGGGATGCGATGCGATGCGATACGAGCGGAACTCGGCTTTTCAATCTCAGTCGAGGCATTGTAATATTGATAATGCCACAGAGTTCTTTATAGCTTATTACAATTGCTGTCCAATAGCCCCAGCCACTTGAGGCTTATCTGGAGCACTTCAGAGCTGATTATATGTCCGCAATGCCCGCCCAATGCAATGCAGAAAAAAAAACAAAAATAAATTTAAAAAAAAAAAATAAATAAATAAATAAATTAAAAGAAAACAAAGCATTGACACTGATTTGTATGAGTATATCACGTATACGTAAAGCAGTAGCAGTAACGCTGCTTACTCACCCTCCTCACACCTATATTTGTATACCCTCGCCACGGGAGAGCTAACCACAACAAATATCACCGTAATAATAATAATAATAAAGAAAATATTTGTATGCACAAATTGAAATTCCTGCACTAAAAAGAATTCGAAAGAATGCACATAAAATTTAATTATAGAGAATTATATAAAATATAGACAAATTATGATCAAGTATACTAAGTTATATTGAAATTGTTGCTCTTAAAGGAACTTGGAACATTGCACCTACATATGTAAGATTTGATGAATCTATAGACAATTTTATTGACAGCGAGAATTATTTTGGACAAGTTGAAATTGTTCTACTAAAAATCATTTTAAAACGAATGCAACTAAAATTGAAATCTTGTTGACAGTTAGACTTATTATTGACAAGTTTGATAAAGTATAACGAGTTTCATAGAAATTTCTTATCAGTTACTTCAAATTTGCAATTATCAAATGGTAAGAGTATCTAATGGCGTCACATTGAAAACACCTCTGCCACCTGTATTTTTTTTTTTTATGACTGGCAATAATACATAAATATGCGCTCATAAATTTAGTACGCATTATGATAATGAGATAGGAAGCTTCGAATCGCCACAAGGCGGGTGGTGGGCGGCCGAGGGGGGTGTGTGAGTTACCACCGGAACACCTATTGCATGGGCTACTCTAGAGGACTGGGGAAGAGGCTCATTTCTTTGTGGGCGTGCCTCAGGGGCTGCACTGCATGTCCAAGTCTCCAGTGTCGGCCATTTTACGTCGTGGCACTGCAGTATTATTATTTTACACATATACAGAGAGAGACAGAGAGAGACAGAGAGAGAGGGAGTAGAGGAAGAGAAAGACACACATAAAATAGCAAATAGATGCAAGCATTTTGCACATTTGCAATGGCATACAATTTGCGCCAGTTCCTGTGGAGCAGACCCGACCAAACCGCAATGGCGACAAGGGAGAGCCCAGCTCTAACCGAAAGCCGGAAATAAACTGTTCGCCATTTTTGCTGCCCATGGGTTCAGTGACACAGTCCTATCGATCGTCGCATAGATTGTCTTTGCCTAGCCAATGCAGGCGCATTATCAGCCCGAGTCCAGTTTGTTGAACTAGTAGAACATTTTGCGGAAATCGAACGAGAATGTAAATAAAATACAGCAATTAGGATTGTCAGCAAGGATATGTAATTGAAATGTATCCTTGAGTTAGATCAACCCTTAATTGGGAATTCACCTCATGTTGTATTCGTGAGAAATGGAAGGAAGCTTTTTCTAGTCAAACATATCAGAGCTTAGAAGACAATTCTGGATTTATTTACTTTTTATTTATTTTATTTAATTATTTTTATTTATTTTTATTATCGTTTATTTTTTTTTTTTTAATTTTTAAATTTTTTTATTTTACTTTTTAATTTTTTTAAATTAATTTTTTATTTTTTTTAATTAGTTTCTATATTTTGTATTTGTTTATTTTTTTTAAATGTATTGACTTATTTATTAGTTATTTATTTTATTTTATTTTTTATTATTTACTAATTTCTTTTTAATTTTTTTAAATTTATTTTTTAGTTTTTTTAATTAATTTCTATATTTTGTATTTGTTTATTTTTTGAAATGTATTGACTTATTTATTAGTTATTTATTTTATTTTATTTTTTATTATTTACTAATTTCTTGATTTTTTGACTAGGTAATTTATTTTTAAATTAAATGCAATATTTAATGCATGTAACAGTTGCAATAGCTGCCAGCTTTAGTATGAGTTTTTAATTAAGCAAAATCCATTAATAAAAAGAATATAAATAAGTTGATTTGCTAAATACAATATATACATATGTATGTATATTCCTGATCAGCTTAAATACACTACAGCGATTATCGTTAGCGACTTTAAACGAAACTCGACACAAAATTTTTATGGCCAGTAGTTTAGGAATTTTTTTTTTATTTATTTATTTTTTTTTTTTAGCTGGAGACTTGGCTCGCGTCTAATGAATGGCTTTTGGCAACTTATTGTGTGGCCTGGTGTTCTTTCCCTTTTCAAATGCTCCAACTGCCTGATGATAGGAGAAGTGCGATAATATGATTGATGTTGCTGTGTCTCTCCGTGCATGTATGTGTGTGTGTGTGTGTGTTTATGGAAGCGAGTCAACTTGTCGTAAATGGAGGCAAATATTCGACGCCTGTTGTCGTCGACGATGTCCGCTAATTTGATGCGCACACAGAGCGCCCTGTCCCCAGCCAAATGTTACCCTTACGATGTCATCACCTCATTAAAACAAAAACAAAAAATTTATATATAAAAAAAAAAAAAACAACAAACCGTTTCGTGAGAAGAGAACGAAACTCATTTTAATTAATCAATTTGTATGTGGCTAAAAGTGCGTCGTTCGACGTGCCGATGTTGTATTTATTTCTCTATGCCTCGGCTCTGCTTGTTCTTGTTGTTGTTTTCGTTTGTTTACCATTTGCTTACTTCATAAAACTGCAATAAATTGACAACGATTCTGGCTAGAAAGAGCAACAAAAATATAAACAAAATAGAAAAAAAAAGCAAATTGCCTGCGAACTGTTGTTGCCCACTTAATTGTCATAATTGCCTTTACATAAACGGTTTTGGGCTTGCAAACAGTTGCCAAAAACAAAAACAAAAAAGAAACAGAAAAAAAAATTGTTACGAACTGACGTAACGGCCAAAGTCCGCCAGAGTACTCTCGACTAGCCGTTGTGCCCTTTCCCTTGAGACGAGCTCTGGCTGTGAAAGGCAAACAATTTGTTAGCAAACTGTCTATAGAAAATGGACATACATACATATGTATGTATGTGCAAATCGAATAAAATTAGTTAAATCTAGATTAAATAAATTATAGGCACACATTGGCAAAAACTATTTGCATATTGCTTTTTTATGTGCCAAAACTTTGCTAGTCTCAAAGACTCGAAATTACGAATTCAAATCCAAATATTTTCAGCGCTGACTAATCTACGGGCTATATATGGGATGAATCAATTATTCAAGTGCCCATTCCGATGCAAGTGTTGATGCATTTCGCATGGACGAAAATGCACGTTCAGACTCGTTAATCCTCTGATTATCCATGACACACAGCACTCAAGCCTTCTAGTTAGCTCTGTCTCTTTCTATCTCTATGGCTCATCACACCGTTTGCTGTCGCTTCCAGGTAGAAACTTGCGTAAAGCATGTTCATTTATGCCCCACAACGAACCGACTTAGCTTGCGGAAACTGGCAACAGGCAACTCGCAACAGGCAACTGGCAACTGGCTTGTGACTGCTGATTAAAACGTGTCCATTCTTATCGGCTACTGAAATAAACGCACATCATTAAGCAAACAATTAAACAGTTCACAGTGCGATAAAAAAAGAAAACGGATTGACTATAATATACTCTGTAATTAGTATTTGAATTTATGAGAATTGCATAGAGAGGTCTGTTGCTTTAGGTAAATAACTACTCAAAATTAAGTAAATACTCAAATACTCAAAATCAGTATGTTCTAAGCTCATAGCTCTGATTATGATTATTAACTATATACATAGGTGACGATATGAGAACTGCATAGAAAGGCTTGTTGCTTATGCTAGGCTAATAATCAATAATTAATATTTTCTGTCTGCGAGCTGTGTCAAATATAGCTTCAAATTCCAATTAACAATCTACTTGAATTTATGGGAACTGCATAGAAAGGCCTGTTGTTTATGGTAGGTAACTAAAAAATTAAGAATACCAAACCGTTAAGCTCCATTGATTGCGTGAATGAATTTATGAGAACTGCATAGAGAGGCCGGTTGCTTACGCTGGATTATTAACAAAACAAGAGCCATTTGCTGTCACACTCAGCTGTCTGAGTCTGAGTAAAATCAGAGTTCAAAGTTCTGATTAGGCACACAAATTAAGATATATTCGAATTCCATAAAGTAAAGGCGACAACTTCAATGCCCTGCATGCATCAACAGCATGCCAATTGAGAGAGTTCGCCAAGTAGCTGCGAAAAGTCTTCGGCAAACAGCTGCAAAGGGCGAGCGCTGACAGGCACGAGGGTGCTCGGTGGCCCTGCGCTGGCAGGCCCAATTGGCTGATGAAGTGACTTTCAGGCACATATTGGACGCTGAAGTGGCCAGCCAACGGCTGTGTGCTGTCCAGCTGTCTAGTTGTCCGTTTTGGGGCAATTGGAGCCATTGGACAGCTTCGGCTGTCAGCTTCATAACGCAAATTGCTGTGTTAATTGTTTGTTCGCCAAGCGGCTTCAGTTTGACAGCCTGGCGGAGATAGCTGCTGAATCGAATGAGTTCATGAGTGGCAGATGAAAAAAAAATGGAGATGGCTGCTGTAGCTGCTGCTGTAGCTGCTGCTGTAGCTGTAGCTGTTGCAATGTTGCTAATTGTGGCATTAGTAAATACAATTTTCCCTCTCTCTAGTGTGTGTGTGTGTGCGTGTGTTTGTCTGTCAAATGCCTCAAATGGCTGTCAGTTAGTCAATCTCTCCCCCTTTCATTCACCCGCTCTCCCTCTCTCTCTCTCCCTCCCTCTGTCCTGTCAGCTTGTGGCTGTTGATTGATTGGCTGCTTTGATTGATCGCTAAGCAGGCGCGGCAAATTCAATTTCGAACCAGTTCAAAATGATGATCATCATGATTTTAATCTTGTTAGTCACATTAACAGACAACAGATGAAGTACACACACATACAAATATACACTCAAGCACACACACACACACGCTCAACGTAATTGCTGCTAGGCAGCTAAAGTCTGTCAGATATTCAAGTAATTGAAATATAGTTGTCAAAACATACTCAAAAACCTCTTGAAAATTCTTCGCTTTATGTTTTGACAAGCACACGACAAGTGGCATTCCGATGCACAGAACTTGCCTCGGCCCAAAAGCTTGTTAACCACTTCGATCAACAATCAAACAAACAATTGACGCTGGGAAAATACTTTGTTTTACATCAGATTTTGTACATGCTATCGATTCTTTTACATATTTATTTAGTAGCTCAGCTTACACTTGTCACCCGAGTTATCTAAGCCGTTGGGTCTGTCATATCAAAATATCTATAGAACTGTATAGCTGCTTTAACTATTAGCTGTTATCGATTACTGGACATCGATTGTTTATGTTTTTCAAGCTCTGTTGAATCTCAGCTCTCAAAACTGTTACGTTTATAATATCAAAATACTTATAAATTTATATAATTCATTTACTATTAACTGTTATCGATAACTTGGCATCGATTGTGATTATGATTGTGTTCGGTGAATCACAGCTTGGAGTTGTCACCTAATATCCAATTTCCTATAGTTTTAATTTGTATAGTTGCTTTTGCTATTAGCTGTTATCGATAACTTGACATCGTTTGTGATTGTGATCGGTGAATCACAGCTAAATGAATCACCGAAGTGCTCAAAACGGTTATTTCAAATTTTCTATAATTATAATTGATTTAGTTGCTTTTGCTATTATCTGTTATCGATAACTTTACATCGATTGCTCAAGCCTTTCAAGCGCATTTCATAGTCGACTCTTACTTAGATTGGCTATAGTTGTGACAACAACAACAACAACAACAAAGATAACAACATGCGCTTTATTTCGTCAACGGCGCGAACATTACAAATTTGTTGCGCGTGCGCAACAACGACATCGCGTCGCAGCTGACGCCGACGCCTCTGTCGACGCTGTCGGTAACTGCGCATACATTTTGCGAATCGAAACGGGCCCGCGTGCGCTCTGTTTGCTTTGTCCGGCCAGCGATTTTCTATTTCACTTTTAATTTCCACATCATCGGACTTGGTACGCTGTCGCTGCATCTACTATGTGTAGACAGTTGCAGTTGCAGTTAACATCGTGCGCCCCGTCTGTGCGTCCAACTGGCGGCACGTCTTTGTCAGGGTTGCCAGCGTGAGTTCATTTTAATTGCCAGCGCATTCCGTTGCTGGAGTCGTTTGGAGCCTGGCCCAAGGGGCATTCAAGCTGCGTCAGACCGTTTGCAACAGGCAGCCGAAGGTCTGCACTCAAACGACAGCACTCAACGCCAGCCCCACATTCATGCACATGCCTATCGAGCACTATCGTTCGATAAATGATTGTTGGCGCTGAATGAAAAGTCATAGAGAATGCGCTTAGGTTGACAGGCGGGATTTAATACTAGAAACGATTGAGATAAAGATCAAATGCTGGTGTATGTGAGTGGGAATTTATAGTAACGACAGTTATCGTTATCGCTATCGGTATCGTAATCATTTTAGTGAAATATATATGTAAAAGATTTACGCTGAGCTTCATTTCAACGCATGTATATTTTTTTTATATATTTTTAAGCAACGGTTATCGTTTATCGATCATTAGTAAACTAGTTAATATTAATCTGCACACTCTATTGATTGCCGTGGTAAGCTTCATTTAAGCGTATTTATACGGTTTTTCAATAATTCGATATCGTTTATCGATAAGCAGTATGCGACTATAAAATGATATCGTCGTTTTCAAATAATAATACGAATACAACAATGCTTGGGAAATACTATTTTTACATGCCAATCATATTTGTTTTATACTACACACAAATATAGATAGTTATCGATAGCTGAGCATTTTCATAAATTATGATTCTCGAAGCATTTCTAAATATAGCAACTTTTTTGTTCGCTTTTGTTGCTAGACATGTTTACCTAAAAGCGGCTACAGACACGCGATTTACAGATATTATGCAAATACATAAGCGCGCAGGCCATAAATAATCGATAAATGAATGTACATGGGCTGTTTATAGGGTATTTAAGGAACGCTATGCTGAGTTTTGCAGCAGCTGCGATTGTAAATGATTTGCGAGTCGCAGTTAACTTCTGTATCTGTTTCGCTATATGTATCTGTAATTGTGTCTGTGTGTGTGTGTGTGTGTGTGTGTGTGTATGTTTGTTTTTTAATTTCTTAGCTACTCCGTTCAGTGTTTTTGTGACTTGCTGGCTTGCTGGCTTGCCTATTCGCAGTCACCCTGCCACATTTGGGCGCAAACAAATTAATTTTTGCGCCTACATAAAGCTAATTGACTTGAATAGCGGTCCGTCGGGCCGGCCGGCTGTGTTGCTTGCGGCTCTTAATTGTGGCCACAATTAATAAAGCCGCCGCTCAGAAAGTCAGCTCGACGCTATCTGCATCTTGGTGGCGCCACCTACACCCGCAACGGCCGCAGCAGCCGCAGCAGCAGCAGTGGCAGTGGCAGCGGCAGCGGCAGCAATGAAAGCTGACAAAATGCCGCTTGACCTACAATTTGTCAAGAGAGAAGGCGGACAGCCGTGAGCATAAAGACGCCCATGTGCGGCACGTGTGATTGGGTCAACTCAGGTGGCGCCCTCAGCGGAAGCGTATCAAGTGCATGTCACACACGCACACAAACACACGCACACAAACACACACACACGCACACACACAGGGGGCGAGGCAAAAACTATGCCAAATGCTTTGGTTAATTAGAAATCAATTGAAACGCATATAACGTATAAGTAACTAGCTAGCAACAACAACAATCTGACGACCCAAATAAGTTTTCCATTGCCTCAGCCCGCGGCGCCTGCGTCTTCAACATTGTTAACGTTGTCGCTGCCGCTGCTGCTGGTGCTGCTGCCACTGCAGCCACTGCAACCATTGGGTGGCATGCAAACCAAACTGAATGCAGTGCAACGAGAGAACCAGTTTCTCTGCACAACACAGAGCCCGCCACATCATCTCTCCCTCTCTCACGCTCAACCTGCCTCGCCTCTCGATCGACTCCTCCCCAGTTTTATCGTTCATTTCGTGTGTCAACTTGACTATCTTAAAAATGCTTAATTGCTCGACTTGCATACAAAAAAATTTAAAGAAAAGCACCATACGAAAGAAGAGTAAGAAAATAAAATTAAAAACTAATTGATAGCCGCCAGCAGAGGCGGATCGAAGCAATCGGCAAGCGAGAGAGAACACCCTGAGCAACAGCCTTATCGTGAGCACGTTCCCCCAGCTGCTACAGGTGCAAGATCACACCTTCCAGACAATCGCGCCGTTGTCATCGCGCAGACAATTAACAATCTGTAATGATGTCAACCGATGGGGCAACGGGGGCAATATGTTTTAATACTGCAGACCATGGAGAAGTCGCTTAAGGTGCTTTCAATCAGGATCTAGCGAATGACTTTGTAAATCACGTTTTTTTCCAATGGAATTTCATGGTTACATGAAATTGAGGAACGTGGCCAATCGTAAGCTATGCATAAACTCTCGAGCAGACTGGGCCACCGGGTTGATCAAGCCTGCTCATTCGTTTTACCTATTCCACCTTTCCATTATTCTACCTTACGCCGATGTCTTCTTTCATTCGTCTTTCTCTCCGCCTTTTTCTGCTGTCGTCCGTTGGCGTAGCCCCCATCCCCCTTTCGACCGACCGTCGAATTCCTTCTTATGCCAGTCTATACGTCCGCTCATCCCACATTTCGTGCGTCCGTCCAACAATATATCCATCCGTCCGTCTGTGCGTTCGTCAATCGATCCGTCCGGTTAGATCTCTTTACGTGCGTCCATCCATCCCATCTTGCGTCCGTCCGCCAATTTATCTGATCATCCATCCGTCTGTTACTCCACCAATCCGTCTGTTCCTCTGTCCAGCCATCCCAGCTCCTTACTCCCTGCATGAACACCTCGATCTCAAAGTGCACAACATACATATATAGGAAAAATGAAATTTATAACAAATTTGATAGCACAAGTATTCAGTAGGGTCGCGTTTGTTTTCCTTTTGCCTGCACCTTACATAATAATAATAAAATAACAATAGCAAAAGTAATAGCAATAATATAAATATGAATATATACATATATAAATAACATAACGAATCGTTTGACTATCGCATTGCAAGTAGAATGCGAGCAATTTCTTTGTTATTGAATTGTCGCAAGTGACACGGACACCCACACACACACACCAGCCAGGCAGCCCCAACTGCCCCACTCTTTTACCTAATGTACCTTCTCGTGGGGCTCGCGTCATGCCACAATTTAGTATAGTTCAAGTTCCAGTCGAGGTGTTTGCCTGCCACCCAATGCACAATTTGCATGCATGTCACGTTCTTTGGCTTTGAGTTAGACTTTGTCACCTGCCTACCTGCCTACCTGCCTGCCTGCCTACCTGTCTGTCCGCCCCCCTGTCACGCACACACCTTGCGCTGCCTTCTCGTAATGCATAAAAGACTAAAATCAATTAACAAGCAAAGTCGATTTCAATCTTTTGTCAGTGTGTGTCTCCAGATCCTTATGGATTACCTAAATCCATTGAGTAGATGCAAGTTGCAAGTGGAGCGGTGTTGCATGCGCCGCGTGTGCCGGCCTGCGGTGGGCGGCTCTGATATTGTTAACTTGTCAAATTGGGCATGGGCGCAACGCACAGGCAAAGTTGCAATTACATTTTGCGCTTCATCCTGATAAAAACGTCGGCGGCGCTGCTAAACGTGCTGCTTTGTCTGAATTTGCAATGCGTGCTGCAACAACAGCAACAACAACAGCCGCAGCATCAGCACCAACAACAACAAGAAGAATGCGGTCACAGTTCATTGAACCGCTAGAAATGCAATGCAAGTAGCTCATAATGATGCTGCAGCCAGATGATTATGATGTTAATGACGTGCCACAGATGCAGATGCACGCGATAATGAAGATGTTGTTGCTGCTGCTGCTGCTGATGATGATGATGATGATGATGATAATGATGATGATGATGATGATGATGATGATGATGATGATGATGATGATGATGATGATGGGGTTTCAGTGGCAACTGGCACTTTAGCGCGTCAGTTAGATAAAAAAAAACACCTCCAGCGGCTCAAGTATCGAAGCAGAGAACACAACGATTTGACAATGGAAGCAAAAAGAGTTGTCAGATGTGTATATATAATATATATGCATATATATATGAATATGTATATGTGTGTTTGTGTGTGTGTGTGTGTGGTACTTGAACGACAAAATTCAATGCCAAAAGGGTAATATTTTGCGATATGCATGCACACATGTGCTACGAATGCCTGGGAAAGGTCAGGCTACAGTAAAGATTCGCTAATAAACAACAATTCTACATAAAACGCCATTTACGGCTTATGCGAAACATAATTTGAATAAGTTTCAAAAATTTAATAAAACTCGACATTTCTCAAGTCTATAAATTAGGGTACAGTATTAGCTCTACTAACGGACAGCTTAGTGACTGCATCTATTTTCCATGCAAATGTAGGAGTACCGCTTTAAGCTGCAGACATTGGTGATATGGGTTTCGTAAAACATTTGATTGTTTTCCACTCTCTGTGAATTCATTAAAAAATTAAGCATTTGCATAATTAACATTGGAAATAGATTAACTAAAAGATATACCCTAATACGTCTAGATATTGATTAAATGATAAACCAAAACTTTTACACTTATATAGTCGAAGTAAAAGGCAATCTAGCCCCAACTTCTCTAACAAAAGTGAAAAGTGCATTGAAATAGAAATCATAATCTCAGCCACCTAGAATAAGTTGGGTTTATTTATACCAAGTCTGACTTGTACAGAAGATATATACAAATAAAAGCTTATACAGCATAAACTAAAGATGCATACATATGTACAAATAAAAACGTATACTGCACAAGCTAAAATTATATACAAACATATATTGTATAAGTGAGAGTTACCCCATACCCTGAACAACATAAATTCAATTTGTATTTAAACCGAATACTCTTTCATCAAATTATCCTATAACTTATATTTTTCAGATGCCACACATATTTTTTATCTTCTGGCAGATTCCAACTTCCTCTTTTTCGCCCTCAAATTGAGTTGAGAAACGCACGAATGAATTACTAAAACAAAAACGCACAAAAAATCGCAGCAAAAACAGCCGGCAAAAGGCAAAGGAGAAGTAACACAAACAAAATACGAAAAATACGAAAAACCAAAAATCTTGCGTCTCGGCAGATTCCCACTTGCAGCTTCCACTTCCCATTCAAGCAGCTTCTTATTCTTCCTCTTCCCAGGCTTCCGGCACCCTTTGATCTATTCTGGGCTGTCGAGTCGCCGCTGCGTAGGGAAGCCACTGGAGCCCGTATGCGAAACTTAAAAATAATAAATAAGCAGTCATCCATGAGCTAAAACACAATAAGAATCAGTTCTATAAATGTAATAGCTTACGTTAGCTTAGTTATACATATTTTTATATATAACAAAACTATTGAGAAAAATCTATATGAATAAGACTGATTTAAATATGATTTGACTTCTCTTTGTTTTCTTTTTTTTATACCCTGAACCCATTGAAAATGGGAAATCAGGGTATAATGGTTTTGTTTAGTTTTAATTTATATTATATATCAGATCATATATGTATATATATATATATATATTATATGCATATAGTTTATAAGATTGCCCCAATATAGGAAAAATTCATTAACATATCCGCTGAGGCGAATCTAAGCATTTATATTTTATTTATTTATTTTATTATGATTTATTTATTATTTCATTTTTGCCAAGTGAAACATAGAGTGCTTTATGTATGCATTCGTAAGACGTACATACATATGTATGTATAAGAGCCAAAGATTACGCCTTCAAAAAGAGTCGCCTGAGCATATTTGGTTTCTTCTGCATAAACACCCTTACATACACATATACTATACTATATATGTATGTGTGTATGTATGTATACTAGCAGACGGTTAAAGATCTTTCTTGTACGAGTGCAGACAAAAAGAGATCGCCCAGTAGAAAATGCTAATCCCTGTCAAACAAGCTCTTCACGTCTGTCCACAACTGGCAGTGGAAGGGGGGAAGAGAAAGTGAATGGAGCGTGTGGCCAATAAGAATCTTAATGATAAGATGCTTATCAACAAAATCACAATAAAACAACATCCAAGAAAATAATAATACAAATAAAATAATAGAAACTTACCCAAAAGCAAACGAAGACGCTGCAATGTTCAAGTTAACGTTGTTTTTGTTTTCAATAGATTTTGTTTTCTTTTTGTTTTCTCTCTCTCTCACTCTCTATCTAACTCTCTCTTTCCGGTTTCGGCTTCTTGACGATGCAGCGCTGCAAGAGGAAGTTACGTATAAGATGGCGAGGAAGCAGAAGAGCGAGAGCCAAAGGAAGATGCACAGCAACAAGAACAACAACAACAACAATGCAGAACATGAATATTTATTCTAATTGAAAGTTTTTGGCTGCCATTAAGCACACAACCACACACACACACACGCATGCAGCAAATGTTATGTGCGTGTGTGTGTGTAAAAGGGGCTTGCTGCTGCAGCGGCAGCGGGCGCTGCAAAAGTTGGCGCTTGCGTCACGTCAGCAGCGCCGTCTGCAACATCAAATCGAATTTTCCAAAAAAAAAAAAAAGCCAATAAAACAAATAAAAAGCAGAAGAAGAAAATGAGTAACCGAAACAAAAACAAAGAAGAGAGACAAAAAAAAACCGACACGGCCAAATAGAAGAGGCAGACCAAGAGGAAAACGAGTTAAGGCGCAGACAGCAAAAGACAATGCTGTTGCCGTTGCTGTCGGCGTCGCTGTCGCCACAGTCTTTGCTGCCGTCACTTGCTGCAAGCAGCGCAGATAAAAGCAGCCAAAGCAAACGCAACAATAGCTGCCGCAGCGGCTGCCGCCACATTTTGTTGTTGCTGTTGTTGTTGTTGCTATTACAATATTTTGAAAATATTATTTGTTTACGCGCGTCTTTTTAACAGAGAGAAAAAATCATCTAAAGTTTTGTTTGATTATGCCAGGCTTACGTTTCAATATTTTGACGCCTTTTACTTGCGCCCGCGCATCTTCCAAAAACAAAAAAAAAAAAAAACAAAAAAACATACGGCCAACAACAAAAAAGCCAAGGAACACCACAAACTCTTTACACTAGACACCAGAACCGTAAAAAAAAGCTAATAGCACTTTGCAATATGTGTGCCGACCACTTGCGCCGAGACTCTAGTCGTAAGCTGCTGCTGTTTAATAATTACTTTATGTTAATTATTTCTTGATTTTGTTAGCAGTTTAGTTCTTAAGTTAGGAAAACAGTGCAGCAGCTGTTGATCGACACGAATACCGCGCGCAACGAAAACAAAATGAAGACTAACAACTAACGATAGCAATGTGATTGCAAGCGCAACGCCCCAAAATACCAAAAAACAACATTACAACAAAATACCGCACAAATATACCAAGTACATATGGCGGCTGAAAATTCGTGTAAGCCCACAAAAAAAAATCTGTAAATGAACGTCGTATTTGTTTTATGAAACATAAATATTATTTAATATTAAATTGAATTATAACTGTTAGTTTAAAACATGCAACAAATATATAAGGTCTTACTGTCACATAGTGCTGCCAGACTAATTATATTTGTTTACCAACGGAATGTATCTGAAGCTCACTATAGAGGGCGCCACTGCTTGCACTCGGTGGTTGCGAGCGATAAAATCAACGGGAAAAAAGCGCTGCTACTGCTGCCCTCGCCGCTAATTTGTGAGAGTGAAACGTTGAATGAAAACTAATATAAATAAACATGTTGAACGCAGTATTACAAAAGTGTCGCGAATGTGAACAGAAGTGTGGAAAACAATAATAATTTCAATTCATTGGGATTTTGCAAGCTACTGCTTCTCGGCGCATTCAACGGGCATTAAGAGCTTTTGGCCATTCAGTCAGCTGGGACGCGTTTTTTTTTCGTATTGTATTGGATTGATGGTCTCTGTTTGCATTTGCCAAAAGCTGTGCTCGCTGTGTTGTCATCGTTATGTGTGTACGCATTGTTGTTGCCATAAAAGCTTTTTCAACTAATAACTGCTGCGCTTAATTTTCCACTTGGTGAATCGAATTGACACAGTTGCAATCAGAATCGAATTGAAAACAGCGAACGGCTGCACTGCATCCGCCATGATAGCCAAGTGACAAAGCTCGTTAATTTCTCAATCCCATTTGACTTGGTTAATTACGGTTCGATTACTACGGGGACAGCTGCAATGTCAACGGAAAGCAATACGCCCGTGGATCCGCGTGTCCAGGTATTTGCCCTATATATAGACTACATCCCTCTATCCACTATTCCACTCGGCTAATTGGTCTACATTCCAGATTGAATTGGAAAAGCTCAACACAGCAACGGACAATATCAACAAATATGAAGTGGAGCTCGATGTGAGTTTTATTATTGATTTTTTTTTTTTTTTTTTTACGACACGTCGTTTCGCGTCACCTTTTTTTATTTACTTTATATAACATTAACTGTTCCCCGAGCAGGAGGCGAAGTGCGAATTTAAACGTCTGCTGGCAGAGAGCGTGGTGCGGATCAAGGCCGCCGCCCACAAGCTGGGCAACTCGATAGACGCCGCCAAACCCTACTACGAGTCGCGCATCTATGCCGCCCAGTTGGCCAAGGAGACACAGCTGGCGGCGGCCAACCATGAGAAGGCCAAGTCCATACACGCTGCCGCCAAGGAAATGGTCTATCTGGCCGAGCAGGGTCTCGGCGAGAAGTCGACGCTGGACACCGCCTGCCAGGAGATGCTCAGCCATGCGGCCAGCAAGGTCAATCAATCCCAATTGGAGGTGACCGATACGCGCAACGCCCTCAAGATGTGCCAACTGAAGCTCGAGGTGGCCAACAATCGCGTAAACAAGCTCCAAGGGCAGCTCAAACAGGCTTTACGCTCCTCCAGGTATCTAATTGGACTCCAATTTGATTTCTTTTTTGATGCTCTGGCAGAGTGAATATTCAGTTTTAAATAGGGTCTTAACTGTTTTGAGCATTATTTTATTTGCATTTATCTTTTTCTTCGAGATTTTTTATGAAATTTTGGAATTTGCTCTTTAATATTTTGAAAATTATTATGTTATATATTATTTTCTATATATATATACATATATATATATACTAGCTGGCCCGGCAAACGGTGCTTTGCCCTATCCATTAATTCCTCTACGTCTGTTGACTACGAATCTGCGCGCTTCTCTTCGTTCTTCTCGTGCCTCTTGCAATTTTGATGCACTTAACTGGATGCAGATCCAGGAGATCATTTAGAAAATGCTTGCAGCAGCAGAGAATGTTCCCATCGACTGCAACGATGTCTACCTGGCGCCCAGCTCAAAATTTGAGTGCCCCTCAGGCTTTGAGTGGAAGTCGCCCTATACAAAGGGCAACAGCTGTAGAATTTATTCAGTCGTCCAGAATCGGAGGGGTCAGTCGTACTTGTAGGGCAATGCAGTTGTTTGTTAAAAAAAAATTTAAAAAAAAAAGAAATTAAGTTTAAAACACTTTCAATAAAAAAAAAAATTATCAAAAAAAAAAATTATCAATAAAAAAAAAATTATCAATAAAAAAAAATTATCAATAAAAAAAAAAATTATCAATAAAAAAAAAATTATCAATAAAAAAAAATTATCAATAAAAAAAAAATTATCAATAAAAAAAAAATATCAATAAAAAAAAATATCAATAAAAAAAAAAATATCAATAAAAAAAAATATCAATAAAAAAAAATTTCAATAAAGAAAAAATTTCAATTAAAAAAAAAAATTCTTAGTAAAAAATAAATTTGAAAAAAAAAATTTTAAAAAAAATTTGATTTAAAAAAAAAAAAAAAAATTTTTTGATTTAAAAAAAAATTAAACAAAAAATAAAAAAAATTTAAACAAAAAAAAATAAAAAAAAAAAAAAAAAAATTGTCGTGCACGTACGACTGACCCCACCGGGTCTGGACGACTGAATAAATTCCACAGCTGCTGCCCTTTATATAGGGCGACTTCCACTCAAATTTTGAGCAGGGCGCCAGATAGAGCAATGGGAACATTCTCTGCTGCTGCAGGCATTTTCTAAACGATCTCCTGGAGTTCTTCTGCATACCTTGCTCTTCTTAGGCAGACGGACAGAGAGACAGACACTGAAATATATATATGTATATATATATATATATGTATATATATATATATATGTATATATATATATATATGTATATACATATATATAATAATAATGTATATTTAGATGTAATTCGTATATGATCATATGATCTGATTCGGTTTAATTTGCACTCTGCCAGAACATCTCTTGGTTGATTTATGTATGTATTTATATTTTGTATTTGTAGTTTTTGGTTCTACTTTCGGTTCTATTTCGTTCTCTTCTTTTGGTTTCTTCTTTTTGTCTTCTTCTTCTCCTTCATAGATTGCAGCTGCGGCGCAATTTACTTTTGTTGAGATACTTTAGCATTTTGCACGCTTTGTATTGTATCCAGTGCTCGTGAGTATGCGCTGCTCACCTGCCGCCAATGCCACGCCCACTAATCTAGCTGATAATCGCTCGTTAATGCAGGCCCTACTATGAGACGCGCGCGAACTACAACGGACTGCTGAAGGCGCAAAAGCTGCGCGTCAACGAGCTGGAGGCAAAGGTCAGCGCCGCCAAGTTGACCTACAACGAGGCCCTGAAGAATCTGGAGCAGATCTCCGAGGATATACACAGGCAGCGGCAGCAGCGCAACAATTTGCTTAACTACGAGGCAATGCTGCGCCAGGTGGATGCCATCGATTCCCAGCAGCAGTCGCAGCAACAGCAGCAGCAGCAGCAGCTCCAGTCGGAGTCGGAGCAGCTGCAGCTGGATGAGCCGGAGGAGGAGTACTTACGCATGCCCGATCGGCTGGGCAGCGGCGCCAGTTCGCCGCGCCAGAGGCACGCCGATCCGCACGACTGTCCGCATCTGTTGCACGACTTCGAGACGGTGTTGACCTTCCCACAGAAGCTGGCCGGCGGCATGCACAAGTCGGCCAGCACCAGCGCCACGGACGGCGACAATAATCTGTTCGCCCAGGCGCAGGGTCTGCACGGCCCGTACGAGGTGAAGCCGCGCTCGGAGTCGGGCAGCAGCTCGCTGGCCTCGGCCTCGGCGTCGGCATCGACGTCGGCCCCGCCGGCGGACAACGACATCGATCAGTGGACGGAAATACGGCTCTCGCACTCGGACAGCACCAGTTCGAGCTATTCGAATCAGTCGCTGCTGGAGCAACAGGCTCTGGATGGTGCCGGCAGCCTGGGTGGCCACGGTTTGGGCTATGGCCTGGGCGGCCTGGATGCGGATGCACAGTCGCAGCACTCCACATCGTCGTCGGATGAGCCCAAGCGCAAAGTGACCTGCACGACGATATTCCAGGACGATAGCAGCGGCATTGGCATCGGCATCGGCCTGGCCGGCCAACAGATGAGCCGCAAACAGAGCCTCAGCCAGTGGCTGTCGCGTTCGAATAGCTTCAAGAGCAGCGGACGGCGGCAGAGTCTGGATCTGTTGATCGATGCCGGCGACAAGGTGAAGGATGTGTTTAGCTATGGCTTTCAGAAGGTCGGCCGCAGTCTGGAGCGGCGCAATAGTGAATCGGAAATGGCCAACGATGGCGGCGAGACGGATGCACTGCTTGCTGCAACAGCAACAGCAGCGGCAGCAGGCGCAGCAACAACGACGACGACAGCGACGGCAGCGTCAGCGAATGCCTCAGCGTGCAGCAACAATAGCAGCGGCAGCGGCAGCAGCAGCGGCGGTGCCGGCGATTTCTTTTTGTTTAGCAGGTCAGTAGATGGCAGCGGACGCAGCGCCGCCGGCGTCAACGTCGGCGTTGGCAGCAGCCTACTCTGCACGCTGCAGAATCGCCTGACAAAGCTCATTTGATCAAATCGGACAAGAAATCAAACAGATCGATAAACGATAAACCGATTTACCGCCAAACTGCTATTCCAAATTCAAACTGCACTCACTCAAAAAATTAAAAAAAAACTTAAAACCTAAAAAAACAAAAGAAAACTCCCAAATGCTTCAACTACTGCAAGAACTAATAATAATCAGCTACTGCAATTAACTAAATTCCTAAATGCTCGATAACAAAAAGTAACGAATTGGCTGCTTTAATTTGGTATATTTGCTCTTTCAACACACAAATTCGATTACAATAACCACAAAAACAACAACAACAACAGTATTAACAACAATCAATCAATCAATCAACCAACAACAACAACAACAAATACTACTACTACTACTACTACAATAACAATCAACTAACCGCATTGCACGCACGCACGCTTCTCAAAACAAACTAAAAACCAAAGTCAAAAATCTACTTTTAACAAATTTGTATGTACTGCAAATACTTTTCTTTTCTGTGTGTATGTGTGTAGCTAAATACATGTGCCTGTGTGTGTGTGTGTGAGTGTGCATGCGTATGTATGGGAGTGTGCATATGAGAGTGTATATCTGTGTGTATCAGTGTGTTTTGGCATCATGAAATAACTTTTTGATTATTAATTTTCCATACATATTTGCCAATTGAACTTCAATTTTTTATTTTAATTGCATTTAATAAAAATATAAGTTGAAAGATATACACATATCAAAACCTAATTATGAATGTATAATTCATAATATATTTGTTATTATTATCATTATTTTTGTAATGTATTGAAATTCTACTATGAATTATAATTCAGTTTGAATATATCTTTCAAATTGTATTATATATATCATTTGTGATATTAAATACTTTACTTTTCAATTTCAATTTATTCAACTATATATTCGTAGTGTTTATTCATTTAAATCTTCATTTTTCAACTGGAGTGAATGAGCGCAAAGTTATTTCAAGAAACCAAATGCACTTATCAATGTGGACAAGTTGCTGATTTGTAATATTTCCTTTTTTTCGATTCGATTCATAAGCTTTCATTAAGCATAAATTTTCATGCATCCATTCTGCTTAAAACTTTGCCAATCTTCTCTCTCTATCTGTACATCTTTCTCACTATCTCTCTTTCTCTTTCTCACACTCTCTTGTCTCTTTCCCATCACATTTGCGCCTACTTTAATCTGTTGTCTTTGGCTATCTCTGTTTTTTGGTGTTACACAATTACAACAACAACAACTACTTTACAGATCCTCAGAACCCAAAGAATTACTATCCGATGAGCAGGTTGAGAATTTGCTATTGAATCACATGGTTGATGAGCACGGCGTCATCATTGTGGAGGAATTAAAGTCACCAACAGCCGCAGCAATCACAACCCGAACATCGGCAGCAACAACAACACCAACTAGCTTGCAGCAACAGCAACAGCAACGAGCTGCTTTATTATTTTAAGCCTGAGCTACCATAGCTAAAATCCGGAGCTGCTGCATAAACCATTTCCCAAGCAATTAGTAAGAGGCGTACATATCACTGACACCATTGAATCCACTGTGAGGTGGATCGGCAGGAGATGCCCGAAATCATTCAACTGCTTTCTTTTAACGCATAGCTCTCGCTATGCTCTACTCCTAATATGTGCAATAATGTTGTTTAGCGTACAAAGTCAAACAAATAACAAAACAAAACAAGTTACATTTTATGCTGTTCAGTAAATGAATTAACTAACTAAAGCTAGTCCTAGGCAAAATGCATACAAAAAGAATCAGAACAGAAATTATAAAATTAGCAAAAAAAAAAAAAAAAAATTCAAAAGAGATAAACCGTAAAATACAAAATAATTATAGAAATTATACAGAGTACGTTATAAATATACATACATATTAATATTGACTTAAATTGTCTTTCTTTTGAATTTGCCATCAAATAAATTATTTAAATTTACGTTTTCCCATCGATAGCACAAGCCAGATGCATCGATAATTTCTGGTGTACGATTTTGACTCGGCCAGTGAAAAAGAAAACAGCTTTTGTAAGTGAGCAGCCAGCTGCCTTGAGCGCGATGTTTTTTTTTTTTTCTTTATACATATTTTGTGGCTCTAGTTGTATACGAAAAATAAAAAAATGGATCTGAGAATATGGCAAAGAATTATATTTCAACTAGTTATAAATTCTAAATAACATCTTATATTATATCTGAATACACAGCTTGGTTTGGCAAGCGAGGGATGGGACTTGATACACCTTTCCGATGTTTCTCAAATACACTTCACACATTCAATCATATCGATACCAGTTATCGAACTGTTGTGCATCACTATTGAGCTCCAAGATATTCCAAATAAAAGCAAAAGGCAATCCGCTGCCAAATTTAGCAACTGCAGCACATTACACGCGACTGCATCAAAGCGAAAAATGAACGCGCTTCCGGTGCTTTTACTCCTGCTAATGCAGCAGCTAACAGCCGTACCGCTGGCCCAAGCGGATCAAATAGCAATTGGAACTCCAGTTAGTTCTAATGCAACCAAAGTACCCATGGTCAGCCCAAACAACAGCACCAATAATGCAACAACTTTGAACGGAGCTAAAAGTGCTAACACATCATCATCAGGTATGGGTATTCGAGTTCTAAGAGATACAATTTATATATTATTGATATACATACTTAAATGAATGCCATAAATCTCGACAGATATAGCCCATCCATTGCCAGTGAACAAACCGGTCAAGGTCAACGCCACGGCGGATCCATCTCCGGTGCTAGCGCGTGGCATTACCAAGACGGACATAGATACTGTAGTGAAGCTACCAGCGTCCATACCAGAGCCGCAATTATCTAAGGCAACGACAACAACAACAATAACGCCGATAACAAAACAAACCAAATCAACGATCAAGACGGACAAAATAGTTGCCGATGGCGTATCGCTGAGTGACATCAAGAACAACAACGGCAATGGCATTGGCAATGACAGTAATAACAATAATAATAATAATAATAATAATAGCAGCAGCAGCGGCACCACCGTAACCATCAATACAACGACAGCAGCTGTTATCAATGGCACAGCCACCAACAGTAGCACCAGCAGCAGCAACAGCAACAACAGCAACATCGCCGCCACGCCAACATTAACGACTTCTACTTCATCAACAACTACTACTACAACCACAACAACAACCACATCCACGACAACGACCACAACAACGCCAAGCACCACAACCACAACCACAGCTCGTCCCAAAAAGCCAACCGTCACCAGCAGCATGGCGAAACAAATTGAGGGTGAGAAATTGGATATGAGTGCTCTTAACGGTGGCAGCGTTGCACCGCATGTGCTGCCCGTGCAGCAGATGAGCAGCAGCCTGGTGAATCGTGGCGAAAACGAATACATTGTGCCCATCGTAACCGTCATGCTGGCTGTGCCGCTGGCCATAGCCGTATTCATTGTGGGCTACAGGCGCTTCCGTGATCTATGGACAACGCGTCACTACAGGCGCATGGACTTCCTGGTCGATGGCATGTACAACGATTGACGAAGGCGCCATCAGCAGCATCAGCAGCAGCAGGAGCTGGCTGCAAGTGGCGGCGGTGGAGGTGCTGGAGGTGCCACGCGGCTGCCGTAGCGCAAACGAATTTGATAGAGGACAGCAAATAATTGGAAAAATTATTAGTTGTTAAGATATTATTATTATTATTATTATTATCATTATTATTTGATTTCTGCATGGAATGCAACAAAACAAAAAAAAAAAGAGAAACAATGAGCGAGAGCCACACTTTAGGCGAAGACGAGAGAGAGAGAGAGAGAGAGAGAACGATTTATACGAAGCGCTTGTAGCGAGGCAGCAGCAGCACAGACTAAATATACACACGCACACACATTGCTCAGTCAATTAAAACATTGAGAATATTTGTATAGCTGTTGTTTGTGCATGTGTGTGTGTGTGTGCAAGAGTAATTTCCAAGAATATATATACACATATATGGTATATACCCAGCGGCCAAATCGAATATGTTGATAAGATTCAAGCGTAGCGCAAAAGCAAAACAAAAATTAAAACGTTAAAAACTCATTGAATGCAAATATTTCCAGCATTTGATTAATAGCTTCACATTTAATTTCTGCATTTTCTAATATCAATCTATATACATTTATATATATATATAAATATATATGTATAGATATATAAATGTATGTCTCCGTATATAGCTATACATGTATACTACCTTTAAACTGTGCAACAAAGTTGTAGAAGGAATATTTCAATACTTAAAGCGCAATTAGCAATCAATCATAAATTATACTATACAAAAATTATTGTAAACCATTTATATATATACATATATAAATGTACATTATATATAACCAAAATGTGCCTTACAGCTCTTAATAATGCTGTATCATATATACATACATCTATCTGTTCGATAACAATATCTTATAGACTTTCAGATCTGGCAACGTAATTGATCTATGAACCATTAAAAGTAAAACAAACCAGAATTGGATTTAGCCAACTGTATAAAGAGAAAAATATGGAAGGAAAATAAAAACAAAGCGCGCATTTATTGCATAATAATTTGTTTTAAACGAAACTATTACAATAAAGCAAATGCAGTGTAACCAATAATAATAAAGTAGAACCTTGAGACTCAGTTTGCCTTCTGGCAGCATGAAACATGCGTAACACGAACCAGAGAGCTCAACAACAACAACACGAATTGTATACAACAACTATGAAATGCACTGGCAAAACGCCTTTGTTCTGCTGTTCGCACAAATTCAGCGAAAATAACACGCACTGTGCCAAACATGAACAACAAAAATCTTCAAACGAGCCATTGCCTATATCAGATATTACTTATTGGCTATTATAAGTCGAAAAAAAGAAAACAATTGCAATTTGTTATAGATATATCAATTATATGTTACTATTAAACCAAATGATTATTATTTATATCGAATCATTCGTTTCAAGTTTCAGTAATTGGAATATTTAGTTCACCTGTCTCAGAGACAAACGCATGGCCAGCAGCGCCTTTCTATGTGATTCCCACAAATTCAAGGAAATGCGAGCGACAGACCAAGCTGACAAATGCTATGAGAATTACACAGAAAGGCGCTACTGATAGTCATGATACTAATAGGGAAGGCAAATAGATTGATTTAACCCAAAATGTATAAGAGAAAGACCTATGCCTGGTTTGTCACGCCCCTTTTGAAGGATAATTTAAAGGCTAACTACATAGCTAAGCAAAATGAACATTACGCAAACTCTTCACTTTGTGAACGAGCTTGAGAGAGAGAGAGAGAGTATGCCGAGTCCTGATGCTAAACCATTTACTTATTTATTAAACATGAAAATAAGTTAAATTTATAAAATTTTCAATATATGTTATTTCAGATAAAAACTTATGAATAATTTGATTTGCCTCATATATATTATTCCACAGAGATCTTTTTGATCTTTCCTATAATAAATATAAATCAACATCTCCCAGGATCATAAATTGGACCGGAATGAGAGGGGGAGCCCTCCTCGCTACGCATTGCGTGCGACACGTTTGTGTGTCAAATGTTGTAAACCGTTTGACCTCTTGTCGCTAATAGATCACCAGCGGCTGCTCTCTGCTTGATTAAGACAAATGCCTAACAACGTGCATAGCCGCTTCAGCATTGTGTTAGCTGAAGTGGTTTATAAATTATCTCCATATTCTCCATATAGATTCTTGTAGTTCGTTCGTTTCTAATAATCTAAACAACATACACAGAAAAAAATATATATGTATGTATATTTAAAAAAAAAAAACTGAAAGAAATACAAACAACATACGGCTCTATGGCTACGGGTGCGTGTGTGTATATACAGAGAGATGTTTTGGCCGGATGGTTGAGCGGCACGGAACGGAACGGAGCGGAGGCGCCGTAAACAGCAACGTGTGAAATGAGCCGAACAACTGCTTCGACGCTTGAGACTTGCGGACCGCTGCTCAATTGGAAACGTGCGCTAGACGCGTGCAGTGCTCATCGTGCGCCATTTTAACGATACGGATCTTTAGCCGAGGAGCAGCAGCAGCAGCAGCAGCAGCAGCAGTAGCAGCATCATGCATCCTGCATCGCCGCATCAGCATCGCTCGCGTCTCAATCCGCCCGGAACCGTTGCCGGCCAGACCTCGCTTGCCCCACCGCAGCAGCAGCAGCAACAGCAACAGCAGCACACGGTTCAGATCAGCTCCAGCACACATCCCTATCAGGGACTGAAAACCTGTAAGAACCCAACCTACAAAACACTACAAATATTACTTCAAAGTTAAATCGGAAAGGAAGGAACAAATTTCTCTGTAACTACTCTAAAATCTCTTCAAAAAAGTTTCAGCTTTTAACGATTTCTAGTTACAAATTGTTTCCCGTAGCACATTTGGCTCATAAACTGAACACGGCCTATTAACGTTATGTGTGTGTGTGTAGAACTATAAAAGATACAAATAGTTTTCGTTTCACGATCTCATAAATTCCATATTTATGCGCTCGAAAAACATAATTCAGTCAATTTGGCCTTTGCCCGTAGGTGAAAATGATTCATTCCATGTCGATGATATTATATTGTATACATACATACATATGTATATTGAATTGTATCTATCGATCAGCCGAGATCGAGCGACGACCACCTATGAAGTATGCAATATAAACTGTGCGCCGACAAGTAAAAATAAATAACAGCCAAGATTGACGAGACGCGACGCAACGTGACGTGATGTGACGTGAGGCAACGATTTGATTCGTATACGGATATGGGATTTGAATCGTATTGTCGAAACATATAAGATAAACAAAAAAAAAAAAAAAAAAAGAAAAGCTGCTCAAACTGAAAATAACCGTGCTACCCATCTATAGACTGAACTTTTCTTTTCTGTTTTTTTTTTGTTTTTGTTTTTTTTTTTTTTTGGCCAACATGTACTCGTACTACATAAACATTCCATAAATGTTCCAATTGGCCAGGCGATTGTTTAGCTTTGCTTTGGTCTGCTCTGCCCTGGATTGGTATTAGTTCAACCTGCCCGCACTCGTTGAAATCTCTATACTAAAACATAAACAATCCATGCAATTACCATTCTATATATATACTATATGTATGTATATATAAATGTATATGTGGAAATATGTATGTATGTATATATATGCAAATATGGCTAATTTAGCAATAAGCCAATACCTACTTATATAGTTAGACAATAGAGAGCTGATAGATCGCAGCCGTATGCAAGATCTTTGAGATCAAAAACAATTGCCTTCGTTCCACTTTACTTTCGGGCCATAAAACTTCACTTTTATGGCAGATATATGGACAGATTGTAGTTTTCATTTAAAATGCAATTCAGCTTTATGTAGTACAAACTCACATATTGAATGTAGTCCGATCTCTATCTATATCTATCTATCTATCTATCTATTTTATGGCTGATATATGGCTAGATTATATTCTCATATTTGAAATGCAAATAACTTTATTATTTACATATATGGGTCTATGAGTTGCTATAGGACTTGCTAGTAGGACAGTAATATTTATTATTTATTTCTTTATAATTTACATTTAATTTATTATTATTTATATTTAATTTATTTTATATTTATAATTTAAAATGTATATTATTTATTTAAAATATTTAAATTTATTTTTTATTTGTATTTAATTTTATATTTATATTTTGTAATTTCAATTATTTATATATTATTTTTAATCTCTGCCCTAGGAAGACCTAGTGTAAAATAATTTAAACTGCACTTGAAATCATATTTTTCTCTTAGAATTCCAATTGATCCCGAAAAAATTCGAAGGTTTTCAAAGCACAGTATTATAGAAAAAAAAGAAAAGTAAAAGTAAAAAAAAGTACCACGATTTTATATTGAATTAACGAAGATATAAAATTTCTTTTTGAATCCATATATACTTTCTAATATTCATATATTCAATATACTTATAGCTAGCTACTTATACCACCTGCTGATCCAAGTACATACACATACATAAACAATTTGATACTTTAGCAACACAGCAAACAGACTTAAAGTTTCAATTTACGGAATCCTCAATTCACTTGAAGTCATCGAGTTATATCCATATCAATATCAATCATCATAGCCATTCATATCAACACAATTACGAATAATGTGCATACATACATACACGTGTATGTATATCCATTACGCCTAGTGTCTGTCTGGCCAGTAGAATAAATATTTAGCCATGTTTTATGATTAAATGTACGCCAAGTGTTTTGACTGATTTCGTGTGATCTCTGTTTGTGGTCGGTGTCTGTGCCCGTTTCCAGCGAATCTCAGTCCGGCTGTCCGTGTTCGGTGGAACAACAAACGGAAATCCGAGGCAGCATAGAGAAAACATTTGCGTTTTTAGCAACACGAGCAACGCCAGCAACGCGAGCAACAAGTGCCACAATGCACATGTGGCAGACGGCAGCGCACCACCACCCAGCGCACAACCAGCGAGCACGTCTTGAAATGTGTCTTCAATTGATTTTCAATTGCTTGTGAAATGCTGCGATTAATGTTACGCATGCCGTAGCTCCTTTTGATTTGGCGTTCCTTCTTTCATTCTACTCGTCTTGCAGCTGAAAATGAGGAGATGGGCTGCGTGGAGCTGCTGGCCACGGCTATATCGGTGCTGATCATGGTGCTGACGTTCCCCTTCTCGGTCTTCATTTGCTTCAAGGTGGTCTCCGAGTACGAGCGTGCGGTCATCTTTCGCATGGGTCGACTGCGCAGCGGTGGGGCGCGCGGCCCGGGCGTCTTCTTCGTGCTGCCCTGCGTGGATGACTATTATCCGGTGGATCTGCGCACCGTCTCGTTCGATGTGCCGCCGCAGGAGGTGCTCTCCAAGGACTCGGTGACAGTGACAGTCGATGCAGTGGTCTACTATCGCATCAGTGATCCGCTGAAGGCCGTTATTCAGGTCTCCAACTACAGCCACTCCACACGCCTCTTGGCGGCCACAACGCTGCGCAACGTGCTCGGCACTCGCAACCTGTCCGAGCTGCTCACTGAGCGCGAGACCATTTCACATACGATGCAAATGTCCCTGGACGAGGCCACCGACCCTTGGGGCGTCAAGGTGGAACGAGTTGAAATGTGAGTGGCATGGCATGGAGTGTAGATTTATGTAGTCAACTCTCTCTCCATTTATTGCAGCAAGGATGTCTCGCTGCCAACGGCACTGCAACGGGCCATGGCCGCCGAGGCGGAGGCTGCGCGTGAGGCACGCGCCAAGGTGATTGCCGCCGAGGGTGAGATGAAATCATCGCGCGCTCTCAAAGAGGCCTCCGAGATCATATCGTCGAGTCCATCGGCTCTGCAGCTGCGCTATTTGCAAACGCTGAGCAGCATCTCGGCGGAAAAGAACTCGACCATCATATTCCCACTGCCCATAGAGCTGCTCACACCATTTCTGAACTCGTCCGCCCAGCATGCGGCCAACCTCCATACGACGCCATCGCCCCTGCACAGGCACCAGCACCAGCACCATCAGTGACGCTCGATGTCGGTGCTGCAGCCGTACCTGGAGGCGCTGGGTCGCTGCGAGCTGCGCCGGCAAACTGTGGGCAGCGACAGCATGGATGACGATGACGATATCGTTGGCTACTTGCTGTAAGAGAAGCTGATCAACAGAGAGGGATACAAAGAGAGAGAGAGAGAGAGAGAGAGAGAGAGAGAGAGAGAGGGAGAGTGTTGCTCTCCCAGGCCAATCAGTGCTTCACAGTGAACTCAATTCAGTGCCTAAGAACATCCACTTGCTGTTCTTACATTTATTTATTTTCAGTAAAAATCATTGAAAGTAATATTTAAGTTATGTTTAAAGTATTGTTTGATGTACGTAATTTATTTAAATTCGTTAACTATAGCTACCATTTGTACTTGTTCAATTAGACTTAAGCCCGGGCCCGAAGTGCTTGACCGAAGCACGTCTTAAATACTCTGCCCAACAGCTGCTTTAAACATTCGCACTGCCTCTCACATAGCGTTCAGCATGTCTGTTCAAGTATTTATAATCGCTAAGCACATATGATATTGTAATTGATTCAGCATATGCATAAATACCAAAGCACAAGGCGTTCATTTTGATTAGTAATTAGTAAAGCCCATAAAAGTTCCTAATTCTAGACTTGAAGCATAACTTTGTTCAAATTCAAGAGAGAACTTTTAAGAATTTATTTCTACTATTTCTATAATATTTTATTATATTTACGACACAATATTATATTATAAATTTTTTTTCATTTTTTTAATATTAATCACTTAATTAATTTTTTTTATCAAAATATTTTATTAGGAACATAAATTATTTATTTGCGCGGTCACAATTTCCCTAAAATTGAAAAATTATTTGATTTGTATTTGTTTTTATTTTATTATTATAATTTTTGTTTAATTGCATTTATTAAAATTAATTTTAAGCCGAAGTCTTAGCATTCTTTGGGCTTCTAAAGAGCTCTAAATTCAGTTCAGTTTCTGCTTCTTCATCCACAGTTCTTCCTAGCTCTTTAAACTTGAATTTGTATTTGTTTTATTGAATAAATATTATGATAAAACAACTATATAAATATATAATTACTTATATTAAATTAAAAAATATATTAATTTTATATATATTTATATAGTTTGTGTTCATGATATTTATTGAAATTTGTAATAACTTTATATATAATTAACTTCAGCATGTCCAGTTCTTCAGCTGAAATTACGAATTATTTCGAATTTTGTAAGAGCTTATTCTTTATGCTTTGTCAACTCTGTCTGACATTTGTTGTCAATCTAGTTGCCTTAGCGTCCTTCAAATGATTTGCTCGAAAGTATGCAATAATTTTGGCTGCACTCGGATATTTTTGACACGCAGCCCAATGCTAAATTCCAATCTAGTTAGCTCTGACAAGTCTTTCGTTGATTTTCAGCTGCTCTGTGAGCTCATAAAGGAAAATCGTCAGTCTCTGCTACATAGTCAAACGAGCAGGACGAATAAAAATTTCAATTTCCAAATATACAAACAAAAATTTGAAAAAACCAAATATTACAATTTTATAAGTGAATTTTATAATTATTTTTTTTTTTATATATATATTGTATACATTATACATTTTCGCAAACTCGTAAGATTGTGAAAAAATTTATAACCTAAAACTGCAAAACAAAAAGAAAATCACAAACGAAAAGATATTTTTTTTCTGATGCCAGCAAATTTAAATTAATCATGAAAAAGTCGTATTATTCCCAACTGGTAAGTGGCGCAGCTCTTTTGTGTTCCTTCACATATGTCATCACATACTTTGTAGAGGAAATCGAAGATCAGCTGCAAGGAGCGGCTCGATTGCCAGAAAATGGCTGGACTTGGCGTGGAGTCAACCGATGATAGTGCTTTGAGCGGACAAATGGAATCCAACTCGCAATTGCTATCCCAGGCATTCTCAATGTCGCTGTCGGAGACTCCATCATACTACAATCAGTACGGGAAGCGCTCCGACTGCGAGAAGTTCACACAGACTGCGGTGTTCGCTTGCCCTCGCTGCAGCAGGGAATTCGATTCGATTCAAACTTCTGAAAGTCAGAGCGATGGCCCAACCAGCCAGCAGCTGACTGAAGATCAACTGGAGCTGTCCTCTGCCCGCACTGATGTGACGGGCCTTACCATGGATATGCCGTCACCATCTGAACAGCTGTCAGCTAAGTCATACAAGCAGCTGGAGAAGCTGGAGCAGCTGGAGCAGCTGCTAGTGGACCCTTTCGATGAGCCGAAGCCAATAATTATTGACAATGCAAGTGGCTACATGCCACGCTATGACGGAAAGCCGCCACGCTATCCACAGCCAATCCAGAAAGAGATTCTAGTGGACTATCAGGAACAATCGACCAGCCGTAAGTCGAGCCCCAAGATGGTCAAGGTGCTGCAGTCGTCAGTCAGTGAAGACTCACTGCACCAGCTGAGCGGCAAGCACATGTATGACTTCCCGGATAAGGACGACATTTCTCCACCAGCCACAGAGTCTTGCGGTTCGATTGATCAACGCAAGCGTAAGTCACAGCAGAGCTACCGCACTATAGCCACTGAGACTTCACTTCAGTCCATCGCCGACAGCTTGCCAAAGGAGTCGGAGCAGGAGTTTGCCGTTCCGCTGGAAAAACATCAAATTTCGCAGCCAGCTCGCAAGCAGATCCTATTTCCACCACCTGACTTGGATCTGCATACACCACAAGTCGGCAGAGTGATTAAGAAGGGTCGCAAGACACCACGCAACTTTGAACAAGAGACTAAGCCGACTGAGAGCCAAACGACCCACGTGCACAAATGCAAGTCTTTGAAAGCGGCACAGGCACAGTCGAAGCACCGCCACGGACGTCAAGCCGTGAAGAATGGCCAATTGGCTAACTATAATGGCAGGCGTGCCATGGAGGCAGCCAGTGATGGTAACGAGCTGCGCAATAAGATTGTCGATGATCTCATGTACTACAAGAACCTCCACGATGACACTTCCATATCATCTAACTCATCTTCGGCGTTGCGTTCGCTTAACGATGAAATGGCCAAATTGTTCGATCTATATGCAACAACCACACCCAGTGAGACATCACAGTCGACTTCGGGTAGCCAGACCGAGCCAGAGTCGCCAGAGGGGAACTTTGTAAAGGAGCGCCATAATTTGCCATCACTGGGCTTGGCCAGTCCAGTTCCGTCCAAGCAGGAGACACCCAAGTCGTCAAATGCTGAGGAAAAGGTCCGAGCTGCTCTACGTCAGGGACCAAAGATCTTTAACGTGTTGAACCCTACACCACAAGACCTGATCGATACCCATGTCACGGCCCCAATGATTCGTCGCGTTCAGCGCATTTATCGCGCCAATTTGGCTGAGCAAATGATGCTGGTCCAGGAGCTGGACAGCATTCCCAAGCTGGTGCGCGAAATGTTGGAGAAACTTCAGAAGAAGTAAATTTTACTGTTTACTGTTCCAAATATTGGTTAATCAACGACAACAAAAAAATTTCTAGTTATTTGTTAAACAATCCAAAATTGAAGGAAATTCGGATATACATAGATCACAGAAGAATCCTCAATAATCATGCAATTATGCTGTACGTATCGATTGATATATCTATATCTATATATATGCACATATGTATGTATATCTATATAAATATATTGTAAACAGGAATACACGAAAAAAAAAAATTTATTAATAAATATTTTATCAATGCAATGGAATACATATGTAATTGCTTATTTAACATGTATATATGCGTGTGTGTGTGTTTGTGTGTATATCTCTGTATTGGTTGTATAAAATGGCTTTTACAAAATGTATACAAAATAATAATTGTGACTTAATATAAATATACATATATACATTGGAAATGTGCGTAAAATTAGCTCGATGTCGACTCAATTTCAATATAAATCAATTTCAGTTTGAAGTTCGAAAGAATATTAGATAAAATAAGCATATACAGTATATATGTATATATATATATATACCTATGCCTGTAACATTTATGGTCATATCGTGATATACAAATGTGTAAATAATTAAAAAAGATTATTTTTGTTTTTTGTTCTTTTTTTTTCTTTTTGGGTTATGCGGCACATTCTCTCCTCTTCTCTCCATCTTTAGCTCCATCTCTGTCTGTTTCAGGTGTTATACACAGTTTTGCACAAAATGTTTTCGTACTGAATTAATCGATTCAGTATGGATTCTTATTGCATTTATATTCTATGATCAAACATATCGAGTAGCGTTATCAATGCATGATTCATTCATTCACATTCTCACAGATATTTTCCATGTTGTCGGAAAATAAATGGAATTACGTGTTGGGCTTAGCAAGCATCCAAAGCAAAGACTTGGCTTAACACATATAAGTACACATATGTATATATATAGAGATATACATATATACAGATATTGTATGTGTGTGTGTGGGTGAAAAAAAATCCAGTTTGCATTCAAGCAAAATAATGGCCACTGCTGCGGAAATTAAAGCATAACTTAAACTAAGCAATCCCTGTGCTAACTGTCAAAGAGCACTTAAAATATCTTCGCTAGACTCGGCGTACGTCGAAAGGGATTCCACGAGCTGGAGGAGACGCTGCCGACAAAGCGCGTCTTGGCCGAGTTCTTGAGCCGCAGCTTGGGCTTTGTGGCGGTGCTGGTAGGGCTAGATGAGCCGGACGAAACGCCCGATGAGCTGGCAGCCGATAACGTTGATATGGAGCCTTTTGACGAGAGTGGCTGCAATGGAATCGTAATGAATATATGAAATCTCGTATTATACGTTCAATGCATTTACCTTTAGATAATTGCGATCCATGGGCGTAATGACCTTAAGTTCCAGTGTAGCGCCACAGGATTGTATGAGCCGTACGACCTGCTGATGCGAATACCATTTGACATCCATGCCCGCGATTTCCACAATAAAATCGCCCTCCTTGATGCCGCCCAACTGCAATGGAGAATACAATCGAAGTAAGTAAGAACTTCCTCAGGCAGCTGAACTGAATCGCTTATCTCGATACTAACATCGGCCAATGAATTGATCTCGACATGTGCTATTATTACGGGCGCATCGCCACGCACATGAAATCCGAAATTCTCCAGCTCCTCCTTGTACAGGCTGCAGCCGGCCTCGTGACTCTCGTCGCCCCTGGGACAGTGGCAATGATAGCTGCTCGCATCATGATATATGGCCGAGCCCTTCTGCAGGCGAACACAGCGCGGCGCCGTCCAGTGGCGACGTGCGGAGAATATTGCAATGGGGCCGAGTCGCTTGAACGGATCTTCCACTTTGTACGATGTAAAGTCCGGGCCCGTCAACGTCAGCGTGAACTTCGAGGAGGCTGCGGCAAATCAAATATGTATATTATAGTATAAGTATATCTATCAAATCTTTTCTTTAGTTGCCCACCTTCCACAACTCGCTCAGTTAGATCGTAGCACTCATCTATGTTCTTGACCGGAGCCTGAAGGCAGAATCGTTCATATTCGTCCTGGGTCTTGTAGTACGCCTCCTTGATGACCTGCGTCAGTGATGTTTTGTTCTGCAAATGTCGATAGAGTTGGGCGTCAACCGATTGCCACTGGATGATTGAATGAATTCGCAATCGAATGACTCACCTTCAGGTAGCGGCACATGCGCTGCAACCGCTGCGCCTCCTCGTGACTAGCCAGAGCTTCTTTCAAGTGGGTGCGCTTGATGGCTGCTACGCTGACGGTCTCCTCCTCGCATACGCTGTTCGCCTCGGTGGCACGCAGCGCCTCCCGCGCATTGCCAATGTACGATTCGTTCGACGATGCCGCCTGACTCTTTTTGGTGCCCAACGAGACGTTGTCGGCGTCGCCCACAGTGGTATCAATGCTCCGCGCCTCGTAATGATGTGCCAGAGCTGAATAGATGTTGTTGGAATGCTGCTGTTAGTTTGCCATCAAATTGATGTTGGCCAAATGCCAATATCAATATCACGGCCAATCATTATGCCCACTTACCTTTGTACAATTCGGCCTTGAGCGGCACCAGACCCGCCCAGCACTCCGGCAAATAGGTGTGGGTGTCATTCACTTGGATATTCTTATGCATTTCATTGTACTCCAGCGATAGCTGTGCCGCCTCACCGGCCAAATCCCGAAAGAGCTGTAGGTGTCGTAAAAGTAGAATTAGCTAAGACTCATCAAATTACGGCGGACAGCTCAAATGCATATGCAGATAAATCTTTGGGTCAGTCAATTGGACATATGCCACATTTATCATTGTTGTTTTCAAATACGTCACGTACTCCAGGCATTGATAGCGTTTAGGTAATTGGCCAATGGAAATGTGAGACGATGACATTTATGGCTCATTGAGTTTGACTTACATGACTGGACTCAGTTAGGCCCAGGGCCTCAATCTGTAGCTGCAGCTTCTCGAACAGGCATTCGCGTGCCTGGGACAACATGAGTGAGACGAGCACATCGAGCACCTGCGGCTTCAGGTCCATCGACGGTGCATTGGTGAACGTATCGTAGATGTGTCGAAAGACGCCAGCCGCACGCAAAAAACTATCAACGGCTGCGTCCAGGCCCCGTTCGGTCCGCCTGTCGTGACGTGCACCGATCTGTGTGTAAATGGCGCCCAGATTGAACAGCGTGCAGGCCTTCTCGAAGGCAATGGTGCGCTGGCAGGAGGGCACACCGGTGAGCGAGTCGTACCATTCAAAGTAAACGCCCAGATTGCGATCGGGCGGAAAGAAGCGCCGTTCCACATAATACAATAGATTGTAGTAACGGAAGAGCAGCGCAACACCCAAACCATCACGTGAGGGCGTCTTTGATGCCTATATACATATATATACATATATATAGAATATATATAGCCAAATCGATTAGCACCTGTCCAGCTTACCTGTCTGGTGTCTGTCATATCAGCTATGGCATCCATATATGTTGACGGCTCTTCGCTGTAGTGCTCCAATATAAAGTCCGAAAATGGTTCCATAAAATTGATCTCCTTTGTCTCCTTGAGCCCCAACGGGATCATGGGCATAATACCTTCATGACTGTAAACGGAAGGATGGACAAAATGTATTTAAATTTGCATCGATCTTAACTTTATTAACTGAGAATTTGGCTAGACTTGATCAAGCGAAAAACAAGTTAGCTAGCTATTACCTCATAGCTATACATTGTATATCTATTTAACTAGCTGATCAGCTTCAATTAGCGTGTGCGACGAACCCTGGAAACCCAAATCTCTGTGAAGTTTGTATTTGACAAGTTGAAGTTGGTTGATTTGCGTCTGTCTGGCTGTCCATTGTGGAAATAGTTTTTACTATTGTTGGTTTGTTTGTTTCATATTTGTATTTTTGTCAGTTGTGCATTTAATGACGCTTTTTCACTTTCTTTGTTGTTTTGCTTATTTGATTGTTGTTTCAATTTTTTTAGCGCTGTGATTTCGTTCCAGTAGACGGCGCAAAAAGGCGCTTGACCAGAAACTAATGCGCAAAAATTACAGCTGCCCAGCTGGGTAGCGCCCCATAGTTTGTTGCATACCCCAATCCCAGCTAACAGAGGGCAGTAGCTACAGCTTAAGCTTAACATAAACAAAAAAAGCGAGCAGAAATAGAAACAACAAAAAGAAGAAGAAGAGAGAAAAAAAAACAGCAAAGCAACAAATTTCAACATTTGCATGCAAAGCAACAACAACAACAACAACAACAGCTACTACTACCATAATAAAATGGCCAAAACGACAAATAATGGCAACAAGTTATTTGGGAAAATGGGCGCAGGTGGCTTTAGCCAGTGCGCGCCCAGTGGAGCAGTTAATCATTAAAACACCTCTCACCTCTCGCTTTGATAGATCTCCACAGATGAGTTCAGCTCGGCCAGCTGCTCCTTGAGCAACTGCAAATTTGAATTGACAAAGCTTAGCTCCAGAGCGACAGTGTCTCGCAGCTTCCGGTTGGTCGTGGCCTGCAAGAGTTCAATGAAAACTTTTCATTATTAATATACAGAGAGAGAGAGAGAGAGAGAGAGAGAGAGGAGGAAGAGAGAGAGATTAATCAATCTAAAACCAAATGAACCTAATCATATGCCTATTAAGAAGCTATCTACACCTGCTCAAGTCTGGAATGCAATAAAGAAATTTGCAATTTGATTAACAATTTCTTTGCATTATTATACCCTGAACCAGGGTATAATGGTTTTGTGAAAAGTATGTAACAGGCAGAAGGAGACGTGACAGACCCCATAAAGTATATATATTCTTGATCAGGGCGATGAGCTGAGTCGATATAGCCCTGCCCGTCTGTCCGTCCGTATGAGCTAAAGGATCTCAGAAGCTATAAGAGCTAGAGAGCTGAAATTTGGCATGCATACTCGTGTATACCATAGGCAGTACAAGTTTATCTTATTTTTTCGATAACTCATTCGATATCTTTGTTATCGAGGATAATCGATATATTGATATTGTTTTTTCAGCCGTATTTGAGCACTATTATGCCTAGAGACTCCAGATTTACTGTGTATATACATTTGATGGATACACACATTTTGTAATTTACAGATTTTGGATACCACGCCCCCTTCGCCCTCAATTCGTAAAAAACGTATATATAAGTACTAGAGACTTGTGCTTTGGAATCTACACACATTTATGCATTATGATTACGTTCTGAAAGTTTCATTAAGATTGTACGACTACAAACGAAATTATTCAACAAATAAATTCTCATAATATTGCCCATACCGCAGCGCAGCTCAAGCGCAGTCGCTGCTTACTGCGCAGTTAGCAGGGCGCGGGCCTTTGCGTGCGGGTGGATGCATGTGTATGTATGTGTGCAGAATGATTGGACCATCAGCATGGAGGGTTCAGGTATCTCCTAGTCGAACAGTCTCGACTGGAGTCTTCTTACTTGTTTTATTTATAATTTTAAAAAAATGTAAAACTAGATTAGGCTGTCATTAAAGCAGAACACTTGTTTAACTTGAAGAAACAAAACTTGTTTATATTAGAATAAATTCAATAAGCTTATGGCATGGAATTGGAATGGAAATTCAATCGAAATAGCTCCGATTCATGATATCAAAACTGAGTAGACATGTGGATGCCGTAACTCCACTGCCAGCTTAAACAAGCTGTAAATTTATATGAATTATTATAAGAATTCAAGCCGTAAATTTCTTTGAATTATTGTAGGAATTGTAATGAAGGGAGTGCTTGACTAGTAAATGCCTGGAACTCTACATGATATGCCCATTAAAAATTCAATTAGTATGTGTTTGACAGCCGGTAATAGGTAATACGAAGAGCAAAAAGCTCTTGTCAGTTTGGGACAGCTGCCCAAAAGGTAAACAGCTCGTCGGTCTTTGTACACCTGCGCGAATCGTTAGCTGTCGCAACTAAAAGGTTTAAATTATATTGAAATATATTCAGTGAATTGTTCATAATTAACCGAATGATAAGAAACAAGCTTGATCTGTGCGTGTTTAATAAGAAACTGTACAGCAAATCTAAAGACTCCAGCTCTGAGATTGGCGGCAAACAATTCTATATAGACAACTCCAGACAGATAATACACTCTAATTTTTCCCCTCTCTATGACTTCATTGCTTGCAATTGACTCACCTTGTATAAATTTTCGGCGCCAGCACGCAGTCGCAGCTCCTTGTTGATTTCCTGATTCAGTTTGCAGCGTCGGCTTTGTAATTTGCCGCGACAGGTAGCCGCACGTGGATCAGAGCCCTGCAACGATTAGAGTGAAATTTAAATTAGTAAGTATAAATATTTCAATGAACTATCTTAATGAGTGCGAGTAATGCCAATGCAGAATAATGGACAAGTAAAATTAATGGGCTGCTCTTCTAGCTAAACAACTTGGCTACAATCACTCCGTATGTAAAAAAAAAACACACACACATATATTTTACATACATACATACATAATACCTTTATACCTTTTTTCGAAAGGGGCCAATGCATAATTTTCGCTTGGAACGTGCCAAGCGAACGCGGCAAACAAAGTTGACTGACTTGAGAAACCAACAAAATAGAATATAGAGAGCCTGCAGCCGCAACACATAAAAAAAAAAAAAAAATATATATATATATATATATATGTATATACATATATCTATATATACTAGAATGATAAATGCAGCTCTTGGTTCGTGGAAAGTGTAACTGTTGCAACTGCAACAGCAGCTGCCACGGCCACTGAATGGAAATGGCACAGTGTAAACTCTCTGGCTACACTGGGCGAGTAGGAGATGTGGGAAGATGAACAACTAAATCAAATGAAATTTGATAAAAATTGAAAATTCAAACTTACAATACTTGATAAACATAAATAACTGATCAAAATAAATATAAAACATATATGTATAAAATCGACATATATTCTAGTTACTTTCAACTAACATGAACTTTTCGCTCAGTGCAGCACTTGCAACTGCATAACAATAACAAAAGCTCAGCGTGTTATCTACGACTATTAGTGTGCGTGTGTGTGTGTGTGCGTGTGTGTGTGTATATGCATACATATATAAGGCCAATGCGCCGATGTTAGCATTGTAGAAGTAGAAACAACTTGAAACATGGCTATGGCTAGGCCATAATTACATTGCGTTCACGTTCACAAACACAAATACAAAGACAAACACAAATGCAAATACACAAAACAAATACAACTACAATTACAAATACAATTGCACATTAACACATTCACGTATTTGTACGCCAACGCAGCGTGACACGATCGCAATAATCGTAAACGGAAGTAGGAAGTCATCGTCACGACGCTGCACATTCTGGCATACATGGAACCTTCTCCATAGGGTGTGAGGTTCAGAATTAAGTGGAAGAAGAAGAAGACAAAGAAGAAGAAGAAGCCAAGAAAACCTTAATATGCATTGTCTGTATGCCTGTCGTGTCATGCCTGATGCCAAAGCAAAGCACTCGAGTTGAGAACATTGAAGTTTCCAGCTCGTTGCTCAACTTGAGCGGGGTAAACATGTTGACGTATGTACATACATATGTATGTATAAAAAAATATATATATACATATAAGCATATAGTATATTTATACAGGCATACCAAGTTACCACCAAGTACTTTTCCTTAAACTTAATGTAAACAAATGCAACAATAAGCAAAAGTTAAGAATGCTATCGCATAAATATTTATAAAAAAAAAAAAACTAAAAAATAAAAAATAAATATAAATGCATATACTATACAATATATAAGATAATAGGTGAAAACAAAATTGATTGAGATGAAAGTTGGGATATATCGTGTTTGATTGATGTACGCATAATAATACAAAATCAAGAAAATATAATAACACAAAATAAGCTGAGAGAACTGAAAGCAAATTAAAGACAAAGGGAAATAAATTAAGACAACATTTTTTGGCGTGGCAGAGATTTAGAGTCTTTGACCGAGTTATTCATGTTGAAATTCTATGAACTGCGAAATAGCACATTATGTAAATAAGTTAAGAGATTCATTTGTGTGCACGACCCCAATCTTAGAATACATGTACATGTATATATGAATATATATGACATCTATGTATGTATATATGTATTTGTAAGCTTAAAAACAACGACGTCACGCGCTCGTTCACTTTCTTAGCTCCAATTAATTCAACATTTTATTAATATTAATTAAAATGAGGCGATAAAAAAACTATCATCATTTATTAAGCTGACAAACAACCAACATAAATATACTGCAGTAACTCAATATCAGAATGGGAATTTCATGTATGCCCATATCTGGATGACAGAGATTTATAGAAATTTATGTGGAATTTGTAAAAAGTTTAGATGAAAGAAGAAATAGAAGTGCGTTCAGGTGTTATAGAGCTCATATCAACAGCTGTTCAAATGCACTTTTAGCCCGGCTAGAATATCTTGTTTACATGATCAAACAGAACTATGAAGGTTTCAATGGCGAAATCAGCAGATCAAAAGGTTTTATGGACATCTAATTACTGTATACTATATAAATATTTAGCTACATTGTTATTAGCAGTAGTATTACTATTGACATTTTAGCTTTATAATTGCTATTTATATAGATGTCCTTACGTACATACATTTACATGTTGTTATCAATATCTAATTAAACTTTAACTGCTAAAAATTAATTGCTAAAATTATGAAAACATGCATATGAAATAAAAATAAAATACTAATGCAATGGCATGAATGACATAATGGTGTCTTTTATAATATTAATAAGTTAAAATAATAATACTAATAATAATAATAATAATAATAAATGTATAAATAAATAAAAAAATAGATTATTAGAACAGACAAAAAAAATATACAATAATAATAATAATAATAATAATAATAAAAATAACAATAATAAATGTATAAATAAATATAAGAATAGATTATTAGAACAAACAAAAAAAAATATAATAATAATAATAAGTGTATAAATAAATATAGAAATAAAATACATATTAGAACAAACAAAAATAAAATAATATAGTATAAATAATTATAATAATATAGTAATATTAACACATATGTAAATGTAATCTAAATCTAGAACTTAGCATTTTTATTTTTTTTGCTATTAATTTTTAGTTTTAAAACTAGATTAAGCTGTCACTGTAAGTTTGTTAATAAAATATGAAAAATAAGTAAAAAAAATATAATGATAATAATCACAATCATAATAAAAATAATAATAATAATTATTATGATGAATACTTAAAATTAAAGAAAATACCGTATCGGTACTTATTTTATTTCTACCTATTATATTAGGCCTATTTCAACTATAACTTTTACATATTCTATTTATATCTATTTTTACTTTTTCTTTATTTTTATATATACCTATTATATTTAAACCTTTAATTTTTATGAACTATCATTGTATTTATACTTATTATAGTTACACCTATTTCTGCTGTAAATATCATATTTATACGTATTGCATATTATACCTATTTCATAGTTTATCTGGCAATCATTTATAATTATTATATAGTTGCCATCCAAGCACATACAACCCAGAGTATCCAGAGAGATCTGAGCCAGGCTAACGGCCTGAAAGCGTTAATAGCATGCATGATTAGCTATGACAGGCAGACATGGCTTAGACACTTGGCCACCTATGAACTTGGCTTGAAGTCTCTGTGCGCGCCAAGGTTAAGGGTTCATGAGCCGATGCAGCTGGACATGTGCTGCTAATGAGCCAACTAACTAGTTGGCTAAGGATAATTGACGGCACTGGCATTGGCACTGGCATTGGCAGTGGCACCGGCCTGGCCTGGACACTTTTGCGGTTAGCACTGGGCACTGGCCTGAGTGTTTGCTCTTTATTATTTACCGACCAAAGCGGGCAGCAGGTAAACGAGCCCAGGTGAATGCATTTACCAATTGTATTTGTGAGTTTGCTTTGTTTGCCATGCGCTGGCGTGTTCTGCATAATTAAAGGCGACATCGCTTGGCCTGCGCAACGTTGGGCGGCCATGCCTTGAACGAGCGAGCGTAGTTTATGATCGTCTTCGGTAAGAAAAGTTGAGTTGCCTTCAACTGAGCTGGAGTTTGACTGGAGTCGAGGCGTCGAGGCGGATTTGGCAGCGACCCAGCGGCTGTCCGCACTAAACAAATGGCGCCCGCGCTGCAATGCCCCAAACAAAATATATCGCTGGACAATGAACCCAGCGTCATGTCGTTTCGTACGGATCGCCATGGGCCCACAACGGATCGACGTTGAGTCGCCTGGCATTAGACATGCATCAGCATCGCCTGCACGTGCTTGAAAAGTCAATGCACCTAACCAACTAACTGGCGGCGAGGCGGCAGCCACTTGGCCAGTTGCCTGCCCTGAGCGCAGCATGGCGAGAGGGGCCCAGCCAAGTGTGCAAAATGATTGCATATAAATAATCTTTGCATACCTTTTACATACATACACACACACACATATGCAGAGCGAGAGTGAGAGAGATAGATAGATTGCTGTCCAGATTAAACTGATAAAGCATTTATCTGCTTGATTTTGGTTGCGGTTTCAGTTTCGCTTTCAATGAAACCCGCATTGCTTCAAAATCCGAGGCAAACCAATTGCCGTGCGACGCATTTGTAATCCGGAATTACTTAAAGCTCGCACCGCATGCAAATCACACGGACAAACCAAGCATCGCCAAGCGCCATACATACATAAATACAAATCAGCGTTCGCATGTTGTTGCCAAATTATGCATGAAAGCGCTCGCAGTGGCAATGGACATTTTGGACAACGTCTCTGAATAGCTCCATATAAATGAAAGTGTGTGTGTATATCTAGCTGTGTGTGTGTGTGTGTGTGTGTGTCTTTTTCAGAGCCACAATGACAGCCAGCTCAAATGATTTAATAGAGCCATAAGACCCATTGCTAGACAATCAATAATGCCAAGTATTCAAATATCCAAATCAATTCTGACCTTGACTAGCTTTGACCAGAAATCGTTGCTCTTAAATATTCTACAAACGTGTCGATTGCAACAGTTTTGACTATACCATTTCTAGAGGCTTATCTGCTGCATTGCATTTCATATTTCCTCAAGCGATACAATACAGATGTTAATAAAGATGTTTTTTGGGGCATATTTTGAGAGATTATTTTGCCTAGTTATGGTAAAGTTTTAGCACAGTTGAAAAAAGTTTTTTTTTCTTTTTTTTTATCAAACTTAATGAACGATAACTTTTTGTTAAATTTATTACTGGATTTATATTTTATATATTTAATTCATTATCTGAGCATGCTTATAATATCACTGTCTACAGTTTGACATATTTTTCCTTTAGTATTTTCTTAGATAATCATCATCATCATTGATATATGTATAATAAAATAAATAGCTAAAAAATGTCTTGAAATTATTGCAACTCTTTAAATTTAGCATATTTTCCAACAGACTTCAGATAATTAATAATAAGTTTTTTATAAAATAGCTTAATAAATTTTTAAGCTGCACAATAAAATAAAATAAAATTATTAACTTATTCTAGATATAAATTCAACTCATTCAGATATCATTTTTTATCTCTAGTTATCATATATACATGTATATATGTATTTTATTCTTCGTAATGCAGATCAATATTGAATTCTTCACTGTCGCCAGCTCAACGTATGTATTTTCCCTTGAGAGTTCAAAAAACTTTTCCTCGCTCTAATGGCGTTTTCATCTGCTGCATCACTGTCTTCTTCTGCCTTGTTTTTGTTGACCAATCAATGCAGCTTCTTGTATTTATTGGCAACGAATTCTATGGAAGCGAGTGTTAGTTTCATGGTAGCCGTTGGCAGTTCATAATTGTGGCTAAGATCAAAGACTCACGACCTCGTTGTTATTCTTACTTCATGCTGTTTCATAACGGCCAACATGCTTCTGCTATAGGGTTTTGATATATAATTTTTTTTGTTTTTTTTTTTGGGTCTTTTGGTTTTCGACTGCCGATTGGAACGTGTTTCGTTTAATTTAAGCTGCTGCTGGCCCACATTCAAATCAAAAAAGATTCAATTTGTTATCTACTACTATCTGCAGTAGGCTAACTAATTTTTGGTTATTGGCTCAACGTTTCACAATCATATGCATAGCATTCATACTTGATATGTAACACTTTCTAGAGCCCCAGCCGCACATTCCGGCACCCCGAAAAACCAGTTGTCCGCTGTTGGCCGTTGGCCGTTGGCTGTTTGTCGTTTTTTTTTTTTTTTTTTTTCTCTCTCTTTTTATTTTTTTGGCTAGTTGTACTTTCACCTGTTTTAGGTATTTTTTGTTTTATTTATTTTATTTTTATTTATTTTATTTTTTTACGTCTCGGCTTTGGCGTTATTTGGCTTTATTTTGTTTTACAAATAGGGCTAGAGTCATTAATTAAAGCCACAGCTATAGAAGAGGGAGAGGACACAGCATCTCTATGTGTTTGCTTTGTTTTTCTATTTTTTTTTTTTTTTTTTTTTTTAATATTACTATTATTTTATTTATTATTATTATTTTTTTTTTTTTTTTTTTTGACATTCTGCTAGTCACAGTTGGACGCCGATTAGCCCAGCAAGCATCACAGTATTTTTGTTCATTTCATTGTTGTTCCTGACAACGTTGACCTACTAACTTGGTTATACTACAAACCGAAAGCCACGTTAAGTGCTGTAAATAGCCCCAGCACATTTCTTCTCTAAGCAATGCTAATGGCACAAATTGGAAAAAACTTTTGCTCCTAGCTGAAGTCCTTAATTCATATTAAACAATTCCAATAAAAATTCATTGATATTATTCTGCAGGCCTTTCCTATAACCAAGAAACATCATAATTCACCAATTATTGTCATTCAAATGCTTCCCGAAAGAGAATAAAAACAAAATGCAAACATTGTGATGTAATTGAAAACGTGGCAAACAAATGCCATAAGCAGCCACAAAATGAGCTGCCTTTTGGCTAGATCAGGCTTAAAGCTCTTTGCAGCTTTCAAGATGCACTCACAGCTGAAGCAAACAGACAAATTCAAGCCCACGGCTATGAAGGCAACCTGCAGCTGCAAATGCCAGAGCCAATGGCAATTGTAGCGGCAGCAGCAACACCAACAGCAACAGCAACAGCAACATCAGCTAGCAGAATAGCACCAGAAATAATAATAACAACAACCACAAAAAAAGCAACAGCAACCTGTTGCCATAGTGGCTAAGTGACCCACATGTTGGCAGTCGGCAAAACTTGTTCACATTCAATAAAACAAATCGGCTAAGAGAGAAAGATAAAAAAAAATGTATATATATATATATAGACGCGCAATAAAAATCAACAGCCACAAATATGCTCGTAAATATGCGTGCTAGCGGCTGCTGCTGCTGTTTGCATATGCAGCAACTGCAACTGCAACAGCAACAGCAACAGCAACAAGTGGCAACATCCAAGCGCTTGAAGGCAGGAGCTAAGAGATATTACATATATCTATGCATTTAATCGCGCACAGCTCACCTGGGCCTTGCGTCGAGGAATGCCGAACACTTGACAAAACTAACAGCAACAGCAACAACAACAGCGGCTAAAAGCACCGCCAACAGCAACAACTATTCCATCGCACAAGTGTCGAGTCGAGCTGCCGCTGCCTCGTTCTGACTATTAACTGGTTTTTGAGGTCGTTAAGCAGCAGCACTAGCAGCACTAGCACCACTAGCACCACCACCACCAACAGCAGCAGCAGCAGCAGCAGCCCAACAGCATCACCCGTTAGCTGCAAAGTGTGAGCTCGGCCCGGCTGATAACTGTTTGTGCCGGGCCAGGCCAACAGCATTCGAGTTTCGGGAAATTGGAACACACACAATTTGGCGCTTTATTGATTTCGGTTCGTACGTTCGTTCGCAGTTTTATGTGTGCATAGTGAAAATATATTTGTATTTCTATTTATTTTTTGTCTTTCCCTCTTCTTCTTCTTCTTGTTTTTCGCCGAATACCAAGTTTGGCCCGCCGTTAGGCTCGTTAGACTGGCCCCAATGATGCGGCAATGATAAATGCCCTGGGATCACTCTCTGGCTGAAATAACTGTTTCTGCTGCTGTTGCTATCCCAATCCCATTGCCTCATTTGGGGCATACAAGTTGCATGGGGCACGTGACGCGTTGCACAAAATCCCCACAAGAGCCATAAAGGCAATCATTAGGGAATACTGTGTATACCCTATACATATAGGAACAGGGTTTATTAAACTAAACTGTTCAGCTATTATCTTATACAAATAAAAGATTTTCAGATTTAATTGAAGAGTTTTAGAGGATTTCACTAAGGTAACTAGGGAAATTAAAATAGATTTTACTGAATTCATTAAAGATGATTAAAATCAAAGTCAAAAAGCTCAAAGAGCTCTGTATTATATATGAAGCTTTTCACAAGAACTGTTTAGGTATCGTAACATTGTCTTTGCTTTTGCTCTTCTTTTCTTCTTTAAAGTGTCAGTAGCTTCATTTTACTCGATCAAGTTGCAATCCTTTCAGATATGTAGCATATATACATATATATAGCACTTGCCATATCTAATATAGAGATTATATAATTTGTAGATCTTTTGGTAAAGAGGCTCCAGAAGATTCTGTCAAAAAAAATTGTTGATCAAAGCTTTAAAACTATGAGGGATTTATGATTTTTACTGGTCTGAAATAGAGTCTAATCAAACTGAGATGAGAATGCTACATTTTGGCTGTATACGATATATACTTCTAAGAGAGCGCGAAACTCTAAAGCTCTTGACTAAGCTATTGATCATAGCTCCAAAACTATAAAAGATGTACATATATAATATATATGTATATATACATATATTTTATTACTCTACAGACTTAAAACTATCTATAGAGAATTCCAAATTTTAGCTCTAACCTACTTCTCTAAGCTTTAATTTACGGTTAATCTGTAAAGAAATTCTAATGCTGTGAAAGATAAGATAAGATATATAGATTTTACTCAGACTTTAATCAATCTACAGGGCGCATAAATTCTATATAGTATCTGTATATTAACTTTTGGAACTGTGAAACAAATCACTTGCCAGATCTATGTAGCTAGCAGATCGAGTTGTTCCAGCAGAATATCAAAAATCAAGCTAATTTCAAATCTCAGAAATATATATAAAAAAAAAAAAAAATTGTAATAACATAAAATGCTTAAGTCAGCTAATGAGCAAGTGGCATTCTTTTTGGTAATTCTCTTAGTACAGCATATGAATTAGAAAATGTTTCATTTATGACAACAACAAATATTATTTGTCTACCTAGACGAGACCCTGAATTAATTACCAACAACAAGTTCCTGTTGCCAAATACGGGAGTCAAGCATTAGCAAATTAGGCAACAGAATTATTGATTTGTTTACAAATCGTTTACAATTGTTTACAAAATAAAACAAAAATAATAAAGCAACTGTTGTTGATTTATTTGCGAGAGGGGGAAAAATCTGATTTGACAACGAAGTGATTTTTGTGATTGGCTGAGAAATGTGGATGGCTGTGGGCGCATCGTAACATTAAATAATCAACAGCTAATGACATGACGTGCTGCTGCGTGGCATATTGAATGCAAATTGTTGGCACAGCTAAAATGGTCAACAGCAGCAGCAGCAGCAGCAGCAACAACCACAACAACAACAACAGCAGCAGCAGCGGTAATAATGGCTAAATTGCCGAATTAAAGCTAAACAGCGAACACAGCTATTGCTCTTGGTAGATATACATATGTATGTCTGTATGTCTGTATGTCTGTATGTATGTATGTATGTATGTATGTATGTATGTATGTATGTATGTATGTATGTATGTATGTATGTATGTATGTGTGTATGAATGAATGTATGCATGTATGCATATATGCATGTATGCATATATGTATGTATGTATGCATGTATGCATGTATGTATGTATGCATGTATGTATGTATGTATGTATGTATGTATGTATGTATGTATGTATGTATATATGTATGTATGTATGTATGAATGTATGTATGTATGCATGTATGCATATATGTATGTATGCTTGCATGTATGTAGGTATGTATGTATGTATGTCTGTCTGTCTGTCTGTCTGTCTATATATACATACATACATATCTACATCACTTATTCAGAGTGATCTACACATGCCAGCTCTGATTGACGCCAATTTGCGACCGGCCAATTGCCAATGATTGTTGCTATTCTGTTCTGTTCTGCTTCTTCTTCGCCTGATTGTCATTGCTGCTGTTCTAATCACATGATGATAGAAAATGAATAAAAAACACAACAACAACAACAACAGAAACAAAACAACACCAATTTGGCTGGAAAATGTACTGGAAAATTGGCATTGCCAAAGTGCCGGGTGAGTTACGAGCAAATACCTTGGCATGTTTTTTTTCCTATTCACAGATGTAGATTTTCCCACATTTGAGCTTAAGCTAACCGTGTTGCCCATCAAATCACGTATAGAAATTGCCGGAGCTCCCCACACGCCCCACCTGACAGTCGACGTTGCTTTGTGGGCGCTTCAAAGGCACCACAGCAACAACAACAACAACAACAACAACAAGCAACCACAGCTAAGAACATAAAAATATGTCAGCTGATTGATTGCTGCTGCTCGACACAGAAAATACCCTAGAAATTTTGAAAAATTATCGACAGACGGCTATGGAATGGTTGAGACTCCAGCAAAGACTCTCTGCCATTGCTCAACCAGGCATATACCCTGTAGAAAATATAAAAATATAAATTTAAATTTAAAAATAGAAATATAATTTTTTTGTATATATATAAATATTATTCGTATAAATGCTATGAAAAATATCTATTTATATTATATAATTATATATTGTACATATGCATATATTATTACATACATATGTATATGTATATCATTGCACATATATTATATATGTACATAAGATTTGTTTCATTGATTATATTCTATAAATCATACAAATTATAGAGCTACATGTATATCAATTTAAGCAAAAATTATAATTATTTAGATTTATTCCATATTTAAATATGTATATACATATTTTAAAAATATTTATGTTAATATACATATTTATATTAATTAGATTTTAATATTACAACTTAATATCATATATAAGACTTGAAACCAACATTTTGCATATTAATATTCAAGTTAATTAATTGCAGCTGCCTAGCTATAAAATATTCATTAAAAAAACAAAACAAAAAGACATATGTATATACATATATATATATGTATATGTATATACTACATAAACATTGAGTTGTTTATGGAACTAAGAATAATTCTTAATAAATTTGAAGCGTAGCTTTCAATCAAATTTTCTCCAGCTCCAAATCAAGCCATAGCCTTACATCTAACCAGCCCTCTCTCTCTCTCCCTCTCTCTCATTTAGGGTATATTTATTAGCCAGAACCAAGTTAAGAGTAAACCGTTAAAGTGGCTTGCGTTATGGCCTCTAGCGATGCGCCACTGAGCATTCCAATGTGGGAATTCTTTTGGCTATGGACTTTGAATGTAAGCCAAGCGCTTTATTTGCATTCAAACATAAACGAAATGAATACACCGAGAAACACAGGTGTATATTCGCTTCTGTGTGTGTGTGTATGCTCAATGGCGGCAAATGTCAAAACTCACAGCTGCCATAACTAAGAATTGTGTGCGAGTACTCGAACTTGTAGTCGAACTCAAGTATTTGTTCGTTCATCACGTAGGTGGGCAACATTTGCAATATTCACGTTCCGCATATTTGGGCGACGGCCAACGCCGTCTCAACTGAAGCGCTGTTCATGGCAGTCCATGGCTGTAGGCAGAGCGGCTGGCTAACTAAGCAATTAAGAACAACTTTGAGCAACCTGATCGGGCCAAAAAAAAAAAAAAAAAAAAACAAACAATATTGTATAATAATTTGTGCAGCTATTAAAGAGCTGCCAAACGCACGTGTGGCCACTTCTCACTATAACTCCCCCCCCCCCCCCCGCTCTCCTCCCCTATCTTGCTGTGTGGGTGTGTATATTAATAGCACTTAATATAATGGCCATTATCATATTATATAGTAAATATTAAAACATCTGAAACACGTCCGCTTACCATTTGCTCCAATTTCAGCAGATACGACAAAGGCGATTTGCAACTCATTTTATTTCAGTCGATTGTGAACTGAACTGCGCCCAAATAAACAACCAAAATGTATATGCTTATAAAAAAAAATTACAAACTCAACACAATCGAAAAAAAAAAAAATAATAAATACGAAACTTTAATATATTGTATTGGAAATCGACAACAATTTGAATCAATTCAGCAAAAGTTATTGTGCTCAAAACCGTTTATTGAATATATAAGAAATTATTCATATGCATGGCATTCACAAAAAAAAAAAATAAATAAATAATTTAAGGGCTACAATCGACCATAGGCGACTGTACAATGCTCTGTTAAATCTTCTTAATAATTTCGATAATTGCAGAAGTATTTGGATTTGAATGTTTTGACACTTTCCAAACGCAAGTATTTTTTTTTTTTTTTTAAGAAAGCACTTGGAATAGTTAATAAAAACCGATATACTCGTCTTTCAGATCAATATTCAATAATTCATATTGAATATGTGAGCTGACCTTCAGGTCTTGTGCTATTTATTTATGCAATTTCTTGTGTCTTCCATTTGGGTCAGTTTGCGATATTGCGAATGCATTTTATGAGATTCACAGTGACTTAATTACACACACACACACACAGAGACACACTCACACATACACTCGCAGGTAAGTGAAGGAGAGTTTTATTTGAGGAAGAGAATAAACACTCGCGCTGCGCTCAAACACGTCTGCAATCCACGACTTACAGACAAGAACAGTTCTTGGCCAGTTGCTAAAAGCGCTGGCAATAGTCCAGAGTCAAAGTCAAGCTCTGCATGTTCTATTCACAGATAAACGCAGAGGGGCGAAGTAAGACAACCGGCCAGAGAGATAGGCAGAGAGTGCGAGAGTGCGAGAGAGAGAGAGAGAGCTGCAGCAGCTGCTAGCGAGAAATGGGCAAAATCTGCGGCAATGCTGCGACCTGGTCAGGTGGCTTTTTGTTCCATCAGCTGCTGTGTTGGCCCCAAACTTGGCTCACACACGTGCACACAATCACACAATCAGACCTAAATAGAAATGTATGTATTTATGCTAATGTATTGTAGTAACAGAATGAAAGCCAACAAAACCAAAAACAAAAAAAAAAAACAAAAACGAACACAAATCAAACGATGTCAACCCAAAAGGCAAGGTGCCAAGGAGCTGGGCTGAGCTGAGTCCGGAAATGCCAAGTCACAAGAATCAGAGACACACTGCTGTGCGGAGAATGCGCTGTTGCACAATTCACAGTTGGAGCTGCTTGGCTAAGAGCAATGGCTTCCTTTTGGCCCACACTCGCATGCGTCGCATGCAGCAGCTGAACTAAATGCAGTTAATTTGCCGTGCAATTTGGCCAAATTGTGGCGCACACACAAATTGCCCAGCGACACGCACATCATGCGCAACTGGACCACAATGTCACCCCAGCCGTGTGGGCAGCGCTGCATCTATAAAAGCTAAACTCGTTCTCTCAATTGGTATCACTCGATTGCCAACGCCCTTTTCGCCATGTTCCGTTGCACTAGAACGCTGCTGATGCAACTGCAACTGTTGCAGCTGCTGCTGCTGCTGGCGGTGCTGCTGGCGGCGCCCGGCCGCGCCCATCCGCCCGCAACCACTGCGATGCCGGCGGCTCTGATGGATGCATCGGGCAGTGCCTATGACAGTAAATTCGATAATGTCGACATCGATGAGATATTGAGCCAGGAGCGTTTGCTCAACAACTATATCAAGTGCCTGGAGAGTCAAGGACCCTGTACACCCGATGCCAAAATGCTAAAGGGTATGCTTCAAAACACAACTAAAAAGAGAAAGAACCTTTAAGTTCAATCAATCCCCAGACATCCTGCCCGACGCCATGATGACGGACTGCGCCAAGTGCACCGAGAAGCAAAAATATGGCGCCGATAAGGTAACTCGCCATCTCATCGACAATCGTCCCGAGGACTGGCAGCGTCTGGAGAAGATCTACGATCCGCAGGCAACCTATCGCATCAAGTATGAGGCAACCAAGACAGAAAATGGGGAAAAGGCTGGCATGCAAGTGGATGCCACAAATCAGGCTGAGGGCGATTCCTAATTTCGATTTCACACAATCAACCGCAAATAATTAATCTCAAATCTATATTCAACTATATCAATTGATACATATACAATATATACATACATATATACAACTATATTTATACACATGTATATACATATACAAGTACATATATATCTACACACACGTTTGTTTGCGCATCACGAATAAAGTAATATCCGCATTAGCAATAATATTTTTAGTCTGGCTTTTTCTTCGATATGAATTGGGCGTTCACTAAAAAAATATATATGTATATATATATACATATTTAATTATTCCATTGTCTAACGTTGCTGGAACTAATGAATATTTTTCTCAATTTTTTTTTTAACACACAGTTGGCAAAACGTTTTTTCAACGACTAAACAATAGAATTGCGTACACTAAGAATTTCACACAATTTAGCTAAATGTATTTTATGAATTTGGATAGAAAAAAAAAACAATTTAGGCGACATGCGAAGTTCATTGGCAAAAGTTCCTAATGACAAAAAAAAAAAAAAAAAAAAAAAGTATTTTTCATTTAAATTACAAAAATCATAAGCTGAGCAATGAACCTTAATTATATATTTTATGATGTTTTTTTTTTTATTTATTTACATTTTATATTTCTTTTTTTTATTTTCTTATAATTCATAATTTTTATTTTTATTTTTGTTTGTAATTTATTTGTATATATAGTTTTTTATTATATTTTTTATATATCTTGTTTGTCATTATTTTCTTATAATTCATAATTTTTATTTTTATTTATGTTTTTAATTTTATTTGTATATTTAGTTATTTATTAGTTTTTTATATAGCTTTACCTATGTTCCATAAAAATAATAAAATAACCTATATTCAACAAAAATAAATAAATAACATCAAGTTTTTCTTATTGCTTAGCTTTACTTTATTTTTATTTTTTTTTTTAACAAATATTTTTTTAATTTTTTGGTACTATTATTACTATTTTTTAGTTCTTTAGAACTAATTAAAATTTTTGTTGAATTTATTTTTTTATTTTTTTTTTATTAAGTATTTGGAGTCCATATTTTCTTAGATTTTCTATATGTACATTTTCTTTAATATATGCACTTAATTTGATATGTTTAGCTAAAAAGACTAATCAATATTAATTAGCAATCAATTCTTATACGTTTTGATCAGATTTAGCAAAATAGCCGTCAATTCTCAGTTTTCTCGAGTTCTTAAAGCCATTTATCAATCAAAGTTTTCTATGGAACTAATTGTGTTAGTAATTTATGTTTGTTTGGTTTGGAAGTCCATAAGTAACTATGACTGCTATTCATACTAGCAACATCTCAAGCGATCTAATCAGACTGATCAACCGTTGTCGAAACATGAAAAACAAACCTATAAATATGTTCTTGAACGAAGAGGCCGCCAAGCAGAAGATTGAGGATCGAGAATATATTTATTATGTATATATTGTTTAAGCTTGTTTGTGGCTCAACAACCTTAACACACATCTAGCTATACAGTTATATCACAAATTGTGGTTAGAATAAATGATAAATAAAGCGTAAGATAAATCAAAGCACAAACATTTAAATTTCTGGCTATAAAAGATGGCATAAAAGTATTACGAAATTCCAGGAAGGTTAAGAAAACATTCTGCGGATATTATGGAATGTTCGCATATATATGTATATATATATGTGTGTGTGTGGGTGTGCGTGTGCGTGCGCGTGTGTGTGTGCATGAATCTGTATACATTGTTATCACGAACCCATCTTTAGTTTTATTGTGGCAAAAAAGTCGACGCACCGCAACATCATCAACAGCAGCAGCAGCAACAACAACAATAACATGATCATCATCATTATCATAAATTCCGTCAAAACACACCCACATTCGGCATGGCCGCGAAGGTGAGCTTTAACGCAATGCGACATCTGGCCAAAAAAAAAAGAGACACAAAAACAAAAATAAAAATAAAAAAAATTACTAAAAAAAAAATAGGTGTGGCCCAGTGGCTGTGCCCCAAACACCAACTTTGCGTTCCCCACGATTCGCAGTTTTATGGCTGGAGGCTGCCTACAGTTATTCAATTGTCTGGCAACGCTCCATCACCCCCAACCACTCCCGCCCAACAAATCAAATACGAATGCAGTGGCAACACCATTGTTAAATGGTCAAGAAACGCAGCAAAGTTGAACGAACTTGGCTCACTTCGATGCGATGCGATGCGATGCGATGCGATGCGATTTGGTTTGGTTTTGGTTTCGGTTTGTCTGGGCTTTGGAGTCATTTCCCCCTCACCCTCTCTCCTCCCCCCCCCCCTCTCACACACTCTATCGGCGTTGGGGACGTGCCCGCCGCATTGGCAGCCAAACTTCCGGTTTCATTTCATTTAGCCGTAAACACGGCTATATGGCAGCGATTCAAACGATTCCAAACACTGGCAAAACAGTTGAAGTTGATTCATTTGGCTTTCAGCTCAAATTCATTTGTGTTCGCCCTGTTGGCGGTTGGCATCGCGGTCGCCGTCGCCGTCGCCGTCGGCGCATCTGTCTGCGGTGGGCTGAGCGCGGCTTTGGCTGTCAATCAAATTTGTTGATGGTTTTCCGTTTGCCTTTGACTGCAATCCAATTTCCCATGAATGTTATTGTTGCTGTTGTTGCTATTGCTATTGCGGCTGATATTGCCTGCAATGCAAAGCTATGGCATTTACTAGCTTCTAAAGTAGCTCAGCCTTTCCGGCCATTGCACCCTGGTGCAAAGTCACCTCAAAAAGGAAATGAAAAATTTCCTTTTTCTTTCTTTTGCTTTTGATGTGCATGCCCATTTACATATGTAAATTCACATTTATTTTAATGGCCAGCAATATTTCTGCTTTTATTACATATAAAATAAAATGATATGATATAAATAATTACGTGCATATTATGCAATAATAAAACAGACTAAATAATAATAAATAATAATGTACAGCAATTAAAAAACAAAACTCGTCCAAATTAATTAGTTGCAATGAGTGAAATGAGTCAGATCTTTAGAAATATGTATATTTATTTATATTTTTCAGTCAAAGATATATTTTTTAGATATGAAACCATAGAAATTTACAGTAGAGTCCAAGGCATCGTCAACCGTATCAGGTTGATTATATAGGCTTCTCTGGAACCAGAATTTCCATCCCAATAAATGTACGGACGCTATAAGCGGAGTCGTTGTAGCCAAGCTCTACTGTATATGTTCTATGAGCCCATTTATCATATAGCGATTGTCCATGAGAACTTTATTAGCTATAAAATATATTCATAGCTTGCCCCACTGTCAGCGGGATGCATAGCACAGGCTAATTAGGCAAGACACAAAACCATTTAGTTCTACTAACTAACTAACTATGTATAAAGCAATCACTTTTACGATTCACCATCATTATTAAGTACGCCATGCGAGTGGCTTGTGGGGCCAGACATGAGGGCTTCCTGCACCAATACACAATACGGTGGGATAACTGGGCAATAGGGGTCTTAGCTGGGCTGTCTGTTACATCGTTATATGTACATATAAATGCATGTATGTATGTATGTATGTATGTATGTATTTATGTATGTATATATTGGATGAATGACCTCGACCCGCCACAGCGCTAACTTCAACGGCTTCACTCACACACACACACGCAGGAGTTTTTAGGTGCATTGACTTGGCTAATAAATATCACACATGATTATGGGGCGGAGCTGAAAGGCGGACAGCTGGACAGAAGGCAAAGATACCCTGGATAGCCATGCGCATAGCCATGCTCATGTTATAATTTGTCTTAACAATATGTTTGTTGTTGTTTGTGATGGCTTGCTTGCTTGCCTGCTTGTTGTTGTTGTTGCTGTTGTGCACTGTCCCTTGAGAGTTTTGCAATTTTCATGCCTGAAAACTTGAGTTTAAATAATGATAATAATAATTATGCGCTCGTAACGCGCTAGACAAGAGACAAATGTCAAAAAAACAGAAAGAAAAAAAAAAAAACGAAGCATAGACCTCCAGTTGCCAAAAGTACAAATACCTTGCCATTGCCCCTCTGCTCCCCCCTTCACTCAGCTTAAGCGCATCGTTTAGCAACTCTTACGAATGTCGTCGAAAAGAAAATGTCATTGTCAACGGGTCGCAGCGTTTAATATATGTATACAAATTATATAATTACAAGTTGGTAGATCTTTTTTTATTACATTTTGTTGTTCATTGTTTTTTTTTTTCGAGTCAATGCATGCAACGCCTCGTGTAGTTCGTCCCCCTTTTCCCACCAGCCACCAGCCACGCCACCTGCCACCTGCCACTTGCCACTTGCCACTTGCCACTTGCTATTGACTGTTGACTGTTTACAAGCTGCTGGCACGGTCGAGCGCTCGCCTCGAAGTGCTCGACTGGCGACACTTTAGCTTCAGTTCGTCTCATTTACATGCGATTTCAAGTTCATTCATTGCAATCGGCTTGCCTGAGTTGATTGACTGTCATCGGCTGATTGGATTTCCTGTGAGGTGTGCACGCTTATTAGCCATGGCCAAATTATGTACTTCCTTTCGGCCGGCCGCCGCATATCATTTGCCGCAGCTGCTGGCCCCAACGCCCAGTCGACAATGGTGCAAAAGGAAAACGGAAAAGGAAAGCAAATGCCAGGCTACGGCTACAAGCGCAGCAGCTCTCGATAATTGCCATACATAGGTACATGCTGAGTGTTCGGACCGGTTTGCTGGCCAAACGGCTCAAAAGTTAGCCTAGAATCTGAATGCGGCTTTCAGAGAGAGATAGACGCAGGTGCTCACATCTTAATGCCACTGGCACACTTGAGTGGGGCAAATGTGGCCAAAACTATGCTACATTTAGCCAACCAGCTGGCCCACCTGACTGGGTCAAGGCGTCAAAAAGGTAGCTTGCCGCTAATTAGGCATTATTCGATATCAATTAAGCCAAATGAAATTCTAGAACAAACAAAATTTGATTTAAGCATAGCTATTAATACAGATAGAATGAATTTTTTTTTTTCTCAGACTTTAATTGATATCAAATTATCGCTTAATTAGCAGCGATCTACCTTTATATAATCATGGTTTGCCTTAAAGTTTTTATAGACTCTGGCAAAGCAGTTTCAAATTTGTGGTTTCAATCACATTGTGCAAAAAAAAAAAAAAAAAAAATTATTACGATTTCATTGCTGCCATTTACGCTAATTTTCCACACTTTCGACTGGAATTATGTAACGGAATTGTTACAATGAAGCAATTTAACGGTCTTAAATGCTTATAAATTTTATAATAAAATAAAAGTAATTTATATTTATAGTTAGCTGTGTATAGCTATGCATACATACATAGCTATACATACATATATACATATGAAATACGTTTTCTTCACACTCACAGCGAAGGGGGCGTGGCATTTAAAATAATTAGTCATCACATAGGCCTACAAAGAAACTCTGAAATTCCTAGCTCTAACCGTATTCGAATTATACTTTAATATTCAAGTCAAACTATCGATTATTATCGATAATAGGAAACCCGTATGAGTTATCGAAAAATATGATAAATTCATAGTGTGGAAGTATGGTACTCGTATGTCTAGCCCTTGTGGCTTAAGAGATCTCTGCGTTCATACAGAGTAACAATTGGATAGAGCTAAATCGACTCAGCTTGACATCAAGAATACATATATAGAACGTTGCCACGCCTGCTTCTGCCTTCTAATTCATTTTATCCAGATTTCCCCACAGTTGCAAATTCTTGCAGTTTTATGTCTTCAAATGATTGCAAAATATTTAAATATTATATAAATTCTGGTTATCAAATTTCTATGACATGTTTTCTTTAATGAACTGTCGCAAATCGCAGCTCAGTCTCGAAGCAATTGTGACCTACAATGGGCCAGAGATTTTCATAATCTGTAGCTGAAGTTTGTGACGTTTTGTTTTGTTTTTATTTTCTGTCTTAGCCTTGGCTCGTTTCAAGTTGGCCTAGCTGAAAAAAAGAAAAAAAAATAAAACAAAACAAAACCTAAAAACAACAAAAAATAATGTCAATAGCCCGCTTAATTGTTAATTGTTGTACGAACATGAAATTTATGTGCACTTGCCGGCAGTTACAATTACAATTACAATTACAATTACGTTTATCATGATGCTGATGATGATGTTGATGATGTTGAACTCGGCGAGCGGCTTTGACAAAAGCCAAGCAAAATTGTACCAAATTGTTTTAAATGGCTTGAAAAAAACAATAAATAAATAAAGCCAAGCAAAACTAAACGGAACAACTGTATAAGCTAATCAGCATGATATCTTGAGCATAAATATACATATATAGCTATATATAGATAGATATATGTGTGTATATATGGATATACATACATATGCATTATGTGTTGCTGCAAGTCGAATTTCGCATGCTCTTAGCCAAGACAATTTCGAAGGGTTAAGCACTTGGCACTTGTATCTTAACTGGGCTAATGTCCGATGCACGCCTTTGTTTTAGCCAACATTTTGTTGGCACATTTAAAATGAAATATGATACATTTTCAAAACAATTGCAACTCTTTGAAATATTTTTGTTTCTGTTTTGAATATTTTTTCACTTAATTTTTGTGTGAGTTTTTTTGTTTTTTGTTTTTTTTTTTTTTTTCTTTTGGTGACTGCGTAACTGTAGTTTTAGGGCTGGCTCTGCCCAGCTGCTGGGATTTGAATGCGGTATTTCGATTTTCGGGCTTGCCATGAATCCCTCAACTTTGACTTATGGCCACAGCAAGGGGCATCAACTACAACAGCAACAACAACAACAACAGCAGCAACAGCGATTTCCCAGGCGCTTTGAGCTAATGAAACGTTGCAGACAATGGAAAATGCCGCCGTTAGTTTTTTTTTCTGTTTTTCTTATTTTGTTTTGTTTTGTTATTGTCATCGTGAATGATCGTTGTTGCTGTTTGTTGGCTTAGAGATATTTAACCGTGGTAAACATTTGGCCGCACATTTCCATATCAAATAGCTGACAGGGCATTGCCACCGATCTGGCAACGCTGCACAATTCGCCTTGACATTTCTTGGCCAAAGACAACAAACAGATCAAATAACTGAACTATCATAAAAATAAAAATAATAAAAATAAAAAATTAAATTAAAATGAAAAACAACTCGGTTTTAAATCACGTCAAAAACCCAAATACGAAGAAGCCCTTATATGTATGCCATCAAGGCTGCAAACCCGATGGTGAACCGGTTAACCGGTTCCCATCGTTTTCCAATTAGTTGTTGTCTTCCAATCCTTCAGCCAAGAACCTAATTTAAATTACAAAACTGTTGACAATGAAATGACTACAGCAACACATTAAAACTGCAGCACAATCTAAAGCAAATTAATTGTAAGTCAATATATAACTGGTTTTTGCTCTTGTTCTTTTAGCCCTGATTATAGCAAGGGAAGTGCAATCTGAAAAAAATATGTGTATATGTATTTATATATATATATATATGTATGTATTTACTTTAATTGACAACATTCGCTTCTTCCTGTTGAAAACATGTTTTACTTTCAACCACAAACAGTTTGAGATTATTGCTGATAGTTACAATAATCATCTCTCTCTCTCTCTATCTCTGTCTCTCTCTCTCTCTCTCTCTCTCTCTCTATCTCTGTCTCTCTCTCTCTCTCTCTCTCTCTCTTCCTTGTTCTCTACATATACATATATTATATATATATATACTTATATCGTGGCTTTATCAGATCGTGGTCCACATTTTCAGTTTCTGTTTGGCTTGCCTTATCGCAAGGCCCATGCAGCACTTGTGTGCTTACGTAACAGGGTTAAGCAATCGATGCGTAACAATAACCCAAATTGCCTGCCACAACAGCAACAACAACAGCAACAACAACAACAACTACAACAAGTTGAACAATGTAACGAAATTGATAAGGAAATGAAAATGTCAACAAATTAAAGTCAAACAAGAAGTCAATCGTTCATGTGTGCAACGCAGTTTACCTGACTGCCACAGTCAGCGAATGAGAGAGAGAGAGCGAGAGAGAGAGAGTGTACCTGACACCTTTTCGAGGCCAGTCATAAATGCTACCATTTTGTGTCCATTTGAAGTTGCAACAGGAGCGTCGCACGGCAGCGTCGAACGGCGGCGGCGTCAACAAAAGATTTCTTTCTAGACAAACAGCAGCGATAAGTCCGGCACCGGCAGCGGGGCAAGCATATCAAATGCATTAAAGAACACTCTGCCCAGCACAGCAAGCATATTTTGAAAGAATCGAATTACAGAAAACCCGCCTATTAGTTAAGGCCCAAAAGAAGAAAATCCGAAAAGTACATAGAATTCCAATTGGAAACTGTCGACTGTCTGCACTGTCTGTCCTCCTATCAGATTGAAAATGCTTACGGGACTCCATTTAGGGTTTTCGTAATGAAATTCAGCTTGCATGTGGTCAGTTATGGGCGAGGGTTTCTCATGCTGCACAATGCATATCAAATGAGTTGATCTTACGGCCATCAAGTTTAAGGACTGCTGCAGCAGCCGATTGATTGGAAATAACGAACAACGAAGAAGTGAATATATATGTATATATGTATATATACATACATACATATATTGTATATGTGGCTAACGACTGTGACATGCACAGTGTCTATACGAAAAGGTATTTATAGCAAGTTGGAAATCTCAAGCAGCATTTCGCTAACAGCTGAGCAAATATATGGCAAGAAAGCTGAACAATAATGAATTAATTGATTGAGGGAAGAGAGAAAAAGTGAGAGAAAGTGTGCTAGAGAGAGAAAGAAACAGTGAGCCAAACGTAAGTGAAACGTATTGTAGGCAAGAGACAGTGAGAGAGAGAGAGAGAGAGAGAAAGAGAGAGGCACATTGACACATTCTCCCTCTTCATCGCTCTCTCTCTCTCTCCCTCCATCTCTTCCTCTTTCCCACTCTCCACCTCCCTCTCTGACCCTACCTCTCTGTCTTGACAGCTCCCTCTCCGTATCTCTCTCTCTCTCTCTTTCTCCGGCTCTCTCTCTCTCTCCCTCTCTTCCACTCTCTCTCTCTCGCTCTCTCCATCTCTCCCACTGTCCCTCCCTCTCTCTCTCACAATCTCTCCGTCTCTATATTCTATCCTCACTTGCTTTCTTTTGCTCTATATTTTTGCATAACAGCGCCTAACTCTCCTTTAGCTATCGCCGTTCTACGCAATTCTCAAGCGCTACTTTCCATATTGTGTGAACAAGCAATTAATATATGCATGTACATATAGACGTGCCTATCAAATTGAAATGCTCCTTTTTTAGACTTTTTAAAGGCCGTTTCCACTTAGCAAAATTTGTTAAAGTGCATAAATTTTGGCTGCGTTGTCTGCCAATTCGCCTGGCTTTGGCTGCAGGTTAAGATGCACACACACACACACACGCATAATTCGTTTCACTTGCGCTTTTCTGGTTTGTTGCTGCATTTATGCGGATAAGACTTTCAGACCGGGTCGCACAACAACAACAACAACAACAAACACACTATTTGATGCTTTTGTTGCGGCACACATTTTTTTTTCTTCTTCTTTTTTGTTGTGTTTCTGTTTGGCATACGACAACTTCACCTGCTCAGCCAGTTTTAGCCAGTACAAACACACACACACACACACACACACACATTGAGTACTTCCACATAACAGCAGAGATCAGACTGCTTTCTCGCCAAGAGACACCAGGCCGCAAGCTCTACACACATCTACGCATATTGGGTATTGGGTGTAGAAAACCAGAGTGAAATTCCTTGGCAAGACTACCTCACTCCACAATTGGCCAGCCAGGCAGCCAGGCAGCGGACCGGACCATACTCAATGGGAAGTTTTTTTTGTTTTTTTTGGGTATGCGGAATCGGAATCGGAATCGGAATATGAAAGACGTGCAGACAAATCTGGTTCACGATCGCCATCATTATATACAGGTTGGGCCAAATTGGTTTCCTCACTGGCCAAGCTAAACTAGGCTAACCTGTCGCATTTACCCCTCATACCCTACCACCCCCCCCCCTACCCCTCTACCCCCATCCATTACTCTTTCGCACTCATTTGGTAACTGTCGCTACCTTATTTGGGTGGTGCGTGTTGCGCAACGCATTCAAAAGTCCAAAAGAAATGCCGAAAGTCTGGACGCTACAATTTCCCTCGAAATGTTGTTCAATTTGCATAACATTTCGCTGGGCGACCCAATCGGCTATTGTACAATAGCTAATGGAAGAAAATGTTGTCTTCCAGGCGACCGAGAAACTAGAAACTGTGTGGAAGCTGTTTGGAGTTCAGTTTGAAAGTCATTTGCATATACACACATACAAACATATATTTCGCTTCTTTTTGTTTTGGTATTTTTCTTATATATTTTACTTATATATACCTATATACATATATACATAAATATGTATATATATATATATACATTTCTTCATTGCCAGTGGCGACAAAATATAAATACAAAAAAAAAAAAAAAAAAAAAGTTGCGTGCGACTTTTGCCCAGATATGTAGTATATCTCTTTTTTCTCTCTTTTCTATTTATGAGCGTCGGAAAACACACTAAATTACAACTTTCTCACGATCTTGGCGAGTGCAGCGGAGCATAGAGAGTGCTGTAATAAACCCTGTCAAGAGGCCCAGTTACAGATATATATATGTATATATACATATAGTATATATGCACAGATCAACTTATATATATATGTATATATAAGTAATATTCTATGTGATTATCAAAAACTGAAGCTCAATCTTGGCCATTATTGCTTAGCCATATCAAATTTGTATTTTGATATGCGCGTAATTCAAGCCTAATTCCATTACGCACGCCTCGCTTGAGGCGATGTATGTCACAGCTCGTGGCTCATGGGAGTGTGACCATGAAATTTGTGTTGGCCAAGTTAGCAATGTGGAGCATTAGATTGAGTGTTAAAAACTCAACAGTTATATTGCGTTTATAGCATAAAATCAGGCAATTGTAAACTGCCAAACAACAACAACAACAACAACAAATGAAATTCAAACATTGTGACACAATATTACGAAAATGCTGTGTCAAGGCTTGGAAGCGAATGGGGCTAGGCTCTATGACTGGCAAACGTGAAATACTTCATTTACAGAATGGCAAAAAGAGAAAGAGTTTCGTGTTGAAATGTCACAGAATTTCATGTTAGGCCAGTGAGTTTGCCTTCAGTTGGCGGGCCTAAAAAGCAAAGCTCAAATCATCATTAATGAAACGAATGTATCAAATCATCATAAGATCTCAACACATATGAAATTGAGGTGTGTGAACGAATGGGCGTATCAATCTAACTATATACCGCTAACTGTTTCTATATCTATTCGTCTATTCGCCTTTATAAAGTTGAACACCCCAAAGAATGTAAGGATTCTTCACTGAAAGTCTTATAGATATAGATGGTCCAAAAGCAGGCTGAGATTCGATTTCAATAGATTTGAAAAATATGATATAAATATAAGTAGATTTGAATATAGTGAAATTGATTTAACAAAGATAAATTTGAATACACTGAAATAAAATTTTGATGGATTTGATTTGATTGATAACAAATTTCTTAAGCACAACTCGTGAGCTTTTAATAGCTACAACAAATTAATAAATTAATATATATGTATGTATTTATATAAAAAGTGTCATATAGATTCGAGCAAACATGAAACTAGCTAAAATTCTAGTTATCTTTTCAATATTGTGCCTGAATAATAACTGAATTAATTACAGTGTATATTCAAGTCATGCACTGCTCGCGAAACAGATGAAAATTCTGCATACAAATATTATTTCTACTAAATATGATATATGAAATTGATATACAAATATGATATATATATATATATACATATATTATATATTTAATATTTCTTAATATTTTCCTCAAATTTGCAACAAAATAAATGAAACATAGCATGTCTTATGCCTGAACAATGTCCAAATGAAGTTCAGTGTATTTTCTAGTCAAGCACTCCTCATCAGTATTTGCTTTTGCATTGAAACTGGTTTATATTGAGTGCTGTAAAACTTTTAATTAAGATTCCATCTCTTTAGCTCTTTAGGTAAACCATTAACTCAAGATGAGGCTGATATACCTATAGCAAAAATAGAATCATGCTTAGAAAATGCCAAAAACAAAAGAAAAAACTTTGCTGGAAATTACCTGGAGCTCTACAGCTCTATAGAAGCTATATTTGGCATAGCCAAATCTTTGGCCAATTGTGGCTGTAATTGGCCAAGAATGCAACTGTGAGCAAACGTTAATTGCTGTTAAGCAGTGTTTCGCTTTCTATTATACCATTTAGCTGCAGGTAAAATTGTAATTAATTTCATTATTTAATCGATCTTTGCATTAACGCACCTGTGCGCCAACAGGTGTCCACCTGCAACAGCAGCAGCCGCAGTAGCCAAGCCAAACTAGAGAGAAATACACGTCGATGGCAATATAACTTTCACCCAGGCGACTTTTGCGACTTTTGCGCGACTCCGAGGAGCAATCGAAATGCGCAAACAGAAAAGTTGCATTTGCAGCCGCGGGCAGGATGGCCAACACAGTTGGCTGTGGCATTTTGGCCAGCCACTGGAGATTCACTTTGAAATGTGCCCTGGCCATTAGCCAAGAGTTTTTCGCCCTTTTCGTTTTTTTTTTTTCTATTTTTCGTAATCTCATCGTGGTCTTAGGGAACAATTGACAAACTAAAAAAAAAAATAAAAAAAAAAACCTACGTAGTCATTGGCGCTGGGAAAGTGAAAAATCTCACACATTTTCAGCAGCATTCGCAATGCATCTTTTGCATGTTAAACGCTGTGCATGACATGGCCAATGCCACGCCCATTAAACGAAAAAAACCCAGCCAAGACTTGGCCACTTGGCAACTTGTCGTCGCTGGGCCCCAATTGCCTAACTTGGCTAACAATTTGCTCGGCCACTAATCAAATTAAATGTTATCTCGAGACGAGCAAACAAGCTGAGCTAACTGCAAACATTGTGAACGACGTAGAGATACGCTGTAAACATGTTCGATAGTTGATATCTAAAAACATTTGCTATGAATTCAATTATAACTGAGTTTACTTGCCTCATCTTTGATCAAATATGTTCAGCTTCAGTTCATTAAGTTAGCTTAGCTCCGGAATTCACCTGAGCCATGGGGACTGCCAGACGCTAAGCAAACCAAACAACATCCGTCTAAACAAACAAGCGTCAAGACAAATTTTGCCATTTAATTTTCTTTTCCTTTTTTTTTACATTTTATTTCTCTTTTTATTTTTTGACTAATTATCATATATACACAACGTTTGCATATTTATGTATTCAAATTAGCAGAGAGAGAGAAAGAGACAGCACATAAACACATATATAAATATATAAACAATTTTTGGGGTGTGGTCCAGCATGGCCAAGGGCTGATCAGAACGTGGCTCCTCGGTGCTCACTCGCTTGATCGATTGAAAGTCGCTTTGCGTTGGCCACATTTGATCAAATCGGTTATGAATGCATCCATTGGATTGCAAATCTGTCGGGCATATATCATGGAGAATATGCGCCTTGGGCGTTGTCGGACTCCAATTAAAAATCAATTTTTATTAGTTTTCGAGAAAAGAAAAGATTTGCGCCGAACTGATTGAGATTTGATTTAGATCTGCGTGTTTGTTGATTGCTTTGAATGCGACCGCCGTAACTAAGGAATGCAGAATGCAACTCAAGGCGTCCAGAGATATCTCTCATATTTGGGTTTCGCTTAAAGATATGAATCGAAATCTGAGCTGTGCATAGCCATTGAATATTAGCAATTTGGGTAAAATTGTTTTCTTAGTAGGAGGCGTGGTTCTGAACACACAAAATATATATATTTCTAATCGGAGTTCACAGCTCAAGCGATCTAGGTCTGCCTGTCTGTCTATTCATATGTATAAAGCATCTCGCTCTCTCTCTTATCTGTTTTTATATTCTGAACCCATTGAAAATGGGAAATCAGGGTATAATGGTGTTGTGAAAAGTATGTAACAGGCAGAAGGAGACGTGGCAGACCCCATAAAGTGTATATATTCTTGATCAGGGCGACAAGCTGAGTCGATATAGCCCTGTCCGTCCGTCCGTCCGTCCGTCCGTCCGTATGAGTGCGTCGATCTCAGAAGTTATAAGAGCTAGAGAGCTGAAATTTTGTATGCATACTCGTGTATACCATAGGCAGTACAAGTTTATCTTATTTTTTCGATAACTCATCCGATATCGTTTTTCGAGAATAATCGAGAATAATCGATAAATTGCTATTGTTTTTTCCGCCTTATTTGAACACTATTAAGCCTAGAGACATCAGATTTACTGTGTATATACATTTGATGGATACACACATTTTGTAATTTACAGATTTTGGATACCACGCCCCCTTCGCCCACAATTCGTAAAAAACGTATATCACGTACTAGAGACTTGTGCTTTGAAATGTACACACATTTACACATTATGATTACGTTCTGAAAGTTTCATTAAGATTGTACGTTCACAAACGAAATTATTCAACAAATAAATTCTCAAAATATTTCCCATACCGCAGCGCAGCCCAAGCGCAGTCGCTGCTTACTGAGCAGTTAGCAGAGCACGGTCCTATGCGTGCAGGTGGATGCATGTGTATGTATGTGTGCAGAATGATTGGACCATCAGCATGGAGGGTTCAGGGTATCTCCTAGTCGAGCAGTCTCGACTAGAGTCTTCTTACGTGTTTTATGTTGATTTTCATTCGGTCTATAAACTAGGATTTTAATAATATTTATACACGTTTTTTTTTTTATATACAATTTTATATATAAACTGGCTACATTAATTACTTATACTAAAGCTAATAAACAAATTATTGTTATGCATTTATCTATACACATATTTATCAAGCAAATTGCTTTGCTTGCATGTGGCTTTGCCTCCCATTTGATATATAATTTCCGATTTATTGGAGCCGAGGCCCATTCGGCATGCATTGCTTAGCAAATGTGGGATTCGATCGTCGCACAATTTGAGGTTTTTTGTGTTTTTGATGGGAATAATGAAAATCAAACTGCAGAACCAAAACAATTTTCCCAACAAATTATGACAGCCAAACACAAAAAAAAAAGAAAAAAAAAAAAGAACGCCTGCCGAAACGAGCCAAAGAAAGCAATCAAAAGGGCCAATCATTTCTGCCCAGGCCATGTATAACTACAGCAAAAAGGGGTGGAGAGAGGCAGACGGAGAGTGTGGGGGTGGGGGACAGGTAGGTAGCTGGGTAGCACCCGGGGGCAGGTCGTGAGTGCGCCGAGAGCCAACAACAGCACGGAATCGGACGGAACAAAAGCAAAGCAATAACAAATTACATATTCTTCTGCTGCTTTGTATTTTGGCAGCGAAGGGGTAGAGTGGGAAGGGGGCGGGGGGGAAGCGCATGTAATTGTAAGCAACGGGCAACGGGCAACGGGCAACTGCCGTGGCTCAGAAAGGTGCGGCTTGCGCCGGAACAACTCGACCCCGAAACTGAAAAAGGTTACAGCACACACACAGACACAGACAGAGACTTGCACACACACACACACACACACACACACACACACAATTAACACTTGTAGAACACTTGTAACAACAGCCAAAATATTTGTTGGACATCCAGCTACCCGCAACTTGGCTCGCTGGCATTCGCCCGTGGGTTCTCCGAAGTCAGCGTTGCGTGCAAAAAACCAAAAGCAGTTCCACTTGACGCCCATTCTAATGGGTCATGGGGGTCTCAACATGCTAAGAATGAGCCATAAAACTGAACATAATTACGATATGCTCATGTGTGCGCCCGAAACAAGTAAGAGTGCCTCCAGGCGGGTGTGCCCGACTTGGGCATACACTGCAACCCCGATCTGGCCTGGACATGGACTAAAGACTATATATACCTATATATTTAAGCTAGGCATACTTAGTGGATATATGCGCCACGCCTTCTTTTGTTTGTTACTAGCGTTTCCACAAAAAAATGGAAACTTTTTCACGATTTAAAAAATTAATAAAAATAATGTTCTTCAATTACTTTTGCTCTTAGCACAAAACAAGGAAAACTAAAATTAAATGAAAAAGTCTGAACTGATCAAAGAACTTGGAAGCTATATATATATATATATATATATATATATATATATATATATATATATATATATGTACATATATATAGCTAGACGGCAGACTTAATGAAGATAGGCTCTATAAGGATCTAAAGCAGAACATTTCAAATTATTCAAATAGTTATTACTGTAATATGAAATGAGAATCATTTTAATTTTTTATTTTATCAGCACCTTTTTTTTATACCCTGAACCCATTGAAAATGGGAAATCAGGGTATAATGGTTTTGTTAAAAGTATGTAACAGGGAGAAGGAGGCGTGGCAGACCCCACAAAGTATATATATTCTTGATCAGGGCGACGAGAGAAGTTGATTTAGCCCTGTCCGTCTGTCTGTCCGTCCGTCCGTCCGTCCGTCCGTCCGTCCGTCCGTCCGTCCGTCCGTCCGTCCGTCCGTCCGTCCGTCCGTATGTATGAACGCGTCGATTTCCGAAGATATACGAGCTAGAGACTTGAACTTTTTTTTAAAAAATGACCGTATATACAGCGCGCATATCAAGTTTATCACTAAAAATCGATAACTCATCCCGTTATTTTTTTATCGATCAAAAACCTTATCGAAATGCAGTTATAAAATTATATCTCCTACATCTTTAGAGCTAGAGTATCCAAATTTTAAATGTAGCTTGATATGTACGTTATAGAATTTCGATTTTTGTTCAATTTCACCCCCCACCCTTATATCCACCCCCTCACCCATAAGTTTGTAAAAGGCGTATTTCAAATACTAGAGACTTGAGCTTTGGCAATTATACGCATAGTAATGATAAAACCACAATCTGAAAGTTTCATGGAGAACGTACGTCCAGAAAAAAAGTTATTAAACAATTAAGTTCCCATAGTAAGCCCACACTGCAGCCCATGCGTGCGCGCCTATGGGTGTCTATGTATGTGTGTTTGCGTGTGTATGTGTGTGTTTGTGTAAGCAGAGAGACGCTAAAAATGATTGAAATGGCTTTTGCTTGAAGGGTTCAGGGGATCTCGTAGTCGAGCACTCTCGACTAGAGTTTTCTTACTTGTTTAATTATATAAAGTCCAAAAGCACGACGGAAGAAGATGAAAAAATATATCAGATATTCGATTTTTTTTTTAATTTAAAACAATAAATTAAATAAATTTAAATTAAATATAAATTCATATTAAATAGAAATTTGAATTAAATAGAAATATAAATAATATACAAATTTTTATTAAATATAAATTTATATTAAATATGAATTAAAATTTGCTATAAATTAAAATTAGATATAAATTTAAGTTAACCATAAATTTAAATTTAAAATAAATTTAAATATAAATTTAAAATAAATATAAATTTAAATTAAATATAAATTTAAGTTTACCATAAATTTAAATTTAATACAAATTTAAATGTAAACTAAATATATATGTAATATAATTTAAATTTAAATTAAATATTAAATTTATATTAAATATAAATTTCAGTTTACCATAAATTTAGACTAAATATAAATTGAAATTAAATATAAATTTAAGTTTGCCACAAATTTAAATTTAATAAAAATTTAAATTTAAATGAAATATATACAACATTTAGTCTAAGATAATCTAAGACTCGGTTTATGGGATGTGCTAATTGTCTTTCACTTGATCTACGGAGTGTTAAGAGGCAACGCAACAGATCTCGCCTGACTGCGAGGCACTTGCAACTGAACTGGGGATGGGGCGGCCAGTCACGGCCGGTTGCAAGTGGCCCATTGTGTTGTGTTGCAGCGTTCAACTGTGACCGGCCGGGCGTCGGCCGGGCGTTGGCTCTAGATGGCAAGAACTTCTAACTAACTAAGTAGCTTAGCTTACTTACTTTCTAGGCAAAAGCTGCAAATCAAAGTCAAAGTCAAAGTCAAAGTGGCTTACCCGAACAAAGCAGAATGGCAATGCCTGCGGCTCGTCGGCATCGTCGCCGTCGTCGTAGTCGTTTTCCATGCTGGCGTTTTGCTGTTGCAGCAACGTTTTGGTTTCATCTGCGGTGGCGCCACCAGCTGTGGCAGCATTGCTGCTATTGCCAGCTGCATCCATGGCGAGAATCACTGTGCGAGAGCAAGTTGCGTTTGTTTTTGATTTTGTTTGTATTTTTTTTCTTTTCACTCTGTCCCTCTCTCTCACTCTCTCTCTCTCTCTGTCTCACACACAATTAGCTGTTGTGATTGGCAAGCGGCCAGCTGCTGTTTTAATTGCAATTGACATGAGCATTAGCATAAGCTTGAAGCATTAAGTATACGCAGCGTAAGCCAAGTAATTCGAGCTATTCCTATAATAACAAAATATATGCCTCAGTCTCTCTATCTCTCTCGCACTCACTCGCTCTCTCTTGCTCTCTTGTTGTTGGCAAAAATTTCACTTTTGTCCGCGGGGTAGCTTTTTTTGTGCAGTTTTCAGTTTCAGTTGTTGTTTTCATTGAATTGCCATTAAGCGTCATTATGTTGCGGCTCTAAAGGAGAAGCATACACACACACACACACACACACACACACACACAGACAACTCTAAGCTGTGCTCTATATGTGCAGCATAAATGCACAGCTTCATTTAATTGCCAACATAAAAGTTTAGCTTTGCATTGCATATGCTCGACTGGCAGTTACCCTATATGACAGCTACACTTGACTTGCGTTACATTCGCACTCGATATGTCAATATGCCCATATTTCAATATAAATTTAATGAGTATCAAAATGCAATTGGCTTTTGCTATTGTTGTTGTTGTTGTTGTTGTTGTTGTTACTGATTGAACAATATAAGAAAAATATCGTGTCGTGTTTTTCGCTCGTTTCTGTTTCTTGAAATGGGAAAGTTTATCTCAGAGTCGGCACTTCTCGAATTCGTTCCGCTTTTCTGATTTATATGATGCATCCATATATGTATGTACATATATAAATATATAGCTAAACAATTAACTCTTGTTTCAGAAATGCCAACGAAATATCGTCTGCATTTGTGCTAGCTTTATAAGTAGATATACAAATATATACATATTATTATATTATATTTAGTTAGCACTCAAGTTGCTTAATTAAATGATGTACATATCTAGCTAATGATATCTGAGCGAATCTTATCGCTGATCGCAATCTATTATAAATGTGCGCTCATGAATCATACAAATTGTAAGCAAAGCAACACTTGAGCTGCAAATCCAAATTGAATTCTTTCCGGAAATTATAATCTAGCAGTTTCTGCAATGCGCCCAGTGAATCATTATCTTATAATCAGGCAGAAGATACTCGGGGCTATATGTGTGTCTTTATATGACTGATCAGACAGTAAATCTTCATCTATATAAGGTAAACTATCGCACTATCCCGAATAGAATAGACGATTCCAGTCTATTGGAATCTTACGAATTTTTTTAGCTAAATCGCTTTTGCTTATAAATATCTAAATCAATGTATATCTTCCTATTTTATAGTAGATAATACACAAATACAATACAAAGTATATGCCCATATATCTAATATATCGGCAAATTCTTATGCATGTCACATTTATCTACTTTTATCATAAATCTCATATGCGACAGGTTGCCTCAAGTAAATAATAATAAATCATCTCTTTCAGCTAATCCCCTAGAAGCATACATCTGCCCCATATAAGTTCATTAGAGTTCTCTACTTGGCTAATTGTGGGCCTCTGACCCTCTAACCCAATCCAGTTTATTGTCCACAGATGAAGGCACGAAACAAACGAAAAAAAAAAAACAAAAATAAATAAAAATAAAAATAAATAAAAAACGTATTTGTTGATGCTTTTGTATTGCGCTTGTCGCTTTCTATGCGATGGCATTTAACAAAAAAGAAAAAACTATGTGCAGCTTTTTATTAGAATCTGCAATAACAACAAGCGCAGCAGCAGTGGAAGCAGAGGCAGAAGCAGCAGCAGCAGCAGCAGCAGCAACAATAGCCCCAAGTTCTATGGCAAGGCAAGATAGGGGGTTAACGGTACCGAGTTACAGGCGGCGTGACTAAACTGGTTGGCATTTTTAATTTGTTATTCTTTCGAGCCAACAATTGACACAAATACTACCATCAGCCATACACACAGACACAGACACACACACATATACATGTATATAGTATACATATATATATGTACATATATATTGTGTTATTTGTATAGCCCCAATAAAATAGACGATCCTCGATGATACGCTCATTGCTAACATCTTCAATCAGCAGCGCTTTGCTTAATGACATATCGTCGAGTCTTATTCAAAAAACGAGCAAGCAAAATACTGTGGGAGTATTTGAATAATAATAGTACTTAAAACTTCAAACTGAGCAAATAATTGCAGATATTTAGATATTTATTTGTGGAAGTCATTTATGAGCACGATATTTGCGCTCTAGATATTGATATTGATCTCAAAAACAAATTAGAGCTATAGATACATACATATATCACTATGGTAGTCCATTTTGAGCATGATCTTTGTTTTAAATATTTAATTGATCGAAAAATCGTACGACAGTTATTTAATCACTTTATAGAAATCAGTTTTGGATATGATACTTGGTTAAGATATAGACATTGATCTTCAGATTTAACTAGAGCTATAGAGATATTATTGATGACATTAGGTATATTGATCTTAAAATCGAGTTAGAGCTATACATATTTATAATATTGAAATCTACTATAGAAATATATTTAACTGATCTGACCGGAGCTGGGCATATCCGAACTACAGTTTGATTGGGCTTGAAATGGTATTCAAAACAGGCTTTAAAATACTCTTGTTAACTGTTTATATTAGCGATAGGGTATGTGATAGCCGGCTATAACTGTGCGAATATATTTCTTTCTCTCTCTTTTTCTAGTGTGACAAGCATTGAGCTTAAAAAGCACATTTGTGAGCTCTTAAAATGCTAGGGCATGTGCTCACAGTTTGACAAGCATTGCAGCTTCAAGAGCTTAAACTATCTAGGGTCTGACATTCCTGGGATCTTAAAGAGCTTCCGCCATCAATCAAATATTTAGCCGAAAAACATTCATCTTAACTCTCTCAAAATTTTGCCAGGGCATATGCCAGTCGGTTATGGCCAACATTCTCACTTGTTACTAGTGGAGTTGGCGCTGCTTCATTAACTTTTCCACATCATCAACAACCAAAGCAACAACAACAACAAACACATTCACCCACTAAAAAAAACTGATCGTATGCGCGCAGATCGTATTCTCTTTTAGCCGCTAAAACTATTTATACCATTTGCATTTTGGGCTTTGCGAAGTTAAACAATATTTACCTTCCGCTACAACAACAGCAACAACAACAACAGCAACAGTAACAGTCACAACAACAGCAGCACAACACTAATAAAAACAACAACAACAGCACTTGTTGCCCGTTACCTTTATTTCTTTTGCTCGTTTTGTTTGTTTTTCTTCTCTTAAATTTTTTTGTTTTGCCGTATTTTTTGAATAAACAAAAGATTTCTAATTTGTTTGACACTCGCACAACTCACACGCTCTGTGCGGCTGCTGCAGCAGGTGAGTTAATGTTTCAACTTGGTTTTATCGTTAAATGCACTTTCCACAACTGCTACAACTATTAAAAAAACAAAACAAAACAAAACAAACAAAAAGCGCAACAGGTTGCTGCCTGAAGCGAGAAAACTGTTTAAACTGCGTAAGGTGCGCACGCTCGACTCGAATATTAAGCTACGACTGAAATTACAGCGGGCAAAGTATGACCAGCCCAGTCTCGATACATAAACCGCTCGAGTCTAGGCTATCGATTGCTCGGCATAATCGAGCAAAGTGTGTAGTGAAATTCCGATATTAGCATTATAATATTTGATTTAGTATTTTATTTATTATCGACTAGTTTGTATAAGAGTTTTGATTATTTGTTAAACCATTAGAATTAACCTGCCATTTAATTTGTATTTACGTTTCCATTCGGTTTTCCTTCAAAACACAAAAATAAAACAGAGTTTTACCTACCGTCAAAATGCTACAATACAACATCTCAGCTGGCTTGAATATAGTGTTTTAAATTCGAGAATTTCATTACAACGATAAATTTCAGAAAGAGCAGCTCAGCACATATTATATTCCATTTTTTTTAGCTTTATATCAATCATCTAAGGAAATACGAACTTTTTCTTAAATAATAGCGCGTCTTGACCGGTTTCCCATCGCGATTGTTTAGTATATTTAACCGCTATTTTGCTTTTGGAACTTTTGGTCTTTGTGGTGCGGGCAGCAAACGGTCTCTCTGTGCTACAGCTGAGCTCGCAATAAAAATAAATATCGAATTTGTGTTTGTGTGTTGCTGGGCCAAGGAGTGATTTGTAATGTTTTTCCGCTGTCTATAAACAAGGTAAAAAAATGAGATTTTATAAATTTGCAAAATTGTTTAGAGTGTACGCGCAAAAAGCATTGCGCATCAAAGTTTGCTAATAACAGCTAATGCAACAATAACAATTTGTTGATGGCGCTTTGTTTTGAATTTTTATATAATTTATAACTTCTACAAAACAATTTGCACATCTACACACACAAACGCATACACCCACGCACACACACTCACATACACACACAAACCCCACGCATACACACGAGAAATGCAAGCGCAATAAATTCTTGTTGCTTCTTGCAAATGCACAGTTTGAGAACCACTGTTAACAGAGTTGTGCATTCACTGATAAAAAATAATTCTATGATAAAAAATTGTGAACAAATTGATCAAATAATGTAAATAAGATATTAACAACAAAAATCAATGAAAAAACAATATCAAATCTGTAATTAATTTGTTTTTATAAGCGTTTAATGAAAAAAAGAAAAAATAGTAAAATATAAAAAAATAAGAAATCAAAACAAATATTCCCAAAACGAAAATACATGTATATAATAATTTTTTTTCTTTAATTAATTCACAAATTTGGCAAAAATTTTGTTTGTTCCAGAAGTGTATAGAAGTATTCGTCGTAGGAGCTATAGATTTTTGTTGTTTTATATAGTATACGTAGTTTTGTTTTATTTCCCTGTTCTCGTATCTACGACTGGGCTGTCATATTTGGCAAATTTCTAATAATACTAAGCAAACCTCTCAATCTACATACATACGTATGCACAAGTATAAATATACATATGTATATACATATCTGTATATATGTATGTATATATATATTTGTGCATGCACATACATACATATGTACATTTCGTATAGTAAAGCCTCCGAAGATGACCGACAGACGAGAGCGACGCAGCGTCAACGAATGCATCAACAATTTCCCGTACTATGGGCACCAGGCGCAGTCGAATCTGCAGGCCAGCTGCAAGAGTGAGTTGAGAGCTAGAGACATAGAGAGAGAGAGAGAGTGTCTCATCAGATACTCGACTCGGATTATCTAGCCATGTCTATTGGCATTAATATTAATTCTCGTCATTTGACCAATTTCCAGATTCGCTGGACTTTGTGCAGCGCTTGAGCCTGATGAGCACGCTGAGCGTGCACAGCGGCTGTGTGAACACGGTCAATTGGAATGCGAGCGGCACATTGATTGTATCCGGATCGGATGATAACCATTTGGTGGTGACCGAGGCCAAGCGCGGCCGTGTGGTAGCCAGGACCAAGACACAGCACAAGCGTCATATATTCAGTGCACGCTTTATGCCCTTCACCAATGATCAGGCCATCGTGTCGTGCTCCGGCGAGGGCATTGTTATGCATACCGAATTCCTGGCACCGTACGGCACCGGCCGCACTGCCGAGGAGGCGAACATCGGCGAGTCGGGGCGTCAGGCCAGCTTCTTTGATTGTCACGCCTTTGGCAGCACCTACGATGTCCTGCCCATGCCGGACACTCCTCGGGTATTTCTCAGCTGTGGCGAAGACGGCACCGTGCGTTGCATCGATTTGCGTGTGAGCAGCCGCTGTGCCGAGTCCGTGTGCGATAAGCATATCTACATAACCGCTCCGTGTGCCATTACGGCCATGGATGTGGCACCGATCAACCACTATAAGCTGGTCATCGGCTGCTCGGACTCGATTGTGAGGCTCTATGATCGCCGCATGCTGTCGGCTGGCTCGGATCGCGATCGCATCACCTGGCCGGTGAAGGCCTATCCGATACCCATGAAATATACACGTCGTCACTATCGTCCCACCTGTGTCAAGTATAGCGCCGACGAATCGGAGCTGCTTGTCAGCTACTCAATGGAACAACTCTATTTATTTGATTTACAACATCCGGGCTATAATGATGCCGATCTGTTACGCAGTGGCTGCTATACACCGAAATTGCGGCGCGACAATGATCCGGAGCCGCAAATGCCGCGATTGCGTTTCCGGGGCGATTGGTCCGATACCGGACCAAATTCCATGGCCAATATTGACCACGATCCGAACCGTTTAAATGTGGGCCAGGCACGCCCACCGCTGGTGCCCAGTGTGCTGCGTCGTCTGAGCGATGAAATTATTCGCATGCTCAACTCTCAAACACATCAAATACACGCCATCAATCCAGCCAGCCGCAGCAGTAGCTCCAGCTCCAGCTCCAGCGCCAGCGCCAGCGCCAGCTCGCGCTCACATCACATGTCCTGGCAGGATGCCGTCTTGCGCACACTAGACAACCAGAGCGAGTCGGCAACAAGTCGCACCAACAGCCTGCGACTCGTTGCAGCCAATGAAATCACTCAGGCTGCAATGGCCGCCAATAACAATGCGTCAGCTATCGATGGTAAGTGAGCTCGGAATCTGGCCAAGAGTGTCCCCAATATGGCTAAGCACTTATACAGAAATGATCATAATCCACAATATACAATATATTAATATCTATTTAGATATCAATATCATGTTGTCTATGGCATCAACTTTGATATAATTTCGAATATATAGTTTGAGCCAGATCTGAATTACCATATGTACATACATATATCTACTATATCATGATGATATCTACGATATCATGACATACATACATATGTTTTCCTATCATATTAACGTCATACAATGAATTAGAGTAGTTGTAGCCGATAAATAGTATAGAACGAGAGATAGCCATAGTAATACTCGAGTGCATTAACAAATTTGTATTCAGATTGTCTGAACATATCAAATCATTTAATATTGCCAGCAAAAATGCTCAATTGAATTGCTGAGAATCGCATAGAAAGACACCATATTTTGCTAATTATACAATTTGATTTTATATTGTAGACAAATATATATTTTAGCGAGTTGATATCATTATATATATACATATATATATTTATGTTGTGTCTTTCTATGCGATTCTCAGCAATGCGATTAATTGAATTGCTGAGAATCGCATAGAAAGACACCATATTTTGCTAATTATGCAATTTGTTTTTGAATTGTAGAAAAATATATATTTTAGCGAGTTGATTTCATTATATAAATATATACATATATATTTATGTTGTGTCTTTCTATGCGATTCTCAGCAATTCAATTAAGCTTATCTGCTGGCAATGTTAGATGATTTTATTTACCATACCTAGTAAAGCCCATGTGTGTATGGATCTGGTCTTATTGTGTGCATATGCATATGTACGGCTATTTAAACTCAGCGCTGGGTTCGCGCATCTGCTAGTCGGACACACCCGACCGAGCTACTCTGACTTGTCCTTTTATATTGTACAATACATTGCATCCTCTCGTTCGCAGCCGTTGAGAAGCGCGATGCTGTAATGGAGACTGCCGAGGAGGGTAAGGAGCGACAGCTGAATAAGTTTGACTACATCAAAATGTCGTTTAGCGGCCATCGCAATTCGCGCACCATGGTGAAGGGCGCTTGCTTCTGGGGCGACGATTACATCATGTCCGGCTCGGATTGTGGCCACATATTCATCTGGCAACGTCACACTGGGAAGGTGGTCAAGACATTGCTGGCCGATCATCGTGTGGTGAATCGTGTCCAGCCGCATCCGACTCTGCCCTATTTGCTCAGCTCGGGCATTGATTACAATGTCAAGCTGTGGGCGCCAATTGGAGCGATTTCAACATTTGATGAGGCTGAAACAACAGCAGTAAGTGCCACAGAGAAGGAGAAAGAGAGAGGGGGAAACAGTGGCAGATTGTGATTAACTAATTCTCTAAATGCTTACAGTTGATCAAGAGCAATGAAATCATGCTGGTGGAGACACGCGACACCATAACGGTACCTGCCCAGGTCATGATACGCATCTTGGCCGGCTTGCGTCAATACCATCGGATTCGCCATACATCGGGCACCCGTGGACTGGGCGTTGACAGCAGGCGTAGCCGCAACGAAACTCTGCGAGCCATCGAGGCAAGCGCCGTTGTTGCAGCACAGGAGGCGCGGCATCATAGTAATGCTCAGCGTATTGCCGCTAATAATAATGATGATGAGGATGCCAATCTGGCTGAAGATGAGCCTAATAATGAAGATGAGCCTGATAATGAGAATGAGAATGAGAATGAGAATGAGAATGAGAATGAGAATGAGAATGAGAATGAGAATGTCAATGATGCTAGCAATACCAATGAGGACGCCACCATCAGCATCATCAGCGCCAGCAACAGCAACAGCAGCAGCAGCAGCAGCGTAAATAACTCAAATACAAACTAAAGAAATCTTGTCAATGAGAAAACTATATAGAAACATACTTATATATATATATATATATATATATACATATATACATATATACAAATGTATATAGATATATATATATCTGTATATGCATATTGTGGCTATCGACGCTGTACTCCCATGTCTAAATATATGTATATACATACATATATATATATATATAATATGTTTGTGTGCGTGTGAATACATATATGGTATATAATAGAATATAGTACACATATATATATACATATATATATGTATATATATACATATATTTGTCCATTCCCTGCTGGACACATTTGTGTTCACATTCCCCTCCGCAAGCAGTCAAGCTTAGCTTTGTAGTTAGCGGCGCCGACATCCCCATCTTAATTGTGAGACTCAAAAAGCATACGATTGATTGATTGATTGATTGATGTAGCTATATATGTGAGCATACTATATATATATATATAATGTATATACATATATATGGATATATCAAATAACATTTGTTCCTTTTTTAAGTTGTAAATTAAAAACGTTTCTAGAGAAACTTTCTAGTTTTGCTATGATTGTTATTATTGTTAGTACGTTAAACTGTTTTATCTATAGAAAAGGACATTGTTGTCATTTGTTTTTTTTTTTTTTTTATCTATTTCGCTTTTGTTTTTAATATAATTTGTTCTAACACGGATGAGATATTTTATATTTATATATATATACAAATATATATAATGATATATATACTTGTATATGTACACTAGCGTACATAAATTGCGATTAATTAAGTACACTACGCTTAAATGCTAAACAACTATAAGTTAAATGCACTATATACAAAAGTCAACTGATATTATTTACATTATATTATATATATATATTTATAAATATATATATATATAATATATAGCAGCTACGTTCTTCGTTTTCGATTCGGATATTGTTTTATGAATAACTCTACAAATAAATACAATATACATTAGACGATTTAAACAATATCTTGCACATTATGATCTCGTTTAACAATTTGTTTCAACACGTGCATATATATCTATATAAATACATACATATATGATACTTAAATATATAATTAAGTGTACTTTCGCCTCATTAGGTGCGACGCAGACCCAGACTATCGATGGTCTTGGTTATCGCCATATCATTTATTTCGGCCTCCTCGGGCTCATTGTTGTTGTTGTTGTTGGTGGTGGTGTTGCCATTGGCAGGACCACTGACGTTGCTATTGGCCGCGCCCGTTACCCGATTGCCGCCCCCTCCAGCAAATGTATCCGAGAATATGTGAGCCAGAGCCACATAGTGGCCATAGCTGCCACCTGAAGCTGAAGCTGAAGCTGGCCTGCTATTGCTAGCCTGCTGCTGCTGCTGCTCCGACTTCTGCAGCTGCTCTGACTTCTGCAGCTGCTGCTGCTCTGGCTGCTCCATGCGTGGACGGCGCAGGGGTGGCGGCTGCACTTCCTCCTGTGTTCCAGCCACTGGCTCTGGGCAGGCGCTGGCATTGGACGCATACAGTCCGTGGCGAGCAATGGCAGCGTCTATGGCATTGCGCTCGATGTCGAAGGCGGGCGCTCGAGAGATCGCCTCGGTGCGATAATGACGCACAATTTCCAGATTGTGGTTCACATAATTCTCACGCTGAGCCTCGCTTAGAACCGCTATATGCCATTCCTGCAGCTGCTCATCGGTCATATTATTGACTATACACATATTATATATACATTTTTATAATATATATACAATATACACACAAATGACCATGAAGAGAGAGCGAGGGAGAGAGCAATAGAGACAGAGACGGGGAGGGAGAGAGAGAAAAAACAAACAAATATGTGTATCAGATGAAAAGGCGCTCGAGCATATGTATGTTTGATTTAATCCAAATCGTTGACAATTCATTGCCAATGCTTACAATTACAGCTAGCACTCGTCCCTCGCCGCAAAACCAAGTTTTCCATTTCGATAATCTACGAATTGAACAATTATAAATACTCTCTTTACTTGGCGTACGAACGTTTCTATTGCATACACAAATGCATTAGAGATGCGCGTTGGCCATGTGTGAAAGTATGGACCAACTATCGATAACAGCTCGATTCATATAGTTCTGCTTGATTTTGATTCCGATAGATTGCGCGCCAAAGAAAGCTTTCAAAATGCATAAATTTCATTTGTTTATGTATGAAAATTGTATATGCGTGGGGATTCTGGAAAAAATGTTTGTATCCTATTAATATGACTGAAGCGCTAGAGCCTACAATAAAATATATTTGCAAGTTTATAGCAATTTTCATTGTATTTAATGTTGAATTTTTGTTTGTCACTAGAAATATAACAGTTATAAAATAATTTTAATGAAATTAATGTAATGTTATAATAAATATACAAATATAAATAAATTAAAAGTTCATGTTAAACAAACAAAATTTGTATTTTTTATTTATTTATTTTTATTTTGTATTTTATTGTATTTTTTATTTGTTGCATTTCTATTGAATGCTGGTTAAACTAGAATGCATATAAAATCAAGTTTCGTATGGCATTTCAAAAACCTTAAACAAAAATATGTGCAATTTATACTACTTATACATATACACTACTTACTATACTTGCATGTTTTTAATAAAAAAAAAAAAAAAAAACTTCTAAAACTTATTTAAAAAAAAAAAACACGCTCACAGAAAAATAGACAAAATACAAAAATTACAATAAATAATAAAACATGACAAAAATAAAACAATTTTAAAAAATTACAATAAAATAATAATAACCGTACAAACGCTATAACCGGATTCTACTGCATATAAAAATACAAAATAAAATAATAAATGTGTTATTTAAATATCAGCTAAATTATTAAAATAAAAAACTTAAATGAATTTGAACAGCATTAAATTTTAGCATTAAAAAACTTATAAAGATATGTAGCTATAGTTGCAAAGATTTGTTTACATACAAATATATGTTTATTTTAAATTTTTGTTGACTTACAAATGTTAATTAAATAATTGCACATTCATACATATTTGTTATATGTATATCTGTTGCCTAACTGGTTATGTTTAATGTTAATTTGCTCTGCTTAGTTTTTGTTTATGCAAATGAGTTTCTCTAGTGCAAATGGCCAAAAGCTAAAGGAATATACATAAGTATTCATGCTACGCTTGGATACATTCACTCATTCACCCATTCACAATAGCAATAGCCATTGCAGTTGCAGTTGCAGTTGCAGTTGCAGTTGCAATTGCATTTGCAGGCTGCGTTCATTTTTCCGCCTTGTTTGAGGCCTGTCGATTGCATGTTGTAACAGGTTGGCTTGTAGCCGGGAATGCAGGCTGAGCAGTCAGGGAAGAAGCAGCAGTGGCAGCAGCTGATAAAAGTATCTTGAATGTAAAATTCTTAACGTTTCGTTTTGGTATTTATTTGTTGTTGTTGTTGTTGTATTTGCTTTTCGTTTCGTTTCTTTTCTTTTTTTTTTTTTTGCGCACTTTGGGCCAAGTCTTACGAACGTTTGGGGTTGAGCGACGGCAAATGTTTGCAGTTTGTTTACGGAGAGGGGTGGGCAGGGCAGGGGCCTCCGGCTGATTCCTGGGATTTCTGCGGAGGGAGAGGGTAGGGGGCTTACCTCCAGGGTCTGTTACTGCGCGGAATGCATTCACGTTTATTTTTTTTTTTTCTTTATGTGTCAGTGTGTGTGTGTGTTTTTTTTTACATTTGTTTCTTTTCGCATTTTGCATTTGGCTGGCCTGTTGTAATTGGCAATGAAAAATTCCAAGTGTTTTTCAAAGTGCTCTTTAGATGGCCTAATATAAGCCAACTAACTAACAAAGAAAGCAATTTCACACACACCAACAGCAATACCAGCACACTCACACACGCAAGTAAATACTTTGAATAGGTAATAAAATTAAAAAATTTCAACAAAAAAAAAAAAAACAACGAAGCTGGAAGCTAACGTACGAACACGTATATGCTTGCCTAAGGAACCCAACCAACTCAATTTCCAACTGTTGCAGTTGCTGTTACCACCCAGCGAAAAAAAAGCAACAACAAACACAAGTAAGTGTACTCTCGAAGGGATTGCTCGACTAGCAGATACCCTGAACCAAGCAAGCGGCAAGCTGTGCTGCACGTAAGCTAAAACTTTTCTTGAGAATTGGGAATGTATTCGAAATCAAAACTAGAAAAGATTCTACATCATATTGCTAACAATAGTTCAGGAGGTATATACGACATTTGTCTTAAAACATTATATAATAATTGAACATTAATTCAAGTTAAAATCTAAATACTAAGTTCAAATTTATGTAGCTGTTTATCGCTAATCAGGAAATGCCAAGAAATTTCAAAATGTTCAAATTATACTCTATGTAATGCTTTGAAATCAAGTCAAAATTTCAATATTTATTATGAATATTACCGTTATGTTATTATACATATTTAAAACATCAGACGTATAGCTTCACATAGCCCATATACCCCATATACCAAACGCAATAGGTTGAAAAAAAAAACAAACAAACAAAAACAATAAGAAAAGAAAATAACAAAAAGTCATATGAAGCATTCCAAAGTGCATAGGAAAATATCAGTGCACTGTGCCTGCATTTAGCTCATTTAATGTAAAACATTTTTGCTCCAACTACAATTAACTGCATACATATGCACACACACACACATATATACATATACATATATATTTCTATATACATATATATTTACATTTATTGTTAGACGTACGTTTGCCCATTTTACACTTAAAACTTTAGATTCAGTTTGCAAATCTGTCTAAAACTGAGAATAAAACCAAGACTGCATATTAAGGCAAAAATAAGTAACTCTATTTAACAAAGTCCCCCATCAGAGTAATCTCTATTCCCATTGACAGGAGGTATTTCCCCGTTCCATTCTCTATGCCTAGACTAATCACGAATCAATCGACTGCCAAAAACAGTTAAATATACATGATTTATATATGATATATCATGATTTTTACGCTTTCCATATAATTCACAGATCTATTTGTAGAATCAACTACAAAACTAGGTTATGCCAAATCGCAAATGTTTTTGAATTTATATAGTGTTTTCATCGAAAATCTGTTTTCTTTTTTTTTTTCTTTGTTTTTAGCTTTAGCTATAAAATTCTTATCGACTTGCCACGCCCACCGTGAGCTTGAATATTGATATGTGTTTAAATCAACATCAAACCCCGATTAAGAGGTTCCAGCTGTTAAATGATAAAATATTCAAAATTCAAGAATTTTCGATTTGCCACGCGCTGAAAGGGCGCGTCCCAAAGTGAATGTATTAACGTATACAAGAAGAAGAAGAAATAGACATACATGTAAGACTTTCAGACCGAGAACTACACGAAGTGTGCAACAAATCAAAAAATCATTTAACTTCAAGGAAGAGTCTAAAAATAGTTTAAAGGATTCAAACTTGTTTTCGCTCCTCTCTTTCTCTCTCTCTCTCTCTCTCGTTCTCTCTCTCTGTCTCACAATCTCTCATAGCTTCACTCTGTCTCTCTCTCTCACTCTGTGTCTCTTTTCCTCTCTCATTCTATATATTTATCTCTCTTTCTCTCTGTCTTTGTCTATCTACTCCCACTCTGTGTTTCTTTCTTCTCTATATCTCTGTCATTTTCTCTCTATCTATTTCTCTCTCTCTATTTCTCATTCTAACGCTCTTCCACAATCTCTCTCCCTGAGAGAGAGAGAGAGAGAGAGAGAGAACTCTCTGATCTGCGCATTATACATACATATATGATTTGTTTCCCAAAATTTGGATATAAGTTGCTAGACCCAAAATTATTCACTGCCAAATAAATTATAATGTAAGGTCAAATATATACGCAAATCGTTTGCACACACATACAAATACATATGTATATGTATATAGATACATACATACACACACATGCAAACATATACGTTACAAGAAATGTGTAAATAGAAATGAATGAATCGCGTTCATTGAAATGCGAATATCTTTTTTGGCTAGACTTTTCCTGATGTTGCCTAGTATGAGTTACTCTATGTGCGTATTTACATACAGATGTACATATGTACAATTAAATATGTATGTATATGTATATGTGTGCATATTTACATACATATGTAGAATCTGTGTATGTATCTGAGATATACAGATCTTGAATTTTGTACTCGTATTTTATTCGTTTTCATGTTGTCTTGTCTTGTCTTGTGCTGCGTTTATATATAGACAGACTGAGTGCGGATCGACATAGACATAGCCATAGACATAGCCATAGACATAGACATAGACATAGACATAGACATAGACATAGCCATCGACATCAACATAGACGTAGACATCGACATCGACCGTCTCTGCACACATGCTGAGCTGTTTTGTTCACTTTCAACACACTAGCCTTAATGTCTAATGATGTTTTGCCCCTTACACGCGTGAAGTAGAAAATTATTTTTAGTGCTCAAAATCAAATACAAATAAAATGAAAAGCAAAAAATAAAATAAATAAATAAAATAAAAATAAAAAAATAAATTAAATTAAACCCTTCGAGAACAAATCAGCAAACGCATTCGATTTGCCATTTCGTCCCACTGTGCGTAAATATACATGCATGCGCATATGCACTCATGTGTGCGTGTGTGTGTGTAGTGGACAGTGTGGGCGGGCTGGGTCAAGCAAGAGTCAGCGACAGCGACAGCGGCAGCGGCAGTGGCAGCGGCAGCAGAGACAGTGGCAGACAATGAGTTACAACTGTCAAGTCGATTGCCGTTAAATCGCTCAAGAGCTCAAGAAGAAAGACGACGACGAAGGCGAAGACGAAGGGGACGTGCGCAGTTGGCGTCGTTAAAAAAAATATATAGAAGACACGAAGCTGAATTGCCGAGGCGCGCGCTCTGTGCGACATAATCCCAACCCCCGTGGGTGGTGTACCTCATCCAAGGGCCGTTGAGAGCGCTCTTTGAGCGACCATCATGATTTACATGTATGCGTTCGTGTGTGTATGTGTGTGTGTGCCCACAATATTATGGACATTTCATAACTTGATGTTTTTCTTTGCGTTTTCGTTGAAGACTCCCATCCTTTCCTTTGCACTCGCGGCAACGCGCACACACACACACACACTCACGCACAGCGCTCATTGAGTGCAGCTCGCTGTTGCTATCTCGCTCGCGTGCCGAGTGAAAAAGCGCAACAATCAGCTGTTTTGTGAGCGACCCAGCAACATGTAAAGCGATGGCGGCGAATTACAAAAGTTTGCCAATATGCGCAACAATGCTCGATGCTCACACACACTGATCCCGAGCAAGAGTCGAGCTGAGCAAGCCCCCAAACGGTGCTCCCTCGACCCAGCAACAACAACAACAACACTAGCAACAACAAGCCACATAGTGCCACTCACACTCGCATTTACCTCTTGGCTTATGTTGTTTCAAAAACGCAGATCGCATTATGCACCCCACTAGGCGCAATGCATGCATATGTACGTACATACATACATATGCATGTATGTATGTGCGTGTGTGAATGCATGTGTGTGTACGTGTGTGTATTTGGTTCAATTTATGGCAATTAATGCATCGGAGGCGTGCATTTTAAGTGCCTGGCTCAGTGACAATTTTATGGGGTTCAACAAACGCTAATTTCATACCACGCTGCAACATGAGCACACGCACTCAAGTACACACATACATATGTATATACATACATATGTATGTAACTATACATATACATATGTTTGTATAAACACATTTATAAACAGACATCCATAACAAAGAATATGATTTCTTACATTTGTTAATTGATACTTACGATATTTAGAGAACGTCAAGCCTATGTTGATAACTTGAGAATCGCATAGCAGAGCTTTGTCTAAACATCTATTTGTGTACTCTGCACCTTGAGTTTAATTAGTCAATTTTCATAGGGATAATCTTATTTCCACATAATTTGAACTCATTAATAAATATGGTATATATGTACATATATATGGACATATACGTATACGTTTAGTATATGTATGTATGTACATACATATATAGAACAGACTTAAAAATCGCAGAAGAGAACCATGGTCAAAATTTCTTTCATTCCCAATCATTACATTTAATCTAATCATACACTATGCAATGCGGAAAGGACAAAACTTATTTCACATACATATTTAAGATTATTAAAATATCGTTAAAATATTACATACATACATAGTATATGTTTTATATTTAGAATTTATCTACTTATGGGTAGTATGAAGATAAATTACTACTTACATATGTACATAATATGTATATGTATGTACATATGTATGTACACATGTATGTAAGTACTACTCCTCACTCCGTTCAATTAATTGTTGGCATTGTACGAAAGCCAAAGTTTGGGTCAGAACCGGCGCCAAAATATGAAGTGATAGAACCAAAATAGAAAAATAAAGCAAAAAAAAAGAAAAATAAAAGCACACACATAGAAAACAGAAAGTAGAAAAAATTATTTATGTTAAGTTCTGCGCTGAGAGAGCCTGGCAATCGGCACACAAGTATCTTGCAGGAGCTGCCCACACACACAGAGACACGTGCAATCGCACTCGTTTCTTACAGTTCTTTCGCTCTCACTCTCTCTCTCTCCCTCTTTTCTGCTCAAACACTCAATTGGCATAGGTGGAAGCTGAGTGATTTTCGGTAAAGACATGTCGCTTACACTGTGCGACAAGATTATCGTAATATCGTTAACTATCATTAGCAACATCATTAATTTATTGATGAGGAATATAATATCAAATAAATTATATATAACATATAATTTAATAAAGATGCAATCAATCTACCTATATACAAGTGTGTGTAGCTTCGTGAATTGAAATACATACATATGTACATATGTATGTATATTGTATATTATTTATTTGATTTTTAATAGTTGGTGTATAATTTAATAAATAAGAAATGATTCTTATAAATATATTAATATATATTATTATTATACATATATTATATATATTGTACATTAATTTACATTAATTACATACTCAATTTACATATACTCATTTACATTGATAGAGTTATAGAGATTTTTATATTATTTACACGATTTGTGCATATGTATGTACGACAGAAATTATCAATATTTTAATTTTTATTAAATCCATATTAAATCAGCAATCAATCAACATAAAAACTGCACAAATTTGGAACTTATTGCAAATTCGTCCAGCGCATAAACCTGCTTATGCACACACTTACACACATGTATACTTTTTGAGCATCGGGCCACAGCAAGTGCGCTCTGTGGTGTCTCTTATACGGCCGCCTCACTGAAAGCACTCAACCATAGGCGAGCCAGCAACAACACGTGTTTGAGCGAAACTCAGTTCGCAAGCTAACCAGAACAAGAAGAACGACAACAACAACAACAGGGAACAACAACAGCGGAAGCTGATTCATGCGCTGTGCGCACTCTACTCGCTCGCTCCCATACTGTACAGACAGCAGCAGAATTCTCTCGAACGCCGTCTCTCGCTCTAACTCACAGTTTCGTGCTCCCTCGCTCACACTCGTATTTCGCTCTCGGCATGTACTCCATTCAGTTGGTGGCGGCGGACCAACTCGGTGAGTAAATTTGCTGTATATACGTATACAGTGTCTGTGTGTGTATGTTTCGCGCGCGTATCCAACAAACTGTTGGGGCTCGGTCTTCGGGTATGGTTCGTATGCTAGCTCTGTGTTTGTCTCTCTATATATACATGTGTGTGTGTGTGTGTGTGTGTGACTGTGCTTGTGCTCGTATATGCCTGTGCTTGTATGCGTGTATGGGTAGGTTGGCAGTTTTGCTGCACGGCTCACTCGCGCGCAATGAGCGCTTTTGCTGTTTTAATTTTTGCCTGAAATACATTTTGAGCTAATTTCGTATTGGTAGTTTTGTTTATACCGTCGGTTGTGTTGGCGTCACATTTTGTATGCGAAAGCAAGCGCAGCACGTAGTTAACAAATTTTAATCAAATAGCCAAATACGCTTAGACAATACCTATAGAAAATTTCGTTTAACGTACATGCGTGTGTATATATGTATATATGTGTATGTATATATATAAATAAATATACATATATATATATAGAAATATATGATCTATGTGTATGACCGCGTGTATCTGTATTTGTGTCTACATTAAAAGCACATTTCGTCTTTGACTCTCCGGCCCGGAGCATTGAGCGGCGCGTGTAAGAAAAACATTTAAGAAAAATGCCGAAAGGGCAGCCCAAACGAAACCGCATCCCAATCAGAATCATCTGTAAAGATACATAGAAAAAAAAAAAATCAAAAATACCGAAAAATAAACTTAAATATTGGTCAGCGCGTGCCGCCAACTGCCGTTAGGCAAAACATACTCACATACATGCATAAATATAATATACGGCCACACGGACGCACAATAGCAACAGAACTACAATAAAGTATAACAAAAGAAATTAAATTAAATTCGCAACGGCGACGGCGGCAGCAGCAGCAGCAGCGCGAATAACCGAATTATAATTACACATACACACACACCTACTTAGATATGTACGTGTAACTGTGTGCTGCGTGCGTGTGTTTTTTTTTTCTGGTGCTCTATGACAAGTTCTTATACCAATTTTTGTTGTTGGTTTTTTTTTTTTTTTTTTTGTTGTGTGACCAAAAACCAATTTGTTGTACAACAGTTTTTTTGATGTGCATAAATTTGTGTTGTTGCTGTGCGCGTGGGTGTGTGTTGCGCCCAGTGACTGTTGTTTGTGGTTAAAGGCGGCGCAACTGTTGCACCAAACAACAACGGCGACAATACGCCCAACAGCAACAGCAGCGGCGTCCGTAGATTGCGCGCCTTTTTTCTCGCTCCGTATAACACGCGTCGCAGCAAGAAGTACAACAACAACAGCAACAGCAACAGCAACAAGAACAATCATAATAATCAAAGCTTAACACATGTTGTTCAAATTTCAATTTGGTTAAAGTCAAGCAAAAGGCGCGCCCAAAAAAAAACAGTTAGACGGAAGAGCGCAGCAAGAACAACAACAACAACAACAGCAGCAGCGCAGGCGACGGCAGCGACAGCAACACAGCAACAGTGACTCCCAACTACAGTGGAGATAAAAAAAGAGAAAAGCTAGAAATGCTTACGGCAAATTAAAGAAGAAGAAGAACAAGAAGGCGAAGGCGAAGGCGAAGCAGCAGCAGCAGCAGCAGCAGCAGTACAACTAGAATTTATGCTGCGGCGGCGACAGTCAACCAAAGAATATGCAACTGTCACAAGCACATGCATGTGCTCGCCCGTGTATTAGTGTGTATATGTGTGCGCGTCTGTGTGTGTGTGAGCTTTACATACCAACACCTGCAGCAGCTAGTTCACTGTGTGAATGAAAGCAAAACAAAAGCGAAAACCTACAGCAACAGCAGCAACAGCAACAACAACAAGTGCAGCGAGCAACAGCCACCAAAAACTCGCAATGTTATACATGCTTGTAAAGTGTCATTAAATTGCAACAATAACAAAATTCGACAACAGCAAAAGCAACAGCAACAACAGCAACAACAACAACAAGCACATGGCAGCAGCAGCAGCAGCGCCCATCAAGTGTCAATAAAAAAGAAGAAACAAAATAAACAACAAAACCTACACACAGGCAGCGGCCGAGCAGCAGCAGCAGCAGCAGCAGCAGCAGAAGGTTGCTCGAGCTTCGAACTCGAACTCGAAATTCGAATTTCAGTTTTTCTTACACCGCCGCCGTCGGCAATCTTCAAATTTTCGTGTCAACGCTGCAATTTTCGAAACCCGGCCCTCAACGAGCTAAGAACCAAAAGCGGCAACCGCCCCCAACCCCGCCACCAACTAGCGGCATTTCATATTTATTTATTTATTTATTTCTCCTTCTCTCTCTGTGTCTGTGTGTTGTGTGTGTTTGTTACTTTTTTTTACGTTTTTTTTTTTTTTTTTTTGTTGCTCGTAATTGTTGTCAAGTGAATGGCGCAAAAGCGAAAAGCATTGCAAATGCAGCAGTTGTGAATCAATCAAATCCAAGCAACAGCAACAACGTCGCATCAATTCAGCAACTCTAACGGCAGCTTCATGTCAGCGCTACAACAACAACAACAACAACAACTACTACTACTAGAACAACAACATCATTAGACATTCAACAAACAAAAGCAACAAACAACAAGCAACAGCAGCAGCAGCAACAGCAACAACAAAAGCAACAGAAACAACAACAATATGGATTGTGATTATTCAAAATTTCTATACAAAAGTAAGTGCAGAAAATATTATTAAGTTTTACTCTAATTCAATTTCAATTTTATGATATATACATACATATGATCACATACACACATATGTACATATTTACTGTGGCTCTCAGCCCAAAGCCAGCTCGAAATATTGCTAATCAGATAGCCGTCGGATGATTCACATACGACGGGCATATCACATTACATCAGCGACAGCTATCGCCAGCTTAATCTGATGCGTGGCCATTCTTATCAGACAAAAAAAAAATAAATAAAGAAAAAAAAAAACAACAAACAAGTTAAATGAAAAACCACAAAAAATAAATAAAGAACAAAATGAACAAATAAATAAAAATAATGATAATCTCTGTGATGTGACTAGCCATATAGATGTATGTATGTATGTCTATGTATGTGTATGCAGATTTATGAATACGAAAGCACGATCCGTCTGCAGCTTCAGATTGAGCTTGGCTCATTCATAAGGCAGATGCGTAATACGCGCTCTAAAGTTTTTCTTGAATGCAGCTTATCTTATCTCTTTGGTGATAAAAAAAAAAAGAAAAAAAAAAAAAAAAAACGGGGCGCTGCCATACATCTTAAATGCCACAAAATCTGTGTGGGATTTGTGTTCATATACCATCAAAATTTCGCTGATTAATTCTTTCTAATTGGAGTTCTAATTAGAATCGCAACTGCAAAATAAACCTTAAACTATTTTACTCTATGTTCATAAATATTTGGCCGTATATTAAAAAAATTGCAATCTGTGTGGATCTTGACTTAATAAACAAATATAGGTTGAAGTTTATTTAGATTTTTTTTCTCAATTCTAGTTTGATTTCTAATTAGAATTACAGCAGCTTTTGCTATGTGCTGCGTGTTTAAGGACTTTTCGCTTCAATGGCGTTGCCAGATAGCGCAACTTCTTGCTTCTTAGCTTACAGAGCAAAACATATTTACCATAATTTGGCTTTTGATAATCTCAATCGATCGCAAAGTGCAAATTCAGATTATATACTAGTACTAGTACTAGATATTACCTATTATGAGAGAAATCTAGTTAGAGCACTAGAACCCCAACTGTTCATTCTGTATTTTGTATTATTATGGGAGAGAAAATTACTTTGGCATCGCCATACTTTGTTCTGAGTTCTCTGAGTTTAAATACATACAATGTATATGTATTTAAGTATAGTTTTTTTTTTGCCCAATTCTAGGTAGAATTCTAATTAGAATGTTGGCAAATGTTTTTGTGTGCTGTGTGCGTAAGAGCTGGAGCTGGTTTGGTATTGCCAGACTCTTACATTTTTAGCTGAGTTCATTAAAGTTTTAAATAAATCTTTAAGCATTTCCTACCCTTTCTTACCGATCCATGAAAAAATTACAGAGATTTCTTGATTGCAATGGGAAAACAAATGAAATAAAAAGTTGGCGAGATTGTTTATGTATATATATATGAAAAGGTTTCATAAAATAGGTCCCTAAACTACATATCTTCACTTTATGCACCCATAAGATCTACTACTATATGATGTAAAATGAAGAACAATTCATTCATTAAGTTTTTTGGGGGTTTTTCACTGGAAAATTCTTACTCGAATTTTATTGGACTCATAACTCTCGCTCTGTCTCTCTCTCTCTCTCTCTCTCTCTCTCTCTCTCTCTCTCTCTCTCTCTCTCTCTCTCTCTCTCTCTCTCTCTCTCTCTGTACATGAACTTAATTATGCAGCTAACATATTGACATAGTCATATCATAAAAGACGCCCGCCCCCTTAGAGCCCAAAGCTAATAAACTAACGTAAACATTGTGGTTATCTCAAAGCTCAAGATTAAATAAGATATCCATGACTATGGCTAGCTAGTCTTCGAAAATTGGAACATCGTCAAGGCTTGGACGGGCTAGATAGTGTCTCTGGCCCTTGCTCATGTCAAATCGTTTCCCATCATATCATTTGTCAGATGCAACAGATAAGGAAGTGCATCTTGACTTTGAGTTCTGTTTCTTCACAGCTGGATTAAAAGTCTCCATTTCTGCCTATGACAATATATGCATATGTATGTGTATATTCAGTATATTGTATGTACATATATGAATATATAATGCATCTGCTTCATGTTTCACAGCAGTTTCAAATTAATCAAATTATTATGAAATGCAATTAAATATTTGTTGTACATTTATTTCAGTGCAAAGTAATTAAATTAACCAAAATTTTTGCTGAATATTGAATTTTTGCGCATATATATGTATATTTATATATATATATTTTTTTTTTCTTCCTATTTTGTATGTTTACAATATGTGTATGTATATATAATTATATACATATTTATGTATATCTTGAATGGGCTAACATTTATTATTCTACTAAGCGATTTTTCACAGCTTTTCAATATATAATAACAAATTATTTTCTCATTCCATTTCTCATTTAAATATTTGCTTATAGAACCTACAGAAGTGTTCTCTTCTTTCTCTTATTATATTATATTATTTATATCAAAGTTACAAATTATTTATCGAATAATTTTTACTCTAAATGTTCAATCTCTATAAAAATAATTTCCCATGGCTTCTTGTTGTACTATTTGAAATACCCATTTTGTGTTTTTAAATTTACGTGTGGTGTGTGTTTAGATATATCCAAAATTCACAATCTTCTTAATCAACGTATTCATTACAAGTAAATCTTGTTGCCCTTAGATATGATGTTGTTCCTATGCTAGTCGAAGCTATGCTGAAAAAGAAATAAACATTTTTATCGATAACTCTTATCTCTCGATAAGCAATATCTAAGCTTATATAGGCATATAATCAGCATTACTACCCAGATTGGCTGTATTCAGATGAGCAAATGGTATAGAAGGAGGAGAATGCGTAGAGCATCTCACTTAGTTTTAATGAAGAATAGACTTAGGTCTCAATGTTAATATCTTAAATGAAATGAAACTATAGTTAGTGGATCAAAGTCAAGCTACCTATGACTACTATATACACAAGATATTGTATAGATTGGTATATCGTATAGTCTAGTGGATGAGCTCTCTATGGTATATACTATACCATATTTATTATATATGTATGTATGTGTATAAGACATATATTAAATAATATTAAATGTAAACCATATGCGATTCACATAAATGATTTGCATTGAATATATGTAACTGATGATCGAAGCCTTTCCTATTTTTAAATTTACCTTGTAATGGGTAATGCGATATATTTGATTAGTAAAAGCTTTAAATTGAACAATAATGAATGAAAGCTATACAACTGTGTCTGTGTGTGTGTGTGTGTGTATTTGGGATATATGATATTTTGATGAAGTTTCTATTGAAAACAGATTTTCATTTAAAGCATTTTCATGCGTCACACCAAGATCGCGTCAAAAAAAAAGAAAGAAAAACAACGAATTTGTCGCCAAGGAAGAAAGAGTGAGTGTGTGAGAGAGAGAGAGAGAGTGTGTGTGTGGGGAGGCTCGACTACTTGCCAAACTCAACTGATTTGTATTTGTATACGAAATTGAAACCTCTTCAGGCACCACACCACCCCACCACCCCACACCCACTCAGCTTAGCTCGCCAGCTGGCTTTATCAGTATTATTCATGGAGCTCTGCTTCGTTCGGTTCGGATAATTAGTTTTGCACTTGTAAAAAGTCGCCGCTGGCAATGCGACGCCGATGATGATGACGCTGATGATGATGATGATGATGATGATGATGATGTTGACGAGTCGGTTGAGGTTTCCAGTTGTGTTGTTGGAGCGTGGGCGATGTGGGGTTTGGGGTTTGGAGTTTGGGTTTGGGTTTTGATGTTTTTTTTTTTTGTCCGTTTGTAGTGAAACAGAAACAGTTGGCGCCACGCGCCGTTAATCGATTTTGATATTTTATGATGTAGCTGCCGCGTTGGGAAATGTGAAAATGAGCATATCTATGTGTATGTATGTGTGTGTGTGTGTGTGTGTGTGTGTGTGTGTGTGTCTGTGCCTCTGTAATTAATTGCGATTGTATTTGCTTACATTTGAGACATGCGCGTCATCGAATTGCCTGGCTAATCAGAAGCTGAAGCGACGGCGCTAAGTCCAATCAGACTGTCAGCTGCCCTATTGTCAAATCAGTCAATCACTCAGTCAGTCACTCAGTCAGTCAGTCAGTCAGGCAGTCTTTGGCAGCTTTAGCTTTGCATTTGAGTTTTCTTTCTTTTGCAAATTACTTGAGACCGAGCGAAACAAGCGCAGGCAGCAGCAAAAACCTAATTGAATTTGTTTAACAAATTGCTTGTATATTATGTAAGATCTATGTTAGAGACAGAGATAGACAGAGAGAGTGTGTGTGTGTGTGTGTGTGTGGACAGTGGCTAAGTAATTTTGGGTTATAGGGCCAAGTCCAATGAAATGCTTTTGCCACTTAAGACCCAAGCGAATGTACTTAGTTCTTATTTCTCAGTTAATTCTTTAGCAATAATTTGCCTGACTGCCTCGTCGTGTGGCAGCTACTTGCGGGGTTTCCGAAAACGTACTTAACACTAGTCGATGTCGAGACATATAGACAATCGTATGTATGTATGTATGTCTCTATCTATAGCGATGTGTGTAGCTCTCTCGCTCTCTCGTGTGTTTTTCTCTCTAGCAATTCCCTGGAGCGAGCCAAGAAACAGCTGCGCCTAATATAGAAATTCTATCAAATTTATTTTTACTTTCAATTTTGTATTTTAGTTACAATTTTCGTCCATTCAGATTCCAGATTGTCTATCTGAGATATTTACCTATGCGGCCGGCTGTTTAAACATGGCAACATGAATCCAAATCCCAAGAGTTTGCCAAATTCAAATAGTCTGGGCAAAAATAGATAAACATGCATTGTTTGCGGTCAGTTTCGGATTGATTTGAGAATGCGTACGATTGCAGTCCATTCGAAACGCACACGCACACACACACACACACACACACACACATTATTGTCAAGCTAATCCGTTGACAGTTTTGAATAACATCAAATCGAATCGGATCGTAAATTGATCAACTGATCGAACCACAAACACATCAACGTCTCGCCAAGTCAGCGACGTTCTCGCATAACATTTTCTGTGTGTGTGTGTGTGTGCGTGTCTGTGATTTTTTTTTTTTTTTTTATCATTATCATAGCATTCATGCATCATGTACGACTACGAAAACGAGTCCGAGCGAACCATCGTAATCGTACTATCTGAGCCCCGTTTGTTTATATTTGCCACTGAAAGTGCTTTCGTGAAGGTCGATTGTCCAGCAACTTTATCGGCCAACCGGCAAAAGCAAAAGCTCAATGACTTTGCCTAGGCTGACAAAGTGCATTTGAAGTAAATTCTATTAATTAGTTCAGAGATATGAACTATACTGCTAAGCGCGTTCTATACCTTCGTTCTTATACATGGTAGATAGAGAAATAGAGATAGCGAAAGAGATATTTATAGATAGGAAGTTTCGTTCAGTTTAAGGTAGAGCAATTGCTTGGAGAGTCTTCCCCATAAATGTTCTTAACTGAGGTTACTCCATATCAAGACTTTTCTAGAATCGAACTGGATTATAACATAATCAGAAATATTGAAAAAGCTGATATAAAGAAATTTTTATTCCCCATAAAATTTAAATGTAGGTACATGGATATAAGTCTTACGTCAATTTGTTTATCCAGTAGCATATCCATCAAAATCTTAGGATAGCAAACTCTTTATGTTCTCCATCAATGTTGATATTTTCTGATAAATATTTTCTATCGTTTAATATATGTATATATTATTTTTTTTTATATATGTTTTTACGACTAAATATTCGCATACATTTTTTAAATTGACTATAAATGTGATTTTTCAACTATTACAAAATCAAAGTAGACCGCAATCTTTGATTTTTCCTGGAAAGATTATGCTATCAACCTTCTTATAATAATTTTGTTCTCAAAAAAGATCAGAAAAGATCAAGAAAGCTTTGATAACTCTGGTTGCCAAACTCTGTAAGATATTCCCTATTAAGCGACATCTTGATGAGCTTTTTTTTTTTTTTTTTTTTTTTGTTTTGATATTTAATAAAATATATGCCTAAATGTTACACATTACTTTATCTAAAATATAATAATATAGAGCTGAAGAGTAAAAAGAAGGTTTAGAGCTCTAGCTTTAATAATATGGGAAATATTCAGTCTTAAGGCAGACCTGAAGAATGCGGAGCTATCCTGATGAAGCGCAGTATATATAAATATATATATATATATATATATACATACATGTACACCAATATTTTATATACATATGTATATATCAGACATAGATATATAGATATCTTTTCTTATATCTCTATATGCATCCATTTTTTTTTCACATATTCCATATTTCACATCATTCACCTGTTCTCCATCTATATCCCCATCTATATATCCATATATCTTCTCCATCTATATCCTCATCTAGATATCTTCTCCATCTATATCCCCTATATCCTCCTATATCCCTCCATCTATATATCCATATATCTTCTCCATCTATATCCTCATCTCGATATCTTCTCCATCTATATCCCCATCTATATATCCATATATCTTCTCCATCTATATCCTCATCTAGATATCTTCTCCATCTATATCCTCATCTAGATATCCATATATCTTCTCCATCTATATCCATATATCTTCTCCATCTATATCCTCATCTAGATATCTTCTCCATCTATATCCTCATCTATATATCCATATATCTTCTCCATCTATATCCCCATCTATATATCCATATATCTTATCCATCTATATCCTCATCTAGATATCCATACATCTATTTGGTAGCTTTTCTTTTCAGACCTACGCATTTGTACATTTGTCTATAAGTCTATCCATTCTAAGCCATATCGATATCGGTTAGGCACTATGCTAGTTGCACTGACTATTTCGATACTATTCGATAGATCGCTGTTGTCTGAGGACAGAGTCGACGAAGACTTAACGCATCATTGCATTAAGCATATGCGACATCGGCACCGCCCTCTTTAAAGACGGCCATGTGATGATGCACTTGCTGCAACAACTGTAATAACAACAGCAACAACAGCAACAACTGCTAGTTTCCCATGATGTTGAGCAGGTTGTGAGAGCATGTGGGCCGCGCAGCCTTCAGGGCCAAACAAACTCTCAGTTATAGATATATATGTACATATGCATGTTTGTATGTATGTATATATGCTTGATGTGTATTTGCAACTGAAATCGATCGCATTGACTAAAGGTTTAGCTTAATACACTCGCCATGCTAACAAGCAAACAGACCGACGGACGGACGGACGCACCTACGGACAAATCTCAGATACTTGGCAACAGCTTCTGCCGATCGGCAAAAATAAATAAAAAAAAAAAACTTGGCCACATTTCTTTGATATTTGATATCGGGATCTCAGCGTCCTTAAGCGCTCGTTGCTGTTCATTACCTCTGCTTCTCACCCTGCTCTCCCCCCCCCTCCCCCCCCTCTGTGTGTCTGTCCCCTCTTTTGTTGTCAGCTGTTCTGTCATTTCAGTTGAATTGCCGGCCGGTCGCACGTAGTATCTGTAGCTCTGTAGCTCTGTAGCTCTGTAGCTGTAGCTGTATCTGTCCCCTCCAGGCGCTGATGTCTTGCAAGTATTTTATACACACACACACACACACACACACACACTCGCGCACACACACACACATACGCACGCTCTTATGCACACTCGTGCATACTTTGTTTTGTCGTTTTCAACATTTTTCAACGTTCAGGAATTCAAAAAATTCTTTACTTTAAAGTAAAAATAAATTCCATGCAACATCCGCCATGTTGGCTTTGGCTATTTTTGCCGCCAGCCGACGCTGTACTGCGGCCAATGTTATAATGGCCCAAAGCCAAAGCCGGCTCCCCTTTTACCCTATCAATGGCAGTGCCAACCCCTCACACACCCCCCACTCACCACCACCACTCACCTACCTTCCCCTCAGCTCAGCTCTTCCCGCCTTGACTTCTGTTAGCCCGTACCGCAACGCCGTCATTTGCAAAAAAAAAAAAAAGCTGTGCATCGCCCTTTGACTGTCTTCGCACCGTCCAGCTCGGAGCTCTGGAGCTTCAAAATGTGAAGCGGCCTCTGCCTCGACCGCTCCTCATTTTGGTATTTGTTTTTATTTAATGCCTGGCCGCCGCCTTTTTCACTCTCTTCTATATATGTATATATAGTATATATGTATATACATTTTGTATTTGGTATTTTTTTTTTGTTTCGATTTGTTTTTATAACTAAAAATCCAAGTATGCCGCGAAGGGGCGCATTTTGTCGCTTTGCTGCCTCTACGCGTAGCTTTTGCCTTTGTCTCCGGCCCCAGCTACCGACCTACGTCTACGTCTCCGTCGCCGCTTGGGTCCCGGTGCCGGCCTAGAAATTGTGATTGTTATCATTTAGCCCCGCATTCAGCATCCGGATGGAGGGGCAACTTGTCAGCATTTCTTTGCTTAACATCGCTAGTCTTTCCACTAAACAAATAAACCATTTACCCCGCATCCCACATCGCAGCTCTCACTACTTCATAGCCCCACGGCCATCGGCGTATTCTAAAAGTATTTGCGTTTCATACCATAAATTTCACAGTTGCATTTTTGCTCAAAATCTCTGCAGCTTTATTTATTTATCACTTCAATGCAACCTTCACTAATCCCTTAAATTCATTTCCAATCTGCTGCAAAAGCATTCTATTTCACATACTTCAGCTTGAAACTTGGCTTGAAAAATTTATTCGATAGAAACTTTTCTTGAATATGGATTGGATTTTGAGTACTGTCATTGAATTGACCTTAATTGAAAGCTAAACTATTCATTTTATTACATGTATTGGAATTAGAATCAAATTGACTCGATGTCTATATAAAATACCTATTTATGTAATTCCTTTTGGGTTTTTACTTATTTTTTTTTTCAGCAAAAAAACAGTTATCCTGATTTTCCCATTTCCGATGGGTTCAGAATATAAGCAATGACAATGACAATGACAATGACAATGACAATGACAATGACAATGACAATGACAATGACAATGACAATGACAATGACAATGACAATGACAATGACAATGACAATGACAATGACAATGACAATGACAATGACAATGACAATGACAATGACAATGACAATGACAATGACAATGACAATGACAATGACAATGACAATGACAATGACAATGACAATGACAATGACAATGACAATGACAATGACAATGACAATGACAATGACAATGACAATGACAATGACAATGACAATGACAATGACAATGACAATGACAATGACAATGACAATGACAATGACAATGACAATGACAATGACAATGACAATGACAATGACAATGACAATGACAATGACAATGGCAATGACAATGACAATGAATATGACAATGAAAATGACAATGACAATGACAATGACAATAAAATATATAATGATTCAAAATACATAAAAGAAAACCAATATTAGAATATAAACTACATATACATATGCCAATGATAATGATAATTATGATAGCAGTAATAATATTAATGAATATAATCATAGCAAGAATGTTTAATGGTTTCGTAAGGCCCTTTGTTATCAGTTCTGGTTTGCATTGTTCGCTTCGTTTCCAACACTTCGATTCTATTTTAACTGCAACTTCATGAATTTTGCGTGACTAAAGAAGCACTAGAAATATTTCATCATAATAAATATTATTATATTATAGCTAACATTGAAATTTGTATTTTCATTCATTTTCTTTTCACACAAATGAAAGTATTTGCTATTTTACCGTCGCGTTCGCATCGCTTCCGTTGTTGGGTTGTTGGTTGATGGCTGTTCTTGTTTTATCTGCTTGTTACAAAATCAATTTTCCACAAATTAATGAGAGTCGCATTTTTTCCGTGTTACTCTTTTCTTTTGGCTCCGACCGTGTAAAGAAGAAAAAAAAAAAAAAAACCCGTCGACGAGCGAACGTGAAGGCTGATGTTGTGGCAGATGCAGTCGAAGCTGTGGCAACTTTTTAAAAAAGGATTCTTCCCAGCAAAGTTGCTGCTGATGTTGATGTTGCTGTTGCTGTTGCTGTTGTTGCTGCTGCTGCTGCTGCGTTTCTGCACAAGATAAAAATATTTTTTAATGTTTTCTTGAGCACAGAAAATAATTTAAGGAATGTCACGTTGTTGCGAGCGGCTCTCCGGCTCTCAACTCTCGGGCGCGCTGTACGCTCCTTGTATGCATTGCGCATTTATTTTGGTTCGAATCCATCCCATCCCAACCCATCCCATCCCATTCCATGCCATCCCATCCGCTGCTGCTGTTGCTCCACCACTCGGCGGGGCCTTTGGCATGGAATAAAAGAATTTCTTATATAGCAACAACTGCTGCATAGCATACATACATCTGTCTGCCTGCCCCGTTTGCCCCCCCTCTGCTTGTGGCACTGTTGAGCTTAGCACTCTATGCATATCCATGAGATTGCAACGCGGCGGCAAGGAGCTCAGCTTGGCGGCAACAATGATGGCAAGGGCAGCGATAAATGTTCTGCTTTTTCTTCTGCTGCTGCTTCAGCTTCAGCTTCTTCGTTTTTGATTTTAACTTTTTTTTTTGTTTTTCGTTGATTTTTTGTTTTCGTGATTTTGTTTTTGGTGTTTGCCTTTTTTCATTTGAAAAAAATTTTTTACTTAACCCCTTATCACTTGGTCGGGCCGCAGCGCAAAAGAACTAAAAGCCGCCGCCGCACTGCCGCCGCCGTTGCCATTTTCCACACGTTTGTCCGTCGTGACCGTCGCATCCGTCTTAAATTAAAAGCTTTTTTGTCTTTGGCCCAAACATAAGCGACAACAACAACAACAACAACAAGCAGCACAAATTACTTTCGAATGTGCCGCCGCCGTCGCCGCCGCCGCCGCCGCAGCTTAATAAAGCGCATTAATGACAATGTCAATATTGTAGGGGCTGAAGTACGCCGCAGCGTGGGAGAGACAGCAGCAGCGACGCCGACAGCGGCAGCAGCGTTGTCACATCGGAAGTAGTCAAAAACAGTGTGAGACCAATTTTTTTTTATACATACTACATATATCTCTCTCTCTTCCTTTATCTCTCTCTCTCTCTCTCTCTCTGTTTTTATTTTGGCCACCTGCTGTAATTGGCAAACATTGCATCTGCAATTGCCAATTTGCTAAAAAGTTAAAACAATTGTTTTTTCTTCTTGCTCTTTGTTTGTATGCATAAAAGAAAATGATAAGGAATTAGAAACAATTAAGGAATGCAAATGTTTAAAAAATAATTATCGACGTATCTCTCTGTCTTTCCCTCTCACTCGCACTCTCACTCTCCCTCTCTCTTTCTTACTCACATATATTATATAATTTTAAGTGGTATAATTTAATAAGATTATTAGGGTGACAGTCCTTAATATATGTCGTAATATTAGAGAACTTTCTCTTTCGTTTATATATATACTATATTATTAAAAAACTTTCTCTTTCTCTAATATTATAATATATACAAAAGACTATCACCCTAATAATCATAGACTTTATAGACTTCAAATCATATGATATATATGTAAATTTATATATCACATTCTAGATAGTCCATATATAATACATTATATACTATATATAATATACCTTTGGTATCTGAATATGTAGAGATATTATAAATAATATAAGCTTATTTATAGATTTCAAATTATATGATAGCATAGATCTAAATATCAAAATCATATGAGTATCATATAGATTTGAGTAAATATTTAATGTAATTTATGCAAATATAATAAAAGTACTAAATATACATATGTTAAATATTTATTTATATTATTTCAATTTCCATTTCAATTTATTTCACACTTTGTTAAACCACAGATTTTTTTTTTTTTTTTTTTTTTTTTTGAATGGTATTTTTAAATAATTGAAGAGTTTAGGCTATTTCTTAGCCTTTTCTGCTTAGATATGATATGATAACATATGACAAATATTTATTAATTTTATTCGTGCTTCATGCTTTATTCACGAATATATATTTTATACAATATAGTACTTCCGTAAGCGATACTTATTATCTTTCCATTATTTTCCCCATTCCTTCAGGTGGCTTAATCTTTATTTGTATTATTGTTTAGGTGCTTCAATCTTATCTTCCCCCTTCTGCCCCATTGCATACTTCTCAGAGCTGTGCAAGAGCCTTGGAAGCTACCCAACGGAGCGTTGACATTCTTATCCATTTCATTTATTCAATCAAGATATAAATAACATGTCCACAAAATACACTTGAGTGTGTTTTCAGGATGATATTCGCTTAGATTTTGTCTATGCGCCCCAAAGTATGCAGTGAAATTGGTGGAGCGCGGAGATGTGAATCTCTCATTTGAAAGTCATCAATGATAAATGCTTCCAATGAGTGCCCAATCGATGCAACCGCCATATAATGACAATAACAATAATAATAATAATATCATTGTCACGCCACTTTCATTTCATTAGCCAAGTGCAATTATATAATTTACCAATGATTTACCCGACTTTGCTAAGGGATCGACATATTTTAGGAGGAGGATACAAATGACTATTTATGAATATAGATGCTAATTATAGATTGGAAAACATTCTCTCTTCTCTTTCCGAACGAATATATAAAAAGAGGCTATCCATCTAAATTTACTTAGTATCATTGCTGAAACATCTTGCTTCCTTCTTATTATCAAAAATAAATGCCATTCCTTATTGACTAATAATTGGTATAATACAATTTTCAAATATATTTATTAAGTACTTTTAGTTAAAGTTGAACTATTAAAAATTAATTGATATTTTGCATAATAATGTACCAAATTATTTTATATGAAGTTGAAGTATTCATTATTAAACAAGTTTAATTAGTAAAAATGTTGTAGTATATTTATTAACTTTAATTAACTTTAATTTCAAAAGATTGTTTAATTATTAGAAATTAATAAATATTTTGTACTATAGCTTTTCAATATATTGTATATTTTTATATGAATATTTAAGTATTAATTTTTAAAGGGAGTTTAGTATTTAAAAATTAATAAATATTTTGTACTATATTTTATATATGAATATTTAAGTATTAATTTTTAAAGGGAGTTTAGTATTTAAAAATTATTAAATATTTTGTTTATAATTTCCTAATATATTATATGTACTTTTATATATTTTTAATGAATTTATTAATTGTTGAAAAATAAATTTCGTGATAGATTTATTAAGTACTTTTTTTATAATTTTTTTTTTTTTTTTTTAAGTTTAAGTTTTAATAATCATTTAAAAAAATGTTTAATAATTAAAAATTAATAAATAATTTTTACTATACATTAGCAATATATTCTACACTTTATTTGATGAAGCCTAATTATTCAGTATTAAATAAATTTTAATTATTAAAAAATCGTAAATATTTTGCATTATATTTTGCGTAATATATTTATTAAATATTTTTATATTTAGTTTATGAATTCATTTAATAAAATTAATAAATTATTTGTGTGATTTTAAATTATTTTTTATAAAAATTTGTTTGTAAAATAAAATTTATTTTTTTACATTGGAGCATATTTTAAGCAATGTTTTACTTATATTTTATAGCCTCGTTTTGCTGCAGGACAGCTTTGCTGCTGTTGTTGTTGCAGTTGCTGTTGTTGTTGTTGCTGCCGATTCTATGTGTATGTGTGTGTGTGTGTGTGTGTTGCAAATGCTCACAATTTTCGTTTTCATTTGATTTGTTGCACGTTTTTGTGTTCTTTGCCTCGCGTTTCGTCAACCGAATTCGCTGCTGCTGTTGCTGTTGTTGTTGCTGCTGTTGCTGTTGTTGTCGATGCCGATTTCGATTGCAAGCACACGATTACACACACACACACACTCACACAGATGCAGACTGTGTGGCGGCTAAAAGCTTGCGCTTGCAGCATTGCGCAATCCGCACAGCCGTTGCAGCAACAGTTGCTGCGGTTGTTGTTGCCGCTGCCTTTGCATTGTTTTTATTTTCATTATTTTGGTTGCTGTTGTTGTTGTTGTTGTTTCTTTCGTTTTGCTATTTATGCTTACAATCGTTTGTTGCATATTCATTTACCAATATGTTTTATGTCTTTATAAGCATTTCAAAATGTTTCGTTTTGCACTCATTTTGCTGTTGCAAGCAATGCAATTGCCACAGCGCCAACAGCAGTAATTGCAACTGCAGCAACAACGGCAACTGCAACTGCAGCAACAACGGCAACTGCAACCGCATATGCATGCATTTATTAGTCATAAGCGATGAGCACCGCCAGCAGCAGCAGCAGCAGCTAGTCACCCACTCAAAGTCTACCCACACAAACACACACACACACACACACACACACACACATGCAGAGTGTTGTCTGTGTGGACATCAATTGGACATGTGTTTCTGCCGTCCAAGACTGTAGCTAAAGCTGCTCAGCTGCTTTTTGCAATCGCTGGCATTTTTTTATTATTATAATTTTTTTATTTATTATTATATATATATTGTATATATATTTTTTTGTCACTTTTGCAGCGTTTTATTAACAATCAGCGTATTTTATTTGTTTCTTTCTGTAGTTTCATACGCTAGCTGAGAGTACTACGATTTTGTCATGAAATATATACAAACACATACATCCAAGTGTGTGTGTGTGTGTGTGTGTGTAATGGGAATCTTGTCAGACTAGATTTTTATGGGTCATTGGGATATTGTGCTCTGTTTATATGGTGGCATCATATACCCTTTGGGTTTAGTTTAAGGTTCAGCTCATGCATAGACTTCAATTCGCATTTGAAGTTTAGCTTGATCAAACATCATCAATCATTCTTGCAATGAATGATTGAACATAAGACTAGTAGATTCAGTTCAACTGGTTCGCTTCATGCAACTAAAAATATTAGTTCAGTTAGAGTTCGAATATCAGATCATGTTCATAATCAATCTTTCAATAGATGAAATTTAGAAATTAAAAAATACAAAATGCTTCAATTGCAATTCATGTTTGATATCAATTGAGATATATTAAGCGAAGCTCATATATATATCTATAATATGAGAAATGAACATTGAACCAAATTGTTTAGTTTAACGTGAAATAAAATTAATATGATCAAATCAACTAAATTGTAGATCAATCCCATTTGATCAATCAATCTTTCAATGAAACATATATGATTTTCATATTTTTCTAAATCAATAATTAAGCTAATATTAAGAGAAGGCAAAAAAAAACTATATAGTTTAGTTCAGATGGTTCGGTTCATGAACCAACTGGTTGAGATTAATTGAATTGGAATCTCAGTCGAAGGCTCTTGAGATGTGGTTCTTTATATGCAATAATAGTTCAGTTCCGCTGGTTCATGAATCATGAAGCCGTGGGAATGCTTTGTGGAATACCAATATGTATAATATGCAAGTCTGTTAGGGTATCCACGATTCGTGTTGTGTAAGTGCTTGTGCCTTTTACGATTACACGAATGCTTAGCGGAGCAATTGTTGTCCAGTTCCAGTTGGGTTCCAGGCGCTAAACAAATGATTCATATGAAACGAAAACAGAAAAAAGAAGATATGGCTAGAAAACATGAAGTGAAAAGGGGAGAGCGACAAAGGAAGTAAAAGAGGAAGAAGAGAGAGGGGGAGAGAGAGAGCAAGGGCAGCATACAATAGAAAATAGAGAGAGAGAGAGTGTGTGTGAGAGGGAGAGCGATGCACACATAATTTGATGACAAGCGCAGTTTGGCTATGTGACTTTTTACAGTTTATTTGCGCTAAACAAAATCGTAAGCCCTTGTTAAATAATCACGCTGACATGTCGTCAAGACGTGCAATAATGGCAAATGTTTTCAATTCTGAAATGTAACCACCTAAACGTTAACAACAACTGCTTCGGAAGGTTATTAGATGTCGTCCAATCCGCGCTGAGCTTGACTAACAAAGCTTAGCCAATCCAAAAATGTGCCTATAGGGGGCGGGAAAAAAATATAAACTAAAAAAGAAATAAAAGAAAATATATACATATATACTATATATAGATATATAACATTAGAGTTAGAGATCTGACGAAGTGCATAAGTACTAAAGTACTCAATATAACAACTGTTATATACGCAAAATGGCTTACTTTTAAGCTTACGCAAGATGCATTTGAACTGTTATATTAGGTAACGGACTTGCTTTCAGGCTCATATACCAATTGTTAGGAAACTCAACTGTAAAATGTTATACTGTTATATATGCAAACTAAACTGTCATAACATATCTCTTAGATATGTTTATGTATATAACACACATAAAACATCTCTCAATTGTTATACACGCTGACTGTAGCAACTCTCAACTAACTCTCAACTATTAACAAATTGCCTTAAAGTCAGTATAACAATGGCAAAATGTCGTATAAGAACTTATATGCTATAACTATAAGTTCTATATAGCGAATATAACAATTTAGGCTTATGAAAAGTATGTATATTTGTTATATTCGATACACATATAGATTAGAACATTTTGCAATTGTCATATGAACTAAATAGGCTTTGCCTTAAATTAGATATAACAGTTGAGAAATAGTGTTTTATTAACTAAAAACAAAACTTTGGTTTCTATCTGTGAAATTATGTAAATTCTGTTATATTTGTATTAAATGTAATTAATAATTCCAAGTTGTTCAGCTGTTATAATGGCCACAGAGCTCATTGAAGGCCTATTACACAACTGTTATACTTGCTAAAACACAAACTAACTTACAAATTCAAATACATATGCGACAACTGTTATATGCGCTAAAGAAAATGGCTAATCATTTGCTCATTGCTCTGATTTCTGTTATATTTCGTCATCTGACTCGAGCTACTCTGTGTTGCAGTTGCTGTTGCTGTTGCTGTTGCTGTTGTTGACTCTGATCAATCATACAACATGTTGACAGCTGTGCATGTATTATGACAGCCACACGACACAGCTGGCAATGCAATTAGCTCACTCTGGGCTTCTTCCGTTTCTCATATATTTGTTTATTTACAGCTTGAACAAGAGACGGTGTCCCTTTAAAGTATTATTAACATTTGTTTATCTGCCACAGTTAGCAGACGGACAGAGTTCTGTTTCATGTTTTTTTTTTTTTTATTGAATCTATTGGATAGAGACAGCTTTGCACTGGCTGAGCGCTGCCTCGTGCTTTATTGGCTTCATCGTGAGGCGCATTTTTATCTCGCTGTGATTTCCATGAAATTTGTATGTGTTTTTTCGGTATTTGCAACGATAACAACGTTATCAGTGCAGTAGCCAAAAATGGAGCACAAATCAAAATGTAGTTGAATTGCAACTCTGTCCGCACGGACATTCACTTGTTCATTTGTCTGCCTACCGATTTGACGGCAACAATGCAAAAAAATTGCCAAAAAAAAAACACACACAAAAAAGAAACAATGAAAATTTGAGGCAAGCAAACATCAGCTAACTGCATACACTATGCAATGTGAGTTAACAGTCTGCAGCAGTACTTCAGATAACAGAAATTCGCAAAATGTCAGGCTGTTTCTTAACAGATAAGCACATGGACGAAAATTCGTTATGTTAACATTTGTATAAGAGTTGCTGAAGACATAACAGAGCTTGATATTTCTTAGCAGAGTTGGAAATGCAACATGCAATCATCTTAACAGAGTAGGATATATGGTAACATTGCAATCAAGTTAACAGACATATTTGCTACCTTAACAGTGAGTGCAATTCTATAAGAGTTTGTTTGCTCTTAACATTACGCTACCATTTAACAGATTTCATGCAAATTGTGTCTCTCCCCTTAACATTTCACGGCATTTTAACAGACATAGACATAAATTCGATGTATAAGATGTATGTTAACATTTGTATAAGAGTTGCTGAAGAATGTATAACAGCGCTTCAAATTTCTTAGCAGAGTTGGAAATGCAACATGCAATCATCTTAACAGAGTAGGATATATGGTAACATTGCAATCAAGTTAACAAACATATTTGCTACCTTAACAGTGAGTGCAATTCTATAAGAGTTTGTTTGCTCTTAACATTACGCTACCATTTAACAGATTTCATGCAAATTGTGTCTCTCCCCTTAACATTGCACGGCATTTTAACAGACGAATTATTTGATTTAACATTTGTATTGCTCAATTTACAAATTTGTATATTAAATATTGAGAATTCGATTAAAATTGGAAACTTTATACAAAAGAAGAAAAATATAAGACATATACATATGTGTATGTATATATTCAAGTTGACTTAACAGAAAATTGTTGCATAACATACTCCTAGCTAATATGCCCCAAATTGAAAGATTTCGGTATGCATGTGTTGTATGCGGCGAGCTTTAAAAACGAATGAATGAAAGAATGGAGTATGAACCGTAAATGAAAATATGTGCAGCATTAATTTCAACGTTGCTGCACAATCAGAGCGCACAAAACTCCGCTCAATGGGGGGTGGCTAGGGTGGCTGTTGGCCGTTGGGGCTTTGGTTTGAAGTGGTCGGTTTACAGCTGCCTGCTGCTGACGTACTGACTGGCTGGCTGGCTGTCTGTCTGGCTGGATGCCCGGATGGACGTATGGCTAGCTGAGTGTGGGTGGCTTGGCTTGGCTTGGTTTGGTTTGGCATGGCATGGCGTGGCATGGCATGGCCAGTTGGTTGGCAGTAGGTGGTTTCCATGGGCTGCTGCAAATGCAACAAACACAATCAAAATTCCATTCTGTGTCATGCTCAGCTTGTGCATCCCTTACGGTCAGCCCAGTCGTCCGACCCGACGAGGGTCTGTTCACTGTCCGCTTGGCCAGCAGGCAGTCATTCAGTTAGTCATTCAGCCAAGCATTTAGTCAGTCAGTCAACCAGGCGAACTGTCCGTCCATCTGTCTGTCTGTTGGCCCATACGTAGTTGCGCATTGTTAGACCGAAAATCAGAGAGGGGAAAATATATAATCAAGGCAGAACTGAGAGCTGAAATTGTTGCGGTGTTATAAACAAAATTTGCATTCTTTAGTATTTCACAGACAGCACACACAGCTCGTCTATAGCTAAAGTATAGACTGATATATACATATATATATGTATATGTATATATATATATACATATACCATATACATTTATATTTATTTGCAGCTTTGCCTCTGTATTTAACCACATATTTTGGCTTTTTAATTTCTCTGCGTTTTATTTCATTGCATTTGCCGATGAATAATTGCTGTAGTCGCATTCGCTTTTGCTGGCTTATCTCGCCTATCTGCCTGATAGTTAGTCTCAGTTATCAGGACAACAACAATAACAACACACACACACACATACACTAAACATCGCTGTCATTACCCACGCAACTCAATTCAGCTTGCATCTCCTGTGTGTGGTTAGGTCAGCTCAGTCAGCAAGAAAGCGAGCTAATGCTAGCAACTATCGGGTATGCTCAACTGGATGCTGCTCTGTATTTAACTGAATAGCTTTCGGTTAGCATACATTTTAAAATATTTGCTTCATCGATATATGTATATATTGATAATTATCGATGAATGTGTGCGCGATAACATTATCATTGACTAAATATGGCAAAAATCTGTATATATTGATATTTATCGATTTGTTTGTTAACATATATAACATATATCTAATACAGAAAGTGTTTTATATGGAGAATTATCGATGTGTATGTGGTGTGTGAAATTTGCTATACAATGATCAATGATCATAACTATTACAAAAAATACATTTTAATTATTATCGATAATTATCGATTGCTTTGCTAGCATTATTCTGTTCCATCTGAATGAGAACTTATTTTTCAATTATAATAAATAAATATTCTATGATATACGATAGTCATTTATCGATCTTATCTGCTTCATAAACATTTCGTATGATAACTATTTATCAATCTTATTATCTATTCTGTCAATTCTTTTCTGCTACTTTCCATAGACAAAAAAAAAATCACGAATTTCTTTTGTTTAACTAAATCTATATCGATAATTTTCGATATAGATAGATATATGTAACTAAAATTCAAGAACGAGTTATTATTTATAATATCGATAACTATCAATTATTATAAAAATCCTGCAAAATGAGAACACGTTTTGATTAGCTTTATTTCATAATATCGATAACTATCGATTGATGTGAAAATAACCATAGAGCTCTTTCTGTTTTTCAAGTTTTATTAACTTCAATTTAATTCAAATTGAATAGGAATCCGCTTTGATTAGCTTTATTTCATAATATCGATAATTATCGATATGGTTGATAGTTTCCATTGAATGCTAGACTGCCTTTGAACGCTGGCAGTTGGCTAATAGCATTTATTTTTTTTATTGATCTGCCTTTATCATCTCGCCTTCCTGCCTCCCTTTAGTTTTCCAAGGGTATTTAGAGTGCCATCAGCTAGAGCGCACTGGCTGCATCCTGCTGCAGTTGACTTTTGCTTTGCTCTGTTTCTTTGATGTGTGAATGCCACTGGATGTCTCTATGGGTGCGTGTGTGTGCGTGTGTGTTTGTGTGTGTACAACTGCATTGAGCTGCATTTTTTGTGCAGATACCGCCCCCGTCCCCCCGCGCCCTCTTTCCCCACGACCCGTTTAGCTCGCATTGTTATTTAAATGTCAGCACAAAGCGCACTGGCTCCATAGGCTCCAACGGCTCCACGGCTGCACGGCTCCACGGCTCCATGCTCCTGCGTCCAGCCGACATGTTGGCTGCACATGTTAATTAACAATTTTGATTGAATTCCAATTTGAGATGAAATGTTTGGAGCCACCACATGGCCAACCTGCCAGCGAGCCAGCCAGCCAGCTCCATGTGTATATGGGATCTAGGCACATGCATGCACACGCATGCACACACATACACGCCACACATACATATGTATATGCATCGCTCATATTTGGAGCCTTTGAGCTGCTGTTCATTTTACGATTGCATTTTGGAGCCCAGAGAATTTCATTAACCGTTCCGTGGCGTCGTTCCTACATAATTGACGCAATTCGCATCTGCATCTGTATCTGTATCTGTATCTGTATCTGTATCAGCATCTGCATCTGCATCTGTGTCTCCAATTCACCATGCCCACCTGATGATGACAGCCACGCCTCTGCCTCTAGCGCCCACAATTGTGTGCGGAGTCAGAGTTCAATCAAATATTTATGTCTCTTAATAATAATAAATATGCTCGCATTATGTGCCGGTGTGTGTGTGTGTGTGTGTGTGTGTGTGTGTGTATGTGTGTGTAAATACATTTTTTGGCTTGTGCAAATATTTCTTTTTCCGCGTGCAGTTCATTTGTATTATTATTATTCTTTTTTTATTATTATTTCTGTTGTTGTTGTTGTTGTTGTTGAACAAATACTGTATTGTTTGTGCGTTTGCTCAATAAATAAATTGGATACACATTCTTCTTCTTCTTCTGTGTTTTTTTTTCTCGCTTTTTTTGCTGGAATTTCAGCTGCACTCGTAATTAACTTCATAATTAAATTGCTCAAATGAACCCAAGCACTTATTGCCTGTGTCTGTGTGTGTCTGTGTGTGTCTGTGTGTGCATTTAATTATTTATCTAGAGCCCCATCTTAACTAAATGATGCTGCCGCAGTTTTCATGTGCATTATTATTTCATTTAAGCAAAATATTTTTATTAAAACTTTCAAATTCTCTCTGCTCGCTCGCATTGGAGTTTTGTTGTTTCATGAAATTACCGTTATTATATATATGTATATTATATATTTTATTAATATTATTTTTACTTAATCGATATTTTACGCGTCCGCTAACTTTTTTTTTTCATTTTTTTTTTTTTTAGTCTTGAAGCTTTGCTAAAACTAAAAACAATATATATATTGTATATATATATATGTATTGTTTATGCGTGTATATATACATATATATATAAATATTATTTCATTTTATTTTTATGTATTATATATTTTTATACATTTTTTTTCCATAGCTCCCCACAGTGTGTTCCATCGTCGTCTCTTTTTGTCCATCATTATTATTGTTGATGTTATGGAAATCTGCACACATATACATACATACATACATATGTATGTAGATAGCATATATACATACACACATATATATAAATACATACATATGTATATATATTCCATTTCTGAATGGGCATTCAAGTGCAAATCATCTGCATTTAAAACCCTTTGTGTCTCTCTCTCTCTCTCTCTCTCTCTCTCTCTCTGTGTGTGTGTGTGTGTGTATGTGTGTGCCGCGGGTGTCTAAATTCAAGCTGATTTCACACACAGCCTGAATTATCCACAGCGTCTGCTTATGACACTTGACATTACATCGCACATTACGAGCGGTCGAGCACTTGGAGCACTTGGAGCACGTACCGCACGAAGCACGAATCATGCGCAGGGATCCAAATTAAACCCGCACCCCCTACCCCCATCCCACGCTATGACAATGCGCGTGAGCGAGACGGCATTTATTTGCATTGCTCTTGTTGTTGTTGCTGTTGTTGTTGTTGGATAACACAAACTGTTGCACTTGTTGCCTTCTGCTTCATGCTGGCCCTCTGCCTACGCCATTCGCACGGACAGGTGTAAATTTTGTACGCTTAATTGATGATGGGCATAGAAAAAGAAAAAACAAACAAACAAACAAAACAAAATAGCAGCAGCAGCAGAAGCAGAGATACAACTGAAACACACATTGAGCCAAAGCCCAGATAAGAAGCGTACACAAAAATGTCTGCATAATTCAAGGCGAAAATATTCAATATCAAATCGAATGCATTAAAAACACACGCACACACGTTTCATAGCCAATACATTGGCTTATGTAATGCCATGTATCGAAAGATATATACATATGCATATAATGCATGCATATATATATATGTATATACATATGTATATCAGTCAGTGCAAGGGAAGGCGAGGCACATACAAATCATTTGCATATGTTCGCCTCGGCCACATGGGAGAGATTTAGAACACACAAATATTAGCAACATGTTTTTGAATCACATAAACAAGTCTGGAATGACTCACTGAATGACTAAATGACTGAGTGCAGTTAGTACCTGAGGCTAAGCTTAGATAGCTTCAGTTAGCCGCTAATTTAAGCACGATCTTTAAGCTATTGAGTGAGCATTGTGGGCGTGGAGCTGACGTGATCCTTTTTGTGGGTATTTCATTCACACGGGCCCTAAACCAATTCAGGCCAAAAAGCAGCTCGAAGCTTTGCTATATGCGAAACTCTTGTTACATCTCTTTTTGTTTATCAAAATAACATTTCATTTAAGAGGAAATATTCAATTGAGCTTGAACGAAACAATAGAGAGAGAGAGACAAGAAAGAAGCAAGAGAGGGAGAGGGAGATGCGCAGACAGACAGGCATTCTGTTAGAGAGAGCGAGGAGAAGGAAAGAGAAAGGGAGAGCGGGATAGAAAAAGATGATAGAAAACGGGAGGGAGAGAGATACAGATAGAGAAATATATATATATATATAACTTTCTTTTATATATATATATATATATATATATATATATATATATATATATATATATATATAAAAGAAAGTTACGACACTTATAACTTGATATGTGCTGGACCAATTTTTAAGGTTTTTGATTTGTTGGATGTGCCTCTATCAGCTCTATCAGCCCTATCAGCTCTATTAGCTCTATCAGCTCTATCTGGCGCCCTGCTCAAAATTTGAGTGGAAGTCGCCCTATATAAAGGGCAGCAGCTGTGAAATTTATTCAGTACTCCAGACCCGGTGGGGTCAGTCGTACGTGCAGGGCAACTTTTTTTTTTTTTTTTGTTTTATTTATTTATTTATTTTTTGTTTTATTTTTTTTTTGTTTAATTTATTTTAATTAATTTTTTTTTTATTTAAAATTTTTTTTTTATTAAAATTTTTTTTTTATTAAAATTTTTTTTTTATTAAAAATTTTTTTATTAAAAATTTTTTTATTAAAATTTTTTTTTTATTTAATTTTTTTTTATTTAAAATTTTTTTTTACTCAAATTTTTTTTTTTATTCAATTTTTTTTATTGAAAATTTTTTTAATCTTAATTTCTTTTTTTTTAACAAACAACTGCATTGCCCTATACGTACGACTGACCCCTCCGAGTCTGGACGACTGAGTAAATTCCACAGCTGCTGCCCTTTATATAGGGCGACTTCCACTCAAAGCCTGAGGGGCACTCAAATTTTGAGCTGAGCGCCAGGTAGAGATCGTTGCAGTCGATCCAATGGAAATATATTATCTGCTGCTGCAGGCATTTTCTAAATGATCTCCTGGAGTTCTTCTGCATCCAGTTAGGTGCATCAAAATTGCAAGAGGCACGAGAAGAACGAAGAGAAGCGCGCAGATTCGTAGTCAACGTAGAGGAATTAATGGATAGGGCAAAACAAGAAAAAGAGAGAAACAGAGAAATAAGGAGAGACAGAGAGAGGTGAGTGAGAGAGAGAGAGAGAGAGAGAGACAGAGACAGGCAAGGAGAGAAAAACTGTCTCTCACGCTCTCGTCCCCTGTTTTTCGCTCTCTCTCTCACTTTCTCTCTTCCTCTGTTTCTCTGTCCATCTCCCTTCCTCTGTTTCTCTGTCCATCTCCCTTCCTCTGTCTGTCTCTCTCTTTATCTCCTCTCCTCTTTCTGTTTCTCTCCCTTCCTCTGTTTCTCTCCCTTCCTCTGTCTCTCTAATTGGCTCTCTCTTTCTTTGAATATCAACTATGCTGATAAGTATTAGCCATGAGTTGTTGATCATTCTAAATCATATGCTCTGACAGAGCAGCTGGCAGTCGTGCATGCCCGTCTCGCTGTACGAGTCTTGCTAAGCGCTTTGATGCGGCCCGGGGGACGCCAGTCCAGTCATCCAGACTCCTATGCCCGCTGGCCGTCTCTGGGATGTTGCGTCAGAGCATTTGGCACAGATGACAGGTGCGGCTAACTATGATGGACTGCTCTAAGCTGAATATAAAATGCTTAAAATGGTCACATAACCAGCAAAGCGAGAGGAGAGAGGCCAGAGAGGTGGGCAAGAGAGTGCGTCGCCATTCAGTTAGTACTCCGAGGCGGATCGCGCGATGTGGCACAGATACTCGCCAATGCGTGGGCGATCGCATAATAGCCATAATCATCCACGGACCTGCGCCTGGGCATGACTGTGGGAATGGGCAACGGGACAGGGTTTGTTGCTTTTTCATTTGTTTGGTTTTTTTTTTGTTTTTTTTTTTCTGTTTCAAAAGCGACAAAAGCGAGAGGCGGCCCTCAATTGAATACCCTTGCAAAGTACATTGATATATGTATGTATATGTATATACAATATATGTATGTATATATGTATATATCATAAAAAAAATTATTTGAGGAAAAACTAATTGTGTTACATTTGGATATGTATTAGGGGAAAACATGCGAGAGAAATAACTAAATGGGAATACATATATTTTAACTAGATTTTGTAGAGATTTATAGACCAATATGCATATAAGGATATGTGGGTATATGCGCATGTATACATACATATACATATATGCAGATGTTATCAATATATATGTATGTATGTATATAAAAAGTGTAAGAATAAAAAATATAAATTATAATTAAATTAAATTAGTCATTCAGATATATATACATATATATATATATATATATATATATATATATATATATATATATATATATATATATATTTATATTTCTGATCAATGATATTTAACATCTGTTTACTAGCACATTATTGCTCCAATTGAATTGAACTAGTTCACATTTTTAGATCTATCCAAAGGATCAATGATATTTAACATTTCTTATTGCTCCAATTGAATTGAACTAGTTCACATCTTTTGATATACCCACAGGATCAATAATATTTAACATTTCTTATTGCTCCAATTGAATTGAACTAGTTCACATTTTTAGATCTACCCACAGGAGCAACGCATTCGATTCGCTGTTTGCTATACAATTGTATTTTGTACCGCTTTATTTTGTGATTTTTTATGGAGCCACGCTCGAAATAGGACTCTCAGTTAGGGTATTCAAGATTCGAAAACCAATAAAATCAAAGTCAAACTAAAACTAAAACTAAAACCGCAATCGCATCAGTTGCTCGGTTCGCTTTGCTGCTGCAGGGCATTGTACAAGCGCCCACGGTCTCCACAGCGTGTGGCACACGAGACATACGTATGTATGTATGGAATACACACACACACACACATACACCCAGCTGTGTTTTCATAGATGCTAAGCGAGAGCACAGAGCAGCGAGCACATATACATAGATATATGTATGTACATAGGTATATACAAGTATATATATATACATCTATGCATGGCGAATACAAGCACACATTGATGTATGTGTATGTATGTGTGTGTGTGTATGTATGTATTTATCTAGATCTAGCTCTAGCTCTCTATCTATTGCCGACACAGCGCAGCGCAGCGCATTTTATTTTTAGATAATTGCTCTTCCTCTTCACAATTTGGCAGCGATCCAAAAGCCAAAGCAAAGCAAAATAAATAAATTCAAGATTTTTTTTGCAAAAAAAAAAAAAAGAGTAATCACAAGAAAAAGCGCTAATCCCACAATGATCCATAGTTTACATGCGCCCCACCCACCTTATCCACTCAGCACCTATGTATATCAAGATAATATTTTATATATATAGATATATATGTATTTGTATATATGTATATATGCAAATCTACCTCAATAGGTTTCTCTATATATATCTATGCATCTACACGAAGCGTTGAGCCTTGCAGCTCTTGAGACATTATCACTGCCTGATAACATTAGCTTAATGACTTTTTAAAATGATATTTTTATAAATGTATATATGTTTATATGTACATAAATATACATATGTATATGTATATATATAGATTACAGATTCTTGATAAGTTCATGATGTCATTGAAAACTAACTGGGCGCTTTAATCATATCTTTTCTGCATAGTTACGAGTGCACAAGGTTGAAAAGCTTCAAAGTTCATTTTGAGTTGTGAATTTACTAGAAAATACCCTGGTTAAATCGGATTTGTTAAAAATTTACAAGAAACAAGAATGAATTAGTCGAAATTAGTGTTAGATATAGTATATGTATATAAGTAATCTTGTAATCTTGAACTGCCTCAAACTAGTTTCTTGGTTTTAGACAAGTTAACATATATGATATATGTAGATCCTGGGATTCTACATCACTGATCGTATGCTTATAAATCACATATATCATTATGTTAAAAAACTTAGATTATAGATCGAAATCTTTGGAGCATAGCCTAAACATCACAGAACATAGATCACAGACTCCAGCTCATAGCTTATAGATCAAAATATATAGATCATAAATCATAGATCAAAGATCCAAGATCAGATTTCATAGATCATAGATCATAGATCATAGATCATAGATCATAGATCATAGATCATAGATCATAGATCATAGATCATAGATCCTAGATCATAGATCATAGATCATAGATGAAAGATCAAAGATCAAAGATCAAAGATCAAAGATCAGAGTTCATAGATCATAGATCCTAGATCATAGATCCTAGATCCTAGATCACAGTTCATAGATCATAGATCATAAATCAAAGATCATAGATCATAAATCAAAGATCAGAGCTTATTAATCATAGCTCCTGGATCACTGTTCATAGATCATAAGTCATAGATCATAAGTCATAGATCATAGATCATAGTGATCAGAGATCACATATGAAAGAGCATGAATCGTAGATCATCAATTCTAGATCATATTTATAATTAACTAAAAAACATCGATCATAGATAATAAATTCTTCTTGATCGTTGATAATAGATCCAAGAGATCTAAGTTCTAGATCATCAGTTAAATATCACAGATCCTTGTACTTGTATCCAATATTCTAGATCTTAATTTATAGATTCTAGACCCTATATCAAATATACTTGTTCACTGATTATAGATATATTCTGAAATATTCACTGATCAAATTACAATACCATATCGTTGCCGTGGCGAATACCAATTTTATTGAGCGTTTATACATACCTATATCTATATAAAAATATTACGACCTTTTAGTAAACTTTACGACCAATTAAATAATACAAACTTTTTAATATTAATATATTTGATAAGAAAGTTGTTTAAAGACAATCAACACAAACGCATCAAAGTGACGGATACTTGCGTGATTCATGCAATATTAGTATTTATGTATATTTTCTATACATACATACATATATGTACATATATATTTATAAAGAAATGTTGAGATATCGTTAACATGTCTGTGCTCACAATGTGAAGCCTATTTTTGCTTATCTGAAAGGCTAATCTATTGGCCGCTCGTTGATTGTCTTGCATCGATGTGGGCGTTAAGTGTTTTGGCCCAGCTCTGCTGAGGCGAGCCGTTGAAAAGAAAATACTTCGATATTGGTTCGGTTTCGATAAGCGATTATTGAGCCTAGCACAACGCTTGGCAATTGAGCATGGCGGCCGCTGAATACCCTGGAAACTGCAACCACTTCAAGAAAAAGTCGGCGACACTCTGCAGAAAATATAATATTATTAGCGATATAGTACAGTAAAGACTCGTCGATAACTCACCCGAAAGAAAGCTCCACAAAGAACGAGATCAAGATCAAATCAATTAGCCAAAATATAATATGATCCACAGCGGATTTCCCATATTATATACATATATATGTATATATATACGATTGTAATCTTGTCATTGGGCTCATTGAGCGACTGCTCCATGCTCAAATCGTACTATCTAAACTTTGAGAGGCAGAGCTACATACGTCAATTTTAGCCACTACCGAGAAAAAGAGAAAAACAGGGAGAGAGAGAGAGACTCTGAGAGCGAATTGCGATAGGAGCACGCCTAATATATATTTTAAAGATTGGGATCTACGACTGCATGAACTTTATATGACTTTGTTTTCTGTTTTATTATAATCATAATTAGTGAATGGGCGTATATAGAGAGGGCAGTTCCAGTTAGCAGGTATGCAAAAACAAGCATAATAATATTAATTTAATTAGCTAGATCAAAAGGTAATATTTTCTTGGAAAACAAAAACAAAAACACATTATATCTAGAACTCATGAGAATCGCATTGGAAGGTTGGATGTGCAAAGAGAATAGAAAAGAGACGAAGACAGAGAAAAAGAAGGAAGAAGATAGAGGGAGAGAGAGAAGAAACAGTAGGAAGAGAAGGAGAAAGAGAACTAGAAAGGAGAGTGGAAGAAAAAGAAGGAGGAGGAGTAAAAGGAGAAAGAGAATAAGAAGGAAAGAAGGAGTAGAAAGAGAAGGAGTAAAGGGGGAAAGAGAATTGGAAGGAATAGAAGAGGGAGGAGGTAAAGGAGAAGGAGGGAAGAACAAGAAAGAGAATGAGAAAGAAGACGTAACAGGAGTAAATGAAGAAGAAGTTCAGAGAGGAAGAGAGAGATGAAGAGAACGATTGAGTGACACAGAGCGAATGAGCGAGAGAGCACGAGAGAGGAAAATACAGATGTATAAAAAGAGACTAAGGAAGAGAAAGATAGAAAGAGAGAGGCAGAGGCAGAAAAAAAGAGAGAGAGGATAGCAAAATAAATATACAAAGAAAAAGAGATAGAAAAGAATTGAAAATGGAATGTAAAGTAATACAGAGACAGAGAGAGAGAGAAAGAGAAAGAGAGAGGGAGAAAAAATAAATAGAGAGAGAGAGAGAAAGAAAGAGACAGAGTACCACAACTGAATTTGCTGCTGTTACTGTTAACTCCAGTGTTACAGTGACAGCAACGTAACATGCCATTAACAGAGCTGGCCTATAACCAAAGACTGTTAGAGTACATGCACAAACTAGACTAAGACTACGACTAATTTACATCAACTGTTATTCATTTCATTTTTTCTAAGCAAGCTGTAAGCAACAAAATATAAAATTCAAAAGTTTTCGAGCCAATAGGCTCTGTACTCGGCATCAAAACTCATTCCATAACACATTGAATTTCGATTAGACTGCATATATACATATATACATATTTACATATTTATATATATACATATATGCGTATATATATGTATAGCATATATACATAGAATATGCGATATATATATGCAGAGAATCACAGATTAGTGTCAAATTGAGATGAACAGCAAACACAATGTGGAAGATCCCACCGAGGATGCCCTGAAGGCGGCGTCATTCACTCAGCAGATATTCTCGAAGCCGGTTCGTACACCCGCGGATCTGGGGAAATGGAAGCGCTCGCACGCTTACAACGATTTGATCGCGTACATCAACAATACCAGCATGGCCATACAGGGTCATCTGCAGAATGGCACCGACTTTGTCGTCACCAGGCAGATGCAGAAGCTGTGCAAGATATTCAACTGGCTGGAGCGCTTGGTGCACGAATGCCATCCATTGGGCATTGGGCATGGCATGTTGCACTGCGTCGGCGTGGACAAGATCAATAAGATGGATTCGACACTGTCGTTGCGCCAGAAATGCCATCGGGCGTACCGGCACTGGGTGAAGCTGGTCCAGGAGCGCGTCTACTCCATATTGGAGCGTCAGGTGAAGCCCCATTGCCAGCACATCAATGAGCTGGCCCAATACCTGACCCGTTCGTTTGGCAGCCTGCAGCAATACGACTATGGGCCGGGCCATGAGCTGATGTTCGTGTTCTACATGTGCAGCCTGTTCAAGTCGGGCATTTTGGGTGCCGACGATACTGTGGCAGCCGCCCTAGTGCTCTTCCAGCGCTATTTGGAGCTGGTGCGACGCGTCAGCTCGTTCTTTCGCCTGGCGACCAGTCACGAGCGCAGCAACAATGTGATCGATGAGCGTAACGTCTTGCCGTATATATGGGGCTGTGCCCAGCTCTGTCGGAACCATCCGTTCGATCCGCCCCAATGGGAGCAGCCGGCTATAATGGAGACATATCGCAAGAGCTATATGCTGCTCAGCAGCCTGGAGCATTTGCAGAAGAAAAAGAATCAGGTGGCGCTCGGTGTCCACTCGTATCAGCTGTGGTGTGTCCTCTCCCTCTCCAATTGGCCGGACGCCTACACCGGTCTGATGTCCAGCTATGTGAAGCATGTGCTCAATGATTTCTATACCGTGCAGGATTTGATATTCTGTGAGATGTTGTCCTTTACGCGCCAGCCCTTTGAGTATTTGCAGCAGGCATTTTTGGGTGATCCGCCGCAGTTGGCGACGTCGAGCTCGTCGCCGGACGAGTCCGATGAACAGGAGGAGGAGCAGGAGGAGGAGGAGGATGACTCAGAGACGGAACAGCTGATGCAGGAATCGCGTCACATTCAAGCCATCGAAAAGAAAAAGAAGCTCAATGACAAAACTCGTATACTCTACTCGGCCTGTCCGCCCGTACCGCTATATCGCAATCTGAAGACCGACGTATTCCTTGGCTTCCAGGATCCGCGCAAGCCCATCGAGCGTCCGGATGATGCCACTGCCAATGTGCTGCGGCGACCGCGCTGCCGCCATGAAAAGGAACACCGTGATTCGCCAAAAGTATATCCTAACCAGAACAAAGGGCGGACGAGCTCCGTTGATTCGGAAGCTGCTATGCAGGCCAGCAACGTCTCCGGGGTGTCATACTATACCATCTGATCTGATCTGATATGAGTGAAGCGCCAAACATTCATATTTATATTTCCATACATTTGCATATAAGCCTTCGTACATCGATAAATATAATATATGTATATTTGTCATGCAGAGCGGGGCGTATTCTTGGCCCGAAGAGGGGCAGACGAACGGACGGACGTGCGTCATCATTCTATATATCCCTCCCATGGCTTAGCAGGAGTAGAGTCTATCTGCTAGTAGGGCATACTCAACTGAAGGGAGCGTACATCTCCATATGCTACTCAGGGTATCTGCCAGTTGCGCATACTCTACTGAAGCGTATATTAAATCATATAGCTGAACATATGCAGCTCAGGTTATCTTTTAGTAGGGTATACTCATTCAAAGCGCATTTAAATTCATAAGCATGATCAAATGGAGCTCAGGGCATATTCTAGCAGGGCATACCCTGCTAATATGCAGCTCAGAAAATCTTCTATTTTGCCTAAACATAAGTAGGGCATCGTAAGTTGAGCATACACAAGAGGAAATGTTAATTTATATGCAGCGCAGGGTATATTATAGTGAGGCAGGGTATCTTCTAGCTAAGCATGCCCAAAACGTGAGCTATGTTCACATCTCATGCAGGGTATCCTTCTACTCGTGCACATCAATGTGAAGCGCATTCCAATTTCTATACACAGCTTAGGGTATATTCTAGTCGAGCATAAGCTCAGTTAATGTAAATAAGTAAATTCAGGGTATCTTCTAGTTGAGCATACACAAATTCATATGTAGCCCAGGGTATCTTGTAGTCCGGCATAGCCAAGCATAAATTCATAAACACACATACCTATGCAATAGCTAAGGCAACTCCACCAAGTTATTAAAAAGGGTCGCCCTCTCTCCTCTTCCTCCTCCTCCTCCTCCTTCTCGTCCGCCTCTTTCTCTCACTGATCAAATGGTGGCATTTTCTGCATAGTCTAATATGCTCTGGCTATCTCACTCGCTCTTGTATTTGCACTCGAACAGTTCCGTTCGCCATCTTCCTGTCCGCTCTCTCACACTCTGTCTCTTTCACTCCACCTCAGACTTGGACATCAAATTCGCAGCTGTTTTATTTTTCGTTAGTGTGTGTGTGTGTGTGTGTATGTTTTCAGTCTTTGTGTTTGTATTTGTGTTCATCTGTGTTTTATGTTTGCTTGTCTGATTGTGCGACAACAAATGATTCAGTTGGTCTTTAACTGGAACTTATTAATTTCTACACACACAATCACACACACACACACACACACACACGCACACATTCTAGTTGAACGTCTCACGCAACTTGTTATTATTATTATTATAGTTGTTCTTCTTCTTCTTCTTCTTATTGTTGTTGTTGTTGTTGCTGTTCTTGTCACTGTTGATATAGTCGTTATTGTTATTGTTATTTGTATTGTATTTCCACTGTCACTGCCGCTGCCGCTGCCGCAGCCGCAGCCGCAGCCGCTGCCACTGCCTGCTGCGCCTGCTTCTTCTTCATCGTCTTCATCTGCTTTGCCTTTCACACATAATGTTAAGTTCATAAAGAACCGCACATCATTGTTATGGCAGCTGATAAACTGTTCGCAAATACATGCACACGCACACACACACATGCACACGCACACATAGGCGTATACATGCGCATGTCTCGTATACGCACTGTAAGTCGGATATAAATTTAAACACATTTTCAATATACTTTTTTTCTTCGCCAATTAAAATCATTCTGATAAATAGATTTGTTTTCTATGACCTTCTAGAGGGTATTATAAACATTATATGTTTATTGCATACTATATCCATATATTATATATTATATGTTTGTTGTTTTTTTAATGCTATCTAAGCATTTATTTATTGGAATATAATAATAATATTTCTAATAAATAACCAAAATAGATATATTATCAAAATATATGTAGTTTCATTAGTTTCATCCATGATTGATCCCACAATATAACTTCATTATTATAATCATAGCATTTGGTATACACAGTGCTCCAAAAATGTCATCGTACAGCAGTCACTTTTTCTTTGGGAAGAGCTTATATATAGACAGTATAAAGCCAGATATTAGGCGAAATTTCAAAACAGTTTTATTACCAAATTAATTAACTGTATTGTTAAAGCTATATCTAAATATTAATAAGTCTAACAGGTGCTACGACATCGAATATATTGAGAAGACATTTCTTTAAATTGACAGTACACAGAATGGAAAACCAATTTTCAATAATAAGATTTAAAATTTCAGAAAGTTCAGAAATGAAATTGAAAATGAGAATACATACAGACATACAGAGACATACATATGTATATGTAAGTATGTTAATATAGATACATAATGTATGTATCTATACAGATATGCCTTATTCCATCCAGTTATGATAATTTGATATACATATGTAAGTAAAGTTTGAATAGCCAAGAAAATCCCATAGAACTCAACATATATCAAATTTATCGATAGCTGCAAATTGTTATCGATTTCAGCTTAAAAAACAATACGAGCTTTCAAGCAAGATAGACGCATAAATACATAAATACATAAATACATATACATACATACATATGTACATATGTACGAGTGAATGTAATCAAGCAAAAACCAGTTACGCTGAGAATAGAAATTTGGTAAAAAAAAAAAAGAGCTTGAACTGTTATTGACCATATAGTGGCTAACAAACACACACGCACACACACTTAAATACAAACACACGCAGACAGGTGTGACGCTTTGACAAAAATAAATAAGTCACCTTACGAGTACTAATGAAATGTGTATACATACATACATACATGCATACATGCATACGTAAAGGTTTATGTACAAACCTAAGTGTAAGTGTGTGTATGTGTGCGTGTAAACAACAGCAACTCAACGTCAGCAATTGGCGCGCAGTAGCTGCTGCTGCTAATGTTGTTGCTATTGTTGTTGTTGTTGCCGTTGCGGCTGCTGCTACTGCTACTACTGGCCGCGGCTGTACACTCATGGTGAAAATATTTCAAAAATGTCTGTTAATTTAACAGAGTTGCTGTTAAGAGCGCGCACAGCTTAGCAGCGATCTCATTCCAGCGCAAGCAACACGCGCGTAAGCTTTTTTTGTTTCTTCTTTTTTTTATTTGTGCTCCAAAAGAGAGCCGTTGTTACGCCCAGCATGTGTGCTCTCTGCCCAACTGACGCTGCCACTCTCTTTTCTACTCTCACTGTCGCTCTTTTTCTTTCACGAAGACTCACACAAACACAGATACGATTGCAAAGTTGAACGCTGGCGCTGCTTAGGAAAATGGGTAAAAGATTATACTGAAAAGAAGAAAGAAAAACTTGTTCCTTTCTAACAATGAGCGACAAGATCAGACGCCTTATCCGCTTATTTGCTGCATCATCAGTTAAGCAAGAAACTGCCTAGCACAGCAGCCACAACAACAATAGCAACAGCGGCAGCGGCGTCAACTCCTTTTGCTCTTTCACCATCCACCGACCGCCACCTGCATTAAGCAGCCTCTCTCTTACCACAGCTGACGACACGACGTGCAGCAGCGCAACAGCAGCAACAACAACAAAGTAAAGCACACAACACATGTGAGTGTCGTCTGAGAGTAGCCGCAATACAGACAAACAAACAGACATAGAAAAACGCATACACATGCACACACACACAGCCACATGCATACATATGTATGTATATCTGGTAGTTGTTAAACTTGCTTGCTAACTTTGACTGTATGTATGAGTGTGTGTGTTTGTAGTTTTGTATTTATGTTTGTATGAATATACATATTTAGTAGTCTATAGAAAAGTTCTCCAGCATCAGCATTTAATTCTATTGTATTTTAACAAATGGTTACCACTTCATTTGAATTTATCCCAGTCATCAAATTTACCCATGTATTCATTTATTTGCCAAATGATCGTTAATTAACGCTTATATTTTATTTATATTTGTGATTATATTTTTTGATTTTTAATCAAATTTTCACGTAATAAAACTTCGAGCTAATATTCCTTTTTTAACATGGACAACGTGCAACAGTACGGATTATGTTAAGATTAACAGATTATGAATTACAAAATCTGTAAATCCTGTAAATGCGTGTAACAGAGTGTTACCCGAATCAAAGCCTGCCCCATATTCTGGAATATGCCTGTATGTATGTATGTATGTTTGTATATACATATGTACATACATATGTACATGTGTATGCACGTATGTATGTATGTATGTTTGTATGCATGCGCATACATGTTCTGTTTTTGGCCTACCTGCTTTAGTGGACTCTTTAGCCTGTTTTGGGTACAGATGCAAAATGCTGCTACCCCGTCCCCACAGCGCCACTGACGTCGATGTCTGGTACTTTGCTTTTCTTTACAAACACAAACAGAAATACACTGTACGCACACACTCGCCCAAACAGACGTAGAGGCAATCGCAGCGTGTCTGCTGTGTTGTTGTTGCTGTTATTCTTCTATGCCCTGGTCGCGCCAACAACAACAAGTGAGCGAAATCGAGTGCAAAGTAAATGAGCGGCAAAAGGCAACAGCGCAGCTCAACTCGGCTCAGTGCTCGGCTGGGTTCGGTTTCGATTCGGCACTACACGCTGTATTAGTCACACGTATACGTATGTATGTATGTATATGCCATCAACAGCAGGCGCTCATGAAGAAGAATGAAGAGAGCGTCGTGTGTGTATTTGTGCACGTTTCGCTGTTGCTGGTATTGGTGAGATGTTGTGTATATTCGGCTTGGGGCTTGATCATATTGCTGTGCGGTTGTAGTTGTCATCGTTTCTGTGTTAGCGCAAACTAAATACACAGCCAGCCAGTCAGCCAGCTAGCCAGTCAAACAGGCAGCAGCAACAGAGCCCAGACACGGAGCCGTGTTGTGTATTGCTAGAGTCAGTCGGGCCAGCAGCGAGCGAGCTACTGTCGTTCTTTGTATTGATTCAGATTCAGTCGATGAGTTTCTCTCGCTTCTGCGCGTTGCGTGTTTCGCAGTGTTTCCGCGATTTTTTCGTTGTCGTCATCGTTGCCGCGTCTGCGTGATCGCCTCGCCTCGTCTCGTCATACACTCTCTCTCTGCTCACCCCCCACACACACACTATTCGCAAGCTCGACGTGCGGGACTCTGTGCGATTGTTTTGCGTGCGTGCGTGTGTGTATGTGTGTGTATATATATATACACACATATATATATATATATAAATCTTTTATTGTATGTAGATATGTAATTGTTTTTATTTATTTTTGCCGTGTTTTTTTTTCATGTTAATTATATATATATACATACATATGTACAGACATATACATATACATTTATGTTGTTGTTGTTGTTTTTTTGTGCTAATTTGTGTATTTCATGTTTTAACTTAAAATATACAGAAACTTAAAAAGATTTTATTTTATGAATGCTTTGCTGCTGTATCAATGTTTTTATCTGTTACAATGTTTGTTATGTGTGTGTGTTTGTGAACTCATTCAGATAAATTTAGGCGCTGAGCGTGTATGATGTACATATGTACATATGTATGTATGTACATATGCATATGCGCTGCTTCTTCTTGAAAAACAAAACTAAATGCAATACAAGTGCGCTCACGCGGCCCAATAGATAATAAAAACTGCAAACAAACAAAAAATTATAAAACAAAACTCATATTCCCAGATTTAATTCAATTGCAATTACTCCGCATCTGATTTTGCATAAATACACACACAAATACATATGTATCTAAACGCCAATACGAGATAAATGACTTTATTTGTGTGTGTGCGGCAAGCTTAACATCTTTAAGAGTGGAGCCACTAAAAAAAAGCACGCATGCACAAGCACACACACCCATATACATACGCGTGCCTGTATATGTGTCTGCTTGATTCTTTTTTTTTTTGCACTGGTGCAAAGGGGAAAACAAAACAGATTTGTATATGTACATATGTATGTATAAAAAGCCACTGTGCGTGGGTCAGACAAAAACAACAACAGCAACAATATGAGCAACAACAACATTTGCGCTTTAAGCAAAAGCTTCAATTAGGCGCGACCCGAGCACTGCAGAAAATTACCAAAGCGTCGCGCGTTCGTCCATTCTTTGCGCTCTTTTGCTCTTTTTTTACAATTCTGCTCTCGCAACGCCTGCTGCACCTTTTTTCTTTTGAAAGGCACATACCCACATACATACATACACATATATATGCTCTTAACTTAGACGCGTCACATACACACACGCAGACGCAGAGATACAGCAGAGAGGTGCGCGCGCGCGTACGTTTTATAGAAAGGAAAAGAGGGGAACATGGACAAAAATCTTAACTCCTATTGCCTTTGAACTGGCATTTCATAAATCTTTGCAATTCAATTTTTTTTTAGTTCTCAACATATAATGTGAAGTGCGAACGGAATAAGAAAAAAAGAAAAAAAAAGTGATTTGAAACACGGTAACAAGTGGAACGCGTACAAGCGCTGTGAGGCGTTATCAATACTGATAAGAGCAAGTAAAACACAACAGTGAAAACAGTTGGCTAAAATAGCAATAGTTAAACGTTCGTTCGTGTATGTTGCTGTGACATCAGCATCCCATTTACAATTCCATATAGATAGACATACATACATACATACAGACAAACGTACGTACGTACTTACACATATACATATATACATAGGTGCTTACAGTAAAAAGCTGGCTGCATGAAAAACATCACCAGCTCAAGCACTTGCGGCACGGGGCTGCTGCAATTGCAGAACAATCTCAGCAACAGCGAATTGGACGTCGCTGTTGTTGGCAAACCAGAAGCAGGTGCGTTATTTACACCATCTCTCTCTTTCTATCTTTCCACACTCCACAATCTCACTCTCACACTGTTTACTCTTACACTCTTAATTACAAAGCAATACGCATGCGTTAGCTCTCTCTATCTGCCAGCCATCGATCGTAACCGATAAGAGAGCTGTTAAGAGAGCACAACATCTTAACATTTATTTGCATATTGAAAGTACATACATACATACATACATTAATTTAAGAATACATACATATGTATGTAAATATAGTACGTAAAACAAACATACACACATACATACATATATACGTGTAACGTATTTACCACTTTACGAAATGACTCGTATTCCAAATGTTGATATCGTACTTCCATTTATTTTCCTTATCTTATATTGACTTAATTTTTTATTTTATGAATGGCTAGAGATATATAATTAAGTAAATGCTTTGCTTGATTTTCCCATTGTTAAAACCGGAAATATTATATTTTAAATGATTCATCTTTCGCTATACCTGTTTATTGCATAATCGATACATGATTAGCACAGCATGCTGAAAACTTGAATATGGCGAAAGAGTTCCAGAGAAATTAGAATATGAAAGCAGCATTGGAAGAGAGACGAGATAGCGTTGCTCTTAAATGAAGTTTCAAATTAGGAAATAAAATATACATACGTAGATGTATATACATATATACACTTACGTACATTTGTATATGTGCATGCATAATCAGCTGCTCTTGCAATTGATTTATGCTTCAAAATATCCTGCAGCATTTAAAGAGAAACACTAGAACTCTTTGTGTGAGTAAACAAGCATTTGAAAGGTCTTGGTTGTGTAAGTGTGCGTGCGTGTGCGTGTACTCGTCGGTTACTGCTTTGCAAAGTTGCATTGATTTACTCTTTTGATCGAGTATTTGTGCTCTTGTGCTCTCTCGTTCTCCTTTTGCACTGGAACTCTCTTATTTTCATGCACTGCACGCGCGTTCTTTAATCAAGCCAACTTTATGCTGGTGACAAACGCAACTGATACAGGTACGATCTGAGTGCGCTCGACTCGCAGATACCTCGTATGATATAATTTGAAGTATTTACATTTTTAGAAGAAAATTGCTAAATACAAAATTATGTATCTGTTTTTAGCTTTAGAGTGATAACGGTTATGGTCATATTTGTTACCAACTTTTTATCATTATTCATTTAATACAGGGTAACAGACGCAAATACAAAAAAAAAAAATACCAAATACATTGTATACGACAAAACCATACTGGTTTCTACCTACCCACATGCATGCGCCTATACACACCTATTTTATACCTTTGCATGTTCTGACGCACACACACAGCTGTATGGCTATGCGTGTGTGCTGCTGTCTATTGAAGCGAGTCAAAGCAATAACAACAACAATAACAAGAGCCCGTCGCTGCTTTTATAACTTTTATAAGTAATGTGTGTACGTGTGTTAGGTGGGGTTCACAGAACCCGATCGACTTCGTCTTGCGCAATGTTTTTTTTTTTTTTTTTGCCCATCCATAGTTTACCATGTCCTGCTCACTCTCCTGCTCTATTGCTCTCTCCCACTGTTCTTGCGCTCTCATAAGTCGTGACGCCGCGCGACCAATTGAGCGCTGTTATTGTTGTCCCACCATTATTTTCGACTGTTAACCTAACATAACAACAGTCTGTTATGCAAAATTAGGCGCGATCGCTGCTGCTGCTGCTGCTGCAGCCAGCGCAGTCGCAGAGTCAAGTCAGCAATAAATAGCATTAACAATAGCAAAAAAGTGAGCTTGGGGGGATTTGTTGTTGTTGTTGTATTTAATTTTATTTATTTTTTGTTAACTTGACTTTAAGTTTGAGTACGAGTTTGACTTGACTTGTGTGTGTGGATTTCTATCAGGCGAAACAAAAAGTTGTCCTACCAGTTTTTTTTTCTCTTATTTTTTGTTGTTTTTTTTTTTCCTCTTTTTCTTTTTGGGGCCATTCTTTTTGTTTGTGTGTGTGTCGTGCGCTGCTTTGTTGTTGTTGTTGCTGCTGCTGTTGCTCGTAGTGGTTTCTACTGTTTTCCTCTCCACTCGCTTGCCGTTTCGCTGAGTGTGTTTACCTTGGTACTCGCGACGAATTCGATTTGAACGGTTCCACAGCATTTGCAGTTGCTTTTGCGTTCCTTTTATCCTATGCCGTTTTGTCCCCCCCCTCCCATCCCCAGTTGAGCGCAGTGCTGCGAAAAGCGGCAATTACGCAATCCTGTCGGGGATTTTCAATCGATTCGATCCGTTCTATACACATTTGTGTGAGGCTCTCTCTCCTTCTCACTCACTCCCAGTCTCAGTCTCCCTCTGACTCTGTCTTTTATCTTTCACTATGTACACACATTCACACACACACACACACTTGTGTGTGCCTGTGTAGCTTTCTTGTTTCTCTCAATCAGTTAACGCCGATTGCCACGAGACATCGCTTGGTCTTCTATGCCTGTCCCTTTCCCTCTCCCTCTGCCCCTCTCTTTCGCCTTGTCTACCTCTCGCAGATGTCAGAAACCAGTTTCAACCATTCCACACCCCTTTCTTCTATTCTTCCCACTTCTACCGTTGCAATCAGCCGCGACAAGGCGACAAGAAGTTTTCAATCAAACTGCGCTGCAAAAAAAAAAAAAAAAGGCTGAAGAAGAAGGAAAAACAAAAAAGACGACGGCGACTCTAACAAAGTTTCAATTGTTGTCGCTTTTCCTCTTAGTTTATTGCTTATTGTTAACTTTATTCGTTTTGTTTTTGGTTTTGTTGTGCTTTATTTGCTCGGAGCATTAAATACAGGTAGAAAGGCCATAATAAAGTTATAAAAATGTATTACGAACTGAAAGAGGCAAATGTGATAAAACTCCAAGAATTTCAATGAAAAGTAAATTCTTATTTACATACATGAGTCTGCCTGTCTGTCTGACTGTGTGTGTGTGTGTGTGTGTGTGTGTGTGTGCGTGTCAGTATTTGTCTTGTGTTGTCCCATCCGTTAGGAATTTACCGTAACAAGGTAAACAATTTTAATAGCTTAAATGGTAATTCTTCAATTTACCTTTCGGTTTTGCTTATCTTAATTAATGGTCATTTCTTTGTATTCAATTAAGTTCGTACATTGACTATGCCAAAGCTCGTAATGCTACCAAAAAAGTATGCTGTGTCTATTGAAACTATGTCAATAAAGTGTTGTTGAGGTTGTGTAAAAAAAAAGAAGAAGATGTCAATGCTGAAATACCTCAGAAACAACATTAAATAAATAAATTAAAAAAAAAAAAAACAAACAGCAATTTAATGTAAAGTTGATGACTTGAATGACTCGAATGACTCACAGTTTTAAGCTTTAACCTAGATATGTACATACATATGTATGTAGGAATTAGTTAGTTCTAGAATATCTACTAATGCATGACACAATTCCTGGGTTCACTTTAAATACCTGCAAATTGTCTATACATTAGGTGCTTCTACTTATGTATAGATGTACATAGTATATACATACATACATATTATGTATGTATGATTCTTTTTCTCGAGAGCCCAAATTTCTACGTAATACGTTACACTGGCAATTTTTCCTCGTAAATCTGCTGTCTGTCATCTCTCATTTCTGGTCCCTCTCATTCGACTCATTCACAAAATTATACAAGTATACATACATACATACAAACATGTATATATGTATGATTTTCCTCCAATTGGCGAATATGTTGTATTTCACTTAAATTTCCTCAACTGTACATATGTGTGTGTATATCATATATCATCAACTTTGCACAAAATTAAATATGTACATACATACATACATATGCACATAAATACATGTCTTACATACATTGCATATCGCTTTTGAAAGTAGTGTCGCCTGTCAGCTGGATAATGACCGATGACAACGAGTGCTATTTACATGCAATTCAAGCGCCATTTGCAGATCATGTGCGAGCACAGACACGCACACACACTCGCACACACCCACGAGAGCAAGCAGTTTTCCTGCTCACACATACATATGTATGTACACAGTTGAGCGCTTACATGTGTGTGCGCGTAGTTTGACTTTCTTTTGTCACTTGCGGCCGGCCAGTGCTGCCATCTGTTCTGTTAAGCAAATAACTAATTAATTAAGTTCACATCGGGTTATTTTCTTTTATTTTTATTATTTCAAGGTTAGCTTGGAATTATTCTTAAAAGTTTATCATTCAAGCTGCAAATCTTTTCATACATGCCCAAATTCCCGTTTTGTTGTTGTTTTTTTTTTTGCATTCACTTACAAATGTCAAAATTGGCAACGCTGTCGCTCTCTTGCACTCATTTACATAGCTTTAGCCTCTGCCGCTGTCGCTGCTTCTGCCGCTGCTGCTGCTGCTACCGGTGCTGCCACTGCCGTTGCTGCTGCTGCTGCTGCTGCTGCTGTGTTCTGTTTTTGAAGTACGTGACTTGCTTCGCACTTCCTGTATCGTTTTGTTGGCCAGAGAAATGTTGCCAATTATTCAAAGTGTGCGGCGACGGTGACGGCAGCGGCAGCGGCTGCAGCCGCTTCTGTTGCTGTCGTCAGACAAATAAAATAAACAAATAATAACTAAGCATTTTGTGTGTGTGAACATGCATACATATGTATGTACATGCATAAATACAGATGGACTTAGGCGCAAGTGTGTGTGTGCGTGAGCGAATAGTGCGATTGCGAGAGTCGGCAATTTACCGCTTGAGGCTGTTGTCGCCACGCCGCGTTGGTCCAACGAAAGCAGTGAGACATCGACGCATCCATATGCACTCAACTTCTCAATTGCTCAATTGCTCAACTGCTCAACTGCTCAAACTGTTCAACTGAACGGGACGACGAAAAGTCACTCGGAAAGTACTTAGTCAGGTCAGGCGGCGAACGAAGAGGCTGTCGGCTGTTGGCTGTCGGCGCGCAATCGGTTGAGCGGGTAAACAGCGGGTGAGCGGACGCGGTCACCTGTCTGACTCATCGATTTAATTTTAAACACTATTTCGAGACCTTAGTCAATGAACGCGGCGGCGTGCGCGCGGCACACAAAAAGCCCAACACCCCAAAAGAGCGTGCCGTTAATGCTGCTGCTGCTGCTGGGCGAAAGGCAGCGTCAAAAGGAAAGACAGAGCGGGAGAAAGGCGCAGGCAATAGAAGCGCGTCGTAAACGTTCGCTCTTTCTCTGTTAAATTTCATTATTTATTATTCTTTTTGTGTAAGCATTACTGCAAAATGCTGTTACGCTGCTCTGTAAATTGCATATGCGCTGCTCAATTTCTGTATTTAGTACTTTACGCTGTTAATGCTAACATTTGCATGTGCTGTTAAACGCGCTCATTCACTTACAGTGCACTTGCAGTGACTGTAACTAACATTCTTACTGTCATTGAATAGCAAAATGTAATGAGATTTTGACCAAATTCTTAAATAGAATTTCATTTTAGATTTTAAGAAATGTTAATAGAAATTATTTATGTGGGTCAATAAGCCACTGATTGAAATATGAATCATACGCAACGTTGTACCAGAAGCATTGAAATTAAATGTAAATGTATAGTTATTTTATTTATTTATTTATATACTATATCGATTTAACAAAGGAGCCTGTTTCAAAAATTCCGTGTCGATTAAACATTCAACTCAGCAAAGCTCAATTTTGTTTTTGGCCAATACACAGTGTAGAGAGGAAATAAAGAGTAATTTCCCAAATGGATGAGGATGTATCCAGGTATTTCGAGAAAATCAGCCATGGGGCCGTGATGCGTGTGCGTAAGGAGTGCGACATGCCACTGTGGTATAATTCGATGGCCTATCACGATGTGATCGCCTATATAAATCGAACGAGTACGGCTATTCAGGGCGTGCAACAGCTGGAGCCGCACGGCTATCCAGTGAGCTCGACGATGCGAAAGCTGTGCAATCTGATCGACAGCCTGATCGTGCAGCTCATGTCGGTTAAGCCGCACGCTATGGACTCGTATCGCATCTGGTCACACCAGATGCTCCACAAGGTCTTCAAGATGCTGGAGAAGGTGCTGCCGGCCAGCAAGTGCGAGTATGTGGGCGAGCTGGGTCAGTATTTGGGCAGTTCGTTTGGCAATTTCACGCGCGCCGACTACGGCACTGGCAACGAGCTGAGCTTCATCTTCTTCCTGTGCAGCCTCTTCCAGGCCGGCATACTGGACGCCGAGGACGAGCCGGCCGCAGCCCTGATGCTCTTCAGTCGGTATCTGAAGTGCGTGCGGCGCCTGCAGAGCCTGTTCGATCTGAAGCCGTCGGTCAATCAGGGCGCCTACTCGCTGGACGACTTTCAGTTTGTGGCCTATATGTGGGGCGCAGCGCAGCTGTGCTATGAGCCCCCATTCAGCCCCAGGGAGCTGCTCGATCAGGCAACGATAGACGAGTGGCACAATCAATACCTAATCGTTGGCTGTGTGGCATTCCTGGCCAAGACCAAGACGGGCAGCTTTGCCATGCACTCGAACCTGCTGTGGAGCGCTAGCTCGCTCTCGTCCTGGACGCAATTCTATACGGGGCTGCACAACATGTACCTGAAGGAGGTCATTTGTCAGCTCCATTTGCTGCGCGAGCTGTGCTTCGGCAAGCTGATGACCTTCGTTCCGGTGCCGCCGGCCAGCCAGCTGCTGCGCGCCGAACTGGGGCATCTGTCGGAGGCCCGGCAGAAGTATTTGCTCCAAAAGAAGAAGATGGAGAACGAGCAGGAGCAGCAGAAGGAGCTGCATCGCCATCACCATCGTCGGGACCAAAGGCGAGAGCACAAAATGGAACAGGAGCGCGAGTGGAAGCGAGAGGGCAGCAGTCTGCTGCCCCTATCATCGACCATTGATCTGTCGCACAGTGGCCTCAGCTCGGGCACTTCGATCACATCCTTGAGCGGCACCAGCGTGCATTTGAATGCGCTGGCCAAAAGGCTGGACAAGCAGAAGCAGAAGCAGATGCCAAATGCCCAGCTAAATAGTGATGTAGAATACTAACTCTCTCTGTCTGTCTGTGTGTGTGTGTGTGTGACAAGAAATCAAATCGCATGAATTGAATTGAAATGAAATAAAATTAAGTTGGCAAACAAACGAGCAACTGTTGCTGCTGCTGCTGCTGCTGCTGCTGCTGTTGCTGCTGCTGCTGCTGTTGCTGATGTATCACCAGCTGCCCATTAAACGTAAACCAGTTCCAGCTGTGCTCGATGGCCCCTGCGCCCCCTCGGCCTCTGTCACTGCCCACATGCGCGGCGCAAGCGACTAAAAATCTGTTAACCGGTTTAGAAACAGACTAAAAAAATAATAAAAATAAGAAGAAGAAGAAGAAAAAACTGTTGCTGCTGCTGAGAACTGTTATACATAAGCGATACGAGTTGCTGTTGCTGTTGTTGTTGTTGCTGCGACTCTTAACCAAAAACCAATTAAGCGCGCTCGACAGCCGGACAGATCCAGCAGCGATCTGCTGCTGCCTGCTGCCTGCTACCGGCGGCCAAAGGGAAAGCAATTGGCGAGAACCTACAATTGCTAGAAACATCCTTTCACAAAACTGAAAGAAAAGAGCAGCAGCCAACGACAGCGACAGCAACAACAGCAGCGAATTGCAATAAAAATAATAATAATAAGACAGAAAGAAAAAAAAAAACAAAAAAACTGGCCACACACTCAAACACACACTCAAACACACACACACACACACACACACAGATAGAGAGATGTGCACACATGTGTGAGCGCGGCTTTCTTTCCGGTTTAATCGATCGAACTTTAGCGGCCATAGTCAAAATGTCAAACGACAATAGACCCCAGAGCATCTATGACTAATGCATATAAGATATACATACATACATATATGTACATGTATCAGTAACTATACATATGTATATGTATGTATGTGTGCATGTGTATATATAATTAGTATTTTTAGTTGCTTAACAACTAACTAGCGTTGATGCTCATAACGACAGAAAGCGTAAAAGCTGCATTTGATTAATGAACTGATTTAAAAAAGGGGGGGGGGGGGGAATATATATATATATATATATAGCAACATTATATATGTATATGTATATGTATACATATTTGTATATATTTAGTGTTGCACTAGTAGAAATGCCATAGGTTTGTTGGGTTCATTCAAAAAGTAGAGCTACTATTTTTGTGAATACCCTATAATTTTTTTTACACTATAATACATAGTAGTAGTGAAATTTCAATGCACACAATTTAAATCAAATGATATGTTTTAATATATAGTATATACGTATGTATATATAAATGTATGTATGTATGTATTTATAAACATATATATTTTATATTTTACAAAAAAAAAAAAAAACTCCAAGAACTGAATCTATAAAAAGAAATATGAAGACATTTTTGCATAAACTGCGCTACTATTTTTGTGAACAGAGCTGTATATAAATAATATACCCAACTATTGGTATTTCAATTTATAATATTCCAAAGCCTTTTGCTCTCTCTCTCTCTCTCTCTCTCTCTCTCTCCCTCTTACGCCCTCTTTCTCTCACTCTCTCTCTCTCTCTCTCTCAATTTATAATATTCCAAAGTCTTTTGCTTTCTCTCTCACTTCCTTACTCTCTCTCTCTCTCAATTCATAATATTCCAAAGGCTTTTCTCTCTCACTCCCTCTTACTCCCTCTCTATTTATTTTGCTTTCTCTCTCACTCCCTCACTCTCTCTCTCTCAATTCATAATATTCCAAAGTCTTTTCTCTCTCACTCCCTCTTACTCCCTTTTTCTCTCTCTCGCTCTCTCTCTCTCTCTCTCAATTTATAATATTCCAAAGTCTTTTGCTTTCTCTCTCACTCCCTTACTCTCTCTCTCAATTCATAATATTCCAAAGTCTTTTCTCTCTCACTCCCTTTTTCTCTCCCTCTCGCTCTCTCTCTCTCTCTCTCTCTAAATTTATAATATTCCAAAGTATTTTGCTTTCTCTCTCACTGCCTTACTCTTTCTCTCTCTCTCTCTCTATCTCTCTCTCTCTCTCTCTCTCTCTCTCTCTCTTAATTTATTCAAAAGTCTTTTCTCTCTCACTTCCTCTTACTCCCTCTCTCGCTTTCTCTTTTTCTTACTCCCTCTCACTTTGAGTTTTCATTTTAGTAAATCTCACATAGTCAAATGCTCGACTCACATATCCCGCATATGTATAAAACTTAATACAGTCGAATCCGGTTATAGCGACGCTCAAGGGACGTTATACCCGGAAGACGCTATAACCGTATAAGTTTGCTCATAAGTCTTTCTCTGAAGACTAGAATTTTCGTCGCTATAACCGTACAGACGCTATAAGCGGAGCTAAGACCGAATTCTACTACATGTCGTTCTGTTTATATCTTCTGTTCATATGTATAGCCGTTTCGATATTAGAATCATTGAGAGCTAAACACTTTTCATAACGATTCTCCGTATTTTGCGCATTTCAAGTTGGTTTTTACATAATCGATTACTCTACTCGATAATAATCGATAGCCGAATTTCAAGTTCTGCTTTTAGTTTTCTGTTTGGATTTTTGTTAGGATTCGGACATCGTCTCGAGATTTAAGCAAGCTCTTCAAATTGAAGTTCAATATATGAACGAATTTGTAACGGAATTCGGGGCGGAGTTTCAGGATATTTATATTTGTTGTTTAAAGCTTTTTAAAGCTTTTTTACTGGTTTCATTCAGTTTTAGACTTGCATGAATATATACAAATGTTAGATCTAAGCAAATATACTCTATATAAAAGAAATCCAAGTCAATCGGGGCCACACCTTGCGCATAAACCAATACAACAGATGCAATTGGTAAAGAGCTTTTGCTTCAGCTTTACTGTTAATATGTTCTTAACTCTCTGCTCAAGCAAGCTTTAATGTTTCACTGAGTACTCTGCGCTTTGCTATTAGCTAAAATATTAAAAATCAACTTTCAGCTTTTATTCACGTTCGATTTTTGTTGAGCCAAAGCGTAAAACTCTGGAACTCTATTAGGTTTGGGTGGTCTCAGGCGTTACCCTTAAATTGAACAACCTGTATGCAGATTTGCGCTAAGCCAGACCCATTTGGGTCAGCACAAAGGGTTAAGCCTTGAGAGCATTTCATGTTGAGTATAGCGTTTTTTGTGTCTGTGCAGCGAGGTTTGCAAATAAGATGATTGGATTTTTGTTTTGTTTTTTTTTTTTTTTTTCAAGTGCCCAGACAAACACACAGATAGAGAGAGATAAGAAGAGTGTGAGGGGGGCGGACATATACTGACAGACACAGATGAACAGAGTTGATTGATGATAAAAACTATCACCACCTTCCCGCCTATATGCCAAAGGACAAGCAAGTCCTGTGCAGGGGTTGCGAGAGCGCACAGGACTATGAATGTAAAGTCGGACATTTAGCTAACTGTGATGCGATGATGATGACTGAAAAGCACAGAGAAGCATGAATATATACATATGTATGTACATATATATGTATATACATATGTCTGTTGATATTCCGTTGTGTGTATCCTGTGCTGTGCATGTCCTGTCTAATATGCAGCAATACATATTTGCCCTTTTGCGTCTCTTGTTTTAGCTTTAAGATAAGAGCACGGAATGCCGATTGTGTCACACTGTGCAGCGGCGGCACAGTGGTGTGCCAGCTATGTGACGTAGGTTAGGGGTTAATTTAGTGTATAGATATATGTATAAATATATATATATATATATACATATATATGTACTATATACCCTAGAAATGTGAAGAAATGCACATTGAACTAAACTGAAAGCCTATTCGATATATATCGATGAATTGATGATTGTTGGAGATTGAAAGCCTATTCGATAATTGATGATTGTTGGAGACTGAAAGCCTATTCGATAATTGATGATTGTTGGAGACTGAAAGCCTATTCGATAAATATCGATGAATTGATTATTGTTGGAGACTGAAAGCCTATTCGATAAATATCGATGGATTGATGATTGTTGGAGGCTGAAAGCCTATTCGATAAATATCGATTAATTGATGATTGTTGGAGACTGAAAGCCTATTCGATAAATATAAATTAATTGATGATTGTTGGAGACTGAAAGTCTATTCGATAAATATCGATTAATTGATTATTGTTGGAGACTGAAAGCCTATTCGATAAATATCGATGAATTGATGATTGTTGGAGGCTGAAAGCATATTCGATAAATATCGATTAATTGATGATTGTTGGAGACTGAATGCCTATTCGATAAATATCGATTAATTGATGATTGTTGGAGACTGAAAGCCTATTCGATAAATATCGATGAATTGATGATTGTTGGAGGCTGAAAGCCTATTCGATAAATATCGATTAATTGATTATTGTTGGAGACTGAAAGTATATTCGATAAATAACGATTAATTGATGATTGTTGGAGACTGAAAGCATATTCGATAAATATCGATGAATTGATGATTGTGCAAGTTTTATGCTCAGTCTGAGTTAACCTCTAGAAAGTAATGTTACTTTTTACAGGGTATATTAAGCAAGCATATGAGACGGAAGCTAAAAACTAACTATGATAGAGGAAATACTCTATTCAAATATGTTATAAACTGTTAGTTAACATTCAGTTTGAGTTGAGAGCAGCAAAGTAAATGAAGTAAAATCTACAGGGTATAAGCCAATCGAATGACTGCAGTTGAGATTTGAATAAAGATCACCCCATTAATGAGCAGCATTACAGCTCACGCATCATGAGCACGCACACACACATACACACACATGCTCACGCTGGAATTTTTCAAGTGGGGTGACTGATCCTGCAGCAGGAACACCACCACCACTATCACCAGCAGCAGCAGCAGCAGCAGCACCACAACCACCAACAACTCCACCACCACCAGCAACAACAACAACAAGAACAACAACAAGAACAAGAGCAACGCCAACAAAGCGTCTCGCACAGCTGTTCCTAGTCACAAGCGAAGGAAAATATAGAAATGCAAGCGAAAATAATAAATACCATAAATTCCAATTGCCAGAGCAAGGGTGGTAAGGATACAGCATTACACACAAATGGACACACACACACACACGTGTACGCACATTCCCTTATTAATGCACAACCTCAACAATGGCAGCTGTAAGTCGGGCCTAAGTCTTGTCTAATTGGAAATTACAATGAACCGGAAATGTTTGTAGCCCAAAATTGAATATGATAAAATGTACAAATAGCTCACTCTCACACTCTCACTAGCTGTCTCTCTCTCTCTCTCTCTCTGTGTGTGAGATTATGAAAAATGGCATAGTCAACCCCTATGAGGCCTACAAACACGTCAAGCAACCCCATTAGCCGGCCAAGCCGAGCCAGAGGCAGAGGCAGAGGCAATGCAGCCGTGCATTATTATTAAATAGTTGCGCCGTTTTTATCGGGTTGTTGTTGTTGTTGTTGTTGTTGTGCACCCTCTAACCCCTACAAATGCCCGATCTAGTTGCAATTTGAGTGTGTGTGCGTGTGTGTGTGTGTGTGTGTGTGTACAGTTGCTTTGAAGCTTTGACCAGCTTTGATACTGAAAGAGTGAGCGAGGGAGGCTTAGAGTTAGAGTTAGAGAGAGAGAGAGGGAGGGAGGGAGGGGCGGCAAGCGGAGGGAGCAGTCTAAAAAACATGATTTGAAATGAAATTTCTTTGCTGGCGGTTCTTGGAATTTCCCTGATTCTCATATACCATGACGCACGACGCGTCGCCGTCGACGTCGCTGTCGCTGTCGCTGTTGACGCTGGCATTTTTGGTTGCCTTCCCCTAATTGTGTGTGTGTGTTTGTCTGTGTGTGTGCCGCACTGGCTATGCCTTGAACTGGGACTGCATCCTGTCGCGCTGCCAACCATCCCCTGTGGAAGCAGCAGCAGCAGCAGCAGCAGCAGCGGCAGCGGCCAAAGGAGCGCACAAAACAAAAACCAAAAAAAAAAAAAAAGAAAAAAATTTGTTGTGAAAAATAAAAGGCATTTCAGTTTCCATAGCGCGTTTCAATCAAACGGACGCGTTTCCTTAGATTTACCAACAATCGCTCGCGTCTCAGTTAAATATCGTTTAAACGCTGCAGCGCGCCCCTCCCCTCATCGCGCCCCGCTCCACGCTCGGCAGAAAATGCGACACATATTCGTCTCGTGCGATTCCGCCTAATAAATACTTACATTTTAATTGTTTATCTAAAACAAACAAAAAATTGTGTGTCCATAAATTTTTGTTGTTGTTCTTGTTGTTTTTTCTACTGTGCTGTGCGTATTTGTATCAAGATTTATCTGAAGAGCGACTCAGATAACGGCTCCAAATTGGCGCCGTTCTCCAAGCACTTGGATTCCCTCGAGGAATTTAAGACCCTGTCCGGTGAGTGCGACTCGGACGCTATGCCCGGCCTACCTGAGTGCCGCCACAGGCGCACAGGTAGCGCTACCAAAGCCTTCATAATCTTTCGTTTGTTCATCTTTATTTATTTATTTTTTTTTTTACCGAGTTAGCCAATATTATCTATAACACATATACATGTATAGATACATATGTATATGGTTTTGTGTTTGGCTCAGTAATTCTTAAGTTGATCAAAATTATTTAGCAAAATTATCTGCAATTTTAGTTTGGTATAATATATGTTTGTAGATACATATATGTATATCTATACATATATACATTTATATAGACTTTTTATATTATCTATACATTTGATTTTGATTTTAGTACAAGTTTATACTTACTTATAAAATACACATATAGCTAATAGCTAGAAACTTTTTCATATTTTAGTTGAATTTTAACTAGTATTATGAGTAGTATTTGAAGCATTTCAATATCATATACACTAAAATTTTAAGATGTATGCAACGATTTATCCAATGACAAATGCAGTTTCAGGATCAAGTTCTTTGAAGAGTAGTTGAATATAAGATAGATATTATACGCCCAATGTGCATAGACTATATCATTGGTATTACGTGCAAGAATCTATAGTCTAAGTAGGCTGTAATCTATATTAGTACCACAGACGGCTCTCTGGTAGTACTGGAAATAACTGTGTAGTCTCTATAAGGTATCTCTATAGACTTTAGTAGCTGAAATTCTATTGCAACAACTGTGTCAAATAAGAAAAATTGTTTCTCTAGTGACCTCTCTCTAATATTTTGTAGACGTCTCTACTCGGCTCTGGTAATATTTAATAGTCTTTAGTCATTTCTAGTAGCCTTTAGTCTTATCTTATAGTTTCTCAAGTCTCTATGTAGTAGTCTCGAGTCTCTTGCCTAGTCTCCACTCATTTGGAGTTGTCTTTGATCGTCTCTAGCTGTCTCTGTTCGTCGCGGATACTCTCTAGTTGTCTCTTGTCGCCTATAATAATATTTTGAGTTTCTCTGTACTCTCTACTTATCTGTAGTGGCCTTTGGTTGTCTCTAGTTGCCTCTGATAATCTCTGGAATCTCTCTTTACGAATCCCTAGTCATATATAGTTACTTTTGATAGTCTTTAGTTGTCTCTTGTCGCCTATAATAATATTTTGAGTTTCTGTCTACTCTCTACTCATCTGTAGTGGCCTTTGGTTGTCTCTAGTTGCCTCTGATAATCTCTGGAATCTCTCTTTACGAATCCCTAGTCATATATAGTTACTTTTCATAGTCTTTAGTTGTCTCTTGTCGCCTATAATAATCTCTTGAGTTTCTCTCTACTAGTCTCCACTCATCTTTGGTAGCCTCTAGTCGTCGGTATTTGTCTCTAGCCGTCTGTCACAGTCTCTCTCACTAGTTGTCTTTAGTAGTTGCGAATTATCGTAGCATATAGTAGTCTATGTATAGTAGAATTCGGCTATAGCGACCACGCTCTGTATTCTATACTTCCTATATACTGTATAGGTACAATATGCATGGTTTATGAGGGACTAATGTACATATGTTAAATAGCTGTTGATTTTTGGCTACTTACTGTTTGATCTCTGGCATTAAACTTGGCTATTAAATTGCTGCGAGCCGGGATGAGCACACACACAAGTGGTGTGTGTGTGTGTGTGTGTGTGTGTGTCTGCGCGTCTGGCACTCGCTTAGCCAAATGATTATGCACTTGTGCTCAGCCAGGGTAAATGATTATTATCAATTTGGAGTAGACGCGTTGATTGTCTCGTTGGTTTGACTATGTGCCGGGCGGCACGCCCACACATCACGCCGCCGCCTCTACTCACACACACACACACATATAGATATATGTGGCACCATTGTTAAATATATCAAATGAAAAACGTACTTAAGTGCGTGCTGAAGCGCTTTTCATCTCGCACACACAGCACGCAAATTCATAATGCATATCAACTCCCCCGGGCCCCCAGTGGGGATAGCTGTTGCACAGGTTTTGGGCCAGAACGTGTTCACGGCACGGCTCGGGTGGGCGGCGGAGGGTTGCGTATTCCGTGCAGTATGACACAGATTTATGTAGCTGCGACCGCGCTTAAGACTTGTCACTGATCCGCGCACTGCGCTCCCACACAAAATCCAAAATCCATAAAAAAATACCGCTTTTCTAAATTTTTTGTTTTTTTGTTATTGCAGTTGGACCCGGCACCATACCATCTCCGTGGCCACCAGTGAATGCCGGTCCTCCTGGTCCCCTGGGATCGGCAGACACAAATGGCAGCATGGTGGACAGTAAAAACTTGGATGTTGGCGATATGAGCGATGTAAGTAGAGACAATTCATAACAATAAGGACTATATCTAAACAGAACTTTGTTATATTAGCTAAATTTATAGAGAATCAGATCATATAAATATGTATATATGTCTATCATAGGTTATATTAATATTAAAGTACAAATTTGGTATAGCTGTAATTTGATAAAATAAGAAAAAAAAACTTTTTATGATAGTACTCAAACAGAACATTGCCTACATGTCGCTCTATGCATATATAGAAGCTACTATGTCTAGAAGAAGACTTCTTCGATTCCAGTTGCCATATCAATAGAATATTTATTATTTTCAAGACGGTCTATATAAATCTCCTTTCAATATCCAAAAACCATCAAAAAGCACTATAGAACCATAGAACTATATTGAACTATACAAATGGTATTTTCATAATATCATATTATAGTTTCAGTATATGCGATTATAGAACCATAGATCTATATTGAACTACACTAATATGTATATTTCCATAGCATCAGGTTATAGAGTCAGTTTATCAGGTTATCTTTTACGTATATATCTAGAATACTTATATTTCTATGTATAGGTCAAGAATTTTCCTTGTCTTTAATTATTCGTATTTGGATTTGAATAAAAATTGAGTATGCCCCAACTTAATTTCCCTTTTTCGAATTGGAATTGTAAGTGGAATATGCCTGAGTGTAATAGTTGAGCAACGTCAATTCAAAGGGGAAATTACCGTTACTCGGCTGCATATAATGGGTCAAATTGCATTTATTCTTAGTCCTGCTATACATATATTCGAGTGGTTGGCGACAGTTGACGCAAATCGAGCAAATTGCGGCTGCCAATCGATAAATAATCGATTAGCATAAGAAATTAAATCAAATTGACCTGATTATTAGAGGAATGTGCCAGACGCTATGGTCACATAGTTATACTATTTAATAGATATGAGAACTAAACCAACTGATGACTGTTTGATTTTTTCTTCTTGCTATTCCTACAGGACGAAAAAGATTTATCATCCGCTGATGCCGAAGGTGTCTGGAGTCCGGACATTGAGCAAAGCTTTCAAGAGGCACTGTCAATATATCCACCATGTGGACGCAGAAAGATTATATTATCCGATGAGGGTAAAATGTATGGTAAGTGATGCACTTTTCGAAATTTCTATTATATCAGAGTGAGTGCGAGTGAGAGAGAGAGATAGAGATAGAGGCAGGTTGAATGGAAGTAAGAGACAGACAGAGACTTGAGCACTTTGCTTTGCTTGACTATGAATTTAATAACAAACTGCTTGCAAAGTTTTACTCTACTACTCTTATATACCTATTTCTCTCACTCTCTCGTTTGTCCTCTCTCTCTCCCTGTGCTTCTCTCTTTGGCTTTGTAGCCCTTCGTGCGTTTCTATGTGTGTGCACATCGGTTGGCTGGGTAAAAACAGAAAACAAACAGGAATTTTGTGGTTGCCGCAGCTTGTTTCCATTGTTTGTGCTCTAATACCCTATGGCTATTTTCAAAGATAGCTAGACATATATGAACATATATAAAATAACTTAAATACAATTATAAAGAAATTAAAAAAACAAGATAAAAATAAATAATAAAAAATTAATTAAAAATAAATATTAAAATAGTAAAAAAAAAAATACATATAACAATATAGAAAATGCTTAACAGAAATAAAATGTATAAATATATCGATAAATATATATTTAAAAAAAAATGAATTAAAATAAAACCAAAAATGTATATTAAAATAAAATTTAAAAATAATATATATATTTTATTCGAGGCAATAAAATATATATGAACATATATACAATAAATTAAATAAAATTTTAAACAAAGAGTAAGAAAAATAAAAATAAATAATAAATAAATAATAAAAAAATAAATTGTTAAAAATTAAATAAATATATATACATATAACAATAACAGAAAATGATGTAACGGAAATAAAATATATAAATATATCGATAAATATATATTAAAAACAAAAAAATTAATAAAAATAAAAGTAAATATATATTAAAATAAAATTAATATATATATATGTATATATATATATATATATATATATATATATATATATATATATATATATATATATATATATATATATATATATATATATATATATATATATATATATATATATATATATATTTTTTTTTTTTTTTTTTTTTTTTTTTGTTCTTTCTAATTAAGTTTCTTTTTAATATGCCTATACATACATATTTATTTATTTAAAAAAAAAAGTTTTGTTTAAAAACAACAAATATGTATGTATGTATATATGTATGTATGTATATATGTATGTATGTATATATGTATGTATATATATATATATATATATATATATATATATATATATATATATATATATGTATGTATGTATGTATGTAACAAATATGTATGTATGTATATATAAAAAATATTTAACTTTGCTTAAATTACATTTGTTTTTTTTTTTATATATTTGCTTTAATTGAAATGCCAATGCAATTCATAGTTTGTGGGAAAATGTAGCTTAAATATATTTTCCTAAAACGATTAGCCTATAAAAAATAATTGTTTTAACTATTTCGTTTGGAATCAGCAATTCTTGTTTACTTGCTTTATGTCTAGAATACCCCTAATGCAGAACATAATTATGAGATTTTTAGCCAAGTCACGTATATATTCTATAGGGTATCTCTTAGTCATATGCATGCGAAATGTCAGCGCATACTTACTTGCTTTTGGTTGTTGTTGTTGTTGTTGTTTTTTTTTTTTTGCGTATGTTTGCGGCGGGCCGTGTAAAGAAAACATAAATTCCGTACTTTGAACCTTGAGCTGAAAGTTGTGTCAAAGCGCTTTGTGCCCAGGTTGCGAGCTGTGGGTGGCTAGGTAGTTGGGTGGTTGGGTGGTTGGGTGGCTCTATGGCTGACTGTGGCTTCAGATATGGCAACAGGCGATGGCAGCAGCGTTCAAACTTTGACACTGTGTGCCGCAAAACGCTTTGCCGTCGAGCTAAATGTGCTGACAACTAAAATTGTAAACGTGAACTGTAAGCCGTGTGCCGTATGTGTGTGTGTGTGTGTGTGTACAGGTGTGGAGTGAGCAGCGGGTGTTGGTTGTATGTAACATTTACAATAAAAGCTAAAAGGACATACGATGCCTGCGGCGTGTTGTCTTCGTCTGTTGCTGCCGCACCCAAATGGCGGCTCAATGGAATTACGACAGCAAATTGTGAGAATGCTGCGCCCTTGTCTCACTGCGCCCGCCTGCGCCCCCTGCACCATCCGGCACCCCCATGCACCCGGCTCTTCTCTGCTCTTTGATTCTCAAACAGAGCGAAAGAGAGATAGGCACGGCCTGGTAATGTTTGGTTGCTGCTGCTGCTAGTCGCATCCTGTGTGTATGTGTGTGTGTGTGGGTGTGTGTGTGTGTGTGTATGTGTGTGTTTTATTTGAGACGTCTACACGCATAAACAACAAGTTTTGTAATTTATGTCCCAGTGGATATTGTTTTCATTTTATGCTCGGTCTCGCCCATTCGTCCTTTGACTGCATGCTTGTTGCATGAAAGCACACACACACACACGCCGACAAACACACACATATATGTCTTGTGTGTGTTTGTGTGTGTTTTTCGGCTAGAGCTCAAGCCATGGCCATGTCCGTATCCATGTCCATTGCTTGAATTGTTTTTGTATTTGAGCCAAGTAATTAATTTTCACTTTTCACTTTGGCTTACCTTGCCCTCGGCTCAGCATGAGCGGCTGACACCTTCATTGCACAGCACTACAGCGACTACAGTTTGCTTTTGTATTTAGTGTGCCCCCCCGCCCCGTGACCCCCCAGTGCCCCATGCCCCATGCCACATTTACCTTACTCCAAGTCCAAGTGATTTGTTGACCTGTTTCAGCATTGCTCTACCAATTCTATGTATAGCATATACTACATACATATATACACACAAATATATATGTATATGCATGTTTATATATGTATATATGAATGAGCATATTCCATATATACATATATGTACATATATACATATGTACATATACATATACACTTTTCATTGATATATAGAACTAGAGAAAAATCAATAGATTGATTATGTTAATTATTAATCAATTCAATTTCATGCGAATTTTTATATACCTATACATAAAATTATTATTTTAAAAAATTTGCATGAAATTTAACTGAATAATATAAATAAAAAAATAAATTATATCTATTATATATATCATGGTTTCAATTATTAATTTAATTTATTCACATATATAACAATTAAAAAAAAAAAATGGAAAAATTTAATAAATACATCATTTTCAAATATAAAAAAAAATTAAATCTATTATATATAACTTGATTTCAATTATTAATTTATTTTTTTTTTTACATATATAACAATTAAAAAAATGGAAAAATTTAATAAATACATCATTTTCAAATAAAAAAATAAAAAAAAATAAATCTATTATATATAACTTGGTTTCAATTATTAATTTAATTTTTTTACATATATAACAATTAAAAAAAATGGAAAAATTTAATAAATACATTATTTTCAAATATAAAAAAAAAAATTAAATCTATTATATATAACTTGATTTCAATTATTAATTAATTTTTTTTTTACATATATAACAATTAAAAAAAATGGAAAAATTTAATAATTACATCATTTTCAAATATAAAAAAAAATTAAATCTATTATATATAACTTGATTTCAATTATTAATTTAATTTTTTTTACATAAATAACAATTTAAAAAATGGAAAAATTTAATAATTACATAATTTTCAAATATATTATACAGCTTTTATTTTTTATTTATCTTGACCAATGTGTCATATATAACAAACAAAAGAAGGCGTGGCAGTTCTCAAAAAGTCTATATATTCTTGATTAAGGCGACGAGCTGAGTCGAAGTCGAGCAATGCCAGTCTGTTTGTCCGTCCGTCTGTATGCAGGTATGACGCCTAAATTTCAGGACCTTTGCGAACTTTAAGAGCTAAAGACTAGAAGTTTTTTTCAAACAAATACCAGTAGCACTTTCCTGTTGGTTTGATTTTATCCCCAAGCTCTAAGATTCGCATGTTTCTAAGTGAATAAAATAAAAACAAACACGCAAAAAACATTTAAAAAAATATATATATAAAAAAAAAATCAATTTCAAAATATTGTGTGTATCATAAAATTTGAATTGTCCAACATTTTATGGGCTGAGTGTAGTCGCTGTGCTATTTGCATGCATGTGTATGTGTGTATGTATGTATATGTATCAATATCATCTATCAAGTTTACTCAGTTCGCCTCGTTGCTTTAACTAGCGCCCCTCTCCGCAATTCTCAGCAATGCAACAAAGGCATAATGCGAAGCTTTTAAAGTTCGATCTATGGCAATTCGAGAATGATATATGTATGTATGTATGTACACTCGTACAATATATGTATATTTATGTATGCTGACTTTTCCGAATGTGCATTGTCAATCTATAAATCTTGTGCGCATTTTAGTGCATTTATATAGATCAGCTTTTACTCGATTTTAGCCAGTTGGGCAATTAGCTGCTATTTGTACGCATTAGCTGGCTATTGCGGCAATCGATTCGTTTCGGCCCACCCGCTTGCTCGCTCTCCTCTCTCTCTCTCTCTCTCTCTCTCTCTCTCTGTTAACCAGATTGCTAAATATTCGGAAAAACATTGTGACAAGAGGCGTCTAAAGTTTTATTTATTGCCAACACGTGGCTTTTGCAGCCACTCTGCAAATTCCTTGATGCTCGCCAGCAGCTGCACGAAATGCTGCCAATGCAAAAGGCCGGCTAGGCGCAGGAACGGGAAAAAACGCGTTGCTCTTGTTGTTGTTGTTATTGTTGGGAAATTGGAAAAATGTTTTTGGCCTGCAGGCTAAACACGAGACAACAAAGCTTGCGCGTGTTGGTGTTGCTGTTGTTGCTGTTGGTGTTGGCGGTGCAGCGGATTAGCAGGAGTTGTTTGGGGGCGGACTGACGTTCGTCGTTCGGTTGACTCTGTTGCTGTCGCTGTTACGTTATGTGTGAAAATATAACCATTGTTTGGTTGTTAATTTTCAAAATATTTACATAGTCACTGAGCATGCACACCCACACACACACACACGCCCATTTTGGGCTGATTATGACACATGACAATCGGATGGACAGCTGCATGCAGCAGGCAGGCAGGCAGGCAGGCAAAGCTTCGCGTTCTAGGGACTGCCTGGCTGTCTGTCTCTCTGTCCGTCTGTCTGTCTGGCTGTGAAATTTGTGGCCTAAAACTTTGTGCTCGTCGCTGCCACAAATATGCGGCGGCGCCGCCACCGCCTAGTGGCGACTTAGTCGGCTTATCACACACACACACACACGTGCAGTGCATGCATGTCTATGTCTCTGTGTGTGTGTGCATTTTCGCACTCTGTATAGCTCCTCTTGATTAGCTTTGGCCACTGATTTTAAGTGGTAGGCAAATTGCCTGCACAGCATTCAATATTTCACCCACACCCACACACACATACATCTGCATATTGATGTCTGCATATTGCTCTTCGTTTTCTTCTCCACTTTTCTTTTTCGCTCATGGCTTGGCAGCCTTCATCAACATGCATGCATCAAGCATGTACATAAAAGTCCTTAAAATTCAGTGTTGCACAACGTACCAAACGTGGGCGCTGCCTCGCCCTCTCTCTCTCGCTCTTGTAAGCATAAAGTGAAAAATATTTAATTAAAATTTTATTTAATTTGTATTTTATTTTTTTAAATTTTTGGGCATAATCTGAAATTTAAGTGAATTTTCTATATGGCACATTTTCCAGTCAAATTAGGAAAAAAATTGTATTTCTATAAAAAAAAAAAAATACAGGAAATAAGTTAAAATCTATATAATCTGTTTAAAATAGCAAGACAATGAGAATTATTAGAAGCCTATGTAATATTTTTTTTTATGTATTTAACACATAATAATAATATATTATATTAATTATTTCAATATTATTAGTAGCTTAACATTGTAATATTTTGTATATGTATTTAAATTATTAAAAAAATATATATTTTACTAATTATTTCTATTATAATATTAATTATTTCATTCACATTATATTCTATTTTATTTCAAGTTAAAATCTGCACTACCGATTCGAAATTTGTTTTTATTCAAAGTTTACAAAATATATGCTTTAAATTAATTGAATACTATGTATAAAAAAAAAAAACAAATATAATTACAATTTCCATGAGATATTTTATAATTTTATTATTGACTTTATTTTTGGCGTGCTTAAAAAAATCATTTTCTAAGATCAGCACCGTCTTCAATGCAGACTTTAGCGGCTTAATTCTGTTCAAGTATTATTTCAGTTCAGTTAAATTCATATACTATTTCATATTTATCTATATAGATCTGACTATACTAGGCTGCTATTTTTATGTGGTATATACATACATATGTATGTGCATATCTGTCTAATAATATGAAAAGCAACGCCACTTCAATTGACTGATTAACCTTTGTCACATTTAAATATGAACGCAGTTTTTAATGTATGTATATACATATATGTACATAGGTATGTGTGATATTGCTATATGTATGTGACTTGCATACAACATACATTTCAGATTCCCAAACAACTGACAAATCTTTTGAAATTATCGATAACTGAGGCATTTGATCGAAAAGAGTTATCACAAGTGGCAAACCTTTCAATGGGGTTAAGCCCGGGTAGTTTAAGCCTTATTCTATCTTTTCATTTGTAACCTCACATTGAATTTGTATTCAAATATTTGAGTTCGTAAATCTGAAATTGTATAATTGAAAAATTTGGATTTGATTTAATAAAGTGTGCGATAAATGCGATAAATGCTAAACTGTCCGAGTTTACACTCGAAGCAATTATCGAAGTCAGTGCATCACCTGTGTCAACATCATCATCATCATCATCTTCAGCATCATCATCAGCATCATCATTGTCATCTTTGTCAACTCAATGGCTATCAATTAAACAATTGTGAACTGCAATAAAGCGCCCAGTGGGGTCAGCATGAATTAACATTTGTCGTTTGTTACTCGATAGCAACAATTCAATTGACACATGTCAATGATTTCAACTGTCGTCGTCTTGCTGCTGCTGTGCTTTCGCTCTGATTGATTTCAAACGTATTGCAGATAACCCAGATACAATGTTAATGAATTTAAAACTTTGCACTCCCAGCAATTTCAGCTTAAAGGGAAACGTTCGTGTCATTAGGAAACACTTAACGTGATTCGTTTCCATTAGTCATGCAGGCTAAACACAATGCTCTGCTCACAATACTCTATAATTAAAGTAATGCTCTAAGAGACAGAAAGCGAGAGAGAGAGAGCGTGGGCGAGAGCGTGAGAGAGACACACAACTTTGTATATTTGTGTCGCACATAAAGTTTTGCCATAAATTCCATTTGAATTCCGTTCTGCCTCTTCCTTTTTTTGGGCCATGGCCCATCGATTTGCAAAGATTTAAAGCGTAAAGAAATTGAAATGCTTCGCTCTTCCTATTCATATTAAGTATATGCATATTGTACTCGCTTGTGTGTGTGTGTGTGTCTGAACGCCTGTGGGAGTGTGAGGGCGTGAGGTTGTGAGTTTGTGGGAGGGTAAAGCCGTTGAGGACTCGGCACGTTACTTGGCATCTATTTGTGGATAGGGCTGCATAACAATGGCTGGAACCAGTCATGCGAACCAGTCATGTGCACCAGTCATATGAATTGTTTAAGCTGTGTATAGAGGCAATAATCAGATACGTGCAAGTATTTAATATTTTATTTATTCAACATTTTGGAACTAGTTCAATGAACTAGTGCAAATATACATAAATATATTATATATATATATGCTATATGTTAATTAAGCTTTAAGCAAAGTTGTGCAAAAATATGCAAAATTTGGAACTAGTTATATGAACCAGTTCACTGCGTGAACTACCTACCTTAATACAATTACCAAACATATACATACATATGTATAATAAATTACATTATAATATAGACATATATAAATATGCAAAGCTTAACATTCATATGAACTAGTTCACTATGACTAGTTTACATAGAACAAAGATATATTTTACATTTTTCAAACAGAGAACGCTTATCACCTATTACAAAATTTTGCAGTTGTTAATATGAATCAGTCAAATGAACTATGCGAACGAATAGATAAGAGATACGTATAACTCAATATTTTCATCAACTAGTTCACTCAAACAGTTTATATATTGTATTGTATTCTACTCTATTATGGCCTTCAAACAGAATGCTAGCTTTGGAGCCTGTCGATATGAATCAGTCAAATGAACTTTAAAATTTTATGGAGAATATCAAAACTAGCTACGAGAGCTGTATATATGTATGTATCTATATACATACAATTAAATATACATATATGAACTTGCAGGTTCCATAGCTCTTTATTTTCTAACACTGGTTCCGTCTCGGGCAGCTTCATTGACTTGCTCCCTAGCTGACGTTCAACTGGCATTCAAAAGGTGGTGGGTTGCTTGGGTGGCTGTGTGTGTCTGTGTGTCAGTGCGTGTATGTATGTGTGTGGCAGTGTCTCTGTCTGTGTGTGTGTGTGTGTGTGTGTGTGTGTGTGTGTGTGTGTGTGTGTCTGCTCCTTGTGCTAGTAATTCTTAACCGTACCCATAGCGCTGCCAATGAACAAACGAACGAACGAACCTCACCACCAACAGCAGCAGCAGCAACATCCCGGAGTTTGTGCGCCGGATCCGGCAATATGCGTGTGCTTGGCTGGCTGTGCTGTGCTGTGCTGTGCTGTGACGGGGTTTGAGTCGCTGAAAATAATTTTATTCGGTTAGAACTGAAACTATGCCAAGAATGTAATTAGTGAACGCATAAGCGTGTGTACAATAAAAGCTGGATCGCTGATGGGTCTGGGCCCGGGCGGCAGAATGGTGTCTTACGGCTGCCAAAGCGCAAGCTAAAGGATGACCCACCCACACTGCTCGATCCGCCCCATCTACCTAGCCAACCTAGCCAGCCGGCAGTGGGGCAATGGCAAGGCAACGGCGACGACGACGACGACGGCGACACTGACGTCAGTCGGAGCCACATTCTGTCGGCACGTGAAAATGTCGTTGGGCTTTCAATGAAATTTCTGAGGCAGGCGTCGCAACTGAAGCAGCATTTGATTCATTCATCCCATAGGGTTTTTTTTTTTTTTTTTGTATCCCCCCACAGATGCTGCTGATGATGTTGATTCTAAAAATATTCCCCATTCTCATTAAAACGCTTTAATCATGCCACTCCAACTCCGCAACTGCGACTTCGACTCTAACTGTGACTGCGGCGAATTGTTTTTACTGTTTTTGTTTCGTTTGATCCGTGGACAAACAACTTTCGATGGAATCTCAAAAATCTGAAATAAACCTTTTTATGAAATTTGAAACATGCATATTTATATTTTGATATTTACATTAGAATTATAAAATTAGGCGCATTCAGAATGTCACGTAAAATATGTATGCATAAATGAAGTGAGATAAATGTATAAAATTATGTAGTTATATAAATGAATACATAAGCATATGCATATTTAATATAGAATAAAATAAAAAAAATTAAATTAAAGAAATAAATATACCAAATATATAAAATGTCTATCAAAATGAAGTCAGTTAAAATTATACAAAATATATGAACATATAGCCGATATTTGATATTTTAAAAATAATTTGAAAATCTATTCAATTAAAAATAAAGAAAAATTATACAAAATATGTATATGTATATCTGAAATCTGAAAAAAAATAAATAAATAAAATTCGAAAAATAATTTGAAAATCTATTCAATTTTCAATCATGCAAAATATGTAAAAATTAAAAAAAAAAAAATAAATAAATAAAAATAATAATTAAAAAAATAAAATAAAACAAAGTAAATTAAAAAAAAATTAAGTAAAATAAACATACATATCCAAAAAATATATATATGTATGTATATTATATTAAAATTATACAACAAAATATACAAAATATATGTATATCTTATATTTTAAAAATAATTTGGAAATCTACTCAATTTTTAATCATACCAAATATGTAAAAATTTAAAAATTAAAAATAAATACATTTAAAAAAATATATATAAAAATAAATTAGAAAAAAAATTAATAAAGTGAAATAAATATACATATCCAAAAAATATTAATTAATTTTATCATATTTCAAAATTAATTTGAGACCCCATTAAATTATTAAATATGCCAAATATGTGGAAAGAATAATTTCGAAATCCATAAAATTATTAACAATGCCAAATATGTTGCAAGTCGAGGCATATACCTACATACATACATATGTACATATGTATATCTGATATTTAATATTTTTACACATATTTGAAAATCTATTAAATTGCCAAATATGCCAAATGAGTAGAAAAGTCTGGCAAATAGCTAAGCTCATTATGGTCTGCAGAGAGCGTAACTTGGTCTAGATTTATGCCTGACTAGGCGCCCAAAATGTGCTATACTACAGTTATATATGTATGTGTACGTTTATATATTATATACATAGCAACTATATAATATTTTTTTCCGATTTACATTAATGTCTGATCAATTGAATGGATTTTCTATTGTGTTATTGATTTAATAATAATAATGATTGTTAATATTAATTCGGGATTTTCTCTCTCTCTCTCTCTCTCTCTCTCTCTCTCTCTCTCTCTCTCTGTTTCGTTTTTATAGGGCGCAACGAGCTAATCGCGCGTTACATCAAACTGCGCACGGGCAAGACGAGAACCCGTAAACAAGTCAGCTCCCATATCCAAGTGCTCGCCAGACGGAAACTCCGTGAAATTCAAGCCAAAATCAAAGTGGTAAGTGTGCCAAATCTGTATATATATATATATACATATGTATATACAAATCTCAATATATATATATATACATATATATATATATATATATGCGTCCACATATATACAACTATATAGTATATATATTCCGAATATGAAGAACAAACAGAATATAGCAAACAATTTGCCATACGTTAATTGTCCACATGCTTTGCATAAGTACATATACAATAAATTGTTTAAGCAAGTAGAGTTAAGCTCACACACACACACACACACACTCTCTCTCTCTCTCTTTCTATCTGTGTGAGCTTAACTCTGCTCTGTGTATTTGTTAATGTGGAAAATTTGTCGATAAGCAAATCTAGCCGAAGAGCATGAAAAGCAAGGAAGAGTTTCTCAGTTGCAAGTGGAGTCCAGTTCAACAGATCAGTCAAATATATACATACATATATATGTGTATATAGTACACAAATTGTTCAGTTCCTAATCAGACACACATACACACCCATACACTCCGTTGGCTTGTGTGCTGCGTGTATTGGTGCTAAGCGGAGTCTCGTGGCTTTCATATGTGAGTTTTCCCCCCTCTTAGCCAAGTGACGTCTGTCTGCAGCTCTATGTTAGGATTTGATAAAGCTTGAGTGTGTCGTAACATCTCTATCTCTACACACACTGACACCTACACACACACACACACACGGTCACGCACACACACACACACACAGACACACGAGAGACCCAACCAACAAAATGACAATCTGTTTTCCAGGAACCAAATGGTGTCTCCTTGCATTTACTCAATGAGAAAGAGCAAACCCTGCAGGCCATGAGCTCAATGACCAGCTCACAGATTGTCTCCGCCCAGGCGGCCAATAATCTAGCGTTGGCCGCCTCGGCGCTGACGGCGGGCGTGCACCAGCACGCGAAGCATTTGCCGCAGCCCGCCCACCATCAGCATCCGCACCATGCGCACCTGCACCACCATCACCATCATCATCATCCGCACCACCACCATCAGGTGGGCGTGGCGGCGGCTGCAGCCGCTGCCGCTGCCGCTGCTGCTGCGGCTGCTGTTGCCGTTGCACAGTCACCGGCAGCGGCAGCGGCAGCAGCGGCAGCAGCTGCGGGTGGTGCTGGTAGTGGTGCTGGTAATGGTGCTGGTGGTGGTGGTGGTGGTGGAGGTGGTGGTGGTGGTGGTGTTGGCGTTGCAACCGCATCCAGCAGCGTTGCACTGCCGCCGTCATCGTCGTCGTCGTCGCCGTCGCCACGACTACACCACCACCACCACCACCCAGCCCACCATTCCCATCACAATATGCCGCACCACACGCATAGCCATATGCATCCACATCATCAGCAACATGCGGCGGCCGTTGCAGCAGTTTACCACCTGCAGCAGCAGCAGCAGCAGCAACAGCAGCAGCAACAACACCTGCAGCAGCAACAACAACAACAACAACAGCACCATCAACAGCAACAACAACAATCAAGTGGTGCAACAACAGGTGCAGTGTCACCATCTGTGGCCGAGCCATCGCTGCCACCGCCGCCGCCGCCATTGCACCACCCGCCGTTGTATCCGGGCGTAAGCAATCAGATTCAAGTTATCCTAAGCTAAGCATACGAACCACTCAGAACCGCCAATATGCCACTTCACATCGGTGTACAAATTCCCAAAACAACAACAACAACAACTACTACTACTACTACAACAGCAACAATCAAACAAAAACAACAATCAGCAACAACTAACAGAAACAGCACAGCTCTCTCTCTCTCTCTGTCTCGCTCGCTCTCTCAGCTCTCGCCTCTAGACTCGTCCTTCCGTCACACTGCATTCACATCGATAACAACCCATTGGCCACCCACACACACGCACACACACACTCATTAGTTGTAACAACAATTCATTAGCTGATCGAACTGCTATACTTCAGGTTTGCTCTAATTGCTGGATCATCGGATCATGCGTTTCGTGTATTCGTATGCGCTCGTTTATGTTTGTGTACTCATGCTCTCTCTCTCTTTCTCACTCGCTCCAGCTGTTGCTCCTGCTCTATCTCTCTCTCTCTATATATATATATATATATATATATATATATATCTGTTGGTGTCTGTATCGCTGCCTTGTCGCCTTTTAAATCGTCTCTGATCTCTGATCTCAGATCTTTGCCTTTCTCTCACTCATATTCTCTAGCTCTCTCTGTTTCACTCTCTTTCGTCTTCTGTATCTCATTCTCATTTATCCTATTCTCTATTTTCTCTCGCTCAAACTCTCGCTTTCTGCCTCGCACTCTATCTTTCACTCTCTTTTACCCTCTCTATCTCATTCTCATTCTCTATCTTCTCTCTACGTATATTGCTTTCCCGCGCTTTCTCTCCCTCTTTCTCTCTTACTCGTTTTTTTTCTCCCTCACTCTTCCTCTAATTCGCTATTTATCGCTCAGCCTCCATCTCATTCGTTCATCTCTCTCTCTCTCTCTCTCTCTCTCTCTCTCTCTCTCTCTGTTTCTTTCACTTTTTTTCCTGCTATCTCATTCTGCCTTACTCTCTCTCTCTCTCTCGCTCTCTATTTCTCTTCTTTCTCTCTCTCTCTGGCAGTCTGCCATTCCTCTGCTTCTCTCCTTCATTGATCTTCATTGATTTGCTCTCTGTGTTGCTTTATGCTCTTGTGCTTAACTCGTTCTATGTTGTCCATAACGTGCATATTATTGTCATTTTGTCTACTCGTTATTCACCACACACACACACACACACACACGCTCGCAAGTTATTCACCACACGTTTGCTCGCTATTCTACTTGTTACTCGCCCCTTTTGTGATTGACTACGACTCGTTATTCGGTAGTTTCTCTCTCTCTCTCTCTCTCTCTCTCTCTGTCTCTCTCTCACACTCACTCGTCACTCGCCAGTCGCTACTCGTTATTCGTGTTTCTTGAGGCCCGAGAAACCACCTGCTCAACGCTCGCTTGCTCATTGAAATCGACTCCTTGCTTTTGTTATTACATGCCAACAACAACAATTATTAATCGACATCCATATATATATATATATCTAAATATATATATGTATGTGTATATGTATATATGTATATAGAAATGTGTATATTAATATTTAACAACATATTTTGCGTTAGTTGTGTTCTCATAATGCAAGTAATTTAGTACATATCTGTACTGGTCTATATGTATGTATATGTATGTAATCAATCAATCAACAATCGCTCAATCATCTCAATCATCATCGGCTATGTAACCAAATCAATCAATCAATCAATCAATATTAATGAAATCGTGCTTAGCTTTAGTGTTGTAAAACGTTCATTTATGTATATTAACTATGTGATTTTTCTCTCTCTCTCTCTCTTCCTCTCTCCCTCTGCCCCCTCTCATCCATCTCTCTCGCACTTACTCCACGGCTCGTTTAGCAATTTTGGCAACCCGGTCTGCAGCCGAGCACATCGCAAGAGTAAGTTGGCATCGCTAGCCCAAAATCGAAAAACATAACGCATTTGCATTGACCAATAGTTTTTATGATTACAGCATCAAGCCGTTCGCCCAGCCGCCCTATACGCCCGGCAAGCCATCGACGGCGGTGTCCGGCGAAATCGAGGCTGGTATTCCGCCCGCACAATTGCCATGGGAGGGACGCGCGATTGCCACACAGAAATTCCGCTTGCTCGAGTTTACGGCCTTCATGGAAATCCAAAGAGATGATATCGTAAGTGCTATCGCATGAGCTCTATCTCTATGTATATGTATGTATGTATATATATCTAAGTATCGTTTCTTTTTGTTTTGCGTAGTATCACCGACATCTATTCGTACAACTCGGCGGTAAGCCATCCTTCTCCGATCCGCTGCTTGAGGTGAGTCTAGAATACCTATCCCTCTATCAATCTCTCTATCTCTCTCTCTCTCTATATATATATGAATATCTTGCTAATCTTATATTTATTACAGACTGTTGACATACGACAAATATTCGACAAGTTTCCGGAGAAATCCGGCGGTCTCAAAGAGCTTTACGAGCAGGGTCCACAGAATGCGTTCTACCTGGTTAAATGTTGGGCGGATCTCAACACGGACGTTACGACGGGCAGCGAAACGGGTGATTTCTATGGCGTAACCAGCCAGTAAGTACCCGCCTCACTACTGCCCCCCCCCCTCTCCCTAACCCTCTCAGCCACCATTGATTTAAATCTAATTGATTTCTTCACTCCCCCTCACAGATATGAAAGCAATGAGAACATTGAGCTCGTCTGCTCGACAATCGTCTGCTCGTTCGGCAAACAGGTGGTGGAGAAGGTGGAGCACGAGTATTCGCGCCTGGAGCACAATCGCTACGTCTATCGGATTCAGCGTTCGCCGATGTGCGAATACATGATCAATTTCATACAGAAGCTGAAGAACCTACCTGAACGCTACATGATGAACAGTGTGCTCGAGAATTTCACAATATTGCAGGTGAGTAGGGATGAGTTGAGTTGAGTTGAGATGTGATGTCTCCTCCATGCTCATCTCGCGTTCACACTAACTGAACTAACTATCGCCATCTCTGTCCGAGCAGGTGATGCGAGCGCAGGAAACGAAAGAGACACTGCTATGCATAGCGTATGTGTTTGAGGTGGCGGCGCAGAATAGCGGCACCACGCACCACATCTATCGCCTTATAAAGGAATAGCATGAGCTGCATGAAGCAGCGCCCAATCTGTCCGCGTTACCCACCAATGCACAAATCAGCGAATACAGCAACAGCAACAGCAACAACAACAGCAGCAGCAACAACAACAGCAATAACAACAATACGAGTAGAAACCACAACAGCACAAGTAACAACAGCAACAGCAACAGCAACAATGGCAATACAACCAGCAGCAACAGCAACAGCAACAACAACAATAATAATAATGCCAACAAGAGCAATAACAACAGCAATAATAATAATAATAACAACAACAGCAGCAACAGCAACAACAACAACAGCCTTATCAACAACAACAACAACAACAACTCGAGCAGCAACAGCAACATTGCTGCCACCGGCACAGAGGAAGCCCTGCAAGGCGTACAGGAAACCGTTTCGAGCGTCATCAAACAATCGCCAACATCGCCGCAGCAACAGCAACAGCAGCAGCAGCAGCAGCAGCTGGGTGGCATTGCTGCGCTGCAGGTGGATGAGGTGCTCTATGCGCAGGTGCTGCCAGACAATAGCTATCAGGTGCAACAGCAGCAGCAACAGCAGCAACAGCAATTGCAGCAGCAGTTGCGTCAAAACACTCACATGTTGCTGCAGCAGCACACAACGCAGCAGCAACAGCAACAGCAACAACAACTTGTGAATTACCAAGACCGTCCACCGCCACCGCCCTACAATGTCTGCATCGCCAGCAATAGCAGCAAGCAGCAACTGTTTGAAGTGGAGCAACAGCAGCAGCAACAACAGCAGCAGCAGCAGCAACAGCAACAGCAACATCTAACCACATACGAACAGTTCCTGAAACTGTCCGCGCAGGAGTATACACAGCTGAACGCAGCTGCTGAGAATGCGGCGCTCAATCTGAGCAGCATGGGCGTCAGCAAGGCTGGCGAGGAGGAGCCGCATGTGGTTGAGGCGTCGCATGAGCTGCGCCTGCTGCGTCAGGTGAATGTGGCCAATGCCAATGCCAATGCCAATGCTAATGCCAATGCTAATGCTAATGCGAGTGACAATGTTGCCGATGCCGATTGCGAGCAGTAGTTGTAGGCGTGGCAAGCTGTTAGTTTAGGCAGTTAGTTATTTAGCTCTATAGATAAATACAGTTATGGCGTTTTATTATGCACACGCAATAGACACACGCTCACACTCACACACACACACACATACACACAAAAAATCTCGTACTGTATTAGTTTACTCTGATGTATTTCAATGCATTGTCGAGCTCAGCAGCAAATCAATTGAGGAATCCTGTCTGTCTGTGTCTGTGTCTGTGTGCGTGTCTGTGTGTGTACGTGTGCCTGTGTCTGTGCCTGTCTGTTGTCTGCTGTCAGCGAAGTAATTTTTTTATATACATCTTTACATACATAAAAAAAATACATTTAAATGATCTCAAAGTTACTTAAAACATATTTTTTGTGTGTAATTTGTATGTTTATCTTCTTCTTATTTTTGTTTTTTTTTTTTTTTTATTGTTTTTAATTATAATTTTTTTTTTTCAACAAAGAAAAGGAAAAATGCTAATAGAAGCAGTTGTTGTGCGCTGATTTATTAAAAAAGAAAAAAATGAAAAAAAAAAATATAAAGAATTTTTTTTTTAATTTTGTAAAACAACAGAAAGAAAATTACACCACAAACATGTGACAGTTGCAGATGTTTGTATATCATGTATTCTACATTTTATTCTCTAGACATAGGCATATATGTATATATATATATGTAATAATAATATATATATATATATATACATATATATATATAAATTTTTTTTGTGTGTGTTTATAGCTATTAGAGTTATGGAGAGCATAATGTATAGTAATCTAAAATTAGATATTTGTAATTACATGTAAATCGCAACAACTTTGAATGTGCAGTTGCAGCTAGGATTAGATAAGCTGAGCTGAGAGCGAAAGGGCGATAGAGAGAGAGAGAGAGGGAGAGAAAGAGAGTGCAGAGTGGGTAAGCATCGAGCAGTAAGAGGAAAGAAAACACACACTGAAAACGAAAGGAAACTAGAACTTAACAAAAATTAAATTTTTTTTTTTGTTAGAACAACAACAACAACAACGACAACTGTTGCTTTTGTGTGTGTGTTTTAAAAGCCACAATGTTATTTCTCTATATACTTATGTAACTATAGTGTAAACGTATATATATATATGTATATATATACATATATACATATGCATATATATATGTATATGTGTGTAAAACAATTCATTTAAGCATGAATCGAACGATCCACCGTTATTAAAATGATTAGCTATTGATTTAAAATATGCAACAACAAAAATAACAAATAAAAACCAATTGAAAAAAATAAATAAATAAATAAAAAAAAATAAAAAATAAAAAAAAAAAATACACCATGAACAAATTCAAATGTGAGCAGAATGCACTCGACGCAGGCGGCGATTCGCACAAAGTTTTGATCAAATGGAATGAAGAAGAAGAACTATATATGCCATATCAAATGCTGCGAAACTATAACTATATATATATACATATATACATCAGCTATGTATGTATATACATACTTATATGAATCCATGGCCACGAATCTATAGAGGCAAGCGTGTTGTTGTTGAATCGCCGCTTGCTGTGTGCATTGAGTGAATGACACCGATAATTGCAAAGAACTACAAGAGCAAAACAATGAAGAGAAGGCAGAAAAAAAGTAAATTGCAAAAACACAAAAAAATAAAAATTAAAAAAAAAAATTAAATGCTAATACTAATTTAAATTAAAAGAAATTGTATTGTAAATGTAAAATAGTATCGTTTTCGTATATGTATATGTAGTTAGACTAAGGCTAAACTCTAACTCTATAGAAAGTATAATACATATATATATATATAGAAATATATATATAAATGTAAAGTATTTCGTTGTTGTACGATTAAAACAAATACGCATTTTTTTTGTTAGTAATAAAACTCAATTCAACTGAAGATGCATCAAATGAAACACGAATGCACAGAGAGAAAGAGTAAGAAAGAGAGCTATAAGGGAAATTTGTAAATTTAACGACAAACAAAGGCATAAACAATAATGAAATCAAAAATACAATAGTAAGAGCTATTAAAGAACTTTTCTAAAATTACAAAAACAAAAGAGAGAAATGAAAATTTAGTATAAATAAAATACACACACACACTTACAGAAACACTTGAAAAGGGGTAAACAAAAGAGTAACAATAATAATACATTTAATGCAAATCGAAAACTATTTTAAAAATTTTTAATCGTGAAACAGTTACAATTACATATATTACAAAAACCAATTTATATAAATAAAGAAAAAAAAAATATATATATATAAAGAGAATGAAGAAAAAAACAAAAGCAAAGAAAACATAAAGAACAAGCAGACACACATGAAACGTGAAAAACAAACGAAAAGAAATTAAAATAAAAAAATAGTGCCTAACACAGAAGCAAAGTATTAAGAGTCAAACCAATGCCAGGCAGCGAAAATTGATTTTAATTATTATTTGTTTCTTTTTGAGTTTTAAACAACCAAAAAGCTTGTTTCACAAATTTCTTGCCCATTACGAAAAAACAAAAAAAAAAAAAACACACCGCTCTCACACAACTAGAGAATACAGTTATAGTTATGTACACATATATATAGAGTGCTATGCATACAAGTGTGTGTGTGTTACACTTTTGATTTTATTTTTTTTTCTGTACAAAGCTCGATATTTGCGTTCAATCTCACTTGAAACACTTTCAAAGAATCTGAAGTAGAAAAACAAACAACAACAAAAATCCGTTCAGTATCAAGTTAGAAACCACCTTACGAACTTAGTTTACTATATATGTATATATATATATAGTATATATATATATATATATTTCCCATCTGCCCCGCCACTCAATAGCCCGTGACCCTTGTACCCCCAAAGCAATCGGAGAGCTACTTAGTTTTAGACTGTCCCAAGCGAAACAAACTTTTGGCCAAAGCCGAGCCATTTACACTCTTTTGCAATTTGTTAACTGATTTTCGCATATATTGTACAATATTTTGTATAAATCTGATTTGTACAAGAATAAAACCAATTAGATTTCATATTCACATTTAATTTTGTTCAAAATTTACGGTTTTTTATTTTATTTAATTTTTGTATCCTTTGATTTTCGGCCTAAGTTTATTTTGAATATACATACATATATGCAATAACAATTTGTTGTAAGCAAACGATTTATATATATATATAGAAATTACTCAATATATATATATATATATATATATATATATATATATATATATCAGCTATATATATATATATATATATATATATATATATATATATATATATATATGTATATACACTTATGTGCAAAAGCAGGAAACGTGTAATGTCCCGACTATACAGCAATCTAATCCCTGTAACTTCCTCGATTCAACATGCTCCATGCTACAGGTTAAGTTATGTTTGGGTTCTTTTTTTTTTTTTTTGCGCAGATAGAAAATTTAATTATGATTATTTTATGTTTATGATTATTTAATTTTTTTTTTTTTTTGTGAAAATACACTGTAATTTAATAAGCAAGAATGAGATCATCAGAAACCATCATCATCATCATAATATATATATATATATATATATACAAATATATATTAAAAGAGAAGAGGAAAACGAAAACAAAAATAATAGTGCTTAAATCAATTATTAATAAATTTATAAATAGTTCTAAAGCAGAAGATAACTGAAAACAATAACAAAGCAAGGATGAACAGTGAATATGCAAAACAATAAAATTGCAATTATAAATTTATATAAATAATTGCAATTCACGATTTAAGCTATATATAATGTATAATATATATATGTATATATATATATATACGTATGTATAAATCTATATATATATATATATATATATATATATATATATACTATATACTATTTATGTATATGTATTTTGTTTTATATTTGTCGTTCAAACAAAATACTAGAATCGAACGAGCGCAAATAAGGGAGAAAAGAAACATGTGAAATTTACGTAAGGAAAAAATGTGTCATTTTAATTTTTACACTGAAATGCATTAATAAAAATTTTAATATATTAAAAAATCTCAAAAATTGCGATTCGTTTTCTTTTAATTTATCTGGTTTCGTATTTCAAGATGCTCCTGGCAGATAAGGCGAGTTATCCAGCAAATCCGTATATTTATTTCATATTATATTATATATTTTTAATTTAGCTAATTTCGCATCTCAAATATAATGATCACGCCTGGCGGATATCACCAACTAGACGAGATAGTCAGCTATTAGATATATACATCTACCTCAATATTATTCTATAGCGAATACGAACTACCTAACTTCTAGAATATGAAGATACCCCATCAAGCCGTTGGCCATGCCAAGCCCCTCCAACTGGGCATTCAGTGGAGTACGGCCCCTTAGCAAAATACATACAACTTGAAACATTGCATTGCCATTAACTATAGTTTTTATTGTTACATATACATATACACATACATATTGAACGCAAAAGCTAGAAACTGCGTAAAATAATTCGCTTGGACATCGCGCGCACACTCAGAATTTATATAAATCAAATTGTCTTGTTAATTTGTCTTTTCGTTTTACTGCTTGGATAGTTTGCTTCAAAATATGATTTGTTTTCGTTTGTTTTGTTTAGTAAATATTTAAATTTTAATTTACACAATTCATATTCGTTAGATATATATTATTATTTTCATTATCGCTTGCGTCCAAAGTTCATTACGAAAGGATTCGTTTCTATGCATTGCGGGCTGTAGTTGAATTGATTTAGCAATCCTATCAACGATGTTTTTAACTATAACTTGTAAAAGGTACAATTTCAAAATATCAAAAGGGGAAAAACAATTTTTCAATAAACTACGTTGAAAATGAAAAGGGTAAAAAGTTCGAAATAAAATTTAAAGACGGCATGACAGCATGAAATTACAAGGACACTAACTGCAAAAATCCAGCGCTTGAATGCGGCTCACTCGATGATTCTTTGAGGCTTTCTTTGCTCGGGGCTTTTTTTTTGGTTTTGGATTTGTTTTTTGTTTTGTTTTTTTTTTCTGCATATCTTAGTGTTCTTGATGTTGGTTGCTTTAGTTGTTGATTTCCTTATTGCTGTAGCGGAGCCTGTTCCGTTAATTGAAAAGCTGTCTTGCCCAGAGATTGCTAGGCAAACAGGAGCCAGCCGATGCATAGAAAGGCGAGATACAAAAACAGTCTGGACAGTGTCTGCTCGTCGTCGTACTGTGTGGTACCGCGATTGGCAGCTGAAAATGCAAGGAACACCAGTTAAAAATATATACTTATTTCGGACAATATATGCATGCTTATTAATACTCACCTGCTGGCCGCGGCTCGCCGAAGTTCAGCGATGATGTAAAGAAACCAAAGGGAAAAGCACCAATGCCGAATGATACATGGAAGCTATCACCAAATCCAAACCCCGGGAAGCCAGGCGCTGGCTCGGGCTCCGAACGCTGTCCGGCAGGACGCGGTGGCACCTTATTGCTGTAGCAAACACAAAAGAAATGGATTATAACAATTTGCAGCTGAACCGTTACCGGTTCCACTTACCGTGGATCTTCTTGGCGTGTGCTATTGCGACCATAAAGCGGTATGACTTTGTCCTTGTCAACGGCTGCCTTGCAAACGGGGCAGAGCTTGCGATTTGGCCGTGTTAGCAGCCATTGATGCAAACAGGGCCAGCAGAAGAGATGGCCACACATGCTGACCACCGCATCCTTTGCCGTGTCCAAGCATATATTGCACTCGTACAGTGATTCCTCGTTTTGTTCCTTGTCGTTGTTGTTGCTGTTGCTGCCATCAGTGGGTGGAGTTGTTGTTGCCGATGTCGATGCAGATGCTGCTGCTGCTGTTGTTGTTGCTGTTGCTGTTGTTGATGATGACGACGATGACGACGGATTCGCCTCATTTGCAGCCGTCCCATTCAGATCTGCAATATTGCCGCTGGCCAGGGCGCTGCCCGTGAATGAATATGATGTTGACCTATGGCGCAGCTCAGATGTGGACTCAGTGGGTTTCTTGGCCCAGCCAATGTTCTCAGTGTCCACACGCTCCATGTCATTGTTGTTTGAACTGTTGTTGTTGTTGCCATTGTCATTGCTGCCGGCATTTGATGATGTGCTAGGCAATTCTGGGGCCGTGGCCAACTGTGGCTCGCCAACCATAGTGGCGGTTGCCGTATCCATGTCCCACACTCTGTATTTTCTTAGCAAATATACCGCAAGACTTTACTGGTTGATGGTTTGATCAACGTCCCGAACTAAACGTGCGAACTAAATGTAAAGAAAAAGAACAAGAAAATACAATTTAGTAAATGCATTCAAAAGCTGGCCATTTCAAGAATAAAACAAAACAGAACCGAACACAGCGCAGCAATTATGGATGTCGTCAACCTGGTGTGAATCCACAACTGCAGCTAATTGGAAATGCCATATGTATATACGTGTATGTGTCTGTGTGTGCGAGTTGAAAACATACAAATACACACAGCTATCCAATCAATAGTCTACACGTTCTTCAGTATAAGCGCCAAATGCTAGACGTCGCCCAGAGGCTTAATGGAATCCGTTCAGATGCGCTATTTGTAATTCCTCTCAATTAAAAAAAAAATAAACAAAAACTATTTAGAATTTATGCCAAAATATAACTTCAATTTATAACTGAAACTACAGATGTGACACTGGCCCCCAGAGCTGCTAGTTCCTATATAAATATGTGTATGTATTAAGTGTTAATATCAAACTAAAACAGACCTAACCTAAAAAAGCACAGACTACTGGGGCCTGCGGCTTAAATAGAAACATATGCTAGCCAGCTTGAAGTCCGTTTGAAAAACATTTGTCTGCTCAAGTTTCTATAGCTAACTGAACATTAGATTAAGAACAGACATATAGAACACATATGTATGTATGTACATGCAAACGTACGTAAAATGATACTCAACTAAATAGGTTTGAAATTTTTGAAAGCTTAACAAGTTATAATTCTTCAAGAAAATTGATTCCCATTTTCGATTAAATATATAAATATATATAATTAATGTGATCAACAAATTTCAGCTATGCAAATTTTCCTTCAACTATTTTTATCTAACTTTAATTTGTAATTAATTGCGTTGTAAAATAATAAAAAAATGTTTATATGATTGTAAAGTGGATCGATAAATATGTTGGATGAGATTTAAATATCTAAAAACAAATTATTTATTTATTTTAAATTTTAACTGTGGTTCGACACTACCTAACAACATTGGGTTCCAACAAAATATAATAAAATATGTACTTCTGTAATAAAGGAAATTTGCAAAAAAAAAAAAAAAAAAAAAAAAAAATATATATGCTACGAAAGTACTTTGAAAAATTTGAAACCTATTCAGTTGAGCGGCACTGTATATCGCATGTCATTCGCTACGCATGTTTATCGCAGCAAACGTAATCAAAGGTAATTGTGCGGTACTTAAGTTTAATTCATATGTAAACATGTACATACATATGTACATACATAGATATAAACAAGTATAGGTGTGCCTATGTACATCACAGATGCATTTGTCGTCTCTGTACTGTCACAGTAAACAGGTGCAAAGGTATACAATTTGACTGCACAAAACAAACAACGTATGAAACGCATGTAAAACTATTAACATCTTGCAATTGGACAAAGTAATTTTGGCGTGACTAGCAGTTACTTTCCAATTAATATAAATATTTTGATTAGAAATTGTTATACAAATTTGCCTTTCAGTCAAAACTTGAAATTGCGTGCTAAACATGCTAAAGTACAGAGCGAAGGGTCCAAAGATTGCATGAAATTAATATTATGATTATTAAAACGAGCTAGATCGAGATCAGACAGACAGAGCGAGAAAGAGAGCGAGGAGGAGATAATGAACACGATTATGATGAATCACGTGATGCTTTGATAACGACTACACCGGGAACTAGAAGTTTCAATCGACTCCGGATATCACAGTTGCGTACCTGATAGAACCTTAAGCAGTGCTGCTGTTGCTACTGTTGCTGTTTCTGCTGCTATTCTCTAATGCTTTTCAAATTGTACAAACAAAAACAAACATACATATGTATGCATGTACATACGTGCATATGTATGCAAGTAAATATACAAGGCAGAGCCGCCAGGCAAGCTTTCAGCAGTTATGTGCGTACTTTGCATCTGACGTACAAATATACATACGTGACTTTTTACATGTGTATGTGCCATACGTAATACACGAAGCGTTGCACGTCTGTATGTATGTGTGTGAGCATGTATGGTGCATACGAATGTAGCAATGCCCTATCAGATGAGCAGGCACACACACATATACAAACACATATGCAAAAAAAAAGAACACGTACATACACCCACATATATGTGTATGTGCACAATAAATACACACGCACACAGGCGCAAGCCATGTATTTTCTACGACACTGTTATTGTTTGATTGTTTTGGTCAAGCTGCCACACAAATAGTTTTTGCAATATTTGGCACTCACATGAAATTCCATTTACCGCGCCACACGAGTCTTTGATTTAACTGCAAAGATTTTTAATAACTTGCTAAAGCTGCATATGTGTTTATTTTGATTTTCCTCAAGGCAAAACTGGTTGGGCCTGGCATACTATGAAAAAACATATGTACAAGTACACACATACATATACATACCTTTTAATAGCGTATCATATGCCCACGTATTTTCTTTGGATTATAACAATATGTATGTATAGAACTGACACTTTGACAAATAATTATATTACATTCAATATCATTAAAACTAATCTGTATTGCTCGCAAAAAAAAATATATTAAGTGGTCAGAGCCACAGCGATAGCGATATACCTCTAATTTGACTGGCGGCGACAATCGAGAAAGCGCTGTTGAATACATCGATATATAATTATTAAAGTTTATATCGATAAGTAGAAAGCTATTGCGAGAAGATATCGATATGTAGGAAAATACCATAAAAGCTATATATTTGCATATTTATTTATTTATTATTTTTAAATAAATATTAAATAAAAAATTTAAATAAATATTATTACGTGCAATAATGATATCGTTTAACTCTGGTAGGATGCTAAAAATAGATGTCGCCAAGATTTTCCGCTTTACAACCTTTGCACCCACTTTCCAATTACTTTTTAAACAGTAGTTTTTATTAGCTACTTGTGATTTATCGATAAGAAATGATGGTGCGCTATTTTCCGTTCCCGTTTTTGACATTCAATTTTATTTTGTTTTGTAATGGTAATAATCGCTTTGTATGTAGCAAGCGGTGGAGAAAATGATAGTGAAATACAAGAAGAGTGTACAATATGTATACAATTTTAATTTATTGGCCGTTAAATATAAACAATTTACACTTGGCGCTTTTTCGTATATTAAAAGGCTCTGCCTAAGCTAAGACGACAATTATTGTCAACAATTAAAACGCAGCAGCCGCTATAACTTGGAATGCCATGTATGCGGTAGAAATCAGTGCCACAAAGAAGGAAAGCGCACGTGCTGGCTGAGGAACCACGACAACGGCATAAACCAGGGTATGGACAATGCGTGAGATGCCAACAGCTCGGAACAGATTGATGGCCAAGAAAGCGCTGGGGTTCGTTAGTGTGTAGAGCAGGCCGATAGCGAAGAAGGGCAGAATGTTCTCCAGATCGTTGCGATGCGCACGGCGCACACGCTCCACATTGGGGTCGTCGAATTTAACCTTCAACTTCGGTGACATCAAATCCTCCGGATTGGCGAATGTCTAGAAACCCAAACAAAATAGCAACAACAAAAATTGATAAATGCTCTCATAATCGATGCACTTTCACCTGCTGACCGGACTTCGACCTAGTAGCAACGGCTCCACTCTAGCTTACCTTGGTCTTGAAACGTTGGATGGCCGTAAGCAAAGACATGGCCAACATTTTCACCACCAACACACCGGCCCAGAACGTGAAGCTCTTGAACACCGGGTTGTTTAGGGTAAGCAGTTCCAGACTCATCTTTCTAATTTGATTTATTTACACGTTTTATCAACTAACAGTGAGTGAACCGCTTTCGGACGTTGCAAACTATAAACTGGCGTGAGCGCTGCCTACAATATTCGTATTATATGCATGTGTGTATATGTATGCCGGTGTCTGCTCCACTCTCTTGCGCGCCTTTCGCTCTCTCTCTCTCTATCCCTCTCGCTTGTGCTCTCGCACTCTCTATCGCTGGTATGCTTACATATGTAGAAAGCGCTGAGTCAGACTGACACTATCAAAACCAAAAGAACGCACACATACATACATATGTATGTATATGTATGAACATAAACCTACCAAAGTTATAAATCGCATAAGGCCGGTCAATAGGCTCATCGCATATATTTTAAGCACCAACAACGCCGTCCAGCCGATATAGCAGCGGAACACCTCATTTTCCAGCGAGATTAGCTCGGGATGCAGCATTGTTTCGACTTGACATTCACTTGACGATTGACTCGCATTCTATTGCCTAGCTCTAACTATATGCTATATAGTATGTATGTATTCATGAATGCACTATGCACTTACATTTCTCGTGGGATGTCAATTCGATTCTACCTACAGCTTATCGGCATAATCTTAACTAAATAACTACTCAGTATACGATTCATAAGTGAACCGGTTTAGCTAGCCAGTTAATGCCCCTTAAAGAAGGTGTGTGACAGGCAGTCAGTAATATATGTGTTTATATGTTCTTTGCTTACATTTAACCCTTGTCGAGTTGGAATATTGTTAGACTTTTTAATTCAAAATCTATAAATATTAATTTGAGTAACAATTAGTCTGTATATAGTTCTATATAAACAACGTCAAGTCCTACAGAATCATTACTCTTTATTCAAGCAAAAAACAAGTTAGGTAAACCCTATTTTAGAGTATACCTCTACTGTTGCTAGCGTCACATCTGCACATCAGAGCGATTAAATGAACTGACAAAAGCATAAATAAAAAAAAAAAATAAAATTACTGTAATTGTCGTGAATTGAAAACAAAAAGCAAATAATTTTCAAATTAGCCCAGATGCAACGATTTGGCGGGGGGCCTAGTATTATAGTATATAGAAATACTGACAGCTCTAAAATTACTTACATGCACATTTAGTTGACAGGCATTACGTGAGAGATCATTTAAAATTGCAAATAGAATCGATGCTGATTACATTTTAAAATAAATAAATTATTAAGCAATATGTAATGCAAAAGTCTAGTACACTTTAAGTATACATCAATATATCAAGTATTACGTGACACTGATCATGACGTGCTCAGATAGTCGTATAATGCATATAAGACCGTCAAGCTGTGGCTCTTTAATTGGCGTTGTTCCCTTAAAGGTTTCATGATAATTTAATACAGCGTATAAGACTTTGAATCAGGTCTGTAGATGGATTTTGTACATAAATATTTTATGGGACTGCTCTCTTATACTCTTTATTAGACTGCTCTAGCCCACACTTATACAAACTCATATTTATTAACTCTCTACCTGGAACTATTCCCTTCCGGATCTTAAGACACTGCTAATGCATAGCTTATTAGCTCACGCAGGCACTCTTATAATGAGTATAAGACTTTCAATCAGCTCTTGGCGTTCTTCTCTTAAGGATTTTACGACACTGATCATGGCTAATGATAACAAGTATAAATATAAATCAATTTTATGAGACTTCTCTAGCTTATGAGCACTATCTTACTAATCAAATCTGTAGTGGTTATTATTTCCTAAGACAAACTCTTATAATACACATGTATAAGACTTTCAATCAGCGCTCTAATTCGAGTTTTCCCTTCAAGATTTTCAAATAACCTGAAATTAGGCCAGTTTTAATGGCACATGACTTGTGGCTCGTTAACCTTTTTTGTTTTATTTGGCTCAAAGTTCAATGCATAATTGAAAGTAAACAAAAAGTTTCGAATCTGAACTGGCCAGCTCTGTTCAAATTTGCAATTTCAGCGAATGTAGAGCATAGCCAAGATCTAGCCAGAGGACCGGCATGGCCCATGCCTACGGTGCTCTCATTCAAGAGACCTTCATCAGAATTTTGTGAACAAATTAAAAATGCCAACTTATGTGCGCAAAGCTCAGTTGCAGCTTAACTCAATCAGCTGCAAGTTTGCTTTAAATATTCCTAGCAGTAGCTGTTGTAGTTATTGTTGTTGTTGTTTTACTTAAACTAAAGTGCGCTGTAATCTCTCATCGTCATCAGAGTCAGCAGCAGCGTCTCCGCTTTTCATCATTGGGCTGAGGCCCAGTTGTGGGCCTGTCAACATTTTGCTAAAGAAAACCGCAGGCGAGCCGCTCTTCAGACTGAACTGCCTCTTCCTACGATTCTTGAGTGTAATTAATTAATTTCGCGCTCATTTAACTATGCGCCCATTGTTTGCTGCTGCTAAACATAAAACATAATGTGCTGAATTTACATAACATACGGATGGGGCTGCAGTTGCAGCTCAGTGATCGTTCCACATTGGTCGTGCACGCGCGTCGCATTCGACACGAGTTCCGATTGCCCTAGGCGCAGGCCCTGCTCACAGGATATCAGAAAGGAACAATTGAATTATTTTATTTTCTTCTTTACTTTTTTTTTTTTTTGTTGTGCGTAAAATGTCTCACGGTGAACGAAAAGGTCGCCTGAATGTGGTTAAATTTTTAGAATTGGTAAATCAAATTTGAATTCTGTTTAAAGTGCAAGCGAAACATAAAAATGCAATAGTTATAGTTAAGCAAAATCAAATTTCATTATATTTGAATATAATTTGATGGCTTCACACTTAAGCACATAATTGAGAGTGCCTGACTAGCAGATACCCTAACTGCTGTGCCGAATAGTTACCCAAAGCAATATCGCAGTTTCGAGAGAACTCAAAGAACTTTGATAACTCTGGTCAATAGAGCCGTATAAGTTGGACTTATACAACTGCATATATCATAACAGCATTAGCTTTACTATTGTAGAAAAAAAACTTGATCAACTCGCTCTGCTAAATGAGTATTTATGTGCGGCATTCCAAGTCTCTAGTTGTTCAACAGGCAACTATATTATATATGTAGTACTAAATTAACTCAGCTTCTGATTAACATTTACATATATACATATACTTGACAAGATACATACATATGTGTGTATATGTGTATATGAATATGTATAACCACTTTCAATGGATTCTCAGGGTCAACAGAAAGATTGTTTCCTTATAAAATACTTCAGAAGTATATATATACATATATTAGATCATATATGCTATGATTTCATATCTCCAATTAATACGAATTCCCTATCATGGAGTACTATAACTATAACTCCTCAACTTGTACGAATTCTTCAAATATTGAGTGATATGTATATAGTACATATGTATATGTTCTTATATATGTATATATTATATATTACGTATACTTGCACTTATGCAATAAATTTATTAGTACACTTCAATTGCATGTACTTATGTACTTCAATTTCAGTAAACAATTAGGAGTTTTCCACTTCATTTCTCGAGGGTCTTGAAACTGATCGCACCGCCTCATATGCAGCCTACGTTATTGCTTTATTATTTGTGTAGACTTGAACTGAAATTACATATACACACTTACATTTCAGTAAACAATCAGATGCTTTCTATTTGCTCATTTCTAAACGATCTTGCAACTTAGCTTATTCGCTGTTCCGGACTAAACATTTCGCTTTGCCTCAATTTTTGTTTGTTTTTTTTTTAAGGCCTTTTCCGTTGCCTGCCTAGTGCTGCACTTCTATAGCTTTAACGATCGCGACATTATGACCTCATTCATGGCGACAGGCACATTCACTGGCTATATTATCGTCGTCATAGGTGTGTTCGCAGGTAAACCGCAATCAATCTGCATGCACGGATCTATTGGCAATCACTATCAATGCTCTTCTTGTACGTCCAGGCGTTCTGATGCGTGCACCCATTCACAAACGCATCGACATCTTCTTCAGCGTTCTGGGCTGCGCCCTGTTTGTGGCCAGCGGGATCTTCATAATCGAGGCCTGGGAGTTCTCGTTTCGCACACGCACCCGGGATCTGGCGCTGATCAAGGCATCACTGTCCATTGTGAATGGTGTGCTGTTTGGCTTCGATGCGATCTTTACATTTCGGGATAAATAATATAGCAAGATCAGCGGGGCCTGGGTGGGGCCCATCCACATCTGACGCTGCATTTACAGTCGTATTATACTTAAGATACAGATACTTTCTGCATGCATACATACATACATACATACATAGAGCAGACATACGTACATACATACATGTTAGTTATCAAATCATAAATAATGTGTGACAAATGTAAAGCTAAGGCAAAAACAAAAAACAACAAAAAATAGGAAAAGGGACTTTGCTCTATTGCTAATACATAATTCGTTTTTATTCTTTTCACTTTGCTTTTAAATAGTTTTTACAATTTTGTGTGCAATTTCATGTCAATAAAAAAATATACATGTGTATAATATAATATATATAAGCCCACATTGTGCATTAAAGGTGATTACAATTAGGCTAAACGCACACAATACACACAGACACACACGCACACACACACATAAACAAACAAACACAGAGAGAGTGAGTGAGTGAGTGAGAGAGAGAGGTAGAGACACACCCTTACATGTAGCGGTACATCAATTAGCTGCTGACATGGAAATTCATGAAAAGTAGCTTGGATGCGTTTATACATTGTTAAAGTAGTTAGATTTAAATTTTTATTGTGTTTGTTTTGTTTTTGTTGGTTTTCCATGATTCATTGACGTGAGAAAAATATGCACGTCGTCTTAAGTCATCATCATCATCATCATCATCATCGTGTTCTGGGGCATCTTTGGATGTTCTTGTTGATGTTTCTGCTGCTGCTGCTGCTGCTGTTGTTGTTGTTGCTGCTGTGAGCTGTTCTGGCGCTGTTGTTGTTGTTGTTGTTGGTGTTGTGTTGCGTTGTCTTAGGCAGAATTGTGTATGTTAAGGCGGAAAATATCATGAGCAACGAAATAGGTACCGGCATTGGCTTTCAACACAAACACCTGAGAGAAAGCATGTGGAGGATCGTCGTCGCACTGTAATTCGATTGAAAATGCATTCACATTACATAAGATGTCAGCAGTATCTAATAGCAATTTTAAATAGATAAATAATTGCGTATCATGTGTGGATCAATACGTGCGCAAAGATTAAACAAATTAGAAATTAAGGAGATTGATTAGAAGAAAGTTGAAGGAGCAAAACAAAACTAGGGACAGTAAATAGACCAAATATACGCCGCATGAATGAATGGCTATCTTCTGTGCACCGAGGCTCAAATACTCTTGCAGGTAATTTAAATGAACTATGTCTCATGTATGGATGTATATTGATATCCCATATACAAACAAGAACTTGATCTTAAATAGACATTGTTATTTGACTATTCACTGAGTTCACTACATATGCAAATATGTTGATACAATAGCATTTTTGTCATTCTATATTCGCAATACATCCTATAAGATGTTAATATACATATACATATACATATGTATGTATGCATATATGTATATTGCTTTCTATTCATTTACATTGATAGGCCATTTTTGGAAATGCTTTTTGTACAAAATGTAAAGCTTCTATTTAACAATTCAAAAATACAGTATAATGTATATACAGTGTAATTAATCCGCTTGGATCCCCTATCGATCGCATCAATTTGTATCCGGAAGCCACGCACTCGATAATTTGACTGCAAGGACACACCATCCACATTAACTGATCCAAGGCAAAAAGTGCATAGAAGAAGCATCGCCACGTGGTAGGTACCGTTAAAACCATGCATTGCCAATATTTGTTAATAACACTTTCAACAATAGCAATGGCAATAACCTGCCTGTAGAGTAGAGCATGATGATCGCATATTGGCGCATCCGGCGACAGGATGGATACTGCTATGGTTAGGTCTGTCTATGTATGAGTGCATATAATATATGTATGTATATGTTTGTATTTATGTACATAAATAGTGGATTTGTATGCGAGTAGTTTGTGTCGTTTGTTAGCATGGTTCAATAGAACAGTTATACCAAATATATTTAACTCATTTAGTAGGTCAATGTGGCAATTAACTTTTTGTTACGTTTACGATGCAACAGAATGCTGTTTACTTTGCCTGGCCAGGATCGCTCTCTGAGTGTGATTTTGATTGTTGTTGTTGCTGTTGTTGTTTGCTGTAGCTGTTGCATTCGGTCGAGCTGATTGCGATTGGCTACACATTGTGCAGCGCAAGCCTAAAGATGTCGTGCTGCACAAAGAAGCTAACGCCCACAGGTTTCAGTACAAAGGTCTGAATATACGCATGCGGCTGATCCTCATCGGTCTGCATCAATATAGTCATATATGTATATATATATAGTTTCATATATATATGCAAACCTTCTTTATATATATATATGGTTTTAATGCTCAAAGCTCTCATATGATTCTCACCTGTAGTCGCCCGAGGACATTTATCAAAACACCACCATCAAATGTGGGCTGCGAGTCTACCGTTGTAATTACTCGTGTGATCTTTTGGAAACTAAGGCTCTATATTACCAAGGAAGAAACAGAAGATAATACACCGTTTTCATTTGTTTCAATTTCGCCCTACTCACCTGGACTTTCTCAAGTATTTTTGGCGCTCCTTGGATTTGGTGTCCTTCGAAAGTCATAAAGGACTCCGTTGCCTGGGCAAAATAAAATGAGAAACATTTACAAAACTTCGATTAGTTTGCGAGTGTGTGTATGTGTGCGTTTCTGCATATACATATACAGCACGGTACATATATATTTATACACACACACATACGATTTATACATACAACATGACTATTCGTGCAAATTTAGCATATATGAAGACGTCTGTGTATATGCATATGTATGAGTGTGTGTGTCATATGGGAAATTTCGAGAAAGCCACATTATACCCTAACCTGTGCACACATATACCTATCTGATATTTATTTAATTATTGAACAGCATTTTAAGAGCGGCTAAAATCACGAAATAATCATTTGCGCGCTCTTTTTTATCGGTGCGAGCAAGAATTATGCTCTAGGCATTTTTGTCAAGGGCGCCATGCGCGTCACCTCTGCGACTGGGAACAATAATGTTGCCCTTGTTCGTGTACATATATACATATATGGCAGCCAATGATGTGGAGTGTGTATGCTGCTTAGATTCCCTATCGAAATTAAATAGTCAAAGAGTTTCCATTGCCCAATGTGGGACGCCACTTACGCTGTAAAAGTTTACCACATTGGCGCGGTTCGCCGGGTCGTCAAATATGCCATAATATTGCTGAACGAAGCCTTTACCAATATCTTCGTATTGTGGATTTAGTGCCATTTTGTTGATGAATTATTTATTTAATTATGATGGGAAGTCTGACTACAATTTTAGGCTAACTATACAGCTTATCTGATATTTTGGTTGACTTTATGAAACTAAGAGACACAGAAAACGCGAGACACAGCAAAAGTGTGACCAATAGCGAACACCACCTATATTCGCATTTAATTTTCTTTTCTACATAATTCAATTGTTTCGATTATTCGATTATAAATTACAAACATCGATAAGCAACTAAAATGTCTAAAGGTTCAAAAAAAAAAATTGATTTTGCAATAATTTGGCTTGTTCTCCATACTATACTTATTTTTGGTTTTGTTTATAACAAGTTTTATTTGTTTTGCTTTATTTTAATTTAAATTTTTCATACATACACATATGGAGCAATGGAAAAGTCACTGTATTATATGAGTTCAAAAGAACGGTAACACTGCAACTCTCTGAAACGGCTGTGCGTTTCGTGCGCAAAGCGATTAAAGGGGTTTTAGTGTTAAAATGTTAGCCTTAGCAAATCTTTCGCAACTTTGTCGTATTTGCCTGCGGCATTTGCGCCAGCAGCAGCAACATCAACAATCACCAAATGCAACACCAGCCAGAGATACTTATTATTTGCAAAGGAACAAATCGAGCTACAATTCGAAGGCTCTCCCACACTTGGCAGAAATGTTGAATCAGTTTTTTGCCATTGACATTTTTCAGCAACCGGACACCTTTCCGCAGCAAATATGTGCACTGTGCTACAATGCCATGGAATATTTCCAACAGCTATGCAGCGTCGCCGAGCAGAGCAACGAGATGTTGAGACACCTAGAACTGACCATGATAGACCAGCCAGAAGTTCCGATCCCAAATACGAGCGCTGATGCTATTGCTGCGGATGCGGATGCTGATGCTGATCACTCGGTTGGTATATACAAATCTTTACAGTTGAGTCAGCTAGTTTTAGGGCTGAGCTAGCGTTTTTGCAGTTGCCGCTTGTGAAAACGGAGCCCATTGAAGAAGAAGCCGACTTCGAGCACGACAAAGATGCCGATGCTAATGCTGACGCTGGCTTAGATGCTAATGCGGATGTTTATGCAGATGCTAATGCAGACGTCGATGTAACCAATTGCAGCCAGGCTTCAACAAATGATGATGAGACCGTCATGAGCAGCTGTGCAGCAACAGAGCAGGCAGAGGCAGAAGCGGAGGACGCGGCAGCGGTAGAGGCTGCGGCGGTTGCTGCCGCTAACAAACGGAAGCTGCTCGCCTGCGAGCAGTGCGGTAAGCAGGTGTATAAGTTGCCTTATCTAGAGGCGCACATACGCAGCGTTCATGAGGGTCATCCGAAGCCGTTCCTCTGCCGCAACTGTGACAAAGCTTTCACCCGATACGAACAACTGCGTTCGCATGTGCGCAACGTTCATCCGGCCGTGGCCGCTGCCGCAAAGGCAGCCAGTGACGAGCTGGAGCTAATCTGTGAGCAATGCAATCGCCGATATAGCACCAAAAATGCGCTCGGCGAACACCTGAAGCGGCATGCGAAGGAGAAGCCGCACATATGCGAACATTGCGGTGCTGCCAAGGTAACGCGCACCGAGCTGCTCACCCATCTGCGCATTCACAATCCGGACTGGGAGAAGTTCAAGTGCAAGCAATGTCCACAGCTCTTCCGGCACAAGAGCGCCATCAGCAGGCATGTGCGCGTCGTCCACGAGGGACAGCGACGCTTTCAGTGCGGCCATTGCCAGAAGAGATTCGGCACCCATGCCTCGCAGCTGCGGCACGAACGCCTGCACCTGGATAGATATTAATTTGATTGGAGCTAGTATATTAATCACATTCCAAAAATTATATTATGTTTTTGTATTCGATTTAAATTTTTTAAAAACTATGTCTATTTTATATCGAGCACATTGATATATGCACAAAAAGCAAAGCTTAGCTGCTTAGCAATAAAGGAAATTTTAATTAACATTATTTGTGATCAATCCACAAATATTTTTATAATAGGCTGAAGTTTTCTGTTAACTAAAAACTATGAAGAGCTCAAAGTTCTACATAGCATAATTTTTTTATAGATAGTTGTAGAAAAACTTATGGAAACAGTTTTATTCTGGATATCTGGTTATGCTTATACTTTAGGTATTTGAACACCCTTTGATTGTCAACCTTACCTACCTTACTATATTTAACACATTTTGTATAGTTTTTGGTTAGCTTACTTATATTTGATTTGATATTGGAAAATATCTGCTAGCATTGGAATAGAGAGAGATAGAAAAAATTTCGAGTTAGCTTCCATGACCTTCAGCCTCACTCTCTATATAGAGCTAGAGCTATACCCCATTAGCTATCTTGCTGCGAGTAATAAACACAAATCAGTCCGTCAATCAGTCAATCGGTCCAGTCGTTATTAAGGGTGTTGCGACAGTTTTGATACACAATATGAATTATTAGAACAGTTAAAGTGAGAGTGATCCTAGCGCACAATCCGTGCCGGGCCAGCGCAAAAGTTGCCAACTTGCCGTGAGCCAAACTCTTTGTTAAACCAATTCTTCATGGAAACCACCCAGTACTCCATTTGGCTGTCGTGCGTGTGTATCTCGATGAGTTGATTTAGCTCCCTCTGAACGTCCCTGGCCAGCTGCAGTTCGTTGTCGTCGAAGGCGTCACAAATCCTGTGCACCAGATCGGGGCGAATGTTGACAACGACCAGACTGCTGCAATTGAAGCCGGACATGAGGCCGCTGGCCAGCAATGCCGCGGATGCCAGCATGACGACACGTCCAAAGCGCAAACAGCGTTGACCCATCTCCAGATCGGCGCTGGCATAGTATAGACCCATAAAATTCGGTATGCACTTTTCGGCCTTCGAGCAGAACTCAACCATGTCCACTGCAAGGCAGATGCAAGCATTATTAATTCTGAGCACTTGGCGTCGGCATTAGCAGCTGCAACTTACGCTCCACGCCCGTCATCGAGGGCATGTGATAGTAGAAGAATGGTCTTGTTGGGCAACGGCTGGAAACATTCTGGCAATATTGAACCAATTGGTCCACATTTTGCGGACGATAGAACAGTTCAGGCAGTGTGACAACGCCACTAACGCGCACCAGCTCGGCGTGGGCAGCTAGCGAGAGAACATCGGGCAGCGGTGCTCCACCCACCTGAACCATTATCATCAGGTTATGCCGGACGGCGGCACGCTGCCAATATTCGCAGTTCGCCTTGCGTTCGCGCACACGCATTATTGGACCCTCGCCGACGACGCCATTAATTAGGACTCCCGAAATCATTTGACTGCGTAGCCATTCCGCATACCGATTGATGGGACGCACGTCCAGAGATCTACGACTGCATCCACATACATATATATATATACACATATATATATATATATATATGATTGTCGGCAGATGGTTTATAGACTCACTGATCGTCCTTGAAACAAGTAAAGACCGGGGCTAACAGTCCCTGAAATCTTGAATTGAATATCCCTGTTTCCTTGGACAGTGAAGTCGGTGTTGGCAGCTCGCTTTCGGCTTGCTCGTCATCTTCTTCTTTTTCACTCTTCCGCTCTACAGTGAGTTCTCAATTGTTGTATACAATGTATAAAAGAAAGATGTGACATAGATTACCTGAAGTGGCTGGCAGTAGGGGCTCACTGATCCGGCTTTCCGATGATTGCGGGCCCTTTTCACGTTTTGCCTCTTCTGTCTTGCGAAACCAGGCCATAGCGCCGGCAAGAGGCAAAGTTGTCAAAGGCTACGATAAATTTTGATAAAATATTTGTTTGAAATGAGCGAAAAGTCGCAAACATAATCATGTATGTATGTATGTATGTCAATACAAAGTAGGTGCTGGTGCTAGTGCATATTTAAAGTTTGGCGGTATTTTCCAGTATGACCAACCATTGCTTACCAAAACTTAAAATATCGATATACAGTAACTGGTGAAAACTAAAACTAAAACAGAAGACTAATTTTATCTAACAGAGGTAAAAATCGTTTGTTTTATGAGAATTATATTTACTTTCTATTTTTCTGAATACAGGCAATTTAAAATTGTCGATATCAAACTTATGCAGTCGATACCATCACTAGCCATAGCAATAAACAATTATTTTTTATATATAATAGTTCTATATGAATTAGAGTCATCTTAAGAAAAAACAACGAAATGTGATAATATACCATCCAATTTTTTATAGAAATTTTTTTTTTTTGCTTACGAACAAACTGAAGACATCGTTTATTTAGTTATTTATCGACTATTGACTGCTTTTAATAACGATATTTTTGCATACCAATATATCCCTGACTAGAAATTGAGCTACAATCGATATAGGTTGTCTTACAAAAATCGATACTGCATCATTGTGAAATAGTTCTCCGTAGTAAGCAGATCGGGTTTTCCGTGAAATTCCTTAGAAAAAGAGAAAACAAATATTTTATTCTTTTCGTCACGGTGAGTGTGCATTCACATTTATTTAATTTGAATTGTTAGCTAAATTTGTGTTGTGTTAAACGGTGAATGTGACAAGTTTAATATTATCAGCGGCGTAAATAGTGTGTGCAATAGCCTGTTGTTTTGGTTTTTTTTTTTTTTATGTGGGGCGCTCCTATAGACGGCCGGCGGAGCACCACTTTTCCGTGCTAGCTTAGCTTTTTTTATTTTAGTGGATACACACACTGCGCAACAACGATGGTGACTTCGTTTGCACGACGAATGCATGGGCACACTTTAGTGTGGTGTACTTGCGTTGTTGCCTTTTTCAAAATGGCGGCCATTGCAGACAAGTTGGAAGTAAAAAAGTTTATAATAATTGCGAAATATTTATTTAATCTACGGAATTATTAGAGGTCTGTTAATATACTAAAGGGGAAAGGAGTGCGTATATGTCTATGTTTTTGTTTTGTACGTCTGATTTATGTAGTAGTTTTTTAAAGTTGACTTCGAATATTTTGATTATTGTTATTTTTATTTGACATAATTGTATGTATGTGTGTATACTGGCAAGCACACATTCACATGCAAACTCTCGGTTTGTGACACATGCGCATCAGCATTTAAACGTGAGCTTGTACGTGCTTATGGAATTTGTGTGTGTGTGTGTCAGTTGTTTTTATTCAAGTTTCGTTTTGTTTCGCATTTGTGAGCAATATAGCGGGACAATTACTGAAATTTTGGCGTCTGTACACGCGCATACACATGTAAGCATTTGCTCTTAAGATGTGCAGCTGCTTGACATACACAAATGTACGTACAAATACATACATATATGACGTTGCTTTGCGCGCGTTAAATGCGAACGACGCAATTTTCGTTTGGGCACCTTTCGCTCCCTGTTTACAGATCTCCCTCTCGCTCACTCTTTACGTTTTATCTATTGCTATTGCTAATAACGCGTTGTTAGCGCTTAATGCGCAATATTGCCAGCCCGCTTGCACATTTGCTTTTCAAATGGGCGCCAAGTTTTTGTTTTCCTTCACATTGCACTTATGATTGTTATGAAATAAGCATAGCACAAAATGAGGCACCTGCAGCATACATGTGTACGTATGTGTATGTGATCCAATTGCATATGTGAGTGTGTGTGTGTATGCAGTTGATCAAGCATGCATACGTTTTGTGATTGGCTAAACATACGTATGTATGTGACAGGAATATAGATACCTGAATCCATTTGCGACTTGGCACAATTGCATTTGAAAGTTGTGCATATGTATGCAAATTATATTTGGTATAAATCTAAGACAAGTCATGCATGAAATGTTGAACAAAAAGTAAATATAAAACCCTAATCAGTAATATGGCAATAAATAGAAAATTCTAGACTATGAGCTAAAAAATACGAATATTATGCTCTACCTGAGGGAATTGGTTTCAGTGTTATATGTATATTGTTTAATCTTTCCTTTAAACAAAGATTTGCTTATGTATAGAACACGTTGTAAATCGATCCATTTGTGTCTTTGCAAACATCAATAGACTTTCAAATTCTGGCAGATCTGTGTGCAAGCTTTCGACCTCAAAAATATGGATGCTTTTTATTTTTTGTTTATGTTTACTCGATTATCGGTTTTACCGTTTGCTGTGGCCCCCTCTAGAAAGTTTTTGTGCATATTTTTCACGCGACTGCTCTGATGAGTGTGTGTGTGTGTGTGTGTGTCTGTGTTTGTATGCGTGTGGCACGATTTGTAGATCTAAAACTAAAAACTACAACTCATTACTTCAACTTGATTGATTCTGCGCATAAAAAGCAAAACGCAAAATTCACGACGCTCGAGTGGTGGCAGAGCACAAAAGAAAAAGAAATGCAGAGGCCGTGTAAAAAGAGCGATTCATGGCACAAAAAAAAAAATGTATGCACTCACACAATGGCTCAAGTGGGGGCACTCAAAGCTGTGGGCTGCAACAGCATCAGCAGACGATGGCAACGACGACGACGACGTCGCAATTGAAGTGGAAGTTTTGAAGTGTTCCCAGAAGGCAGCCAAGCCGAATGGCTAAGGAAAATGCACAGCGTGAAACTGAACAAAAAGAAAATTTCTGCAGCTGCTGAGGAGCTAAAACCGATTTCAACCCTCGCTGCCGATGTAGATGTTGTAGCTTCTGCTGCCGCTGTTGCTGCTGCTGCTGCTGCTGCTGCTGCGGTTGTGGCCTTCGTTGCAGCGACTTTTGCCACATTCGAATCAGTTGCGCGCCAGCGCTTCGGCGCTGAGCGTCGCAGAGCTTTAACAGTGACATTGAATGTGTGCTTAATCCATAAATCGAATTTAATCCATCTTGCAGAACTAATTAACTATGGCACGTACTAAGCAGACCGCCCGTAAATCCACTGGAGGCAAGGCTCCACGCAAGCAGCTGGCCACTAAGGCAGCCCGTAAATCGGCTCCGTCCACAGGTGGTGTTAAGAAGCCCCATCGTTATCGTCCCGGTACAGTGGCTCTGCGTGAGATCCGTCGCTACCAGAAGTCGACCGAGTTGCTCATCCGCAAGTTGCCTTTCCAGCGTTTAGTGCGTGAAATCGCACAGGATTTCAAGACCGATTTGCGTTTCCAGTCGGCCGCAATTGGTGCCTTGCAGGTAAGTAGCGGCAAACGCTACTTCATCTAACTAAATTGTAAATAACTAATACGAATCTCTCGCGCGATTGCAGGAAGCCTCTGAAGCCTATTTGGTGGGCTTGTTTGAGGACACCAACTTGTGCGCCATTCACGCCAAGCGTGTCACCATTATGCCCAAGGATATTCAGTTGGCGCGTCGCATCCGTGGCGAGCGTGCTTAAGCAGCAAGAAAGCAAATAATGATAACAAACAACAACAGATTACACAACAAATCACATTCATATTATATATACGTGCATAGTTTGATTAATAGTTTAACAAAATTTGTCGTCTATTGGAGCTTGATTTCATTTAATATCTTACACAACATGAATATAAAATCTATCTACATATAGAGAGCATTATTATATAACCACACGCATATATAAACATAATCTATGAATATTATAATTAATAACTGTAATTCTTATTATTATTATTATTATTATGATTACATTAGCATTGTATATTAGTTTTTTAAGTTTGTAGATCGCCCGCTGACCACATTGTGTCGGCAGTCGCCATCAGAACACGAACCTACGGTAGATGCCGTTGCAGCCGGATCGCTGGCATCGGGCCGCCATCTCGAACATCGCCCCTAACTCCAACAGCGCATGCAGCGTGCTGCCACAGGCGGTGTTGAACTCTAAAACGGCAGCGCACAGCAGTCCTTCACATCATCAACAACAACAACCAAACAAATCAGAACCGAAAGAAGCTGCTGTGTGTTCGCCGGCCACCAAACCAGATCCTTGGGTGAGTGAGAGCAACGCTTCCTGTGGCAGCGCTTGAGCGTTGCATGTGCGGCAAGGTGACGTGCACGATGCCAGCGGCCGTTGCAACTGTGTTGCGGCTGCCACATAGCGCAATGTGGAGAGCGGGCGATCGGGCCAATTGACCAACATCGCAAGTTGGCCAACAAACATTTCTTTGAACACATCAGAAATGAGTACACAATAATACTGCATCTATCTTATAATACTTTTTTTTCACACCTTATATATATATATATATATACATATATAAATATAATTTTTTTGAGACAACAACTTAAATGTGGAAAGAGGCCCATTTGGGCGTGGTAGTTGATTAAATAAGTTTTAGATTTACATGCATTTTATACGTTTAGGCAAAAAAAAGTACAGAAAAAAAAATACGATAAAACAGAAACAGAATGAATGAAAAGAAACAAACCATGCAAAATGACAACATCGTAAAATAGTATAAAATACATTCTTAAAATGTATACAATCTAAATATATATATATATATATATATATATATCTATATATATATATATAAATGTATTACGAATATGATCTATTCTATATATATATACACTTAACTTTACATAAATGTTTATGGAACTTACAAGATATTCATACAATATATAACAGACAAATAACCCCTCCAATAATGCACTTAAACGTACAGAAATTTGCATAGTTTGTTGCATTCAAAACAGAAATATAAACAAAAATACAATATAAAACTTAATGATTTTTAGCATACAATAGAAATCGTAAAAAAAAAAACAAAAACAAAAAAAACTCCCCCAAACAAAAACTTAATAAACGGCTTTTTCTAGAGAAAAAGCCAAAAAAAAACAAAATTTGTTTTTCTTGTCTGCGGTACAGTTACGACAAAACGTTAACTGGCAACGTAACAACTGTGTCAATGTGTCTATACATGTGTGTGTGTGTGTGTGTGCCTGTAAAGCTCTACGCGATTGACTGCAGTTATAAAAGAACAGGTGGCGCCATCTATGGGGCGCAATGTTGCATTTTATTATTTTTCATTTTCATAGTCGAACTATGAAATTCTTATGCAGAATTTGTTAGAACTTCCAGTTATACGACGATACATATAATATATAGCATAGCATCTATTTGACCTTGAAAGTTAATTTTATAATCGTATATGTACGTATGTACATATGTACATTCATACCATACATGTACATTTGTATGTACATATGTATGTGTATTTGTATCTTAAATGTAATTTTGTCTGATCTCAAATGAATACGAGAGCAAGAAATGAGTTGTCTTTCAACAATCTAAAACAAATAGGATTAGTCATAACTAAATTGCTGTAGATAAGAAAATTTGTATAATTTGAATGTGACACTTATAAGCACTTAATCAGATATGTTGTGAGTCAAGTCGACACTCAAATGCTCTATAGCAAAGTATTTTATGTTAACATATGGCAGATAGCTAAAAAACAGTTGCCAATGTACAAATCTAGTGCTTTTTTTTAATAAATATGTTATTTATTATATAATCAATATTAAATATAGCAAATTTGATTTGATATATGTAGTCCATACATACGTTATTTTCTACTGTTACCAAGCATCTGAAAAAGTATCGATGCTCAACCTAAAAAGTGTATTAAAATAGCAGCTGCTGAGTTGCCAGCTGGCCGCAATGATTGGCAGCGCTGCCAGATCGATTCTACACGTTGACTTGCGCATATTGAATTATTACATTCGTAAATATGGAGAGCAACAAGTTCGCCAAATTGCGGCAGCAATTTCTGTGTTGCTATCCCGTCAATAAGATGGCCTGGTCGGTAAGTGGATATCGAGTATTTGTCAATTGGTATTTGTATTGGATTGGTTGTCATGTAGACGTTGCAACTGCCGCTGGAACTGGATGAGCAACGTGCTTTGATTGCGGCCACCTGTGGGCATCCGCTTAATCAACGGTTTCCGGTGCGCCGCAGTTACCAGGAGGCATTTGTGAAGCGTCTGATGAATGTGCTCAAGGATCACGATGAGCTGCACGACGACATCTACAACAGCCTATGTGGCCAGCTGGCCAAAACCTCACTGGATGCAGAGCCATCCCCTTCTATATATGCCTATAAGCATTATATGCTGCAATCGGAGGAGCACATCACGCTGCGCGAGTCCACGAGCTTCGTCTGCGAGGGCACCACTGGCCTCTGCACGTGGGAAGCGGCCTTGGCACTGGCCGACTATCTGCTCGAGCATCCCAGTCAACTGGAGGGCAAAAATGTGCTAGAACTTGGAGCGGGCACTGGATTGCTTGGCATTCTGCTCAAGCACAAGGCACTGAAGCTGCCCGTGGGCCAGGTGGTCATCACCGATGGCAGCAGCGCCTGCGTTAAGCTCATGCATGAAAATATTTGCTTAAACTTTGAGAATGACAGCGACGTGGCAACGCCAAAGTGTGCCCAGCTGCGTTGGCATGAGGTCAAAGAGTTTCCCTGGTCGCAATACGCTGAACCCGATCTCCTGCTAGCCGCCGATGTCATCTACGATGATACGCAGTTCTCCTCGCTGCTTGCTGCCCTTGACTTTGTCTACGAAATGCGCAGCAATCGCTGTGAAGCGCTGTTGGCCAGCACGGTGCGCAATGTGGATACCTTGCACAATTTTATGGTGCAGCTGGGTGAGTATATCCTTTGCAACTGTATTTCATATTTCATCATTGAATTGATGAACTAATGAGAGTTTGCGTTTTATTTTATTTTTCTTGCAGAGCAACATGGCTATCAGGTGACGCCCTGTGCCAATGTCTCGGCTTGCAACAGTCATTTTTGCCGGGATCACACAGCGGCCGTACAAATCGTGTGCATTAAGCGTTTAAACTAGTTACTAATTAAACAACTGTTACATAAACAACAACAACAACAAGAATACAATTGAATGAAACTGCATCATTGGCTGATGGTTGGGATCGTGCCATCGTTTAGCCAACGCACATTGAGCTGTTCGATCTGATGCTTCATGAAGATAATGCCATAGACCTCGTGCTGTATGTCCAGCAGTTTGGAGCGATGGGTGCGCGGCACCTTCATGCCGACGACCAGCGCCAGCAGAGATGTGATTATCATGAAGACAAAGCCCTGGGCAATTAGGGTGCTCTCGTCCTTGGTATAGAAATACGAGTTCTCCACATTGGCCACGAAGTAGTAGTAGACGACGCTGGTGCTGACCAGCTTGAGCGTGTAGGAGGCGAAGATGATGCATTCGGTGAAGCGTAGATGCGTCACCTCCAGCAGCACAATTTGGAGACTCGAATAGCCCAGGCCGAACAGCACCAGGATTAGCCAGAAGGTCACCTTGGAGCCGGTCGCCCCATAGATAATCATGGCCAGCATCGTAAGCACCAGCAGCAACACTTGTGTCGTCACAAAGTGCACCTTGGCGGAGTAGAAGCACAGGCAGATGATGGCCAAAACGCTGCCAGCAAAGATGACCCAGAACATGGCATCGATGTGGGCCAAATCATTCAGACGCATCGCATCGTTCAGGGCAAACCAGAAGACCAGGAAAATGAAGAGTGCATACTGGATGGCCTCCACAAAGAGCAGCAGCAGCGTCACGTGCCACTGCTGATTCTTGGTCACATAGAAGAACTGCAGCCGCTTGATCACATCCGAGCGTGCCTCAAAGATGCTGCCATTCGCATTGGCGATCCGCAAATCATTGTCCAGACTGTTGGTCATGTCCACCGTGCCCAGCACGTGCAGCACCTTCAGCCCGATGAGTATGGCCAGCATGACAATTGATATGGACAGATAGGTGGCGGCAAAGTTCACATAGATGCCATCGGTTAGCTGCTCCGGGGTCGCCACTTGACCCTTATAATGATCCAGATTCTCCACATACTTGGCGCCAATCAAACTCACCGCCGAGGCAATGCCCAGCAGATAGCAGCTGCAGCAGCCAGACATCATCAAGGCGCGGCTGTTTTTCGAGCTGATTGTGTGCAAAAATCCATAGCCGGCCACAAAGGTCAAACTATGCGACACATACGACATATAGGCGCCCACATGATCTGCGATAGAACAATTTCCATTCGATCAGACCGTTGATGCAGCAAGGAGACGAGCACATAATTCACATGAGAGAAAGAGGGAGGGAGAGGGAGATGGGTTATTAAATTTTAATTTAAATTATATTATTCGTTATTATTATAATCTAGCTATCGTATTCCAATCTATTTATCCATTTGATCATTGCATTTGAAACTAAAGCCTATTGAGCAAAACTTTTGATATATGTAAGTCTAAAACTTTTATTTGTATTAGCATAAGCTCGGTTTTTATATTGTGTATCTCTAGTTGAATTTGATTTAAATCATAGGAGCCAAATATATATTTGATATACTTTGTAAGTCTTCATAGTATATATAGATAACTGTAATACTCTTTTATACTCTTTTATATATTTGATTTAAATTTGCAGTGCCTTATATTTTTTTAAATATTTGAATATTTTTTAATAAATATTTTTCAAGTAATATTTTAATAATGTTTCAGAGATGGACACTATGATATCATACATATATCTTGAAACTTAAATGGCATAACGCCGATTTTATAGATCTGTATTATTCCTGAAGCTTTATGCTTTTATAAGAGTTATGTTACTATAATACGATATGGTTTTAGAGATATGTATGTCTTTACATTTCAAACATATTTTTAAAAATAACATTAATATTAATAATATTTTCTGGCAAAATATTTGTTCATGAAAGACATTTTTGGATTGATCTATTACGTATATCAGCAAAAAATTGAGTAAAGCTGATTTATGTGTATATGTTAGGAACGATGAAATATGAGATATATCGAGATATAAGAAATTCATTGCAATTTCATAATTTGTAAATTTAATAATTGTTTTCTCTATGAATTAACTCGATCAACTTCTAATTTCTCTGATGAATGATCGAAAATATATACAATATATATTATGTATATATATAATATATATCCTATTTGAATGAAAACTCACCAAGGCCATCGGCAAAGTAGAAACAGCTGGAGATTAGATGGAAGACGGCCGCGACCATAAGGATGAATGGATGCCAGTAGACGATGCAGTGCTTGATATACTTGATGACCAGAATGTAGGCGGCACAGAGCAGAGCCAGACAGGCGCCCAGTATCAGGGGGCCATAGTCAATGAGGTCGACGCTCAGATTCCGCTCGGCCACGAAGGAGCAGAGCGTGTAGCCAAAGATCAGTCCGCAGGGCAGGAAGCAGAGGCAAACTGCGCAGAAGAATCGGATTAGATTAGTTGTGCTTTATATAATGAATCTTCCGGCTGTCGTCTGTCTGCTGTCACTCACCCACATAGCTGGGGGCGTATTTGAAAAATTTGTGCACACAGGTGCTCCATAAATTCGTCATTTTCGTTCGTGCAAAATTTGTTCGATATGCGTAACTGTCTAATGCATTATTGTTAAGTTGTTATACTAATTTGATTGTTCTTCTATTGGCTATTCTTTCGCTGTGGGCCAGCTAATGCCAGCGTCGACGATAGAAGCGCGAGTGAGCCCAGTTAGCCAAGTGTCAAATCAGTCGGCGTTGATTCCTCTGATTAGATAAGCGCACACAATGAGGCAGCACCTGCATGATGACTAATCCCAACTAGAATGATATAGGGGCCACGACGTGGATAAACAGATGCCGACGTTCGCTGATAACGGGACAGTTGAGCAGCTTTCCAATTCAAATTTATTAACAGTTGCTCCACAAGAAAGAGCGAGAGAGCGACAAGTGAAAAGCTCCGAAGCAGCTGATAATTGGCTTAATCTCTTTTATTTCCTTGGCTCTAGCTCTGATAATGCCCGTAAGCACCGGCAGCTAAAAGCTCCCCCGAGAGCGTGTAAAGTGTGCGCTGCTCAAGTGGCACAAAAGCCCACCTAAGCGCCCAATCGCCCATCAACATCTGCTCCCATCTGCGTGGGCCCCAACGGGTGGTTGGGCGCTTGTTTATGGGGCTTTATCAGTTTGTTTACTTTTGAGCACAAGCCTGCTCAAGGGTTGTGCATGAGAGACACACTGAGAGCGCGGGAGAGAGAGAGAGACAGAGAGAGAGGGCGAGATTACAGGTATAGAAAATAAGAGGATTGTCTCAAGTTTTAGCAACTCTCTCAGATAACAATCATAATACAATTATTTAAGCTATATTAAACAAATTATATATAAATATATTTCATAATTAATAAGAATTAATTCCATACTTTATTTAATAAAAATTATATGAAGCATTTATTGTGCATATAAATATTTAATTTATGAATAATACTAATATAAAAATATAATGCCAATTCTGAGGACAGATAAATGCCAGCATGAAAGCAGAACAGATAAGAGCATAAGCAAGAAAATAAGCTAGATATTCTTTGCGATTTCTGAAGAAAACTTTCCTATATAAATGCTTATACATATATGTATTTAATTATAGAAAAGTCTAAATGATTATATATAAAATGAATTGCAATCAGTTTATTATTCTTATCTGATTACTTATCTGATTTTTATAATTTCTAAAATCACAAAGCTACTGGAAATTTGATTAATTCATATACATACATATATTGTATAAACGTATATCTGGAAAAAAAAAATAAAATACAATAAAAAAATGATAAGCTTTAATTATTAAATGAAAATTTAATAATCGTATTTGATAATCAAAGTATATGAAGAAATGAATAGCTAACAAAAATCTGTGACGTCATGCGAGAGTCGAAAAAAGTGTTGCCTACCTTATGGGGCAGACAAAGGACCGAGCGCATATGCAACAAGACAGAGTGAGAGAGAGACAGGAGGCAAGAGTAAAAGATAGAGAGCGTGTGAGAGCTTGCGTTTGCGCTTGTGACCCCAGCAGGCGACCCAGTAACAAGGACTTTGTTTCCATTGCCCGCCTGCTATCACTTCCGGAATTTTGCTGCGCCGCACTACAACAGCAGAAACTTTGCATACAACGGCCGTGGCTAAAGGTGCAGGTGAATTGGTTAGTCACTGAATGATGGTTATCGCATTGTAGGATCCTGAATGCTGCCGCTGGGCTGTAGCCAATCCTCATTTATCCGAATCATGGCACGAAATTACATATAAAGCGGCTAACTGGCCAACGGCTCTGTGTCTGTGTCTGTGTGCGAGTGAGTGTTTGTGTATATTTGAGTACCGGTGTGTGTGTGTGTGTGTGCGTGTGTGTCTGTGCAGCGCAATGTATGTGAGCATCTGGTGCCACAGCTTGAACCTAAGCAGCCGCAGCCTGGCCATTGTCCTGGTGGTCTGCGTGACGCTCGTCTACTTCTCGTACAGCTTCAATGCCTGCCTCCTGGCCAGCATCAGTCGCACGCTGCAGCAGGTGAGTCTGCTTCGGATGATCGGTAAATCACTTTACCAGATTCCTCACCTTATCTCTAGCAGAGCAACCTGCGCAATCTGCTGACGCTGCAGCAGCGCAACGCTAGCAGCGAAGCCGAGGCCAACAGAGTCGCCAATGCCAGCAGAATCTCCAACTCCAACGCCAATGCCAGCTCCAGCTCTAGCACCAGCTCCAACACCAGCCCCAGCGCCAATTCCAGCTCCAACTCCAGCACTACAGCTGTCTTGAATAGCACCGTTAGCAATGGCGTTGCCAGCGTGGATGGCGCTCCCAAGTATCAAATGCTGCGCCAGCAGGGCCTGCGTCCCTCTCGCCATCTGCCCGACACGCTGATCATTGGCGTGAAGAAGAGCGGCACGAGGGCCTTGCTGGAGTTCATACGGCTGCATCCGGATGTGCGCGCCGCCGGCTCCGAGGTGCACTTCTTCGACAGGCACTACCAGCGCGGGCTGCGCTGGTATCGCCACCACATGCCCTACACCATCGAGGGCCAAATCACCATGGAGAAGACGCCCAGCTACTTTGTCACCAAGGAGGTGCCGCAGCGCGTTTACCATATGAACACGGCCACCAAGTGAGTGCTGAGACTGTGGGTCTCCTCGGAAATTTATTATATATCGTATTCATGGTATACCTACATAGCAAAAATATGGTATATTTGGTATATACTGGGAGAGTGTGGGTCTAATATGTGGCCTAATCTTGGGAAAGTTAATTTTCAAGTATTTAAAACCCTCTCTGTAAAGCTTCGGCAGTCAAAGTTTTCATGTAGGCCCTTTTGGAATTTCCACATAAAACAATATTTTCTAAAAGTTTATTATGCACCATTCATGTTTGGGACTTTTATCTATATGTACATATATGTAGTCCATTGATCCAATTTGGGCATTTGCAATATTTGCCTTAAAATATTCTGAAATTCTTTTTGGAATTAAGTTTGAGCTATGCAAAATCGCTTAAAAGAGCTAAGAGCGTTGTATTCATCAAATGCTTATGTACAGCTTACCGTACCGCTACCATATATTTGTATACCTACTAAACTCTATATTGATTCTAGCATAGGAGACAAAACTAAGTGAAGATATAGGATATAGGATATAGGATAAGGCTTAAGGAGTCTTTAAGAATGAGTTAGATGTTTGAATTTTTGATGATAGATGTGATTTAAGCATCGCTCACAAATAATTGTTGATCGACGAGTTTTTTTTAATGATACACTGAAAAAAAAGAGAGCATAGGCAACCGATTGAGTCGATTGTTCAGTGAGACAGAAACCTTTTTTTCGCTCAGGGGAAAAGAACGAATAGAACCGAAGCTTCTTACATAGAGCGAGAACGAGGGGAAATGACATTCTACATAGATTTGGTCAGTATAGTAAGGTATGTTTCCTGTAGTCTCTCAAATTAAAGCGCAGTACATAGAAGCCAAAATCCTTTCTCTAAGCATAAAAAATCCTATCTAAGATGGGATCAATTGTTTCTAAACAAGCACTAAGCCCTATATAATGACTTAATTTTCTATGTGTAATGCCTATATATATGTATATATATTGTATATGTATACCTAACAGTTGTTCTCCCTCTCTCTCTCTCTCTTTCTCTGCCTTCCTTTCCATCTAGACTCTTAATTGTGGTGCGAGATCCGGTGACTCGCGCCATCTCGGACTATACGCAGGCGGCCAGCAAGAAGGCGGACATGAAACGCTTCGAGCAGCTGGCCTTTGTCAACGGCAGCTACTCGGTGGTGGACACCAATTGGGGACCCGTTAAGATTGGCGTCTATGCGCGCTACCTGGAGCACTGGCTGCTCTACTTTCCGCTGTCGCAGCTGCTCTTCATTAGCGGCGAGCGCTTGATCATGGATCCGGCCTATGAGATTGGACGTGTCCAGGACTTTTTGGGTCTGAAGCGTGTGGTGACCGAGAAGCATTTCTATTTCAATGCCACCAAAGGATTTCCCTGTCTATTCAAATCGGAGGCGCGATCCACGCCCCATTGCCTGGGCAAGACCAAGGGTAGGAATCATCCGCATATCGATGCCAATGCTATTGAACGGCTACGGGAGTTTTACAGGCCGTTCAATAATAAGTTTTATCAACTGACTGGCATTAACTTTGCCTGGCCCTAAACGGGTAAACAGCGAGAAAGAGATATGGAGACGGACATAGAGAGAGAGAGAGAGAGAGAGAGAGAGAGAGGGAGAGGGAGAGAGATGTTGTTGCTGCGGTATTTGGCAACAGACTGATATTGTTGATTGCATTTTTTTATACATACCATTGTTCTTATACATAGAAGATATATACACTCAATTATATATACATACATACATATATAGTATTTGAATAGCCATGCAACGAGAAAGATACGTTACGCAATCCTGTGACGTCAGTGCTCAATTAAATGCAACAATATAGCAGACAAATCGAACAATACTCACACTATAAAACGGTTCCTTCTCTCAACGCACACGCACACACTAATATACATTGCAACAACTACAAACACCTACTATATACATACATACATGCATACATGCATATATACATATATGAACGCATAGACAAATAGAGCTTAATATGAATTCCTACAGAGTATGAGCAGCTAATTGAACAGAGAGCTACGCCTCCACATCCTAAACTAATTAATTATTAAATATGAAATACATATAAATGAAATGTACTGATAGCATTCGATTAGGCACAGCACATGCACACACATAATCCCTACATTTAAATGATATGCCACTTATACATACTTACATACATATATACAACAACAACTACAAGTACATCTACATCAATATATATATATATATATATATATATATATATATATAGACATACATATATTATATATATGCATAGCTCAAGATCTGAATTGCATGTTACAAAATGGCCTAGCTGAACAAATTTCAATTATTACAATTTAATAAAAATATTTGATAAAAAATTAAAGAATATTTGTTTGAAGAACACTTTTGATATTAAGTCCTGGCAATGCTGTTTCATATTATAAGTTATCATATTTGAATATAGTCAAGATAAAGCTGACAAAGAGATTTACATGGATATCAAATAAGTTACTTATAGAGCTATAAAGCTATTCGACACAAATTCAATTCATGCGAGTTTGAATACAGTTTTAGTTAGAGGCTTTACTACAAGCATTTCAATGTGATATATTCTAAGGTTCTCATATAACAATAGCATCTATTAGCATCTGCTGCCTTGCTTAAAATCCAGCGACACCACCAATTTTACGATAGTCCGAATTGATGGTAATGCTCTCGTTATCCTGGGCAATGCCGCAAATGACGGAGCCACGATTGCGATAGCGCTCACATTGATGTCCTTTGGCCAGGAGGCTGTGCACGTGTGCCTGCAGCATACCGTACTCGTACTGCAGCACATTGGGCAGCATCTGATGATGGAATCGGCTGGCATCGATGGCCGTCTTGATGCTCGCTCGTTGCCAAAGTACGCGAACTAGCAGAGGCACTAGGGCCGATATGATCTTTGTGCCACCAGCTGCGCCAACAACCAACCGAACTTGTCCGCTCGAACGCTCCGTAACAATGATCGGGCACATTGAGGACATGGGACGGGCTGCTGCTGATATCATATTCGTGCCATCGATATACGGCAAATCGAAGTAGTTCTTTAGCCGCTTCATTGAGAAGTCGGACATGGCATTGTTGAACAGCACGCCCGTGCGTTTGCCCATGCGCCCGCTGCCGAAACTGCAAAAGGAGATATAAATATGAGCCAGTCTTCAAATTTAGATAGATCTCTACACTTACTAAAAGTTAATGGAGCTGGTTACCGATACAGCATCATTATTGTGCAATACCGAAATGTGCGATGTGCCATGCTCATCACGCGACTGCATATCGCCAGATGCTCCATAATGCTCCGTGTTGTTATAGGTTCTAGCATGATCTATCAGCTGGGCAATGCGAGCGGCAAATTTTGGGCTTGTCAGCTTGGCCAGCAGCTGGAAGGCAAGTGTATAAGTGAATAATTGAGAGACATATAAGAATACATATTGAGTTGATTAAGTAAAAAAGCTGACCATATGGCATAGACAATAGATATGAGATGGGTTCCATATCATTATAAATATGTATAATTCTATATTATTTAACTAGCTGGCCCGGCAAACGTTGCTTTGCCCTATCGATTAATTCCTCTACGTCTGTTGACTACGAATCTGCGCGCTTCTCTTCGTTCTTTGCTGGTTTCGCTCATCTCTTGCCTCATGCAATTTTGATGCACCTAACTGGATGCAGAAGAACTTCAGGAGATCATTTAGAAAATGCCCGCAGCAGCAGAGAATGTTCCCTGGCGCTCAGCTCAAAATTTGAGTGACCCTCAGGCTTTGAGTGGAAGTCGCCCTATATAAAGGGCAGCAGCTGTGGAATTTATTCAGTCGTCCAGACCCGGTGGGGTCAGTCGTACGTACTGGGCATTTTTTTTTACATTATTTTTTTTTGTTTTTGTTTTTTTTTGTTTTATTGTTTTTTTTTTATTTAAACTTTTTTTTATTTAAAATTTTTTTTATTTAAAATTTTTTTTTTATTAAAATTTTTTTTTTATTGAAAATCTTTTAATCTTAATTTCTTTTTTTTTTTTTTTTTTTTAACTAACAACTTCATTGCTCTCCACTCCATTGCCTTTCCCATTTTCAATGAGTTCAGGGTATAAAAATAATTTATATAAATATATATGTATATATATATAGATGATATTCTCTATTGATAACTAAGAACTTCGGCTAAGGTAATACTTGACTATATATACATGAGATTCAGGCACTGATCCTTAATGACTCGGCCACTTAGGTACAGTGACTTTCAATAGACACACAAATAATTTGAAAACAAAAAGGTTTGTACAGTTTCCTTGCTCATAAAATCAACCGAGATAGCACGATACTTTCGTGATCCCACAAGAAAGACAGAGATAAAGGAGTACATCTATCTCTTTCTTAAGTGTGAGTCAGCGAGATATTGCTCACCTCTTCATCAGATTTGTCGTCCAATTGCCAGCGCTGCACAAATCCAAATTTAAAAGCATCTACAATGCGATGGATTGCCAAGGCATCTAAATCGTGTCCTGCTGCAAAGTCCGCACGATAGGCATGCAGTATGTTCATGATGAGGCCAAGGATGTGACCGCTGCCTGGTGGCGGCGCCAGGTGCAGATCATACTCATCCAAGGGTATGACTATCGAATCCCTTAGCTCAGCTTGGGCGTGCCTCAAGTCTTCCTTAGTTATGGCGCTGCCAATGTCCAGTAAGTCGGCGTGCAGCCTTGCCAGCAGCGTTCCTTTGTAGAGGCTGCGAGGTCCTGCTACAGATATTTGCGCATACGTATCGCACAGCTCTTTGGGCGGCTGGATGTGACGGCCAATGGGCCAAAACTGATTTGTCGCCGGATCCACAAACATTTGACGCAACAATGCATCGCTTTTGATCATATCCGCATTTAATATGAGCGCATCGTACTGATGCTTATAGAGCGAATAGCCGCTCTGGCATAGGGAGAGCGTTGGTCGAACCAATTCCGACCAGGACAGCTTGCCAAAACGCTCGTGGGCCAAGGCATAGCCCAACAGTTCGGTGGGCACTGCTATTGACCAGCCGGACTGCTTTAACTGCTGCTCGCTCACCATAGTCGTAAAGTTGTCCGCATGCAGAGAGCGTGGTGCCATCTCTCGACTTAGGATCGTATATGCCCGTCGCTCGCGGTGCATATAAATGCTCATAATCATGCCGCCGCCGATTCCCATGCTTTGCATACCAATGAGTCCGTTGCAGAGCAAGGCAGTTAGTGCAGCATCCACTACAGTGCCTTCAAGTAACAGTGCCTCTCTATTAAAGAATACTAATGAACACAGGGAATTATATAGCTTATAGAGGCCCATACCTCGCCATCTGACTGCAGGCACCACTGTCTGTGGCTATGCCAGCCCGCTTGAAACGGTGCAGCGGAGAACTGGAGGCCGGCAGGGGTTCCTCGGGGTCGGGTGGAGTTCTCGCTGCATTTCGTTTGCCTGCAATGAAAATAAATAACTACTTTAAAATCCTTTTACTCAATACTTTTAATACTCACCGCTCCTTGATGCAGGACTATATGCATATATCGCAATCAGCACACAAACAAAGGCCAAGCCAAGCACAATTCGATTAAAAGTCCATTGCCAGTGCATAGCGCTTTAGTTTATTCATAATTTCATTCACATTTTATTGCAATTTGTTGCATTTTGTGTTCGTTCTCCACTCTACTTAAAATGTAAATAACACACTGTTAGCTATCGACTTATCGATATTTGAAATTCATAATAAGAAGACATTGTGCCAAAAAAGTACTCATTCAATGAACAATCGATACTTTTGGCGGTATTTTGTGGGATTCAAATTAAATTGAGGAAAATTGAAAGAATATGCAAAAATATAATTGCAAAGTTGAAACTGTGTGACAATATTGATAAATAAATAAATAAATAATAAATAAATTGCATAAAAATAAGTAAATAAATAAAAATATATTGCAAAAGTATATTTTAGTATATGAAATAATATAATATGTAGTATTATTTGAAAAAAGCTGTTTATTATATTTATATATAGTAATCTTTCAGTCCATTTGCTTTTGAATATAGTAATATCATATCGAATCAAGCATTTATATTCGTAATTTGCATAATTTAAACCCGCTTGATTCACTATGTATTCGTAATCCATAATGAAGTTTTACAACTAGAAAATTAAAAAGTTTTTGTCATGAGCTCCATAGCTGTAAATGTGAAGTGCAGCCCATCCATTTTTTCAGCTTTATAGCTGTAAGAGTAACTGCAAAAGTCTGCTTGCATTAATGTAAAAGAAGGAAGAGAGAACATCTGCATACATACATATACATATACATATATTTATACATTTTTATTTTTATATATGTATATATAATTGAAGTCGTGACGATATTAAATGCTGCCAGTTGGCTGAGACTTAATAAATAAAAGTTATGGCACCTTTTGTAATTGGATTTTCTTTGGTCACCAGCATTGCCAGCGTTTCCCATATTCGCAAGAATTGTAATTGATTTGTGCATCCGCTTGCCGTAGAGCAAATCTGCAAAATATTCACACTACATACATACATTTGTATACATAGATGTATGTATGTGATTGTATTTAAGTACAATACAAATCAACTCGAATGTGAATGAAAATTTAAAAGCCATAAATCTTGCGTTTTTATATCGCACTAGCGTGGCAATCAAATTAACTGAGCAGAAGAGCTTCATCAAACAGGAAGAGACGGTCCGGTTCGTTGATCGCTCGGCTCATCTGGGATTGCAATGGATGAATGGAACTCCCCATCTCTCCCTCTCCCTCTTGCTGTGCGTGTGTGTGTGTGTGTGAAGATTGGAGTTGGTTGGCATCTCGTCTGCCAGCATGGCTAACTAATTCCAGCACGCGTCTCAAACAACTCTCGCATGTATGACGAAATGTACACGCCAAATGCCTCTATCATGGCACCTGTCAGACGTCAGCGACGGCTTAACAGCTTAAATGACTCAACCGGCAATGCACAGCGATAGAGTGTGTGTGTGTGAGAGGGTGGGAGAGGAAGCAGGAGGTAGCTGCTGCTCCAGATTGTCCGCCTCGTCAACACCTTGGCAGCGACAACAACTCAACCCAACATAATTTGCCTCAAGTATTTGTATGCGATGTAGTATTTATTTTTAATAACACTCTGCTGCAAAATTTTTGAAGATGAGTGGGCTTTGTACATCGTATTTCGTATGTATTATGTATATCTATATGGTATAGATCTATGTATATATGTATGCATATGATGCATATGGGGTATTTTTTGGTAACAATTGTCTATTTTTTCTCTCTTATTTCCTCGTGCTCTCTCACTCTCACTCGTTCATTCTTACTATCTATCTTTCTTTCTCTCTCTCTCTCTCTCTCTCTGATTCATTTTTCTTTTGCTCTACATTAATAAATAATTCTCATCTTCTTCGATTGTTGTGTATTCTTACTCAGCATCTCTGAGTTCAACTATTTCTTCCATTACCGCTTTCTCTCTACTTCTCTGTATGTATTACAGTCTTACTCTTTCGCTATTACACTTCACTCAACTCCTTTCTGACTCACTTCTTTCTGTCTTACTCCTCTATCAGACACTTTATATTTCTCTCTTCTCTATCTCCCTCTCGCTCTCCCCATCTTTCTCTTTCTATGACCACCCTTCTGTCACTGTCACTCTACTGTCGAACGCCTTACTATGCGATTCTCATAGATGTATTCTTTTCAATTCTTGCCTTTCACATTGTCTCCAACATAATTTCGCTTGTAATTACGCTTGTCCAATAGATGCGTCGCATGTTGGACAGTGTTGTGAACAAACGTTGACAATGTTGCCGGTGATGTGCAGACGGCAGGTGCAAACAGGCGCATTGCTGGAATTGCCTTTTAATTGTCTTTGGCTGCTTTGATGTTTGCTGCCGCGTTCGAGTGGCATAAAAAGTTGATGCAGTTAATCTGGGCAGGCTTAGCGGGCGCTTTTCTAGCGACTATCATCGATTGCATCTCGATGCAGGCACGCTCCACGACACTTCACTTCGAGTGTTTCCAAAAACGATGAGGAAAAAAAATAAATACAACTCGAAGAAGAAGTAGAAGTAGTGCATGTTATGCTAAGAGTGGGGCAACCATGTCGGGTGGGGGGAGCTCCTATGCGTGTTGTTCGAGCAAGTGAAAATATTTTGTTTTTCGCGCGTAGATCCCGATCCCGATCCCGATCGACGTCGACGGCTGTTGCTGCTGCGGCTTCTCCTGCTTCTTCTGCTGACATGTTGTTGAGTTTTATTTTTAAGGGACGGGCCCACCATTCCACAACAATTGCGACGCATTCGCTTGTGTTGTTGTTGTTGTTGTTGTTGTTGCTCTGTATTTATAGACCTGGCCCTGAGGCCGTTTTCACAGTTGGCTTCATTCAATGGGCCTGCGGCTCACGTCCAGCGGCAGCGACTCCCTGATCTTTTGCATGTGTCGACGCCCCTTCGTTTGTTCCATTTAATGTGCCCGCTGTTAGTCGGAATAGTTTCCACTACTTGTACAACATATTTTACTTTAATTGCGTTTAATTTGAAAATCACAAACACTTGGTGCTCGCTCACTCTGGCTGTCCCTCTCTCCGTCTCCCTCTCCCTCTCCCTCTCCCTCTCACTCTACGTCTGCGCATATTGATGTCTTGCTGATTTGTAAAGTTCAGCGGTTCAAGCGAAGACATTTTAGAATGCCGACCACGGCTGTGTCAATCGTAAATAGCATTCGAGATTACAAACCTCAGACATAAATCACGCTGGCTGCAAACGTAATGCCAAGAAGCAAACCTGATATATGTATGTATGTATGTATGCATATATAGAGTAATGGAATTAGCTTTCATTTTTTTTTTTTTGAATTGTTTATAATAAAGCCTTCATTACTTCTATTCAATTTTTTCTATGTATCGAATCAATACGGCAAATTTTTTGTTTATAAATGTACCAATATGAATGCAACTTTCTTTTTCTTAAAAAAAAATTTTTAGTTTTTAAAATAATTTTTTATTATCATCACTAAAGAAGAAGATTAATTTAATTTTTATTTATTATTTATTATTTATTATTTATTATTTATTATTTATTATTTATTATTTATTATTTATTATTTATTATTTATTATTTATTATTTATTATTTATTATTTATTATTTATTATTTATTATTTATTATTTATTATTTATTATTTATTATTTATTATTTATTATTTATTATTTATTATTTATTATTTATTATTTATTATTTATTATTTATTATTTATTATTTATTATTTATTATTTATTATTTATTATTTATTATTTATTATTTATTATTTATTATTTATTATTTATTATTTATTATTTATTATTTATTATTTATTATTTATTATTTATTATTTATTATTTATTATTTATTATTTATTATTTTTTATTATTTATTATTTATTATTTATTATTTATTATTTATTATTTATTATTTATTATTTATTTTTCATTATTTATTATTTATTATTTATTATTTATTATTAATATATATGATTCCCAGCTGAGATATAATTTTTCACAATTCTCCTATTTTCATTTTATTTTCCATCTAGTTTGCCTAGGCTTTATTTCTAAATCGACGTAAGGCCCGCTTGTAGTTTCTCTAGTCATTAGTTTCTACACAGTCTTACGTTAAACAGCTTCAGTACACAAATACACAAAAAACAAATTGAGTCAAAATTTCTAATAAATATTGAAACATTTTTGTTGTGAACGCGCAGAAGACTAACTGAGCCGTGTCATATCATGATGCTTCGGCTTAAACGACGATTGCGCTTCTTGGAGGCGTCCGTGCTGAACAAGCAGCTGATCATGAAGTATGTGATTCCGACCGTGCTGCCCATCTCTGTGGTCTACAGCAAAGATACGTGCGACAAGAAGAACGAGCCGGGCAAGCCCGCTGAGCTCGGCCAAGGCGAGCGAGCCGAGCAAGGCGCCCGAGATGAAAAAGGAAGAGGAGGCGACAAGCCTGCGGGCAAAAATGACCCACCAAAGGCCGGTGCTCCGCCGCCACCGCCGCCACCGCCGCCGCCGCCGCCGCCCAAGGAGACGAAGCCTGAGGGGCCGCGCATCAAGACCTTTGAAATATATCGCTGGCATCCCGGCGGCAAGCCCAAGACCCAAAAATACCAGATCGACTTGAACAAGTGCGGCACCATGGTCCTGGATGCCCTAATCAAGGTGAAGAATGAAATGGACGGAACGCTCACGTTTCGCCGTTCGTGCCGGGAGGGCATCTGCGGCTCCTGTGCCATGAACATCGACGGCATCAATACGCTGGCCTGCATCCAGCCGATCGACAAGAATTTGGGCAAGTCGTGCAAGATCTATCCGCTGCCGCATCTGTATGTGGTGCGGGATTTGGTGCCCGATCTGTCGCGCTTCTACGATCAGTATCGCTCCATTGAGCCTTGGCTGCAGCGCAAGAATGCGAACAGGGAGGTCGGCCAGGTGCAGTATCTGCAAGCGGTCGAGGATCGCCTGCTATTGGATGGGCTCTACGAGTGCATATTGTGCGCCTGCTGCCAGACCTCCTGTCCGTCCTACTGGTGGAACAGTGATAAGTACTTGGGCCCCGCCATCCTGATGCAGGCCTTTCGCTGGGTCATCGATTCGCGGGACGAGGTTACCGAAAAGCGCTTGAACATGCTCACAGACCCTTATAAACTGTATCGCTGCCACACCCATACTCAACTGCACAAACACGTGCCCCAAGAACCTGAATCCAGCCAAGGCGATCGTCCAATTGAAGCAGATGCTCGTTGGCATGAAGAAGAAAGAAAAACCAAAAATGGAGGCCGAGTCGGGCTAGAAGGGAAAGGATACCAAAATTTTGCATTTTAATTATATATCTTCTAGAAATTATATGTTTTCCACATGCACTTAAAAAATTAGCAAATATAAGATATGGGATATAATATATGAGATCTATGATATAAGATATAAGATATAAGATATAAGATATAAGATATAAGATATAAGATATAAGATATAAGATATAAGATATAAGATATAAGATATAAGATATAAGATATAAGATATAAGATATAAGATATAAGATATAAGATATAAGATATAAGATATAAGATATAAGATATAAGATATAAGATATAAGATATAAGATATAAGATATAAGATATAAGATATAAGATATAAGATATAAGATATAAGATATAAGATATAAGATATAAGATATAAGATATAAGATATAAGATATAAGATATAAGATATAAGATATAAGATATAAGATATAAGATATAAGAAAAGATATAAGATATAAGATATAAGATATAAGATATAGAATAAGATATAAGATATAAGATATAAGATATAAGATATAAGAAAAGATATAAGATATAAGATATAAGATATAAGATATAAGATATAAGATATAAGATATAAGATATAAGATATAAGATATAAGATATAAGATATAAGATATAAGATATAAGATATAAGATATAAGATATAAGATATAAGATATAAGATATAAGATATAAGATATGGATAGATATAAGATATAAGATATAAGATATAAGATATAAGATATAAGATATAAGATATAAGATATAAGATATAAGATATAAGATATAAGATATAAGATATAAGATATAAGATATAAGATATAAGATGATAAGATATAAGATATAAGATATAAGATATAAGATATAAGATATAAGATATAAGATATAAGATATAAGATATAGAGATATAAGATATAAGATATAAGATATAAGATAGATATAAGATATAAGATATAAGATATAAGATATAAGATATAAGATATAAGATATAAGATATAAGATATAAGATATAAGATATAAGATATAAGATATAAGATATAAGAAGATATAAGATATAAGATATAAGATATAAGATATAAGATATAAGATATAAGATATAAGATATAAGATATAAGATATAAGATATAAGATATAAGATATAAGATATAAGATATAAGATATAAGATATAAGATATAAGATATAAGATATAAGATATAAGATATAAGATATAAGATATAAGATATAAGATATAAGATATAAGATATAAGATATAAGATATAAGATATAAGATATAAGATATAAGATATAAGATATAAGATATAAGATATAAGATATAAGATATAAGATATAAGATATAAGATATAAGATATAAGATATAAGATATAAGATATAAGATATAAGATATAAGATATAAGATATAAGATATAAGATATAAGATATAAGATATAAGATATAAGATATAAGATATAAGATATAAGATATAAGATATAAGATATAAGATATAAGATATAAGATATAAGATATAAGATATAAGATATAAGATATAAGATATAAGATATAAGATATAAGATATAAGATATAAGATATAAGATATAAGATATAAGATATAAGATATAAGATATAAGATATAAGATATAAGATATAAGATATAAGATATAAGATATAAGATATAAGATATAAGATATAAGATATAAGATATAAGATATAAGATATAAGATATAAGATATAAGATATAAGATATAAGATATAAGATATAAGATATAAGATATAAGATATAAGATATAAGATATAAGATATAAGATATAAGATATAAGATATAAGATATAAGATATAAGATATAAGATATAAGATATAAGATATAAGATATAAGATATAAGATATAAGATATAAGATATAAGATATAAGATATAAGATATAAGATATAAGATATAAGATATAAGATATAAGATATAAGATATAAGATATAAGATATAAGATATAAGATATAAGATATAAGATATAAGATATAAGATATAAGATATAAGATATAAGATATAAGATATAAGATATAAGATATAAGATATAAGATATAAGATAAGATATAATAATATTTTTCTAAATCAAATATCTTTATTTTCATAGGATATCTAATCAGGCTCATATCTGCATTCATAGATTGTGAATCATCCACTTATACGAATGGCTCAATTAGCTAATGCGGCTTGAGTTATTCTCGCGCTCTGCTGAATCTATTTTCCCAGCAGCTAATCGCGGCGCAGATTCTATAGAATATTTATAAATGAAATTTCCATAAGTGCTTTCAGTGCCATACATTCATTCACATTCACAGCAAAGCTCTGCCCTGAGATTTCCTATGCTGTGAATCATGTCTGTGGGTTGATCTTGAATTGCGTTGCGGAACTTTGACACAAACAAACAAACAAATATCTATGTATATTTGTATATGTATATATGTATATACTTATGCATATATCTAAGCGTTACGGTTGACCAAGTTTGTTACTGCTGCTTGCTAAAAAGCTTTTCCATTGCCTTTCCCCTATTCACCTCTGGCCCGCTGCCCGGCCTTCTCTCTCTCTGTCTCTCTCTCTTTGATTCACTCAGAGGCATTTGCTTTCTCATTAGCGAGCAAAACAAATACATTACTAGAATACTCGCTTCAAAATATTTACATATGCGTAAGTGGGCGGCTCTCTTCTGCATGTGGGCGTGCCTGCCTTCCTCTCTTTCTCTCTCTCTCTCTCTCTCTCTTTGTGTGAGTGTAGGGTCCGTCCGCGTCACCACGTGCAGCCAGCAAAGCTAAATCGCGTCGGCAAAAAGCTCATCGTCTACGTCACCGACGCTCGGGCCGGAGGTGGCCCGAATGGAGCTTTTGGACGCCTACAAAAACCAACCCCAAAGCGAAAGCCGCTTTGCAAATCAGTCGCAAAAAGTCCGTCGCCAGAACGCAAAAAATAAATAAAACCGAGAACTGAACGCTGCTAGAAGAATTCAAGAGAAAACAGACCGCTATATATATATATATATATATGTGTATATATGTATATAATATACATATAAATATATATATACATATATACATATATATATATATATATATAAATAAGAAATTAAATCGAAATTAAAAAGTATAATATATTTACAATATAATTGAGTTGTTCGATTCGAATTTGGCAAACACACGCAAACATATATAGCATACATACATATATATATCTATCCTTATATATATATATAAGAGTCCCAGACGTGTGTTTTCGCTAAGGTGCGTTTTGGTCCATTTCAATAATTTTACATTTTTTTCGAGTGTGTGCATCGAATAGTACATTGATTTGTTGTCATTCGAAGCGAGTGCAGACTGTTGCTGTTGCTGCTAACGATTATCACTCTATTATTTATATTTACTCAACACCTGAACACAAACAAACAGCGGAAGGTAGCCACAGCAACGCGCAGCGGGAGCAACGAACGTCGCGCCGACCAGGAAACAGGACCAACAGCGGGAGCAACAGGAGCAGCAGGAGTAGACATCGAGGCAGCTAACAAGGAGGCCAACGCACACCTAATACACAGACACACAGACCCCCAAACACACACACACACACACACTAAGATGTCATGGAGATATGCGGTAAGTAAATATCAAAGCAAAACATAAAAAAAAAAATATTCAAGTGCAACCTGTTCCCAAAAAAAAAAAAAAAAAAAAACGGCCAGACACCAGTGGCTCAACTCTGGCCATGATTAGGAGTCTGCTGCAGCGTCAATTTGAGTGCTCAGCCTCAGCTGCAGGATGACCTTGAGCGCACACATTCATTGTGGGTGACCCAATTTGGAGGCTGTGTTGGTTCTTGCAAAGGCAAAGGCCATTTCCACATAACCATTGCCCACTTCACCTGTACATAAGCTGCATAAATATATACATAAATGTGTGTGTGTGTGTGTCGGTGTTTGTGTGTGCCATTTTCCAGCTGGCAGCAGCCACTACCTTGTATGCTGAGCCTTGGCACACACCCAGGCCATCAAGCGTGTGCTGCACAACCCTTTAGCCCTCTCACTCAGGCAAGGCCTCTCAAATGCAAATGCAAAGTTCAAGTGCCTTTGGCACAATGCTTGACACACACACACACACACACATATATATATACATATATTATGTACATATATGTATATTTTTTATATACATACGTCGTTAGTATTTGCAGCTCATACAAACATTTCCATTGCATTTGAAACTTGCCAAAAGTTTGAAATTTCATTCCCATTTCCATTTCCATTTCTTATAATCTTTTGGTGTTGTTGTTGTTCTATTGCTCTAGCATTATATGAATTCCGCTGAATCTGTTTCAGAAGTCAATTAATATTTGCTTAGTTTGAAATCGGCTCAAACTTTGATCTGAAATCGAGCTGAGAGCTCAAGCTCAAGCAAAGCTCCGATTCGATTCATGTATATCTAGCATATCTAGTATTTATTTAGTATCTTAAAAAGAGTCTTTCAGCAATGCTCTGAAGACCCTATCAATCGCCTAGAGAATATTTCATCATCTCACATGCAGAGCTCGCTAAATACCGTGCATATATGTATACAGCTCGCTTTAATTTCGAATCATCGGTCTTTTGATCGATAACAAATCAAAATCGATATGCAGCTTCAGCTCTTTGTGCATATTAAGCACTTTTCAAGAGCTATAGCTATTGCCAATTCAAATCTGGATGCTTCGTAAGTGAAATACAGATCAGAAATATTCCACCTAAGTTACCCAGGCAACACAAGGCTACAAGGATTGACCTAGTCTCGCAGTCAAAGCAGCAGTTGGTCTTGCAGTCTTGCGCCTCATAAAGAGCTTAAGTGCACACGGTATAAATTTGGTATATCTTTGTATATCTACATATAAACACATGTGAATAGAAACTGTTCAAAATGCGGTGCCGTGCCAAAAATGCTTACCTGAAAGCAATCTCAACTACTCCATGCGGCTGGATGTGGGGCAATGTGTTATTCAATTACCCTGCCAATTTTGACAGCTCACTTGCCACGGACGGGCGGGGTCTCGGCTGCATTATAGCCGTTGCAGCTATTGTGAGCTGACCCAAAAGCAAAATGAAAAGAAGAGAAACGGATATATGTAATAGGCTTTTGGGGCTAAGCCTAAGCAGATTACTCATACGTCGTGTGGGCCAATTAACTTAATTACCAACGAAAATTGCTGTAAAAAAAGCAGAAAATTTCTATTACTAGAGAGACAAGGAGAAGGCAGAGGCAGAAGGCAGCCGAATAAGGCTAATCCAACACTCAGTCACTCCCTCTCTTTCTCTCTCGCTCTCTCTGTCTCTCACACGCACACAGCGTGAATCAAACATTTTGGCGTCGACTTGGAGTCGCAGCTATTGAACTTGAAAATAAAAGAGGCAGCCGAATGCAAAATTAATTAAATTGAGCGCGGGTGCAGACGAAATCAGAATTTGCGTTTCGTTGGCCAGCGAAGCGAATGAAGATTTCAGCCAGGCTGGAGGGGGTGCCCCGCAGTGCCACGCCTTTTACAGGGGCGTGCACTTAATTGGGCAGCCGCTGGCTGCTTCCGTGTAATGTGCATTAAAAAGGCATCCAAAACACATAGAAAAAATGCGGAAAAAAACCCCATTTATATATATATATGTATATGTATATGTATGTATATGCACAGATATATACAGATATATATGTATGTGTAAAGCTCAATCGCTTTGGCTGAAATGTCAATGTCAGTGCTGCTTGTCAATGTTGTTGTTGTTGCTGTTGCTGTTGTTGGCATTGTTGTTGGGCTGGCTTGGTTCAGTGTCAGGCGCTGAGCGCGCTAATTGAACGATCGATAGAGCGTTGTACATCTCCGGACTGGCAGTATGTTCTATATATACATACATAAACATCTATATATGTATGTAGTATAATATATCTGCCTATATATGGCCTATATACGTTTAACAACCATGTGGGCGCTCAATGTGGGCGTGTAGCATCGCCAACGGTCGTCGATTGGCAGCTGTTGCGCCCCATTGAGCAAAAGCGAAAGGCAAACTGTCGAGCGGGCACTTAAAAGCGAATTGTTGTCGCTATTGTTATTGCCCAAGCCATTGTCTAATTGAAATAATAATAATAATAAAAATAAAAATAACAAGAAAACGCCAACAATTATCACCAAAAATGTAATCAGTTAGTTAGACACACACACACACACATGCAGTTACAGAGCCATCGATAGCTCTAAAAAGGTAATTCGTATTCATTCAAGGTTCTACAAGTATTTTCCCAAGCCACAGCGATGGTCTGTGTACCGAGTACTCATTGTATTCAAAATACTCGAAGCATTCAAATGGTCTCGAAGATGTCAAACGCATCTATCATGGCTATCAGATATTCACATTGTGTATTCTATAAAGTATTTCGAGTACTCGAACCACTCAAATGCTCAAGATAGAGTTGTCTATTGCAGTGGCTTGGCATTCAAAAAGTATTCAGAGTGTTTCGAGTACGCTAATTATCGACATACTTAAGATTTCTTATGTCTATGGCATTCAAATCGATTTGAGCTCAGCATTTTTGAAAACGAATAGAAATAGTGTGAAATCTTTGTGCATTGAGTTTTATAGTTTTCCCCAATTTTATGAATAATAATCTGAGGAAAACATGAATTCTATGAAGCTAAATATGAGGTAAAATTTGGGATTTAATTAAAAGCTTTATATATATATGAAAATTACACTAACATTTATAAAAATAATAATGAAAAAAAAAAAAAAAAAATTAACTGATACTTAACTATATTTATATATATAAAAAATGGATAATAAAAAATAATAATAAAATGTTCAATTAATTTTTATAAGGAATAAATAAGAAAATAATTTATATCGTAAATGAAATAAAATTGTATAGTAAACAAATAATATTAAAATAATTTATGTCTTGATTTAAAAAAATTTGGCAAAGAAATAATGACTTTAAGATAAGTTAAATATTAAAAACAAAATTCAATTAATATATATAATTAAAAAATAATATATAAATAACTAATAGGCATGCTATATCAATCCAGTTGTTTTTTGTAATAAAAACAAAATTTTAAAAATATTTTAAATTCATTAAAAAATTAAATATATATACAAAAATATATATGTACATATACATAAGTAAAAATATATATACATATATATTTTAAAAAAGTTGACCAAAGTTTGAATTGAAATTACATTTATATTTGTCAGCAAACTTTAAAAACTGCTCTCGATTTGAATGCTTTACAATATCCATCAATCATAGAGAACAATCCATGATATATATTGGTATTTCTATTACCTGACAATAGCTCAACAGTCTTGTATAATTCATTGACTGAATTCACTCACGTGTCACGTGCTCATCTCTAGCTTCAGCCATTCAATCATTTCAACGTCACATTTCAAGCGCTCCCCATTTGGGGCGCCCTAGTGGCCTTGATCAATGCATTTCATGCACAGATTGTTTAACAATGGCAGCCACATCAACAACAAATAACTTGCTGAACAACAATTGGTAGATAATTTGATGAGCCGTTCCCTCTATGCCCCCACTGCAGTCCCAGCCCTCTCCCCGCCTGCATCTCCCTCTGCCTGAGCCGCGTGCACACCTTAAATGGCAAATTAAATAAATACAAAAAAAAAAAAAAACTACTGCGCATTAAATTTGCACAATTTTCATCAAGTTTTTCACATTTTTTTCGAGTCGCTGACTCATTGAGCAAATGAGCGACACAAATTTTTATAGCTGCCAACATTTGGCGGCTGATTCCCTGCCCGCAGCACGTGATGTCGCCTGAGGCGGCGCATCAACAAATCTGGGAGAATTTTAAATACTATGCGATGCCTTTTGTTTGTTTGTCCGTTTATTTATTATTTATTGCCTTTGGCTTGTCTTCGGACCGACTGTTTAATCAATAAATTCGTCTGCAAGCTTGCATGTCAATGCATTTGCGATTGTCCTTTTCTTGTTGCTTGCAGCTAGGACGCTGCACGGTGGGCTACAAGCTGTTCAAGTTTGCCAGAAAATATGCAAAGCACTTTGAGTCAGGAAAATATTTTTGGGTAATGCGATTTTTAGCCATAAAATAGATAATTAGCCCACTGTAACGCTCTAGACTGCAGTTAGCTTAATATGCGTAATATAATTCGTTATTTATGCTCTCTCTCTCTCTCGCTGCCCCTTTCTGCCTCTAGCCCACTTTTCGAATTATTAGGTTAATGCCATTCATCCATAGCTAAATACATACATACTTGAATATAGTATGCGCCTGACTTTTCAGCATGCCATGCGAATTTTTACACTTATTTAAGAATTTTTCAAAAATCTTATTTGAGAATTTCCCATTCTGTATGAAATAAGGCCAACAGTAAATGAAATGTACCAATTATATGTACGTATATACAAATATATATATAATTAAATACTTGTATATATATTTATATACATACATATATATACATATAAGATCCATTCAAATTGGAACAGCTATCTGGTTGTTGATTATATGGTAAATTAGCTCGCTTGTATATGTCAAGTGGGAGCTAATTTATATTTCAATTTGAAAAGCTTTTTAAATATAAATGCGCAATATAGTTGGAGTATTGTAAGAAATCAGAAATGAATAAATATGTTTTTCATTTAGATGCATACATATATATGTATGTATGTATATATCAGGCAATAGCGTTTGAATTGTAGATCCATTGGGTGTTGATTCATATCCGTCTAGAAATGTCAGATCTTTGCTCAAACTAAAAACTGAACTCAGAGATATACATACATATATGTATGTCTTCTCCCTTTTTCAGTCTCTCTCTCTATCTCTGATCTATCTATCTATATCGATTCTCTATCTATAGTCTATCAACCGCGTGTTATAGAGAATGTCTGGGAAATTACTTTCTAGATTCAGCGTCGCTCGGTTGAAGTTCAGTTGAAGGATAGTCCAAAGGACCTGTTCGTTAGCTGAGCTTGCAGCGTAATCTCAGTGATGTTGGCACGTAGTTGGCCCTAGCATAAAATTCGTTTGGATTGATGGGGCCAGGCCAGGCCAGGCCAGGCCAGGCCAGGCCAGGTGTTGTCAGGTGGCACACACACACACATAGACCCATTGCTTGACGCTCCTGTGAGCGTTGCAACAGTTTGCAGTTGCAGCTGAGCAAGTGGTCAACGCTTGACCCCACCTGACACACTTTCTGGCTGGCGTGCAGGATGTGCTCGGTGTCGGTGTCGGAATGATGTCAGACTTGGGTTAAATGCTAACCCACATCGATATGGCGGTATGGTGACCCACTGACTAATAGATGCAACAATGTGGCCATGCACGTGTCGCCTTGTTGTTGTAACTATCTCAATTTGCGACAGCAATCAACTATGCCACACACACACACACACACACACACACACGCACACAGGTGTGTCTATTAAAAGCGTCAAGAGACGAACGACACCTTGCATAGACACTGGGCTCGCGGCGCTGTGCCAATAAAACAGTACAGAAAATACGAAAACGAAATTCTAAATATACGTGTTTAGATTGAGTGAGGCGACACAATGTTGATTGGGTTTCCATTTGTCTCTTAAGCATTGGCTAAATCCAGCTAATTGCCTTGGCAAGCAAACGGCCTCAGTCCCAGCATCGGCCAAACCAGCCCCCCACCCAAGCCCCAATGACTCATGTTGTGGCAGCACAAAGAAATCAAATCATTTTGAAAAGCACAATTTTCAGACTTCTGATAATATTTCCAAGCACTCGAAAAGAATGTGTCGAAAATGTTCAGTGCTGTGCGAATTGCGTGTATTTTTAGACATTATATATGTATGTATATGTATGTATGCATACATCAAGTTGTTTGTGTTTACCGTAACAAGGTCAAGGCGTCGGCGGTGGCCAAGAAGCAAAGCCAACGGCTACGCCAACGCCAACGCGTTGCACACCTCTCTCGGCACACCTGAAGGCAAAGAATGCCTTTGGTTTTCTCTCATCTGCCCGGCTTTCGCTCAGCCACCTGCATTTGGCCTCAGCGCAACAAATTCTATCTATATTATGTGTGATCTATACGAAATTGATTTAAATTTAGCTATTACTAGACCACTCGGTGGGCGGGCATTACGTACTTGGATATTCATCACATTTCATATGTTCGATGAATACTTCAGAAATATCTGCTTATTTCAGCGGCTTTCGTGTTATTTTGCCTCTAATTATAGCTATAAATTATAGAATTTTCGCTGTATTCGTAATGCTCATTGACCAAGATTAATGTATTTCTCTGCTAAATTTAGCTACGCTTGTCAGTTCTCAGCTTTCTTCTAACTCTATGACTGAATCCAATTTGAAATCCGTTTATAATATTTTGATTTACAAACTGTGTTTCAAGTGAGCTTACCTAACTACATACTTATGTGAGCTGATCGGGGAAGCTATTGTCTATATATAAGAAATAAACTATTATTTTAGTCAATATATTCAAAAGTTTTAAGAATATTTAATTTATTGCTTTTAAATTGCTATAAAATGTTATTACTTTTGTTTTAATAAGTTATAATATTATTTATAAAATATTTCTTATACATAAAAAATAAAATATTTATTTTATTCTATAATTAAATGCAAAAAAAAAAAAAATTAAATAAAAAAAAATTATGGGTATTATAAATTCAAAGCTCCTTTAATATTATAATTCATCGCTCTCAAATTATAAAAATGTATATTTTGTTTTATTTAATAATTTATTAAAATGAAAAAAAAAAAAAAATAAATAAAAAATAATAAAAAATTTAATATACCATAATTTATAATATTAAAAGTAAAGCATTTTCCAAGACTTCAAACTTTTTCTAATCTGATTAAGTACTCCTCCAAGTATCTCACGTTTTAAATGCTATTATAAGTGTTTATCAGATTCTCTTTTTTTTTTTCTATATATCAAATAAAAAAGTTTTTATATATTGCAATAAAAATAAAATATATAAAAATTGAAATTTTAGGGAATATACATATATGGAGCTTAAATATATTAAATAATATGAGTAATAGGATGTGCTGCTTCCCAGCCACAATGCGTTTTCGATACTATTATATTCATATATATAAAATTCTTGCAAGATTTAAAAACTTAAAAAAAAATACATATATGTATGTATATAGAGAAATTTATGTTTTAACTACAAAATACTTAAATCGATTCAAAAGGGTATGAGTGCTACGAGTTAAACGCCTTTTAGTTGTCCCAACTTAATTCCATATAATTCATATTCATAATACTATATAAAAATTTATAAATATATTATAATATATATAATATATGTAGGCTATACCTTAACTATTATACGCTTATCAACACTATCTTATTTGTTGTTTGTTTTTGTAATCCATCATGGATAAATACGTTCTCCATTTATACTGTTTAAGATATACAAATATATTTTTCTTTTGTAGGCCTTAGCCCATCTGTATATAAACGTTACCTTGACTATTATTCATTTGCTTAGACTATTTTGATTATTTTTGATTTGTTTTTTCTACTCCTGATCTACATCAACTGTTTTGCAGCTACTCACCGACAGATACAGCAGCAGCATTGGCGATAGATATAGTCCGCACTATTATCAGGTTTGTTTTTGCCTGCGATCCATAGCGCAAAGCATGCTGTCCAGTGTTGTGAAATGTCGTTTGTTATTTGCATATGTGTGTGTGTGTGTGTGTGTACACTTGCTTTGGCCAACTAAAAAATTTCCATTCAGATGCTTGCAACTACATTTTGCCAACAACAAAAAAGCAATACGTGCATATATATGAGCATATATTGAAGTAAATACATACATATACATATATATTTAAAGAGAGAGAGAGAGGCCTTGGCCACATCTAACTAACGATATATATTCCATAGACTCATAGCTATTGCTAATGCTGGCCATAAATCTTCTAGCTGAACATATAAAATGTTCAAATGTTGTGTATAAATAAGCGTCTAACATATGCAAATGTATCTATTAAAGAATATATGTATATACATACATACATATACGTATATTGTGTTGTCGTGCCGTGTATATATGTATGTATGTATGTATTTATGTGTATGCCAAAGATCAGTCACAATAGATCAAAATCAAACAGAAAAGTGAAAGAACTTTTGCGCGGATGATTTTCGCTTTTGCTTTTGCTTTTGGCTTCTGTCTGTCTTCTGCTCAGGGTCGAATGCCACGGCAAAAAGTAAAAGTTTTCATTCTCTTCTCCCTCTCTCTCTCTCTTTTGCTTCTTTAACTGTCACTAACAGTTCCTGGGCCGCCTACTGCCCCACCCCCGCCTGCTGCTTGTAGGCGCCTCGCTGTCGCTGATTTTATTTGAATATGTTATGACAAAGCAGACAACCGATAAGCAAAACTAAACTAAAAAAAAAAAAAAAAAAAATGGGAAAAACATAATATATATCTATATAAATATATATATATATATGTGTATATGTATATGGGGGTAAAGAAAAGAAGGAAAAAACTTTCACATTCACTTTTCCCATTGACTTTGGCGACTGTCCCTGAAATTGACAAACGAGCTCAACGCGCCAAGGACGAGGGCGGCTCGAAGCGGGCGCGACCTTCGCCTCTGCCATCAATTTGCCTGGCCAAGCTTCTGCTCTGGCACACAAAAGTACCCAAAGGCCCAGGCTGAACTTGATGCCCATAAATAATCGCCGCTGCCAAAGCACACACAAATTTACATATCAAAATAAATAAACTACAGACTCCAGATGAGCACAAATTATGCCTATCATACTTCATCATACTTGAGTTCTGCTGAGCAAATGTGCATGACATGCATGCTGAGATAGATAGCCATACGCCGAGTTCCTACTAGAGCTGAGAACGTATAGTTAGCGCTGAGTTGGAATGCACTTGGCCTATATAGCCTAGCTGATACCAATATATAGAGAGTTTTTCTATAGAGAGTTTTTCTGATTCAAAAAACAAAAATACATATAAATATCTAGTTAAATTGATTTTAATTTTTCAAAGTATTTCAAATATCAGTTTTTAAATTATCGAAATATTTATGAAATTCTAAAATAATTTTTATAGTAAATTTTTAATACCAACTAAATATGTTTCAAATTCGTTGAATGAAAGGCGAATCTCTTAAAACTTCAAATCCAAATTTATATAAAACTCATGCAAAATCAGGAGCTGCGCTTTATCCTTAATACAGTCTAACAATTGAGATTAATCTCTGCTTAGTCTCATTCAACTTCGCATGATAGCTAATGCAAGCTTAGCTGATTTGAGTTTAATCCCCATATGTTTTCGCTTACAGTCGCCCAGCCGCCTGGAAACCTCGGAACAGACGACGGGACGGCAGCTGCAGCGCGTCCTGCACTACTCGATGGCACCCTGCCGGACACTACCGGGCCTGAGGCGTGCCGAGTGCGCCATACACGATGTTGACTGTGATGAAGTCTATCCGGGCATTTACATAGGTGATGCGTAAGTCTCTCTTGCTCTCTCTCTCTCTCTCTCTCTCTCTCTCTCTCTGAGCTCTCTTAATACTCTGTTTCTTCTCTTGCTTAGCGCGGCGGCCAAGAACAAAACCTATTTGCGCTTAGCGGGCATCACACACGTGCTGAATGCCGCGGAGGGCTGTCGCTATGGCCAGGTGGACACTGGACACAGTTACTATCGGGATATGCCCAGCGTCAGGTGAGATCACGATCAGAATGTAGAGTAGAGGCGCCTAACATGCCATGCCATGGTAGCTTAATGATTTCTTTTTGCTAACTATCGACTTTGGTTTATCACTTAAAAACCAATCAATCAAAAAAAAAAAAAAAAAAAAAAAAAATCAAAATTTTCTTTTTCTCTTTTTATTTATTCCACTGCACACCTTTCTCTGTATATATGTACACTTCACTGTTCATACGCACGCATCTTTCATCCTTCACTCTGTGTGCTCCATTGTCGTTGTTGTTGTTGTTGTGTGTCCAGACGTCAACATAAGGATTGCTTTTTTAGATATATGGGCTTCCCGATGATCGATGCGCCAACGACAGATATATCCCGTTACTTCTATGTGGCTGCCAAATTCATAGATAGCGCCATCAGCAGCGGCGGTGAGTAGCGGAACTAAGCGCAAGCAGGCAATGGAAATTGGCTAAGACTCTCTCCTTTCTCTCTCTCTCTCTCTCTATCTCTTTAGGCAAGATCCTGGTGCACTGCCTGGTGGGCATGTCACGTTCGGCCACCTGTGTCCTGGCCTATCTGATGATCTGCCGCAAAATGTCCGCCGTAGACGCGATACGTACGGTGCGCATGCGCCGTGAAATACGACCAAATGATGGCTTTCTACAGCAGCTGGCCGATCTCGATATGGAGCTGAAACGCAAAAATCTTTACCCCTACTAAAACTGTAATAACAAATTGAAAACTTAACAAAAAAGTAAACCCAACACAACCAAAGATATATATGTATGTATATGTATATGTATATGTATATATACCCACACACACACATGGTATATCTGTATATATGCTATGCCTAGGCTAAGACAAACTGAATGCTGATGATTGGCTGAAATTAATAAATTGTTGTATTACTAAGAGTTATAAAAAAAAACAAAATTACAAATACACACACACACACACACACATGCGATGTAAGCAAATCTATGATTGACGTATATATATATATGTATATGTATAAATATATGAAAACTGTGGATATGACCCAAACGTCTGCTTAACAGTTAAATACTCACACACACACACACGCACACACAAGTGCTACGTTGAGCCCGAATCATGATATGAATTGTGATTAGATATGTACATATATATATATATCATATATATATATAAAACAAATCTGAATAAAAGTTGTTTTGCCTTTGGCAATTTGAAGATATATGTGCTATATGCGATATGGGTGCAATAAACACACACACACACATACACACACACATACACACCCACAACTACACACACAAGCGTTGTTCAAATATATTTATAAAGATTAAACAAAAAACTAACGACTTAATGGTAACTTGGTCTTCTGATATATGAAAAGCTGTTGAAAACAAATTGTATAATCGTGAAATTTAGTAATATGTATATGCTAATATATATATATATACATATATGCGATACGATCGTACTTGTATTTAGTGAGCATCAAGTTACTTATCAACACACACACACACACAGAGAGACACATACATATATACCCCTTCCCTTCGCTGCCTCCCTACCCATAGCACATAGCTGCGTAGGCATAGATCATGGATCTATAAATATGACGTAACAATAATTTCAAGGCTCGAGCTGTCATCTGAATACCAGGCAATATATAGAGGAGAATCAAATATGGAAATTAAAAACAAAAAAACAAAATAGAAAACTATGAACAAAAAAATAAATATATACAATATATATATATATATATATATATAGAACTTACCTAGAAACATATATACACATATATTGATATACATGTATTCCTATGATATTTTTTGTATGCAACTCTTTGTTATTTTACGGTTCATGTCCTACCTGCATATATAGCCCACATACAAGCATATATAACTTAAGCGTATATGCACTTTGGCATATAAGAAGAGCTGAAAATAACATGAAAAACAAAAACAACACAATGAAACAATGTATAGAACACAAGATGCATATATATATATATATATATATATATATATATATATATATATATATATATATATATAGTGCAGATACAACTGATATAGAAATCTGTATAATGTATAATTAGTATATACAATATGCGCTGTGTACACACCCAATATTACACTGATATATACAAGCGGGCATATTGGTTTGTGCATGTTTGCCCACAAATACATATGCATATTCAACTATTGTACAATGAAATAGCAAAGCTAACGAACAAACAACAACAGCAACTTCAACAACTACAACAACAACAACAACCAAATACCAGCAAACAACCAAAAGTGTATAAAAACAATGAGAGAAAAAAGAAACAAAACAAGAAAAGCAAAATATTAAAAAAGGAATAAAATAAAACAAAAACAAATTCATATTTTCTAGAACATGTATGAGAAAAAACAAGAAAAAAATAACGAAAACTGATATGAAAAAAAGAAAGAAAAAACTAAACTAGTCCTAAGAAATGATTAATAAAAGAAAAACCAATAACAAACTATAAGAGATTTCACAAGATTTTTTCTTGAGTACGGTCACTTTCTAGTAAGTAGTTCTCAGGATATGGCAGCATGATAAATCCAACAAATGGCATCTTGATATATCTTCAGCTATTATACATAAAAGTCGATGCAGCTGATTATATGAGTCGATATATGTCGATATATACTATGTAAGCTCTAAACTTAGGTGTGGTTCGGGTACGCCCCAGTCGGGCACTCCCTATTGGGAAACTATTATAAACATATAAGGAAGCCACCTTACACTTGAAAGAAATCGAATTGTGATATCTTCTATATGAAACATTCTGAGTTCCTATAAGCTAGATTGATATATAGTCTCTACAGTACTGTTAAACGACATTAAACTAGTTACATGAACGCTACTTCCTTTTAAAAATTCGACTATTAAATCAATGTTAATCGATAGGTAGAGATATTTAGATAGATCCTGCAATCCTCGTTTTACTGTAAGCATTCTTACTAGAAATCAAGTAAGACTCAATCAGAAGTTTCGCAATCGCAGATACTCTGCAACTCTGTAAAATTTTATGGAAATGGGTAATGTAATTTTTAGTCTAATAAGATTTCAGTTACGTAAAAGCATGTCCAAGGTTTCAAGTCTCTTACTGCTGTAGGTTTCGAGATTGACGCTTTCATACATACAGAATTAGAGACAGAGGGACAGCGAGAGAGAGAGAGAGAGAGCTGCTCACCGCTGCCAGCTGATTAAGAATATGTGCCATATAAATTGTGAGGCTGGCGCCGTCTTCTGTTGCCTGTCGCATACATTTTTTATTACCAAATATGATGTAAGATAAACAATACATATTTAGACCTTGCTGCGGCTTAGGGCTTGTTCACCTGATGGACACAATGTTTTATTTCATAATCTATTAAAGTAGCGAGATACATGAATGCATCTATCTCGCTCGCTCTTGCTCTCTCTCTCTCTTTCTCTCTGGATAAGCGTATTTTCGTAACTTCCGCCACCAACTGAGAAAACGCTTAAAATTTAATTTGGTGGCTCATACTTACAAATTGCCACCGTAAAGCCAATTGCTTCTGGATGAGGTTTTCTGTGGGACTTGGTCGTGTGTCAGGCCAGTCAGCTGGGGGAGGGGCGTCGCTGGTTGCTGGAGTGGCTGGAGTCGCCGGGGTCGGCGGGGTCAGTCGAAGCCATTATCTAGACATTAGTTGCGCCTGCTAACTGCCTGGCAACACCTGCAGCGGCGACGACTGCTTAAAGCCGAGCTTGTAATTAAAAGAAATTGCTACCTGGAGCATGCCAAGAGCTCAGCAACCTATGCAACTGGGCAACCTGTTGAACCTGGCTGCTCCAGCGCATTGTTGACCCTAATTTAAAACTATCAATAACCGCGCGCCACACAGAACACACTCAAGACTCAAGATTCGAGACTCGAGATTTCGATCTCGCGCGCGCAGTCTAAACAATAAAATTAATGTCTCCGGCGGCTCTGGTCAACCAGCAGGCCACTTAGGCGACCCGCACACCATCATTCCAATGCCATTCCATTCCATTCCATTCCATTCCATTCTATTCCATTCCAATTGCCGAACAGGTAGCAGTCGTTGAGAGTCGTTAAACAACAGCACTAACAGAGGGACGGACGGACTGACGAATGTACAGAGAGACGGGCAGACGGACGGCCAGTCGCTCAGTTGAGTCAATGCAAAGAAATTTTGTGCACGAATTGGGAATGCTCTTTCATTTCATTATCATATAATATATGTATGTATATTTATTTATGTGATTAATAGTTTAATTCCTATAGCAATCATATAGAGGCTTGTCTCTTAGCTAACCCTTGTAAGACTTGTCTTTTGTACTTTGTACTATTTCTGTTAATAGCTTTGATAGATTTATTTATTATATTTGTACAAGTTTATTATAAGAATTAGGAGTATTCTTTCATTAATATATGAATTTAATATTTAATATATGCGTTTCATATTTTAATTTAACCTAGTGATTAATGAGATTAGACTTTTTTTTTATATATATACATATATTATATTATTATACATACATACATACGTATATATACAGTCGAATCCCGATAATTCGAACTGGCAAGGGGAACCGTTTTTTATTCGATTTACATATAAATTCAAATTATCGAGAATTATTGAGACCGAACTTTTTTCATGAGGATAGAATTTTTTTGATCTATCGCGATTTTCGATTTAGCGTGGCACAAATTATCGACACGCGACTGTATATTATTATATATATACTCTCTATGTATGTATATATATTACTCTTCATATACATATATAAATACTGGAATACTAACTAAATATCCAATTGAAGAGCCACTGGAGTAGCTTCAAATGGAGCTTTAGTATAAGAGAACATGAATTTGCATGCCCTACATACATATACATATACTATACCCCCATAGTTAGTCCATCAACTTTATTGTCTATAGAGCATATGCGCTGTTCCACTATTTTAGCCTGGTCAAATGGCAAGGGCCTCCAGCGGCGTTAACTAGTTTGGGTTTCTCTTCTGTCGAGTTTTTCTCTCTTTTTAAGGGGGGTTGTCGTTGTGAAGTCAGGTTTTTCCCAGCCATATGGATTGCAGTGCAGTTCTCTGGGCTAAGCTGCTAAAAATCATTTTTCAAATACACACATTTAAGCCCCGCTGCGTGGAGTGGATGTGGTAGGAGGAGGGGCGAGCGGCGAGGGGCGAGCGATCCGGCAACTGTGACACATGTTCCGGGCCAGCAAATAGACGAGCAGTTGTTGGCCAAGCCAAACGCACATGAAACAATTATTATTATTAATAAGTTAGTTTTGCTCCACGTGCGTAGCGTAGGGATGGGGTGGGTGCTTGGGCTTGGGCTTGGGCTTGGGGTTGGAGTTGTTGCGTTGATGAGCGCCAAGATTAAGCATGAAAAATGTTACGAATTTTCCTATAATTAATCTTCATCTGAGCTAAATGGAAGGAGGCAGACACGGACCAGCACCCAGTGCCAAGCTGGAGCTCATGCAAAAGAGTTAAAATAATAAAAGTACACACACACACACGCACACACACACACACACACACTCCCTTTGGCTGGCAGCTACCCTTGGCTGCTGGTTGTTGTTGTTGGCATCCGAATTCGAATTGTCCTTAAGCTCAACAAATAGTTAAAGGCAACAGCTGCATCTCTCTCCTTCTCTCTCTCTCTCTCTCTCTGGATAGGTTAATGGCAATGCAAATATACACACATGTGTGTGTGTGTGTTTGTTCATATGTATGTGAGTGTAACTAGCATAGCGTTCAGCAAACAGTTTTCGTTTTCCATTCCCATTGTCTGCTCGAGCCAAGCACCGTACGGCAATTGACTAAATTTAAGAACAACAAAAGCTCTGTGAAAGGCATCAATTGGAATATGTGTGTATAGAGTATTTATATAAGTATATAAATATATAGAATACAGCTCAAAGTTAGTAGGTTAGTTGGAGAGTTGATAATTATAATCCGCTCAACTATTTACGACCAGAGCACACATCATTCACGTTTCTCTACCTACCATGTTGGGTAATTTATAATCATGCTTAATATACCAAACCATTGAGCATATATCAGTTATGCATATATCAGTTAAGAAACCTGAAGGAGAGAATAGACCCAGACAAAAGTGAGTATGACAGTGCCTAAGAAAGTTCAGCTGCTGCAAGCAAAGCCAAAGTCAAAACAATTTTGGGACTACGAAGATTTAAGGTTAAGGTATATACATATATGTAGATGAAGATAATCCAATTGCATTCCTGCATGCCTACACTAAATTTTAGATATTAGGTATTACTATAAAATCTAGTATAAACTGAGCGTCTGATCCTATGAAAGTTTTAAAAGAGCGCCGAAAAAAAGAAAGAGTATTTTAAAAATCCGGCCAATTTGGCACTGTGTATTAGATATATCAAGAAATACCTATGAACTATGCTCATCTAAAGGCAATTGTCGAAACGTTTACGAATGCCGCACAAAAAGGAATCGAAGCAACAGCGAATCAAACGACTGCATTATAGCAAACCTTTTCCAAAATCTAACTTTCAATGCCAACATAACTCAACTGGATAAATCTATTATTTGAATTTGAGGGATAGAATAAAATAAGTTAATTTTTATATAAAAATATGCATATATATAAATAAATTTACATGTATAAATATGCATACATGCCGTGGGAAGCTCTTTGAACTGTGTGCAAATGCTGAGTCAGTCGCTTGATGAAATACAGTGCCAGAGACATAAATCCAAGTAGATATGAGTGCATAAATTATCGTTTCATTGGCTACTGAAGCTGCTACTTCGTAAGAGTCGAGCCAATAAACAAATTAATATGACAATTTGCGACAATTTATGGCAGTTATAAAGCGTTTATTTATATATGTGGGATAAATACGATTTTTTGTTGTTTGTGCTTCAATTGATTTTTGTTTGTTTGGATAAATAAGCACGAAACTGAGAAGCGATGGATACCCTGGACTTGAAGTAGTTGTTGAAAAAATAAGATTGCTTGAAATAGCTGCAAGTGGAGCTAGATAATTTAGCTATTGATAATTTTTTTTTTAAGTTTGTAAGTTTAATTAACAAGTTTAATAGCAGCTTAATCTAGTTCTACAAAATATTCTTAAATTGAATTAAATGTGTATGAAATATAATAGCCTGGGCATCAGCGCACCCTTCGTATTCTCTTTTAATGTTGAATCATGTGAGCGCGCGTTCTATAACTTGTTTCTAGTAAGCTCTCTCGCTCTATATACAAATTCCCATTAATATGTATAAGAAATTTTGTAAGTACAAAGCAAAAACTTTATATATATAAGCAGATATATTCCTATCTATTTCAAATATAGCAATTTCTAGTCTGTGAGAAGCGAAGAGAACGGCTGCTTTAAGCGCATACCACTTTGAGTGTATCACATGGGAAATGATATGGAAATAGAGAAGCAAGTCAGGCTGACACTTTCGCTTTGGTGAATGAGTATAAAAATAAAAATACTCAAGAGTAAGCCAATATATAGCTAATCACAGGGTATGCATTGCGCATATGACATTTCATTCACCAGCTCTTGTTTACACTTCATGCTATACATTTTCAAGTATAACAAAATATTTGCAAGCTCTCTGGCCGGGTGTTCTTAAATCGCATAAATAAAAGGTGTTTATCAAATGTGTTGTACAATGTTTGTATTAACAGCTAGCCAACTTGAGCCTCTACATCCCCCCCCCCTCCATCTATCACCCACCCTTGGCAAACTAGTTTGCTGCAATATAAATTATGAGCTTGTAATTTGAGCAAGATTTTGAAGGCTTACACACAGCTCGGCTCGTCGTCACACTGAAGCAAATATCAAATGTAATTTTTGAAGTGCAGCGAATTTCAGCACTGCACGCAGTACTCTGATAAGTAAGGGCTGGCGGCGGGGCGTGTCTGTGGGTGGGTGTCGGCTGGTTTGGTTAACGTTGTCGACTGTGGCACGGTTTGAAAATGTGGGTCTGTGGTCGCCGCTGGCAGTTCGGTGAAGTGAAAAACAATAAATAATGCAGCCAATTAAAACTTTGGCTGTTTGCTTGCCACGCACAGCAACAAGCGGCAACAACAGCAGCAACAACAACAACAGCAACAACAGCAACAGTCGCCCACACATAGGAACACCAAGAGGCAGCAACTAATTGACAAACAACAGCAAATTGAATGCAATAAAGCACTGACACACACACACACACACACACACGCACACTGTTACAGATACAGAAAGTTGTAGTATTCTGGGCATGTGCATTAACAATGTGATTGACTGACAACAATCAATTAAAACGCAAAAATCAATGCAGTTTGCTGCAGTTGTTGCTGTTGCTGCTGCTGCTGCTGTTGCTGCTGTTGCAGTTGTCCATTTCGAATGCGCCGAAGCACAAGCAAACTGAACAGCCAAACAAACTTGTGCTGCTTTGTCCCCTGCCTCGCCCCTGGGCCAGCTCACCGCCTGCGCTCTCCAGCTGCCCTGCTCTGGCTGGCTTGACTGTTCAAATTATTATAAACTTCTTCACTTTAATGGAATTGTTATCAAAACACATTATAAAAAGCAACGAGCGCCAATAAATGCACTTTGTCAATGCCAATTCACACAATAAATCTACAGGCAGATAGCAACAGCAACGGCTCGACTCGGCCCGGAGAGAGAGGGAGACAGAGAGCGAGTGAATGTGTGTGTGAGAGAGAGGGAGAGATAGCTCATGCTAACGCAGATCCAGGAAGCCAGTCAGACGGTCTCTGCGAGTCTGACAGCCCAACAACTGCAACGGACTGGTTCAACAAATGCCAAAAGCCAACGAATTCTGTATACTCTATATATTGCTAGCTAGATATTATAGATATTGAATACTAGTGTTTGGGTAAATAAACTCTTCAACTTTTTACTTATGCTAAAAGTGATTGTTAAAGTATCTTCATCTCTTTGGGGAACAATTTCTAATATTTTCATTTACTACAGATCTACAGATCGTCTCAATCTATAGCTTATCTAAATCATTTGCTTCGAAAATAGAACTTAAAATATAGCTATCAATCCAGACATCTGATCATCTGGTTTAAAGCTTAGGCTAGCTACCATGGTAGAGTTACAGATCCAGACAGCAAACATATATTTAAATATACATATATTTAGATTACTAGCTGAACAAACGTTAAGCAATATTATTTGGGCTGAAGCTCATGACTGGCATCCAAACTGACTCTAAAATAGTCCAAGAGTGAATCTAAACTATATCTATATAGGTATAAAAAATATCAAAAAATAAAAACTGAAACAACAAATGTTGTATAAGAAATTTGGTAAATACATTTTATATGCTTTATATATTTTAGTATATTTTATTTTATATATTCTATATATATTATATATTTTATTGTATTGCTAAAATTAAAATTAAAATTTTGTTTATTTAAATATATTAAAATACTGTTATTAAATACTTTTAAAATATATTAAAATACTGCAATTAATTATTTCAAAAATATATATTAAATTACTGCAATTATATGAATGAAAAAAAATGTATTAAAATACTACAATTAAAATTAAAAATATATATTATATATTTAATTTATATATATTAAATATTAAAATTCTCTAAATGATTTTTTAATCAAATTCTTGCAATAAAAATTTTAAATATGTTTATTTCAGTAATTAAATATTTAATTGTTTTAAAATAATTAAATTTAAAAATACATATTTATATATATTTCAGTAATTAAGTATTTAATTGATTTAAAGCAATTACCAAATTTGTATAAAATATTTTCTTGTATTTCCATGTATTCTGATTCCTTCTCGTCACGTTACCAAACGGTCAACTTAGCTGACGCAATCGTTTCAGTTGGCCAGGCCAATGGAACAAAATGCTGATATGAAGCAGACTTCGAGTTTCCAGCAACAAAAATGCGCAACGAGTTTTGGGTTTCGTTTTCGAAGTTCCAATGTTGTCTGCATGTTGAATGTTGAATGCTGCGTGTTGTTGTTGCAGTTGTTGTTGCACTTATTATTGTTGCTGTGCGCTGCGGCTGCGGCTGCGGCTGGCTTTGGTAAGCTTCGATTTCCGGCGCACAGTTCACGCACAGAGCATCTTTAAGATACATTTGTATCTGCGGCGTGCGATCGAGGCACACGAAATGCTGGCCAGATATATATGTATATATATAAATATATATTGTAGATATATGTATATATGTATGCATATAGAATGTATCTGCTTACATAAATCAAGCTTTTGGGTTACTTAATGTACTTTCCAAATTGCTTACATATATTTTTAAAACCTTTTTAATTGACATGCTTCGAAGAGAATTTAACTGTTTATATTTGTATATATTTGTTTGTTTCTACTGTTATATTTGTAAAGACTAACTGAAGTATTGTGACTCTACTATATATGTATCTCTACTATTTATAATAATATTAATCCAAGAATTTTGCTGTTCTTTAACCTGAGCTCTCCATCACATTGCGAATGTATTAGAGCTTTTGAAACTGTTCCCACTGCTGTAAGCCGTGCATAGCTCAAATTGAATTCACCAAAAGTGTTCCCACTTTAGTCATCTGTCTCCATCCAAAGTATTTCCTACACACTAGGAGTGCTTTCATTTCAGAGTCGAATAGCCTTTGCGATCTGTTCCCACTGCTGTAAGCCTTGCACAGCTCAAATTTAATTGACTAAAAGTGTTCCCACTTTAGTCATCTGTCTCCATCCAAAGTATTTCCTACACACTAGGAGTGCATTCATTTCAGAGTCGAATAGCCTTTGCGATCTGTTCCCACTGCTGTAAGCCTTGCACAGCTCAAATTTAATACACTAAAAGTGTTCCCTCTTTAGATATCTGCCTTCATCCATATAATTTAAGAGTCGAATAGCCTTTGCGAACTGTTCCCACTGCTCTAAGCCTTGCACAGCTCAAATTTAATTGACTAAAAGTGTTCCCTCTTTAGATATCTGCCTTCATCCATATAATTTAAGAGTCGAATAGCCTTTGCGAACTGTTCCCACTGCTGTAAGCCTCGCACAGCTCAAATTTAATTGACTAAAAGTGTTCCCACTTTAGTCATCTGCCTTCAACCATATAATTTAAGAGTCGATAGCCTTTGCGAACTGTTCCCACTGCTCTAAGCCTTGCACAGCTCAAATTTAATCAAATTTAATTGACTAAAAGTGTTCCCACTTTAGTCATCTGCCTTCAACCATATAATTTAAGAGTCGATAGCCTTTGCGATCTGTTACCACTGCTGTAAGCCTTGCACATCAAATTTAATCAAATTTAATTGAGTAAGAGTGTTCCCACTTTAGATATCTGCCTTCATCCATATAATTTAAGAGTCGAATAGCCTTTGAGAACTGTTCCCACTGCAGTAAGCCTTGCACAGCTCAAATTTAATTGACTAAAAGTGTTCCCACTTTAGTTATCTGAATTCATCCATATAATTTAAGAGTCGAATAGCCTATGCGGACTGTTCCCACAGCTGTTCCCACTTTAGTCATCTGTCTCCATCCAAAGTATTTCCTCCACACTAGGAGTGCTTTCATTTCAGAGCCGTATAGCCTTTGCGATCTGTTCCCACTGCTCTAAGCCTTGCACAGCTCAAATTTAATTGACTAAAAGTGTTCCCACTTTAATCACCTGCCTTCATCCATATAATTTAAGAGTCGATAGCCTTTGCAAACTGTTCCCACTGCTCTAAGCCTTGCACAGCTCAAATTGAATTCACCAAAAGTGTTCCCACTTTAGTCATCTGTCTCCATTCGAGGTATTTCCTCCGCACTTGCAGTGCTTTCATTTCAGAGTCGAATAGCTTTCGACTCAAATAGTCGCTTGATCGATTAGCCCATTAAAAGTGAATAGTTTTGCACATTTACAGCTGTTCCCAGTACGGCAATCAAATGCGTGTGCATACATAGTGTGGGGTTGAGCTGTGCCAGTGATTTGCTTGGCCAAGAGCCGTTCCCACTTGCCGAGTTAACTGTATATGTACGTGCTGCGCTGTGCCGCATTGAGGCATTGACCTCGCACTGCTGGCCGCCGCCACGTGCCTCTGGCCGCATCAAACTTGAGCTGCAATTGGATGCTGGGCAGCTTCTGCCGGCTACCTGAGCATCTTGGCCAAATTGCGGCCACGCCCCACAGCAAATTGCGTCTGGGCCAACACGCACGGCAGTTGGCCCGATGTGGATGAACGAATTCCCGATCCATAAAAAGTGTTTGCACTGTGTGCGTGCGTGTGTGTGTGTGCGAATGTGTGTGTGTGTGTGTGTGTGTGTGTGTGTGAAGTCTGAGGCACTTGACTGAAGATCAGCCTGCTGACACCCTGCAGTCCTGCGGCAGGTGCCGGAGCATTAGAGCCCATTCAGCTGACACTTTGTTGATTTCTCGCGGACATTTTGTGGATTTTGTGTCCGACAACTATTTATTGTTGTCTTTTCATTAATTTTTGTATTGTTATTCGCAGTGTGTGGAGTGTCCGAGGCGATGTCGGCGTCGCCACGCTTCGTCGCCGCGGTGCGCCGGCGTGCGAAATAGAAGAATTGTCTAAATTAAAGTTGAAAATTAAAAACTTCACACGCACCAAGCGAAAAACCCAGAAAAGGTTGCCCAGCTGGACGGGGGCAGCAGCATGAGGTGGCAACTGCCAACTGGCCAGGGGCAGGGGCAGGCGGCGAGAGGCGAGGGGCGAGAGGCAAGCCCACGCAATTCGAAGCGAGTCGCCGCCGCATTTTGATTGACGACAGCGGCAAGTGTGATAAGAGCGGGTCGTAAAAGCAGCAAAAAGAAATTTTATATCCAGCATGACACAACGCAAATGCGATGCGCCCTCAACCAGTTGAAGTTTTCTTTCTCTCTCTCTCTCTCTCTCTCACTCTCCCGTCTCATGCTGCACGCTGCACGCTGCTCGCTTTTCGTTTTCTTTTTTATACCCTGAACCCATTGAAAATGGGAAATCAGGGTATAATGGTTTTGTGAAAAGTATGTAACAGGCAGAAGGAATCATCGCAGACCCCATAAAGTATATATATTCTTGATCAGGACGATGAGCTGAGTCGATATAGCCCTGTCCGTCCGTCCGTCCGTCCGTCCGTGCGTCCGTCCGTCTGTCCGTCCGTCCGTATGAGTGCGTCGATCTCAGAAGTTAAAGGAGCTAGAGAGCTGAAATTTTGTATGCATACTCGTGTATACCATACGCAGTACGAGTTTATCATATTTTTTCGATAACTCATTCGATATCTTTTTTATCGAGGATAATCGATAAATTTATATTGTTTTTTCAGCCTAATTTGAACACTATTAGACCTAGAGACTTCAGATTTACTGTGTATATACATTTGATGGGCACACACATTTTGTAATTTACAGATTTTGGATACCACGCCCCCTTCGCCAACAATTTGTAAAAACCGTATATCAAGTACTAGAGACTTGTGCTTTGGAATGTACACACATTTACACATAATGATTAAGTTCTCAAAGTTTCATTAAGATTGTACGTCTACAAATGAAATTATTCAACAAATAAATTCTCATAATATTGCCCATACCGCAGCGCAGCCCAGGCGCAGTCGCTGCTTACTGCGCAGTTAGCAGAGCGCGGGCCTATGCGTGGGGGTGGATGCATGTGTATGTATGTGTGCAGAATGATTGGAACAACAGCATGGAGGGTTCAGGGTATCTCCTAGTCGAGCAGCCTCGACTAGAGTCTTCTTACTTGTTCTCTTTCTCTTTTTTATTTTTAATTAAACGAAATGCGTACTTTTAGCTGGTTTTGTGTGTAAAAGTTTTTTGGGAACGCTAAAAATAGTTTGTGATTTCCCAAAATCTGATTAGGTTTTAGTTTTATTTTGTGCGTGTTTTTTTTTTTCTGTCTGGCTTCTTCTTCATGCGAGAAATGGCCCTGTTTGAATTGAGCTGAGAAATAAGTTTCCAGTGATGTCTACAATAGAAGTCATAAGCGCATGAAAGGGAGAGATCGAGGGGAGAAGGCCAGGAGAGACACAGAGAGGGAGGGAATAGGAGAGAAATAGTGAATGTGGTAAAGCGACAAAGCAAGATGGAAAGCAAGGGAGAGAGAGAGAGAGACTGAGAATATCACAGATAAAGAGTGAATTTTAGGAAAAGAGAGAGAGAGAGAATATCATATATAGAAAGAAAGAAAGATAGAGAAGTTGAGAGAAATACAGAGTCGACAAGCGAGAGAGAGAAAGAAAGAGAGGGAGAGAAGAGAGATTATCGAGGAGGATGAGAGAGAGAGGGAGAGAGAGAGAAAAAGAGGGCAAAAAAATGAAAGAAATAAAGATAGAGAGAAATACACAGAGTCCACAAGCTAGTTAGAGAAAGAGAGGGAGAGATATAGTGGGAGATAGAGAGAGAGAGAGAGAGAGACAGAGAGTGAGAAAGGATAGAGGCAGCGTGCACCACAGACAGAAATCAAATTATTGCGAGACATACGAAAGAGAAAACGATATTCATTCATTCAAACGATATTCATGGAGAGAAAATAATTTGTATAGGGAAAGAAAGTTAGAAAGATTGCTGAAAAACTTGGAAAGATCATTCTGAATTTAAAGCGATTCACAGTGTGAGAGAAAAGCTGAAAGGAACAGAGACAGAGAGAGAGAGAGAGAGAGAGCGAGAGACACTCAGAGAGGCTGAGAAAGATTCAAACGAAAGTGTAGGGAATGCTCAAAATTTTTTTATTATTATTTTTTTTTTATTTATAGTTATTTTTGTTTATTGGAAATGAATTAACTAATTTTTATTTGTAGCTCAATATTTACAATTACAGGTTTACGTTACGTAGAAATTTGAGCATCTACATATATGTATATGGACTAGGTATGCTCAACTGGTGTTTGCTCTTCGCCTGGCTGCTAGCTGGAGTTTCGCATGATCTCATGGCGGAGGCCTGCATCTGCCTGGTTGAGTGCAAAGCCTTGAGGCCGGCCGGCCGGCCGTGCTGAGTGCCCGAGTCTTTAACCAATTAGGCAAATCGCCGCGGATGCGTGTTTCGCGCTCACATCCGCAGTCGCATCCGCAGCCAAGGGCTATGGTGGGGGTTGCGGGCTGCGGAGGTGGAGGTGGAGGGTGTCATGCGTCAGCGATCAGAACGTGAAAAACTAAACAATGAGAATGCGTGGCTGATGAATTACACGAAGCGTTCGATGCGTGGCAAGCCGGCAACTTGGTCAAGTGGTAGTCCAAGCAAATAGCAAACACCACAGGCACACACACACATGCGCACGCACACCCTCTCAGAAAGTGACGAATTGCTGTGCTGCCCCTGAAAAAAGTGAAGTGCAGCCAAAAAAAAGAAAAAAACGAGTGCAGCGTTTTACGAGGGGCAAAACCAACAACAAAGAAGCTAATGGTGATCAATCTTAAGAGCTTGCAGTTATGTCTGCATCTCTCTCTCTCTCTCTCTCTATCACACACTCTCACTCTCTCTCTCTGTCTCTCTCTCTGTCTCTGTCGCTCTGTCGCTCTGTTTGCGGCTAAGCCCGGCTCCTTACCAAGCATATTTCACATGTCTGGCAGCGCTTAATAATTTGACAGCTCGTTTGACAGATGAGCCCGCCTGCAATATAGCGTGGAGAACAAGTAGCGCGCGCTCTTAAACTGACACCCCATCTCTCTCTCTCTCTCTCTCTCTCTCTCGCCCTCTTGTCACGCCCCACCAAATCCAGCCGAATCCCAATAATAAATTAGCCCAAAAACTGCAAATGCGGCGAGCGGGAGCGACAAAATGCAATTTGGCTTGGGAAAAACGCATTGCGTTGCACTGAACTGCGTCTTGGAGTTGGACTTTTGGAGATGCTTTAATAGCCATTAGCTGGGACACACACACACATGCATGCATGCATGCATATATACTTCTGTGCATTTGTATGTATGTTTGTATATAATAACAACAAACAGCTCGTTGAATGCTTTTTGCATGCGTAGCACTTGCATTGCTCTCAGAGATATAGACAGAGCGAAAGTGAGAGAGAGCGAGAGGGAGAGAAAGAGAGAGAGAGAGAGTGGAGAACAGCTGCAATCTATCAACTGGCAAAACGCCTGCAGCCAAAACCAGAAGGAAGCAGCACAGCGGGCAAAATAACAACAACAAAAAATCATCAATATGGAATCCATGGCGAGGGGGGTGGGAGGGAGCGACAGTTATGGGCGGGTTGGCGGAGAGGCAGGCAGAGTAACGGCACTGGCAAACAAAAAGCGAAGAAAAGCTGAAGTTTTACAACAACAAATGATAACTGTAAAAATGTATAGAAAATACAAAATTATATAAAAATATTATCTAATGTGCACGACTTTTAAATACCCTTTGCATGTTTATTATAGGGATAAAATTAGCATGCAAAATAAATAAAGTTGATGTAATAATGCATACATAATATAATAATAATAATAAATATAATCATTATCATAATAATAATAACACATATCATATAATAATAATTATAAATATTATGTAATAATACAAATAAAATATAAAATACATATTTTTTTCTTTTAAAAATCGTTAAATTTCTAACTATAGAGCTATAGAGCTACAGAGCTATGGAGCTATAGAGATATAGAGCTACAGAGCTATAGAGCTATAGAGCTATAGAGCTATAGAGCTATAGAGCTATAGAGCTATAGAGCTATAGAGCTATAGAGCTATAGAGCTACAGAGCTATAGAGCTATAGAGCTATAGAGCTATAGAGCTATAGAGCTATAGAGCTATAGAGCTATAGAGCTACAGAGCTATAGAGCTATAGAGCTATAGAGCTATAGAGCTATAGAGCTACAGAGCTATAGAGCTATAGAGCTATAGAGCTACAGAGCTATAGAGCTATAGAGCTATAGAGCTACAGAGCTATAGAGCTATAGAGCTATAGAGCTATAGAGCTATAGAGCTACAGAGCTATAGAGCTACAGAGCTATAGAGCTATAGAGCTATAGAGCTACAGAGCTATAGAGCTATAGAGCTATAGAGCTACAGAGCTATAGAGCTATAGAGCTATAGAGCTATAGAGCTATAGAGCTATAGAGCTACAGAGCTATAGAGCTATAGAGCTATAGAGCTATAGAGCTATAGAGCTATAGAGCTATAGAGCTATAGAGCTATAGAGCTATAGAGCTATAGAGCTATAGAGCTATAGAGCTATAGAGCTATAGAGCTATAGAGCTATAGAGCTATGGAGCTATGGAGCTATAGAGCTATAGAGCTATGGAGCTATAGAGCTATGGAGCTATAGAGCTATAGAGCTATGGAGCTATAGAGCTATAGAGCTATAGAGCTATAGAGCTATAGAGCTATAGAGCTATAGAGCTATAGAGCTATAGAGCTATAGAGCTATAGAGCTATAGAGCTATGGAGCTATAGAGCTATAGAGCTATGGAGCTATGGAGCTATGGAGCTACAGAGCTATGGAGCTATAGAGCTATGGAGCTATAGAGCTATAGAGCTATGGAGCTATAGAGCTATGGGGCTATGGAGCTATGGAGCTATAGAGCTATAGAGCTATAGAGCTATGGAGCTATGGAGCTATAGAGCTATAGAGCTATGGAGCTATGGAGCTATAGAGCTATAGAGCTATAGAGCTATGGAGCTATAGAGCTATGGAGCTATAGAGCTATGGAGCTATAGAGCTATAGAGCTATAGAGCTATGGAGCTACAGAGCTATAGAGCTATAGAGCTATAGAGCTATAGAGCTATAGAGCTATAGAGCTATAGAGCTATGGAGCTATAGAGCTATAGAGCTATGGGGCTATGGAGCTATGGAGCTACAGAGCTATGGAGCTATGGAGCTATAGAGCTACAGAGCTATAGAGCTATGGAGCTATGGAGCTACAGAGCTATAGAGCTATAGAGCTATGGAGCTACAGAGCTATAGAGCTATAGAGCTATGGAGCTATAGAGCTATGGAGCTATGGAGCTATGGAGCTACAGAGCTATAGAGCTATAGAGCTATAGAGCTATAGAGCTATAGAGCTACAGAGCTATAGAGCTATAGAGCTATGGAGCTATAGAGCTATAGAGCTATGGAGCTATAGAGCTATGGAGCTATAGAGCTATGGAGCTACAGAGCTATGGAGCTATAGAGCTATAGAGCTATAGAGCTATAGAGCTATAGAGCTATGGAGCTATGGAGCTATGGAGCTATGGAGCTATGGGGCTATGGAGCTATGGAGCTATGGAGCTATGGAGCTACAGAGCTATGGAGCTTTGGAGCTACAGAGCTATAGAGCTACAGAGCTATGGAGCTATAGAGCTATAGAGCTATAGAGCTATGGAGCTACAGAGCTATGGAGCTATGGAGCTATGGAGCTATGGAGCTATGGAGCTATGGAGCTATGGAGCTATGGAGCTACAGAGCTATGGAGCTATGGAGCTATGGGGCTATGGAGCTATGGAGCTACGGAGCTATGGAGCTATGGAGCTATGGGGCTATGGGGCTATGGAGCTATAGAGCTATAGAGCTATAGAGCTATAGAGCTATAGAGCTATGGAGCTACAGAGCTATGGGGCTATGGAGCTATGGGGCTATGGGGCTATGGAGCTATGGAGCTATAGAGCTATGGAGCTATAGAGCTATGGGGCTATGGGGCTATGGAGCTACAGAGCTATGGGGCTATGGAGCTATAGAGCTACAGAGCTATGGAGCTATGGGGCTATGGAGCTATGGGGCTATGGAGCTATGGAGCTATAGAGCTATAGAGCTATGGGGCTATGGGGCTATGGAGCTATAGAGCTATAGAGCTATGGAGCTATGGGGCTATGGAGCTATAGAGCTATGGAGCTATAGAGCTATAGAGCTATGGAGCTATGGAGCTATAGAGCTATGGAGCTATAGAGCTATGGAGCTATGGAGCTATAGAGCTATGGAGCTATGGAGCTATGGAGCTATGGGGCTATAGAGCTATGGGGCTATAGAGCTACAGAGCTATGGAGCTATGGAGGCTATGGAGCTATGGGGCTATAGAGCTATGGAGCTATAGAGCTATGGAGCTATGGAGCTATAGAGCTATAGAGCTATAGAGCTATAGAGCTATGGAGCTACAGAGCTATAGAGCTATAGAGCTATAGAGCTATAGAGCTACAGAGCTATAGAGCTATAGAGCTATAGAGCTATAGAGCTATAGAGCTATAGAGCTATAGAGCTATAGAGCTATAGAGCTATAGAGCTATAGAGCTATAGAGCTATAGAGCTACAGAGCTATAGAGCTATAGAGCTATAGAGCTATGGAGCTATAGAGCTATAGAGCTATGGAGCTATAGAGCTATAGAGCTATAGAGCTATAGAGCTATAGAGCTATAGAGCTATAGAGCTATAGAGCTATATAGCTATAGAGCTATAGAGCTATAGAGCTATAGAGCTATAGAGCTATAGAGCTATAGAGCTACAGAGCTACAGAGCTACAGAGCTACAGAGCTATAGAGCTATAGAGCTATAGAGCTATAGAGCTATAGAGCTATAGAGCTATAGAGCTATAGAGCTATAGAGCTATAGAGCTATAGAGCTATAGAGCTATAGAGCTATAGAGCTATAGAGCTATAGAGCTATAGAGAGGAGCATAGAGAAATATATATAGAGTTGTAGAGCTGTACTCCTATATAAAGAGCTATAACGGGAGCTGTGCAGTTACGGAACTAATATATAGCTATAGTTTCAAACAGCTATAGGGCTACAGAGCTACGAGTCTATACAGAGAGCCACAGATAGAGCTGCCATAATGCCATAATAAGTATTATATATAATATATAATATTCTATAATATTCTCGACCCAATAATTTATAACAATTATTAAGTAATACCCTCTAAAGTCTTTTTATGTGAAAACAATAAAATTGATTCAAAGTAGGTATATAAATTTAACTGCGAAATAGGTGTTTTATGTAAGCCAATAAAAGAAAATCAATTAATTACAATTTTTTCATTTGATTTCCCTTCTTATTTTACAGCGCAGCCGAAGCGCTTTTTGTGTAGAGGGCATGAAAAAACTGTGGCAGCCAAAGGAATTTATGCAAATATTCATAAAAAAATGAAAATCAAAATAAATGAAAACAATTGCGTGCCTGTGTGTGTTTTTAAAATTTGCCAATTAAATAAAAGCCAAAAATAAAGGGATTAAAGCCCAACGCGCTTGGCCAGCGCTCATTGAGCTAAATAACAAATATGAATTATCCGCAATAAACACAAGTGAAACAAATGATAAATATGCTGAATATTTTTTGTATTTTTCATTTTTGTGTGCGATTTTTTATTTCTGTTTGGGAACTTAATGTATCATGCTGTCAGGCCTAAAATGAAAAAAAAATAATATGAAAAAAAAAAAAAAAAAATTGAATAAAAAACAATAACTGAAGATAAATAATTGCTTTTGTAAAGGTACAGTTTTTCCGTACGTATATGAGCTTCGCTTTGTTTGATATTGTACAAAATAAATGATGTGTGTTTTTTTTTTTAGAGATTTTTTTTACGCTGTTAATGAAAAGTGAATGTTTATTAGAGTTGAGCGGAATATTGCGAATATGTGGAAAATATGGGGATTATGCTGGCTGCGGCAGTTTTTGGGGTTTCGGTTAGATCAATAATTTGATACGGATTATTTGCTGTATTTTTTTTTTTTTTTTTGTTTTTTAATCGAAGAAGAGTCAAAACATGTCACAGATTTTAAATGAACATTTGAAATGGATGAACTTGTGGCCATAGGTCAGGGACATGTGTGCGAATGTAATGCGCTGGAATTAAAAATCCAAATCCACCGTACTTTTTGAGCAAATGCCTCGTATATGTAAATATTTTTTATTAATAGTATATGTACATGGTACGTATATATCCTTTCGGGAATAAAAACAAGTAGGCGTGCTCTAGTAAGTACATGTATGCCGATCAACTCAGAATCTCGTACGGACAGACGGACGGACAGACGGACGGACAGACGGAGGGACGGAGGGATGGACGGACGTACAGACGGACGGACGGACGGAGGGACAGACGGACGGACGGAGGGACAGACGGAGGGACGGACATACAGACGGAGGGACGGACGGACAGACGGAGGGAGGGACGGACGGACGTACAGACGAACGGACGGACGGAGGGACAGACGGACGGACGGACGGACGGACGGAGGGACAGACGGTCGGACGGGCAGACGGATGGACGTACGGATGGACGGACGGAGGGAGGGACGGACGGACGGTCGGACGGACGAAAGGACGTACGGACAGGGGGACAGCCGTACGGAGGGACGGACGGATGGAAAGACAGACGGACAAACGGACAGAGAGACAGACCGACAGACCGACAGACAGACGGATGGAGAGACCGGCGGACTAAAAGACGAGCAGACAGACGGACAGGACGGACAGAGCTAAATTCAGCTCAGATCAGGAATATACAAGAAGTACTTTATTGGGTCTGCCACGCCTCCTGCTGCATATTATACATATATGTACATTTAAAAAACAAAAACATTCTACCCCGATTTCCCATCTTAAATGAGAGTTTAATCAAAGCTTGCAACACTTTTTAATAATACTTTTAAGATTAGAATTAATATCAAATTAATTATATCTAATTTTTACCATATACATTTTTGGTATGTGAAACCGAAATAGAATACATTTGAAAGTATTTCTAATATTAATAAAAATAAAAAAAACAAGCTTGGTGAATTTCTATGAAACTTGGTGTATATAGATATATAGTATACAATAATATAAAATATATAGTATACAATAAATACCTACATATAAAAAGGTACGCACTATTAGTGCTATTTATAGAGCATGAAATTCCTTAAAGAAGAGAGCCTTCATTGCAAAAACTTTAGCTAACTATGCTGAGCTCTGTTTGCACCCAGTTTTCGCGTTGCATGAAGAACTATTGAATATTTTGAATTAAATTCTGGATGGGTTTTCATTAGGGAACAATTCCCACCTGTACTATATATGTATATAGGCAGAGAGAGAGAGAGAGAGAGAGAGAGAGAGAGAGAGAGAGAGAGAGAGTGAGAGCGACAGAGACATACCTTTTATACAGTCGCTGATTCAGTGCTGTGGCATCAAAAGTTGCGGCTCATAATTACGCTTGCAAGTGGCCCACTCGCGCTCTCACTCGCACTCGCACTCGCACTTGCACTCGCACTCGCGCTCTCACTCACACTCTGACTCGTCGGCGAAAAGGTGTTAAGTGCTTGTCGCGGCGTTTGGGCATTGAAATCAATTACGATCGAATCATTGTTGTTATCTTTTTGGGTCGTTCGGTGCACGTGACAAATGAAGCGGCTCTGAGGAGCTGATGATGGGCAATGCCATGAGGAGAGGCCCAGGGCTGCCGGGCCGGAGTGGGAGGCGGTGCAGAAGCGTGGTTCGGGTGGCGAGCGGGTTGACTGCACTTTGCCTAAGTGCGTCCGCGGCAAGCAATAAAAATAATAAAAAAAAAAACAGAAGAAGAAGAAGAGAAGCGGAGAAGAGGAAACAGCAGAGCAGAATGCGCCCGGCTAAAGCCCGAAACGTAGCCGAGAGCCATGGCAGGCAGCGTCCCATAAATTGGACACATTGTTGATAAAGCGCAACTTTATATGTTTTATATGAAGCTGTTCATATATGTGTGCGTGTGTGTGTGTGTGTGTGTGAGGGAGAGAGGGAGTGAGTGAGTGAGTGAGCGAGAGAGCGATAGAGTGCGGCGAGTGCGACATCAGCAACAGCGTCGTCATCACAGCTCACAGCTCACAGCTCACATCAATGGCTTTCATCATCAACATTGTTATCAGCATTGACGGCGACAGCACCAACAACAACATCAACAACAACAACAACAACAACAAGAGCAACACTTGTCTCACTCCAGCCGCACGACACCAAACGTGGACGCCAACAGTGTCTGTGATTCCTACTTGGACTCCCACTCCTGCTCAGCTCGACTCTGGTTGCGGCTATGAAATTACGCTGGAAAATAGCGAAATAAAAACCAAGAAAAATAAATGCTGATAATGTTGAATGTGGCGCATAAATGCTGCTCAAATGACGCATACACTCACACACACACACACACACACACACACACACACACACAGACAGTGGCAGCGAGAGCGACATAAGCCAAGAGACGCAACAGAATCGCATCAAACACAGCGGCTAATGCGATTCTATATACATACATATACATATACATATACGCAGCATAAGAGAGTGAGAGAATGAGCGAGAGAGAGAGAGAGGGAGAGAGAGAGGGGGAGGGAGAGGTGCAACTACTGCTGGGTAATTGAGCGTTGAGAAAACTTGGCCAGTTAGGCAGGCAGCCAGCCGCCTTCTTAGTTAGTCACTCATCCTAATCTGTTGGCATATAACTGCAAGCCATTTGGCACAAAAAAAAAAAAAATAGACTCTCCTATCCGATAGATAACGAAATTCGCTAGACTAGGCAAACATTTGCCCAAAACACTTAAGATATAAATATATTGTATAGATATAATGATTCATAATACAATATATACATATGGACTACAACAAATATTTAGAATGAAGTGAAGACTTGAGAGGCGTTCTCTGTGAGGCAAAATTATAAGCTCTACTTCAAAGAGAGAGAAGGAGAACGAGAGAGAGGCAGAAAAAGTGGGAGACAAAATCTAAGAGAGAGCAATGAAAATGGAGACAAACAAAGAGTAAGATAGAGAGAATCAGAGGGAGAATATGCCAGACAATGAGAAACAATACAGAGAGAGACAGAGAGAGAGAACGAGAGAGAGACAGAGTGAGATGGCGAGAGAGAATGGGAGACAGAGAAGCACTGAGAGAAAGGGAAAATAGAGATAAGAATAGAGAAATATTGAATGCGGAGAGTAGAGCAGGGCACGAAAGATTGGGGAAGATAATCATAGAGAGAGAGAGAGAGAGAGAGAGAAGGAATCAGAGAGAGAGAAAGAATTAATGAAAAGAGTAGGCCAGATTGTGGAAACAATTCAGACAAATAGAAATAAGATTGAGTGTCAGGGAAATAATCAGAGAGAGTAAGAGAGGGAGGGATAAAATCACCGAGAGTGAGATAGGAAGAGACAGATATATAGATAGAGGAATAGAAATAGAAATAGAAATAGAAATAGAAATAGAAATAGAAATATAAATAGAAATAGAGATAGAGATAGAGATAGAGAGATAGGGAGCTAGAGAGACAAAATATCAGTGATAAACAGAGAGTGAGTGAGAGAGAAATTTAAATAGCAATGCAAGTGAGGATAAAAATCAATCAGAGAGAGTGAGAAAAACCAAGAGACAGGGAAGAGATAGCGAAAGAAATAATTACCTATCTACTCACTTAAGAGACAGAAATTATTAATAAGTAGAGAGTGCCTATTTATAGTTATTTACTAAATGTATATATATTTTTTTAAACCTGAATATTTGTGAGTAAATTAACAAAAATAAGAGAACTCGAAATCAGCGATCAGCGAAAGGGAGAACCTATTTTATTTTAATTTATTTATTTTATACTCATTGCTCATTATTTTTATTATTTTTAATTTATTATTTTCCAATACAATTTCGAATTAATTCTAAATATTTTCGTGTAAATTAGCAAAATAAAATAAAGGGTGAGTGAGTAGGGAGGTAGAGAGAGAATCAGTATATTTTAATATTTGTATTAACAATTTTTATATTTTTATTTATTTTTTAGATAACCTTTATTTATTTCCAATTGATTGCAAATAGTTTTGAGTGAGATTAGCAAAGTGACCCAAGTGACTCATTTGATTGCCAAAATGTGTAGCTGAAGCCCAGCGAGAATGATTGTTACTCAATGGAGAGCGAAGCCCCTCAGCAGGAAGTGGCAGAGGCTTAGCATCGGGCAGCTCCAGCTCCTGCTGGCTTCAAGGCAGAGCCAAGCGAGAGAGTTGTAAAATGCATGAAGTCAAATGAAAACCGAATGAAAATCAAAATGAATGTACATATATCGTCTACATTCGCAGGATTAGGATGCCCATGGGCATGTATATGCATACATATGTATGGATTATATGCCAGCTGCAGCTGGAGTCGGAGTCGGAGTCGGAGCTGGAGCTGCTGCAGTGGGCGTACGCCTTGGGCCCACACAGCCCACACAGCGAGCCCTGTAGCGGAGCTTTTGTTTTCTTGTCTGTTGTTGTTGCTGTTGTTGCTGGCCGCGCCCACCACCAGACGCCTCCAGAGTCGGCGTGTCTCTGGTGGCAGTTTGTCGTGGCTGCCGCTGTCAATTAAGTCAAATATGATCGAGTGTGCGGCGTCATAAATCTCATACAACTGTCAAATTTAGACAACTGCAACTGCAACTGCGATACCCAACTATGGGCAGCCAACTTATGGGCCTGCCACGAGGAGGAGGCGACGAAGGTGCAACAGCAACTGCCGCATTTGGCTGCAATTAAGCGGCGCTCAGGCAATTGGCATAATCAGCCAGCGATTGGCAGTTCAATCCAGGCAACAACAACAACAACAACAACATCTAGTTAAGCCCAATGGAAGGCTGAGGCCTTTCGATTCCCACGCATATGCGATCTATAGCTAAGAGTCGATTCAAAGTAAAAAGAATCTTCGCATTGAATATGCGAAATATATGCGCAGATGGTCTGAGATATATAGAAAGTGAGTGAGGGAGAGGGGAGAAAGTATGAGACACGAAAAGATGGACAGAGACATAAAGACAGAGGTAAATGGAGGAAGACAGAGCAGATGATGATGCAGAGAGAAAGAGAAAGGAACAGAGAAATAGAACAAGCGAGGAGAGGGCAAAGACGGTTAGAAAGAATGAGAGAGAGAGAGAGAGAGAGAGAGAGAGGAAGAGTGGATGGAGAGAGATAGTGAGGGAAAGAAAGAAAAGAGCAAAGAAAAGGAGAGGGACAGAGGAGAATCGAGAAAGCCAGAGGAGAGAGGATGCTGAGGAAATGAAAATGAGACAGAGAAAAGCGCGAATGACAGAGGAGAGAGTGACAGAGAGTGGAGAGGCAGAGAAAACAGGAGACAGAGAGAGGGAAAAAGAAAACGAGACAGAGGAGGAGTTGGACAAAAATAAATAGAATTCAATTAAAGAAAGAGACTGATAGTGAGAAAGAGTGGGAGAAAAAAAGAGGAAGCATATGAAGTGGACGGACAGAAATGGGGAAAAGCAGAGGCAAGACAGAGAGAGATAGAGAGAGAGAGAGAAAGGAGGGGAATACAAAATTCATGAGGAGCTAACACTAAAACTCGTACGATTAATGTGTTAATGTATAACATATAGATACATACAAATTACATACATACAAATTACCATGTAAAGGTGGAAATGATTGCTGGAGTTCATGAGAATCGCGTAGAAGAGCGATGGTTAAACGGAAAGCGATTCATATGTTGCAGTAGGAAAACAACTTGATCTACAGTCGTTAGAAAATACATATGTATGTGCTCAAATACTCTACATACACACATACATATGCACATACACCTATATAATTACATAAATAATAACGTAAGAAGTAATTGAAGAATATATATAAGCAAACACAATTTGAGATTACATGAAAATATGCAAGACCTTTTTCAATTATTAGTTTGAGCAACATTTCGTAATCAAGAGCTGCAGCTCTGGCTGCCGCTCTCTGCGCTTCTCATTTTCTCATTTGACTGTAATAGCTGCTGTGATCTTTGCCACATTTGAGAACGAGTCACTCGCCTACCTGTTGATTAGCTGCTCTTGCTTGCCTTTCAGTTGGAGTTTGAAGCTGAAGTTGAAGCTGAAGTTGATGTTGAGTTTGAGACTCTGGCACACATCGCTCGCATCAGGTGTTGCACTTGCGCTGCCATTTCCGCTGCACTGACAGACTAAACGATCTGTGAATGTGTCTACAAACTAGCCAACGCCCAGTCTATATAAATGTGTGCAAGTGTGTGTGTGTGTGTGTACTTGCTTATTCACGTCCTATGTGCATGCATGCAACAGCATAAGGTATTTATAAATTCAAATTTCGTTCTCAACTTTAACACTGACTCGCTGGCTTCGTGTGCCGCAGACACGTTCGCACCAACAGCAGCAACAATTGCTACAACAACAATGCAAGCACAACAAAACTCAGCCGCTTTTGTCATTAGTTTGTTGTTTCAATTACGCGGCCTGCCTTTTAGTTTTTACCGAGTCTTATTCATAGCTTCCACTCGAGAAGTTTTAGTGCCATTCACTAAATTGACTCACAGCTACAATACATTCATATGTACATATATTGGAGCCCTCGCTCCAGCAACATGAACAGTTCGCCCTCTCTGCCCGCCGGGGCCTGAGTTGGAGTCCGGCATTCCCATGACCCGACACCAAGTGCCTAATAAGGAAGGCGCTTGTTTTGTAGCTAGCTAAACGATTAACACACAATCAGCTCATAATCACTTAGCATGCGATATTCAAAAATCTCTCGGCACAGAGTGGGCCTCTCTCTGCGCTTCTCATGTGGGTTAGCGAAGGCTGGGACGGATACTGAGAGGGGGAGGAGGAGAGAGAGCATGCGAGCGAGAGAAAAAGAAAAGCGGAGAGTATATAAAAAGTAGAAAGGGGAAGAAAAATGTGGCGCAAAGGAGAGGGAATGATCTAGATAAAAGAGATAGAGGAGAGAAGGAGAGAGGAGGGATAAAGTGTAGGGAGAGAGGGAAAGACTACAGCAGCGAGAAATAAGAGAGAGAGAGAGAGAGAGAGAGAGAGAGAGAGGGAGAGATAGAGAAGGTAAACGAGCCAAACAAAGAGAGAGAGAGAGAGAGAGAGAGAGTGAGTCAGAGGAAGAAAAAAAGACGGAGAATGGACTTGAAAATAGTACACAGACAGAGAGAGAGAAAGAGAGAAGGAAAACGAACCAAACAAAGAGAGAGAGGCAGAGAGAGAGAGAGAGAGAGAAAGAGAAGGTAAACGAGCCAAACAAAGAGAGAGAGAGAGAGAGTCAGAGTCAGAGGAAGAAAAAAAGACGGAGAATGGACTTGAGAATAGTAAACAGACAGAGAGAGAGAGAGAGAGAGAGAGAGAGAGAGAAAGAGAGAAGGAAAACGAACCAAACAAAGAGAGAGAGGCAGAGAGAGAGAGAGAGAGAGAGAGAGAGAAAGAGATAATGAGAGACAGAGAAACTGAAAGCGCCCTTCTATGCGATCTTTGCTTAACGTAATAATTTTTTTTTTTTTTAATATGTCAAATGAACGTTATGAGAACTCACATAATTTATATTAAAATAGATTTATGTATATATGTATAAAGTAAAAATGTATAACTACATATATTTATATACACATAGTTATATATATACATATGTATATGTAAATATTTGCATGTGAAGAGCTTACAAGTTGATTCCCGTTTGCTTCAAAGAAATATTCATGCCACAATGTTACCTGCCACACACACACATACACAGACACACACACATACACATACATACACACACAGACAGACACAGCAAGTGAATGCCTTTGTGCACTCTGCATTGAATGCAAGCGCCTGCTGTTTGATTAGAGTCGAAGTTCGATAGTGACACAAGAAGTTGAGCGGAAAAACAAATTCAAATACAAAGTCGAAAGCGTAGTGCAATACGCTTTTTCAATATGAGCACACACACAAACACACACACACACACACACATGTATATAGATAGATTTTTTTCTTTTCTTTTGAATTTGCCCTAAGGCAATGTTAAAGCAGCTGCTGCTGCTGTGCTAACAGCATGATGCCATCAGCAGTTTTGACCATGGCCAAAGAGCCGACAGTTGTCAGTCGACAGAGAGAGAGAGAGAGGGAGAGGGAGAGGGAGCTGGAGAGGGCGGCAGGCGGTAGGAGACGGGCTAAGGCGCAATCGTTGTGGCTAAAGCTTTATCTCTGCATTGGCTCGCTGGCCTTCAATCTATGCGGCTATGAAATGAGCTGTGCACAAAAGCGAAGGCAAATGCCTAATGTGTATGTGTGTGTGTGTGTGTGTGTCAGTGTGCTTAGGTGTGCGTGTGTGTGTGTGTGTGTGTGCCCTTTCCGATCGCTACCAACTGCTGAGCTGAGCTGGCCTTGCTTGGCCATGGAACGCGCACCGTTATCTTCCAGCATATTTGCATAACTATAACTGCCTGCCTCCTGGTCAGGCCGCCTCCTGCCCCCTTCCGCAGTACCACTCGCGTTGGCCGCCTCCTGCCCGTCTGCAGATTTGAGTCTTCATTCCTGCCGCATTCCACGGCACGGCACGGCTCGCCCTTGAAGTTAGCCGCGTAACTAGCTGCCAAGCTAGCGCAGCCATGAGATACATTTGTATCTCTCACTCGTTCTGCGAGCGTCTCTAATGCGCAAGCACCAAGCGATTGTCCCAGCCATCAAATGCAGCTATTCACACCCACTCGCAGAGGTTTTGAACGTTTTCATTCTGTTCTATTGCATTCAAAGGGGACTGAAACTGTGACTGCAACTGTGACTCAAACTGTGACTGTTTCTAGGTTGCCCATAATTAAAGTCAAAAACAACATCAAAACAGTCAAAGCCAAAGCAGTTGGGAAATGATTCATAGGTCTACCGATAAGCGATTCAGCATACAAAATCATGCCTATGCACAGTGGGACGATGCCTATATGAAATGAGTGAATATTTCTATCTGCATCTGTATCTGTATCTGTATCTGTATCTGTATCTGTATCTGTATCTGTATCTGTATCTGTATCTGTATCTGTATCTGTATCTGTATCTGTATCTGTATCTGTATCTGTATCTGTATCTGTATCTGTATCTGTATCTGTATCTGTATCTGTATCTGTATCTGTATCTGTATCTGTATCTGTATCTGTATCTGTATCTGTATCTGTATCTGTATCTGTATCTGTATCTGTATCTGTATCTGTATCTGTATCTGTATCTGTATCTGTATCTGTATCTGTATCTGTATCTGTATCTGTATCTGTATCTGTATCTGTATCTGTATCTGTATCTGTATCTGTATCTGTATCTGTATCTGTATCTGTATCTGTATCTGTATCTGTATCTGTATCTGTATCTGTATCTGTATCTGTATCTGTATCTGTATCTGTATCTGTATCTGTATCTGTATCTGTATCTGTATCTGTATCTGTATCTGTATCTGTATCTGTATCTGTATCTGTATCTGTATCTGTATCTGTATCTGTATCTGTATCTGTATCTGTATCTGTATCTGTATCTGTATCTGTATCTGTATCTGTATCTGTATCTGTATCTGTATCTGTATCTGTATCTGTATCTGTATCTGTATCTGTATCTGTATCTGTATCTGTATCTGTATCTGTATCTGTATCTGTATCTGTATCTGTATCTGTATCTGTATCTGTATCTGTATCTGTATCTGTATCTGTATCTGTATCTGTATCTGTATCTGTATCTGTATCTGTATCTGTATCTGTATCTGTATCTGTATCTGTATCTGTTTAGCTATTTCTGTATCTTTACCTGTATTTCTGACTTCATAGACTTATCCCACTATGCCACCACATGGTCTGGCCTGTGGCAGTCGGGCAAAGTGCCCTTGAAAATGGCAAAAACACATGCTCGTCTCTTTGCTGCTGCGCCCAGTCCATTTGCCAAGTGAAGTGTGGTAAGTTGAGTGCAACAGCAGCAGCAGAGCAGCAGCAGCAGAAATTACGTCGAGACGTGGCAATGTCTCTGGCCCGGTTGGACTGCAGCGGCGTCTGCAAACAAATACAATCATAAATAATATGATTATGATACTTTTTCAGGCTGCAGACGGCGACGCTGCGCATGAGCAGGGCATGTAAAGGGGGAAATGCCAAAGTCAAAGTTAAAGCCAATGCGCAGCAACAACAACAACAACAACAACAATGAGTAGAACTCTGACCAAAAAAAAAAGCTGCCTTGCTTGCATTCTAAAGATCCCAGAGCAGCAGCCGTAGCAGCCGTCCGATCCCAGTCGGATCGCCGTCGCTGCTTTGGAGTCGTTTGACAAAAGGAATGCGGCGCGTTGTTGCACGTTTCAATGCAGCCGCCACAGCAACAACAGCAGCAACAACAGTAACAACAATGACAGCAACAAACTATGCCACAAATACTCGCTTATGCACCTTCAATATAACTCGCCAGCCTCTCCTCCTGCCGCCCACCTACCCCCTACCCACTACCCGCAATATTTCAATTTATTTTTGTTTTCTGTTTTCTGTTTTGTCGAAATGAAGCTTGGCACAACGAAAAAAAAAAACAAAAATTAACTCACAAATGTGGAAGTTCTTTCGACTGCAAGATACTCTACTCGCTGTGAGTTATCTACAGTTGGAGAGTGATTGCGAGACTCTAAAACTTTGAGTGAGAGTGAGACTGAAGAAAGATAGAGAGGGAGAGAGTAAATGACATACATACATACTATATGAAAATATTTTGCTGTGACTTTCAAACTGTAACCTCATTGAAATTTGATATTATGGACTATATAACACTGCCTTTGAAACTGTTATACATTAATTTACGACAAAATTACGGCAACTGTTGCCCACCAGTGACTTTAAAACCTGGGCGGCTATATGTAAATATTTTGCTATGGCTTTCAAAATGTAAGCTCATTGAAGTTTGGCATTATAGACTATATAACACTGCCTCTCAAACTATTATACATTTGATTGTGGCAGCTGTTGTATACCAGTGATTCTCAAACCGTGTCTATACATTCAAATGTTTTGCTGTGACCTTCCAACTGCATCCACATTAAAACTTGCATTACGGACTATATAACACTTCCTTTCAAACTGTAATACATTCAATTTATGACCAAATTGCGGTAACTGTATTTTACCAGTCACTTTGAAACCTTGTCAGCTGCATGCTATTATTTTGTTGTGACCTTACAACTGTAAATACATTGAAACTTAGCATTATGGACTATGCTACACTGCTATTAAAACGGCTAGGTATTCACAATTGCGACAAATGTTGTCTACCAGTGACTTTCAAACCATGGCTCCAGTAGCTGCAGAACTGTGCAAGATAAATGTAAACATTTATATATTTTTGTCATATACATATATATTTTAAATACGTTGAGTATGCATAGTTATAGGCATCTATAAGATTGCTCAATCCAAATGACTCTCAAACCTACAGTTTGACAAAGACTAGCCGAAGCAGATGCAAGTTGATCTTAGTTTGGCTCATACAAAAGTCTGCTCTATATCTTGAGATGAAGATCTTTGCATGTTGAAACCAAAACCAATATACCCGATTGCCGTCCATTCGCTTCGTACAGCGTATAACAAGTTATTTCATTATCGTGCCGTGACAATCAGTCAACGGCTGCGACTGCGGCTGCGTTTTCGACGCGTTTTTGACTTGGTTTTCGGTTGTTGTTGTTGTTGTTGTTGTTGTTGTTGTTGTTGTAGTTTTTTCTCTAATTTTTTTTCCGCTCAATTGTTGTTGTTGTTGCTGTTTTTTGTTTCGTTTAGCTTGGGACGTCGTCACGTTGTTCTTAGGTGTTAGCCATGCTGTACAACATGACCGGGCCAGCCCAGGCCAGGCCAGCTCGGGCCAGATTCGGACCATGAGTAATATTTGTTTAACAACAACAACAACAACAACAACAAGTCAAGCAACGCCCTTTTCTGTCGGGCCGCCCGCACCGAGTTAGCCCATTAGCGATCTGAGCGCCGCTCGCATTTCGATTTGTTTACGGCCGCAATTTTTTTGTTCTCGGTTTTGTTTTTTTTTTTTTTTTTTTTTTGGACTCGCGCTGACTTCATAAAACTGGCCGAAAAAAAAAGCCAGGCAGCAAGCATATTAGCTATGGGGCAATGCCTGCGACACTCGAGTCGTTTGTCATAAATTTTACATAAATTATGCTGGACACGCTGTCAATCAAGCTGATTGAGAGTCTGCCTATCGTAGAGTCTGAAGAGTCCGCAGTAAAGATAAGAGCGTAAAGAGGAGAATACAACCAGCAATAGTTAACATTGCGTATTGCGAGGTTGTTTAAAATAATAAAGGGAAGAGAATAACCCAGAGAGGACAGCAACAAAGAGAGAGAGAGAGAGAGAGAGAGAGAGAGGGATAGAGATATATGTTTATAGAAAGGCAGAGAAAAACTTAAGAGAGAGAGAGAGAGAGAGAGAACGAGAGGGAGGGAGAGGGAGGGAGGGAGAGGGAGAAAGAGAGAGGTAGAAGGGGATACAGAGAGAGAGAGATACAAAGAAAGAGAGATAGAAAGAGAAAAGAAGGGAGAAAAAATATAGAGATAGAGGTAGAGAGGGAGAGAGAGAAAAAGAGATAAAATGAACGAGAGATAGAAAGAGAAACAGAGAGAGAAGCAATATAGAGAGAGATATATACAGAGATAAAGAGAGGGAGAGAGAGAGAGAAAGAGAGCGAGAGATAAGTATTAAGTGAAAGATACAGACAAGTGGATATAAAGAAGTAATTAAAGATAGAGCTAAAATTAGAGAAAGAAACATAAAGAGCTGGGTGAATGAGATGTAAGAGACAAAAAAATTGAGAGAGAGACAGATACGGTGTTCGACACAGATGAGAGAGAGAGACATCGAGAGAGCTAGGGAAATTGACAGAGATAAAAAAGAAAGCCATGGAGAAAGAATGAATTATATAGCAAAAAAAAAAAGACAGAGAGAGAGATAGAAACAACTTAGAGAGAGATAGAAAGTGAGAGGAATGAAGATATGAATGTGGAAAAATTAATAGAGAGCGAAAGAGAGAAAGGAATACAACTGGAAAGCAATGACAGAGAATGCGAGACGCCAGAGGGAGAGAGAGGGAGAGATAGGGGGTTAGAGTAGAGGTAGATAGTGAGAATTAAGACATACTGAGAGCGAAGACCTAGCGAAAGAGAGAAGCAACTGAGATATTTCAGATATTCAGAGTGAGAGGAGAGAGAGAGAGAGAGTGGAAGAGGCTGATAGAGAGCGAGAGGGAGCTACATGCGCTATTGTAGGGTATACGCTAGTCGATCATTAAGGCAAAGAAATCTCTCGGCTGTAATTTGTTGCTTTTCCAATGACTTTTGGACGCCAGTTGATTTGTGGCAAAGTTTCACGTAACGCCCGCACTTTTTGCTGTGGGCAGGGCTAGCGGTTGTGTGGGGGAGGGGGGGAGCGTTCGCAATGCGAGTGCAGCTGCTGCACACTGTTGTTGTTGTTGTTGTTGCTCCCATTGTTGCTGGTGGCATTTTTCAAATTTGCGCATTTGTCTGCGCTTTGCATAATTTTTTCGAAGCAGCCAAGAAAATTGTTTATTTATTTAATTTTTTCTGTTTGGTTTTTTTTTGGGTCAGACTTTTTTTTTTTTTTGCTTGCCGCTTGATTTTTTTGTCTTTTTGCGGTTTCTAATCGGCAGCCGCAACAATGGGAAACTCAATCGCCGGGCCTCGAGAAGACAAAAAAGATCAGAGTTCGCTCGCAAGACGAAATTGCAGCAAAACAAACTCAAGCAGCAAATCTATTTGTGTTATATTTGCTAGAATAGCAAATGGCATATTCCATGGCCGATCAACTGATAGAGACTTGCATATATAAGCAGATATATGCATACATATATATATATACATATATACATTGTTATGTGTGCACTCTCTAATTGTGAATGAACTTTATGCACTTCGACTTCATTTACTTTGGAGTACTAGGTATGCTCATACATATGAATGAAGTAGCATATATCTAAACCTATATACATATATAGGTAATATAGCTCTCTCTGTATACTATATAGATGCTAAATACGCACCTGCACAATATTCCCCAAGCAAGCAGCAGTCTAGGCACAATAGACTCTGGTAAAGCATTAATAAATACTAAAAATATAAAAATAGAATATTAAAAAAAGTAAATAAATAAATAAAATAAAAAAAATTATAAAAATAAAAATAAAAAGAAAAATAAAAAGAAATACAAAATATTAACAAAAAAATGCAAGAATAGCAATATTAATATATATGTGAATAATATTATAGATCCATCTAAGATTTTTTGTTATTAATTTTTATGCAGAAATAAAAAATATGCAAATGAAGAAAAAAAGAAAGTAAAAATCAAAATAATAATAAAAAAAATATATGAACAGCAATATTAATATACATACATACATATATGTAAATAATATATAGATCCATTTAAGATTTTCTTGTTATTAATTTTTATGTAGAAATAAAAAAAAGTACAAATAAAAATCCAAATAATAGTAATAAAAATGTAAGAATAGCAATATTAATATATATGTAAATAATTTCTAAGTGTAGATCATGCTAAGATTTTGTTGTTATTAAATATTATATAGAAATAAAAAAACATACGAAATAAAAAATAAATAAATAAAAATAATAATAAAATAATAATTTTTTAATATATGTATATATAAATAAGATATAGATCCGTTATTAATTTTTATGTAGAAAAAATATATACAAATTAAAATAAATAAAATACAAATAAAAATAAAAATCAAAATCAAAATAATAATAATAATGTAAGAATAGCAATATTAATATACATATATGTGAAAAAATTGTAAGTACAGATCATCTTAGTTTTTTTGTTATTATTTTTATGCAGAACTAAAGAAATATATAAAATTAAAAAAAAAGTCAGCTATAAACAGCCACACGAATAGATAGAGACAGCAAGATCTACTCGACTAGCTGTCCTTGTCACACAGAAGCATATTGGATGGGCCGAGCACCGCATCTTTCCTCTATTTAGCCACAATTACCATATTCAATGGATTGTTCAGCCTATAAAGAATATGAGCTCTGAGTAAATCAAGCTTTATATATTTAGTCAACTCGTTTAGATAGTCAATGGGATATTTCACAAGAAGCGGCGGCTAAAATTAAAAGCGAAATACCTTCATATGACACATACATACATACATATATGCATGGTATATAGATTTATCTATACTACATAGACGAGAGCCGAAGCGACGTTATACCAAAATTTATTGATGTGTTGTTGCTCGTTCCTGGAAATGACATGAAATGAAATTCATCTGAGCATAAATCAAATTAGTAGCTTTAGCTTTTGCCTTGTTGCGTATATATGTATATATATATATATATATATATATATATATATATATATATATATATAGCTCTAATGCTATAGATATGAGTACATGTATATATATATTCATATATATATATATATACATTGTATATGTCTGTAACTTGATCTATGCTGCAAATTAAAAAAAATTAACGCATTTTTATTTATTCGCCCTTCTACGCGATGCTCATGAATTTCAAGTTTGACTCATCTCAGATAAGCAGATGTTTTATGAATCAATTTTGTATTTCATTATCAATTTTAGTGTCATATAAGTTTTATTTTTGTATCCTCTTCATATCTACTGATTTCCCTATCTTTATGTCTTTCTCTTTTATCTTTTATCAGCATTTCTCTTTATCTTGATCTCTCTCTCTTTCTCTGTCATCTTCGCTCTTTCTTCCTCTCTCTCTTTTTCTGTCTTCTTCTCCAATTCTGCCTCTTTCGTTCCTCCTATATCTTTTTCTCTTTGCTTCTCACTCTCATTCTCCTTCATTTTTCTTTTTCTCCCTTCCACTCTTTCTGCATCCATTTCCTACTGTATCTCTCTCCCTCTCTCTCTTACCCTCTCTCTCTTCCACTATTTTTATTTATTATTTTCCTATCACTCTCTATACATATCTGAATTTGTTTATAGCTTTGTTAATCACCAGCAATATGCACTACATTCCAATTGGAATCCCTTTGGAATATTTACTTGCCAAAATTCGCTTCGCTCATCTCTTGCTCCTTCTATTTATCTCCTTCATTCGCTCTTGCTCTGTCTTCATCTTTATCGATTATCGATATCAAGAATTACAGTTCATACATGTTTCCAATTGGAATCCCTTTGGAACGTTGGAACAACATGAATACGCTGTGCTTATTCCCCAAACCTATCTAACTATCTCTATCTCTATCTCTATCTCCCTCTCTCTCCCTCTCTTTATATTATTATCATTATTATTTTTGTTGTTGTTTTGCATTTACCGTTATATGGTCACCAGTTGGCCTGGCCGTGTAACAGTAATCCAGTTGCAGCCTTGCAGTTGCACGCTGCGCCACGTTCGTTGCTTAAGTCTTTTGTTTGCCACGCAGATTTATGTCATTTAGCCAACAACAACAACAACAACAACAACAACAACAACAACAACAGCGTGGCTGCTGCTAGTTATCAGACATCCAGCCATTCGCCCCTTCCAGTTGCAACTTTTGCAAACTCTTTGATTTTTCGTTGTTTGTGTGTTTGTTTTGCTTGCACGTTTTTTATTTCTCATTTTTTTTTTTTTTTTGTTTTTTTTTTTGGTTTAGTTCATTGCAATGCATTGCACGCTGCATTATTTCTGCTGCCGCTGTCGCTGCCGCTGCTGCTGCTGCCGTTGTTGTTGGTATTTTGTGCATTCCTGCGCTGTCGAACCGGTTATTCCAGCAGCGTTGCCATTTTCGCAGCTAGAGCAGAGCAAAAAAACAAAAAAAAAATTTGTTGTCCGGTTACTTCACAGCGAAAAACCCGAATAAAAAAGAAAAACAATTCTCTGCTTTATTGTTGTTGTTGTTGTTGTTGTTGTCGCTACATTTTTCGTCTTTTGTTTTGGTAGCTTGTTTTGCAGCGTACAACATTCTCTAACTCCCTCACACTAATTCTCTTTCTCTCTCTATCTCTCTCTTTCTTTCTGCATCCTGTCGAACCGGTTCAGACGTTCCTTCAGCCCACATGCAACTCGAACTCCCATCAACTGGAGCTGTTAACAAATTTCGCCAAAATGCTCCTCTTCTAACAGCACATGCTAATTTTATTTACATATAAACTGTATTAAATAATTCTCACTAATTTTAATTTTGTTCACTTTATTTCGTAGATTTTCGGTTTGAAGTTGCATTGTTAACAGCCCATGTTCGAGTTCCACATGCGTTCCACAGCCAACTCGAACATCGCCTTAACCTTAACAGCGCATTAAAAGCGCCAGCATGTTCGACTGCAACACGACTGCGCGTAACAGGAGAGTAACAGAGCCGACAAGTCAGCCGCACGCGCTGTTAAATTAACATGGACAGAAGCAAATACAAAGCCGAACGAGGCGGTCGTGCAACGGACGGTAACGGTTGAAATAATTGTGATTTGTTGAACGAAACGAATTCGCTGCAATTGTAAATGCCGGTCGCCCAGGCGCTGTCCCGTGTAAATGTAAACCGGTTATTTGGCCACTGCGTTCGCGACGCCTTTGTTGCCGTTCCCTCTGTGTGTGTGGCTGTGTGTTCGCGTGTATGTTTTGAGATTTAATTTATTTATTTATTTTTTTTAAATAATTTTTTCGTCTTCAACATACCACAAATTATTTGATTTATTAACGCATTCTGGGACAGCCGCGTGCGTGTGCGAGCGTGTGTGTGAGAGTGAGAGCGCTGACTCCCACGCCAAAGCGAACCTTTAAAGGATCCGGTAGCACGACTCGGTAACGGTACGCGTTCGCCCAACAACAACAACATCAACAGCAACAAATTGCAAAAAAGATCCAATTTTTTTTCTGGTGTGTGTTCCCTAAATGAAATTCTAAGTGCTAATCAAAAGAAGAAGAAGAATATGAAGTAAAGTAAATGTGCAAGAAATTTGAAGCAAAGAAATAGCAGAATATCGCGAAATATTCAAATGCAAAATACAACATAGGCAAAAGCTGTGAATTACATGAAAGAGAAGAAACACAAACAGAAGCTGTAAACAAAATACTAAAAATAAAGAAAACAAAAACAAAATTGAAAATCAACCGAGAAGAAGAACAACAACTAGCCGACACATACAAAAAAAAAGGTAATGCTATTTCTAACTGTTCTTCTTGGTGTTGTCGTTGCGTAGGCACAGGCATAGGCAAAGACAGAGCAGCACAACAATTACGTGCATTATAAAAGCAACTCAAAACGCAGCTACCTGCTCTCGCACTGTCTTTGCATTCGCTCTCTGCTGCTCCTTCGCTCTGCCCGGCCAGCGTGAGAGAGCACTTGTGTGTGTGTGTGTGTGTGTGCGATCAGTTTAGCCTAAGCCGCACTATTATCGTATTCTCATTTTCAATATGCCTTCGCTGCTCTGGTGGTGCTGCTGTTTTTGTTGTTGCTGCTGCTGTTTGTGCAGTTTCGTGGTTTTTGCTGCGCACCCTTTACAGCAACAACAACAACAACAGCAGCAGCAGCAACTGCTTTGTATGTGCTGTAATTGAGCGGCAGGCTAATAAAACTCATGTCCTCTCTGTCACACCCGCACTCAATTTATTTCCTATATCATTTTTTTCCTTTTTTGTTGGTAATTCTAGTCTCTTTATTTTTTTTATTTTTTTGGTTTTTGGCAGTTTTGCAGTCGCGGCGAGCTGCAATGGAAAATTGGTTTTAGTTTTTCGCCGCGCCAAGTGCATGACATTTTAATGGCTCTCTGCATTAGGCAAAGGGGTCTATAGAGAGGAGGTGGGGAGATGATGGAAAAGGAGGAGGGGGAGGTGACAAACGTTTGACATTGTTAAGTGCCTGCTCTGCGCGCGCGTGTGTGTGTGTGTGTGTGCAATTGGGGATTGGGGTTTTCTCTTAATGAGCCGACGCGTTTTAAGTGCTGCAGCAGAATAAACAAAAACAAAAAAAAAAATAATTTTTAGCGTCGGTTTTGTGGTTTTTGGTATCAATTTGACAAATTTTCATGCTGCGCAAATTGTGAAATGCAATGATATACATACATATGTATATAATTTTATAGAAATGTATATATGTATGTATGTATGTACATATATACATCTAGAAAGTGTTGAAATAAAAGCCGCTTAAAGTTTGTTAAAGTTCTCTGAAAAGACACAAAAAATGCATTCGAAATTTTAAAGATATATGTATGTATGTATGTTTGGTATATGGATTGGAATGGATATAAATGCATATCTATGTGACAATTTATATACATAGGTACATACATACATATATGTATATCTACATACATATATATGTAAATACATACATATGTAAATTCGAATTATTTGCATTTTTAAGAAAAATCTTGCGACCTTTTCGTTAACATCTTATAGATTGATTGAAGCTGAGCTTGTAATATAATATTATAAAATATTTAAGTATGGATTAAAGTCATATCAAGTAAAAGAGAATAGTTTTTAAATTCAAATTAAATAAAAATATATATTTGAAATACATATAATATATGTATATATTTATGTATATCTACACAAAAGTAAAATACCAAAATTGAATTTAAAATTCTTTTCTTAGAATTAACTATAAATGCAACTAAAAAAACTTCAGTAGAAAATATATTTAAAATATATGTACATATACATATATAAAAAAATCATTTTTTTCTTTTACCAAATTTACTATAAATGCAGCGAAAAATATGCTTAGTTCATTTTTTTTTTTTTTGGAATCTTAAAATTTTTTATAATAATATTATTTCATTAGTTCAAGCACTTGAAATATTTTCAGACAGAATTTTGAACCCTGAACTCTGGCTTATCCCTCTCTCTCTCTCTCTCTCCCTCTCTCTCTTTTGGTTTTCTAGTTCTAGTTTATCTTTAACACTTTGTTTATTGCTTGAAAAATCATTTTATATTCATTTGCTTTATCAGTTTCAATTTTGTATGTGATTATAATTAAATTTTTATATTGAAGGTATATAGTTCTTATATTTGATTAAACTATTTAATTTTTAGGAGAGTTTGCTTTGAATAAGAAAATTACTTAAAATAAAGTTGTGGGACTTTTCATTTAATTTAACTGTACAGAAAAAAAAAACTTGATCAAATTTTAGTTGTTAATATAAAGAAATATTATGAGAGACTTTTTTCCATTTTCAGTACAAAACTTATCAAATGTGCTTCACATGCATATATGTATATAGATTTAATATGTATAGATATAAATTTGGTCTTTTTTTCCAATTTGATGTGGAATATGTGTTTCAATTTGCCATAGCTAGCTTTTGCTCATATTAGCTGTATTTTCTTGATTCTAATTGGAAATTGTGTGAAGTGGAAAAACACACACAGCTGCAACCCCTAATTGCAAACGCCAAACCCAGCCCCAACCCTTTCCTCTCATCAAAAGCTCAATTTTCAGTTGCAATTTAGCTGCTTTTCAGCTGATATTTTTTTTTTGGGTTTCCTTTTCTTTGGTCGCTTCCTTTAACGACTCTTAATGATTGTTTATTCAATTTCTATGGACGGGCGCCACGCGCGCGACAAACTATAAAAAAATAAAAATAAAAACAAAATAGAAAAATTTAATGATTTTCTATTTATGAAAAACCAAAAGCACAACTACTTTGTGTAAGTATTAGCATGATAAATTGAAGGGGTATATACGACTGAATAGCTCACCTGTTGACAGATATTAAAACTAAGCTTATAAGGAGCATAAATAATATATAGCATATAAATGAATACCATAGCAAAAAATATATAAAAGTAAAATATAATATGTATATTGCACATAGTATATAAATATAAAATTGAATATAATAAATGATACAAAAACAGATATGTATATATGGAATAAAAAATATAAAATTGTAAACATATCAAATACAAAATATAAAACGTAAAACAAACATGTATATATAATACGTATATATACTAAATAATATATAAAAAAAAGCATAACAGATGAAAATAAAAAGTAAAATACATAAATATCAACATATAAGACATATAAATCTTAAATAAAAAAAAGGTTAGACCAATAAATCAAAAATATATAAAAATAAATAAATAAAAAAGTATACATATGTATATAAAATTTCTCTACTTTATCTAACTTCAACTATAAATAGCTTAGCTATGTAATTTTTAATTTTATAATTAAATATTTGCTGTGCGCCTGCATATTAATTTTTGTTTTTTGTTTACATTTTAAAGCTCAATAGAAAATTAATTATTTCACACTTGTTAAAAAGAAAACAAAAAAATGGCCATAAAATTGCAAGAAACTAAAACAAGTTGAAAAGCAATTTCATATTTAATAATTAACTCTTATACTAGGTTTGTTTTTTGTTAAACATTTTTCATTTACCAGACGTTTGAACGGAGCAAAATGAGCATTTAATCAGCAGCAAGTTGCTGTGTGAGAGTGAGATAGAATGATACAGAGGCAGAGAGGCAGACAGATTCAAAGAGATTCGCTTTGATTTGCTGATAAGTGCCGTTGGAATGCCTTGGAGTGGGCAAACGCTTGACAAATTGTTTTTGTTTTTGTTTTTGTTGTTTCTGCTCGACGTTTTGCCAGCCGCAAAAACCGTTTCGTCATCGTCTTCCTCTTTGCCGTGCTGCTTTCCGCTTCCCGCTTCCCGCTTCCTTCGTTCCTTCTTCCACTTGCCATAGAATGCACCGTTTAACAATTGTAGCTGACTTTCTACTTGCTTTTGTTTTTGTTTTCATTTTTGTGCCTTTTCATTGTTGGACACTTGACCAAAGCATTTTGATGTAGTTGTTAGAGCTATCTCACTCCCTCTCCCTCTCTACACATAGACAATAGATACATGTATATGTTTGTGTGTATACGCTCTGCTTAATTAAAATGTTTGAAAAAAAGGCAGGATGGAGTTGTGAAAGTGTTTTTAAACAGAGAATTGTCTTTAAAGGCAAAATTCATGCAACTGTACATATGTATGTATGTGTGTATGTCAGTGTTTTTTTTTATGGATGTACATATATGTATATATGTATGCTATACCATATTACTATATATATAAATTAGTACAATTGAATAATACTAATCAGCAAATTAACACAATAAAATCGTACAGCTTTTCCGATAGAGCAATTACAAGATGAACATAAAAAAAAAATGCTAAAATTATTATTTTTATTTATTTATTATTGTTATATATAGTTATAGTACATAAAGTCTTATATATAAGAAACTCAAATAATAAATTTTAAACATAAAATATGTAATTAAATGCAAATATTTAATTTATTTATGAAATTAATTGTGATTTCATTTAATTTAAATATGCATATCATTTTAAATAAAACATAATATTTAATTTTATGAATAACTGATTTTGGCAAACTTGTTTTATTTTATTTTATTTATTATTTAAGTTTTATTTTCATTTATTTTGTTTTATTTTATATTTATATTTTTTTATTTTATAAAACAAAAAATAAATGTTGGCAACAATCTGTTAAAATTATTGTTTGACAAATTAAAAACAAAAACAAAAAAATAATAATTTGTTTTTTCCATACATTTTTTATTATTTGTAATCTTTTTTTCAAAAAACTTGAAAACTTCTCAAAACAAATCGTTTAACAAATTCTTAAATTCTCAAGGCATTGCTGTGTCTGAAGACAGTTCAATTCATTCGTGTTTCGCTTCCGAAATTATTGAGACAAATCTAATGCTGATTGACAGTTGATTGAAACGAATCAATTTGATTTGAATTGAATAGTCGCTAACCAAAAGCTCGTTTCACTTTCTGTTTGTTGGTCTATGTTTCAAATCAACTTTGCTTTAAAAAGGGTTTTATGGCAAAAGGAAATTGTGTGCCCCTATATTATTACCAAAAACTTAAAGGTCGATAAATGTTAGACAGCAAGTAGAGACAGAAAGAGAAAGAGAGAATGAGTCAGAAGAAAAAGTAAATAAAAAATATATATATGTATATGTATGGTAAAAATCATTCAGAGAATATTTGCAGATACGAAAAAAGAGATATGTGTTTATATATGGAATATATAGAGAAAAACTGTCTTACATCTATTACAGGGTATTTTAAAACTCATTAGCATATCGCTTTGTCAAAACATTTAAACTAGTTTCCAAATTCTTTTGCCGTTCCTCATTATTTCTGTGATTTATCACGCTTTTAGCTCCGAATTTGCTTTTCAATTAATTTCGCAGTCAAATTTCGGGCGAACAATTCGAACGTTTGGCTTAATGATGAACATAATAAATAAATAAAAAAAAAAAAAAATATATATATATATATATATATATATATATGAATGCGTGCTTATGCTAATACATTGATCCTCATAATCTCAATTATGATAATCATCATCAGCAGCACCATCATTATCATTATGAACTGATTTGGGCTCCAAAATGTCAACCATGTGAAATCTCAGCTAAAGAACAAAATGAGCAGCAAAAGAAGCAAAAAAGGCGAACAGAATGTAATAATATGTATGTATGTATATATATATATATGTGTATGTATGTAGCTACAAAGTGGCGACCCAGCCAACATAAGAAATCACAGCGTTTAATCATTTAAAAGCATCTTTGTAAGCCAAGACCAAAAAAAAAAAAAAAAGCAAAGACAGCTGAAAAAAAAAATATATATAAAACAAAACGCGACGAATGAACGTTCAAAAGCAATTGGCCAAGAAGCTGCGTTCTGATATGGAGCAAAAAATAAAATTAAGCTGAATGGCAATCGGGGGCGTAAGCCAAAGGGCGTGACTAACAGTTACCCTGCAAAAACTGACGTGATTACGATTTAAATTGGAGCAATCGGTATTGGGGGGAATAACACTATAGTTTAGTATCGATATTTAAGTATAATATTATCGATACTTAACTAAAAGACACCAGAACTAACAGAAGGGAATTCAGCTCGGAAATTAAACTAAAAAAAAATAATATGAATACGAAGCCTTTTACAATATGTGTAGTTATATATTTTTTTAACTATATAAAATCAAATTACTGCTTAATTAACTCCAAAAAAATTATTTTCAATGAGTTTAGTTAGGTTAGTTTGCTGGAAAAAATGTGAAAATGTTTTTATTGAAATTTATGTAACAGACGGAAGAAGGCATGGTAGACCCATTTAATATATTAATTCTTGATCAGGGCGATAAGGTGAGTCTATATAGTCTATCTGTCAGTCTACCTGTCCGGTTGTCTGCAAGAATCTCGGGGCCTATTAGGGCTTAAGACTTGTTTTTATTTATTTCAAAAAGCAAATTAGTTTATCGAGGGCATGCCACCCTCTCAATAACTTTACAGGGTATATGCAAAGAGAGAGAGAGAGAGGAAAAAGGAAGCACTGCTTAAACACGGAAAGGGCAGCCAAATTTTGTCAGAGGATGGCCCCAAAAAATCTTGAGGCTGCCCAGATGGCAGAGGGGGCTATGGGGTCTCGGTACGCAGGGCGATTCAGCAGCTTTGCCATAACAAAGGAAGCTGGGAGCCAGTCAGCCAGTCAGCGATTGAGGTCAGAATGAAAATGCGTCGCAGTAGGCGCGTGTCGTGCGCCTCCAAAAAAAAAAAAAAGAACAGGAAAAAACGTAAAAAACCCCAACGCCCCACGGGCTTGATAGCGCCACATCGAAAGAGCATGCCACATGCCTCATGCCTCATGCCTCAGCTGCGGGCAAAGTTACAATAACTTTTGCCACAGTTTAAGCCATCGCCAGCTGCCCCTCCTTGCCCCCTGGCTGCCTCTCGTGCGCGACGCCGTATCTTGTATCTGTGCTGCCCCGCCTCGGTCCGCCTTAACTTCGTTTCTGGCCCAAACACAAATTTCGCTTCTTTCTTTTTAATTTTCTTTCTTTTCTTTCCTTTTTTTTTTTTTTTTTGGCCAGTGTCAGTGTCATTGCTACTCGAATGCATTTTAATTCGATTGAGTATCCGATTGGCAGCATCTTATTTTTCGCTTCTCTCTCTCTCTCTCTCTCTCTGTCTTTTCACTCATTTTAATACCCTGTAAATGGGCAATCAAGAAATTTGTATATATCACAGACGGATGTTATATTATATTAAAAAATTTAAATTAATTACAAATATTTTAAGGGTAATATTCGATAAAATATTGTTAAATATTCATACATATGTATATTTATATATGAATATTATATTATTTCATTTAACTTTATTTTGTATTAAAAACAAAGTTTGAAATATTTTGCCTAAATCATAAATAAAATAATAAAACATAAAAAATCAAATGAATTTCAGTAAATTAAATTCAATTAAATTAAGTAAACGAAATAAAATAATAAATAAATGTAAACATAAAAATATCAAATGAAATTCAGTAAATTAAATTAAATTTATAAAAAAGAAAAAAAAAAAAAAAATAACAAATCATTAAAAACAAAAATATATCAATATAGTTATATACGAAATATATTTAAATAAGACAATCTTACAAGTTAAAAGTAAAAAGAAAAAAAATATATATATTTGCAATAACTTAGCTAATGCTATATATTTATTGATGCACTTAATTTCTTTATGAAATGCTATAATTGTCTAAAAATTTAAAGCTTAGACTTACGCTTATTTGCTATTGACAATATACTATGTATATACACATAAAAAGTATATATTTTTCTTTTCTTTGTAACTTTTCAGATTGTTTAATTATACATGTGTGTATCATTGAACTTGTTTATGATAGTCAAGGTATTTACATCTACAGCAAACCGGAAAAAACATTTATTTTCTTTATATTTTCGTTTTTCGTTTATTTTTAATTTTTTTTTTCGTTGAGAGTTTGGCAATTTTCGCAAGGCTAGCAAAAGTTTCAACTTGATGTTGTTGTGCGCATATATGTATATAAACAAAATATATATATATACAAATATACTTTACTTTTTTTTTTTTTTTAATGAATAAAAATCACGAACAAAGAAATTGAACTTGGGCGAGCTTTGCTCTTATTATATTATATTATGTTGTTGTTGTTGCTGTTGCTATTCTGTTTGCTGCGCATTAAAAAAAAAGTCAGGGGTCAAATGGCGCTTGAGCCCAATGAAATGTGTCAAGAAGCAGCAGCAGCAGCAGCAGCAGCATCAGTTGAACTGAATTGAGAGCTGCAACGGAAAGCACAGTGAACACTGTTCAACAAAAATCCTAAATTGTTGTTAGGTAGATTAAAAGTTTAAATTTTCATGCTGCTGACATTCTGACCCTAAATGGCATTTTTATTTACTTATTTATTTTTCTTTTGCTCAGTTAAAAAAAATTTTAAAATAAAATTTAAAAAATGCATAAATTCATCAAAATGGTTTATAAAATATAATCCAAAATGCATAAATTTATGAAGCTTTTTATTATGCCTATAATCTACCTTTTTTATTTTGCCCATAATCTATTTAATCCACAAATTGTTGTTGCTGAGATGCTAAATCCATTCTGGTACTTGCAAATCAATTGATAATTTAAATCCTCTTTAATCCTGCGTTTAAATTAAACATCGGAAAATGTCAAAAATATCAAATTTTGGTTTTATTTAACGCAAAAAATTAAATTAAATTCTTTTTGCATTTCTTATTATTATTTATTTCTACCTTTTATTTTTATACATTATGTGTTTTATTTATTAATTAAATATAATTAGTATATATTCGTGATTATTTTTTTTATTTCATTAAATTAAATAAATTTAAATATTTTTGCATTTATTAGTATTTATTTCGGCCTTTTATTTTTATATTAAAATATGCATGATTTATTAATTAAATATAATTATTATTTATTCGTGATTATTTATTTTATTTGATTATTTAAAAAATAAATTATGCAAAATTTGCGGTAATTTAAATTTAAGCAGATTTATATGATTTTTTTTATTTTATTTATTCTATTTTTTTTTATATTATTATTCATTTAGTATTTAAATTTCGTTATTCGACATAGTTATTTATTGCTTGTGTTTTTCTCTCACTGAAATATGAAATTGTTAATTCGTTTTATTTGTTTTTTTAATTATAAACATTATACTTTAATGAATCAAACAGTAATCCATAACATTTCTTTTAGCCAAGCGCCAAGCCAGCTAATGCTTATTTTTCTTCTCTTTGCAATTGCAGGTAACGCAGACATTCATACATACATACATGTATTTATACAGTGCATCATATATGTATCTAGCCACATCTAAGCGCATTTAGTGGCAACAGCAGCGGAAAAGGCAAAGGTAAGTGGACAGCGCGGGTCAGGTGGTGCGATATCTTGAGTCAGTTTCAAGTTGCCACCTGTTGTCAACCAACGAGGGCGCATTCTCTCTCCTCATCTCTGTGCTTGTGTGTGTGTGTGTGTGTGTGTGTGTGTGTGTGTTGGCTTGGAGCATCTTTGGCGCCGCTTTGTTTGCAGCGAGGTTCTATCTAATGGCTGGAGCTAAGCACACGTCAAAAGTGAGCGCAAAAGTTTGCGCTTCAGTTTGCTAGCTTGCTTCTTGTTATTGCTGTTGTTGCTGTGGCTGCTGTTGTTGCTGTGGCTGCTGTGGTTGCTGTTGTTGCTGTTGTTGGCTGCTGTTAAATGGGCCGCTGCCAACTTCCGTTCGTTGGCTTTTGTTATGTTTGCCTTCAGATTTTGTATCTTTGAGTTAGTTTTGCGGGCAGCTCCCTGCCTTGCGCCTTGCCAGCTTTGTTCGCAGCTGTAGTTATTTTTTCTTCTCTTAATTTTATATATACAATATAGATAAATGTATATACATTTTTCTTTTTCTATCTATATCGCAGCTCTGCATCTGTAGAATTTTGTTACCTTTTGTTTTGTATTTTGTTTTCCTGTGAAGCAACGGAAACATAAGCCGAATACAAAATAACCAAAAAAAAGTTAAAGAAGAGAAGAGATGAGTGCGAGTAGGGCCAGGGCACAGGGGGGCGGGGTACGTAGTGATACTCAGATTTCAACCGCAACTTGATCATTAATTATTTATTTGGATTTCGTTTAAATACCTGCGAAAAGCAGAGACAACAAATTACTTTGATTTCATTCGGGCAATAAGCCACAGCTTCTGGGTAGCATCCATCCAATCTCACTCATTCCACTCGTTCCGTCATCTCGCTTGCCTGGGAACGAATCTCTCCTTTGCTTGCCACAGATTTGCATATCACTTGAGAGTTACTGCTGCTGCTGCTGCTGCTGCTGCTCAGTTGATGGTCAGCTCGGCGAGTGAGTGAGTGAGTGAGTGAGTGAGTGAGTGAGTGGGTTGACCTTTGGTGTCTCTCCGTGGTGGGACTCGATGCAGCATTAGCATAGCACAAAGGTCAGCCTCACTTAGGGAATGCCAAGTCTCTAGCTCCACTCAGTGGCAGGGCAACAACATCTGAGTAACTGGCAAACAATGTTTTGTTCGCTTTGAGGCCAAAGCAAATCTGCAAAACTGCAAAAGCGACAAAATTCTGAACTTCATTCCTAAGCAAATCTATGTAAGCAGCAGCAGCTCAGCTCGGGTTCCCAGGCTTTCAGGCTCTTAAGAGGCGAAACATAAAGAAAATGAAGTTAGTTGATAAAAATTCCACAGAAAATCAACTGCCATTCGTGGCAGTGTGGAGCTTTTGAACTAGTTCTTTTCATATGTACTACTCATATACATACATATGTATATATATTTTAAAATAGTTTTAGTGTACTCAAAAACTAGCTCAATTGTTGTTAAGAGTTGTTGGTGCGTAGAATTTGTCTGGAAAGCTGCTAAATTATATTATGTATGAGCTAAAAATATTTTTGGAACTAGTTCCGATTGCTCATATGAACTGAAAATTATTTAAATCATACACATATACTAAAATATCGTCGATCACATGAAAAAAATCATTTAACTTGATTCAAAAATGTGCCAAATTTCGAACTAGTTCTAGTTGTTTATATGAACTGCAGAATAGAAAAAATATATAAATATACTAAAATATTTTCAATCACATGCCAAACTAATTTACTGAATAATTTACACAAATTCTGAACTAGTTCATTTGTTCACATGAGCTCTAAGTGACATACACATTTATAAGTGTTAAGCTCTTCATTTCATGCTAGTTTTAGTCGTTCAATTACTAAAAATGAGCACAACTAGCTCCAAATGAACTGCTGTGTGCTCTTCATCTGGAACTAGTTCCGGTTTGCTCATGTGTGGGCGTCTAGCTACACTTTATTTGAACAATCTATAATCGTTTGTCAATCAAAGTTTTCCAGCTCCAAAATTTCCACCGCCTGGAACTAGTTCAATTGTTTGCACGAACTACAAATAGATGCAAGCCATTAGCGCCTAGCTGTTGATTGTAAATCTAACTGAACTGAAGGGTATTTTCTTATATATACATTTTTTTATGCATTTTTTATTTATTATTATTATTATTTTTTTTAAATCTCTCAACCTTTTACCACTTCAAGATTCGTGCCGGCTGCTGCTGCTGTTGGGTAAATAGTTTGCACAGCTGTTGACAGTTTTGGTCTTGTATTCAAATTGGTTTCAAGCTAATTTCTGGAGGTTCGAACTATTTCCCCCCTCCACCTACCCGTCGGTATTTATCTCGTTTTGTTATGCAAATATGCGTTATATCTTGCGCCTCGTATATCAATAGAGACACGAATTTCCAACTATTTGTCGGCTTCTTCGTCCATTTGCGTGGCCATAATTTAGCCGAAAAGAAGCTAAGATTGACAAAAAAAAAAAAAAAAGAAGAGAGAAAAGGCCGCAGCAGCCGCAAGATAACTACCAAATGGTATAAACAACAACAACAATTGGTTGCCCCTGCTTATCGGTATATTTTTTTCCCACTTTTTTTTCACCTTTTGCGGCCCCGCCCCCAACCACAGCACGCACTTTACTCGTCGAACCATTCAAATTTAAATCAATTTGATTCTGATTAGCCACACACGCAGTTTCTCGAACTGTTTGTCGCCCATGCTTGAGTTCTCTCTCTGCCCTTCCCTCTCCCTCTACCTCTCTCTCTCTCACTCTTTCTCTGCGTCGACTCCTTTCCTGCTCGCTCCTCAATATTTTTGTTCTTTTCGTTTGTGTGCGTTTTGTACCTACTACAACTAGTAAATAAATTAGTTTTTATTATTGGGAAAACTGGTTTCGTCTGGGTGCCTTTTTCTCCATGTCTCTCTGTCTCTCTCTGTACACGATTTGGACCCGGAGTGGCACTCGGACTCGGACTCGGACTCGAGACTGCGACCGCGACCGCGACGCAGGGCAGGTTAAAAATTCTTCACAGTTCGCTGACAGAACCTGTTCAGAGTCCGGTTCTCTAGGGTTTTCTCGAGTGCACACACACATGCACACAAACACATGCATATTTATTTATTTATTTATTTTGTATATATATTTTTTTTTTTTGCCTGGCTGCTCGGTTTCTTAACACTTTCATGATTTGAATTTTAAACACGAAGCCACCGTCTCGCGAGTTGTAAAATCAATTAAATTGGGAGCCTACACAAAATTGATGGGGCAGCATTTGTCGCTTCCTTCGCAAGTGCTTCACAAATAAGAGAAAGCAAAACACACGCACACACGCACAGTGAGTGAGCGAGAGAGAGAGAGGGAGGGAGGGAGGTAGAGAGAGAAAATTAAATCAAAATAATTTGATTACAAAGTGGAACTATATATGAAAGAACTATGCGCTCTGTTTGCTTTCATTATGCTGCCTTTTTATTTTGTTTATTTTGTTTTTTATTATTATTTTTTATTTGCTGCTCAAAATTTATGCGCCGTGTCTAATGACAATTTTGTAGTCATTATATGTAATATATATTCACATCTATATACACATATGTATCTCTATAATGGACAAACCAAAACCGATTCATTTTCGACTGCGTACCAGGCATATTTGTTGTGTTACGAATGCTTAAAAAATAAGCACATTATTCGCATTAATCTCATTAATTGACAACATGCGAATCGCTGCTCTAATCCTAAGCCTAACTCGAGCTATACCCTGTAAATATATGTGTGTATGCGTGTATATGTATATGTATATATAATATGTTCATTTATGTTTATGGAGCTTTGCACGCCATGTATGGAAAGACGCGTATTCTAATCAGAAATCGGCTTTAATTTGCGTTAAGAGTTAACTAATCAATATATCATACAGATTATAAACCCTTGTGCTAAATATAAGCATTGTAAATATAAAGAAACAACTTTGTCTTTGCACAGAATTGCAGAATATAATATATGTACATATATAATATAAATACTATAATACTAATACAATATTTTTATTTGTATTTTTTAGTTTTATTAAAATTATATTGCATTATTATCATACAATTTATCTGCATGATTTCCGTATAGAATAATTTACATACTCCTTAAGAACATTATATCCCATACTAGATATACATAATTCTTCATATATGTATATCCAAACTACTTTATATGATCATAAATTGTACTATAATTTTAAGTATACTCCCTGTCTCTCTCTATCTCTCTCTCTCTTTCTCTCTCTTTCTCTATATATTTAGATTGTCGTAATACTATAATCATAAGTATACTTTCTCTCTCTCTCTTTCCCTCTCTCTCTCTCTCTCTCTCTCTTTCCCTCTCTCTCTATCTCTCTCTCTATCTCCATCTCTCTCTTTCCCTCTCTTTCTCTCTCTCTGTCTCTATCTCTCTCTCTTTTTATTTTGTCATAATACTATAATCATAAGTATACTTTCTCTCTCTCTCTCTCTCTCTCTCTCTCTCTCTCTCTTTACTTTGTCAAAATACTATAATCATAAGTATATTTTCTCGCTCTTTCTTTCTCTCTCTGTACCTTGTCGTCTATGTTTTTTAAGCTCCACATATTCAGCATATTCCGCATCTTCCACATACTCCACATTCTTCATATACCCCATAAATTGTTGTAGTTTTTTTTATTGGTTTTTCTCTTCTCTTAAGAAACTCAATTCACATTTTGTGCCAATTCCTTGAGAGGACAAATTTGCAATTAAATGTCGACCATAAATTAAATGGCGTCTGCTTCTACAAAATGTATGGGAAAAAGAGATAATAAAAAATGAAGAGAGAGAGAGAGAGAAAAAAAAGAAAATAAGAACAAAGATAATACCGAAAAGAAAAAAAAATTAATAAAAAAGAAGAAGCAGAAACGCCAGCATCGATAATAAGCATGTCGCCCAGAGCCAAATAGCGCACTATATAATCATCTACATATACAAAGTGTTATATATGTATGTATGTGTGTGTGTGTGTGTGTGAGTGTGTACGTGTTTGCATGTGTGTTGCCTGTATATACAGTATACACTGTCATCTGCTGTCTATGGGCTGTGTCTTGTTGGCTGAGCCTGAGCCTATCTCTGCTCTCTATAAATGATGATGCTGCTCATTTCTTGTGCATTGACGCGTAGTTTCTTGCTGTTGTTGTTGTTGTTGCAGTAGCTGGTGTTGTTGTTGTTGTATGTGGGCCGCTTTTGTTGTTGAAATGCCGCTGATAAATGAGTTTTGGCTTTCATATATATATGTACATATATATGTACATATATATTTTTTAATTTTTGTTGTTGAAACGACGTGGGAAAATGTGTGTTGATTTACATACCTATGCATATGCGCGCACACACACACACTCACATAAATATGTATATATGTATACATATAAGTTTACAAACACATTGAAGCACTCAAACTACACACTCAACACAGTCCACTCAACACTCAAAGGAGTGAGCATCTTGAGACGCTGCATAGTCTAGCCTCTAGACTCTAGACTCTAGGCCAGGCCCGCATCAACTGTCAAAATGGCAAGCGCCAAAAGATTTGCATTTAAGCCAAATAGTTGATGCCAAATTAAGCTAATTGTGAGAATGAATGAATGAATATGAATGTATTTATGCAGAGCTCAGGTTAGTCGAAAATCATGTTTATCCAGTTTGAATACAGCTTTGTAGCAATGAATGCACTCACGAATTTATTCACCATAAATATGTGAGCTTAGCAAGCAAATTACATATAGGAGCTTTATGTAACATTCGAAAAGTCAATGATAATTTTAAGATGTATTCAAAATAATCATTTGAGTGAATAATGTGAATCAGGCACCAGTGCATTCCAAAACTAATGAATAAACCTATAAATTTTGTTTTTATGTAGAGAGAATATATTAAACAAAGACTTTTCGAATGTTCTCATGAATAAAATGAATCATAAATCATGAATCATTCGTGCACTCATGAGTAAAATATATATTTGAAATTAGTATATAGATAAATTTGCAAATCAATTAATTGCTGCATTTATAGAGCTAGACCATATTCAAGCTGTGAGTATACTCACGAATCGTATGTGAGTATACTCATGAAACAAAAACACATTGAAGCCTAAACATATGCATGATTGAATATTAAAAAATAACAATATTTAAAGAAATGAAACAGCGAATATTCATTGTTTTATATATGAATGCACTCATGAATGATTTGAATGTATTACATGTGTGCATCCAAATTACTATACACTCTAATGATAAGCAAAATGCATTGTTGTATTCACAGAAAACTGTGTCAATACACTGAATGAAGCAAGTGAATAATGTGAATATTACACAATGATTCATTTGAACGTTAACTGGTGCATTACCGAATAATGTAAATGTTTATGCTGACTTTTTATGACCTGCCTGAGTCACCGTGTCAACATGAAAAGTGGCCACGCCCACCCCCACGCAACACGCCCACCAATATTTCGTGTTTTTTAACTGCAATTGGACGAGCTGCGAATGCGATTCTCGGAATGTGGCCACAAAATGAAAACAATTTTTAGCCAAAAAAAAAAAAAAAAGAAAGAAAAACACTTAAAAAAAAAGCATTGCAGACGCATGAGTTGGCTCAGATTACCATTACCCATTAGCCATTACCCATTGCCCCATGTCGCATTTTGGCCATTACAGCATAGCCGGTACCCATTACCCATTAACCATTACCCATTAGCCATTAGCTTTGCCATTACCTTATTACCTACGTGGATTTAGCGCTGCACGCTTCGGTTCAAGTGTCTGGCGTGCCCCTCATCAAATTTCGCACTGTGTTGTTGGCTTTTCGGTTATGTTATGTCTTTTTTAACTCCTTTTTGTTTTCTTGTTTTTTTTTTTTTTTTGTTTTTTGTTCTTCTCGTGGGCGAGGTGGGGCAGCAACACCTTCAGCAGCAAGCACTTAACATTCCAAACTGCCGCAAATGTGGCGTCAAACGTGCAACGCACGCGCACCGAATCGCCAAAGGGCCGCGTTCAATTCACAATGGAGCCAACGAGCGATTGTGAATGCCATGCGATGATGATGATGATGTTGTATTGGGGCATTCGTTCGCCTTGTGGCATATTGTTTTCTGAGCAATAACATGAATAACAACGTTAATTAACTGCCAAACATAAAAAAAAAAATCAAAAAAAGTGCAACAACAACGCGCGAGTTGCGCGCGATTTGTGGGCGTTTTAAATCGCTAGCTGCACAACTGATTTGCAAACAACTTTGGTCCGCTTGCAGCAGCTGCATGTTAGGCCATAAATTGTGCACTTTCACTTTTGTTGTTGTTGTTGTTGTTGTTGTTGTCCCGCATGGCGAAGTTTATCATTAGACGAGCGCGGTTTGGTCGCGTTTTTCTGCTCGCCTTGGCTCTTCCTGCGCCCAACACCAACAAAAGTTGCCATTTTTTAGTTGTTGTTGTTGTTGTCGAAACCGGAAATTTTTGTCATTAGCTGGAAATTTTATTTTCGCTTCGTTTCGTTGGGGATATACCAAACGATTTTTTGCTCTTCACGTTGCCTTCATCTGCTGCTGCTGCTTCCTCTTCTTCATCGGCAACTTTGCGTCCACTGCTCGACTGTGTTTTCGTAGCTTTTCCTGACCTTTTTTTTTGCAGTTTCCTCGATTTTTTTTTTGTAGGCGATAAATGCTTCAAAGCCAAACAAAAAAAGCAAAAAAGGGTACACTAACTTGGCGAAGATGTTTGCCGAGCATGCAATTAAAAGCTAATTAATAATTAGTGGTAATTACATTTACTTAATTACGCAATGCGCAAGTAATTGGAATTAATTATGGCATTAATTGTGTTGCGTAATTTCACGCAAGTAATTACCCTTTAAGTGCGCCTATATATGACGTAGATGTAATGCCAAAAATTTGAATGAAATTGCTGATTAAACATGATCAAAATTAAGACAAATTATTTTTTGATAAGAACAAAATATTCGATGGAAAGGAATTTTGGGTTCAGCTTGGCAGCTCTATAAAGTTTTTAGAGAAAATTCCAAAACAATTAACTCTAAATTGAAGTGCTTAAAGTGCATTTAATAGTTGAAAATTTAAATTAATCGGCAAAAAAAAAAAAACAAAACATTAAAGTGGCGAATAATTTTTTATCTCAGCACTCATGGATAAATTTTTATATTTTACCAAGATATTCAAATGAAAATTAGTTAATTTAAATAAAACTAATTTATTTGCACATTTTTATTGCACAATATATTAAAAAGCCCAATTGAATTTTTGATTAATTTCTATTTCTACTATTTATAATAAATACCAAATTTATTTAATAATTTCATTAATTAATTCATATTACATACTAAAAAGAAATATATGTATATGTTTATAATAAATACCAAATTTATTTAAGCAAAATTAATCTGTGCGAAATTTATATTCTATATTTATATTAGAAACCCTATCGATAAATTTAGTTAACTATCGATCGACCACTGAATTTATCGATAGGTTTTCTAATATAAATTGAAAATTTATGTTTTCTATGAGAGCATTTGCAAGTTCGACCTGCCTCAATTTGTTTTCCACTAGTTTTCATTCGTTTTTTTTTTTTTTTTTTTTTTGCCCGGCGCCCCTCAAATAGGTTTTCATTTTGCCATGCAGTTATTTTCTTTCTTTTCTTTTCTCTTTTTTTTTTTTTTGACTAGGGCGCTTTGCTTTTCCGCCAACATTTTTATCGAGCTATGTGAATTTAAGTTCCCTGTTGGCTCGCCTCTCCCTCTCTGCCTCTCTCTGTCTTTCTCGTTGCTGTCTCTTTGCTCTCTGTGTTGGCCGGGCTCCTGGCTCATGGCTGTTGCTTTATCATTTTTCTTCGTCTGCCGCCAGTTTTTTCGGGGCTTAGTTTGTAGCGGCTTCCTCACACACACACACACACACACACTCCCTCTCTCTCTTGCTTTCTCTCTCAGTCTCGCACTAACATTTCGATTTGGATTCAGATTCGCATTCTCAGCATTCGCTTTGCTGCTACTGTGTGTGTGTGACGACAAATGATAAATGAATTTGTGATAAATGAAGCATGTGGCCAAAAGTTGAAAATACTTTTTAAACACAGACAAAGACAGCAGACAGTGAGCTGGTGTGTGTGTGTGTTAGAGAGAGAGAGCGCGAGTGAGTACGGGTAACAAGGAGGCACAACTATTTGTGGCCCCAATTCTCCTTTAGCTATTTCACTTTACACTTTTTGGCATCTGTATCAAATTATGAATGGAAAGCGAATGGCCCCTTGCAATGACAAAGACTCATTCACCCCAGCACCTCAGCAATCACCCCTCCCCCCCCCCTTGCTGGTCTCGCCTTTTCGGCCATTTGGCCACACTTATTGGCCATTGGCGTCTATTTCTTTGTTATTGTTTGTTTTTGTCTTCATTTATCGCTTGGCTTTGTTGTTATGCAAAAGTTTTGTCGAGTGATTGGCGTGATTTACTCTGGAATTGTTAAGGCGGAGGCGTGCACACTTTGTCTTAGTTCATCTCTCCCCCCATCCCTCTCCATCAGTCGCTCTCTTTGGTCCATTTGGCGAGAAAGTAGCCAAGCAAGTGACCCAGCCAGGCAGGTGGACGGACGGACAAACCAACGAACGAACGAATGAATCTATCGTGGAGTGAATGCCTTTTGAGTAATGCGGGCACCATTAATACACATCGTAGTTGTACTCCGGGGCACGACTATTCAAACTGAGTCACACGACTTACTAAATTGCTGTCAAAATGTATTCAACACACAGCATGAGTGTCTATGATTCATTTGAGCTTGTTTTAAGAGAAATGCAAAAAATAAAGGGGAAAAAAAAAAACATTCGGATGCAGTTTGTAAAGTCAAAATAAAGAATTATTTATTATTTTTTGTTAAATGTAATTATTTTCAATTTTTTAAAGACATATAAATAAAGCTATTGAATTAATTCATGAATCACATCAATTTTTTGTTTGCATTTGTGCTTAAAAAAATAAAATAAAAAAAATAAATAAATGTAAGATGGTAGTAAAATAGTTGTAAAATAATAGAAAAATAGTAGTAGAATAGGTTTAAAATAGTAATAGAATAGTAGTAGAATGGTAGTAGAATAATAGTAGAATAAAAGAAAATAGTAGTAGAATAATAGTAGAATAGTAGTAGAATAGTAGTATAATAGTAGTAGAATAGTAGTAGAATAATAGTAGAATAGTAGTAGAATAGTAGTAGAATATTAGTGTTGGACTACATGAATATTATTGTATGATTTTATATATCTATATATCCGCTATATAACTGTATATCATAGACAGTGATATTTGCTTGTTATCGATAATAATCGATAATCGATTACCAGAGGAAATAGGTGGATAATAGCTCACTTAAATTTAGTTCCTCACATGCTGGGTATGTCATAGTCGATCACTCCGCACGGTAGCACATACGCCTCATGCATTGCTATTAATAAATATATTCAATTATTATTCAATAATTGATTCACATTCAAACATTTCACTTCAAAAGATCTGTGCGTTCACTTGACTTGCAAATATGCAAATAAATTTGATTTTTGTTTATATTTGCATATATATTTATAGATGTACGGCAGAATAATAAGTAATGAGTTATGCAAATGAAATGAATATGCAATGAATACACTCAGTTCACTCAGATGTAAGCCAGCGAAATGAGCTTTACAAACATTTAACTAGATTATTATTCACAATTGATTCATATGCAAGGCGTGCTCACACTCGATCTAGCTATTTTCTAGCTAAATTATGAATACTCATTCATTCACTTTCAATTGCATTGCATTGAGATATATATCAGCAGTTAATGTTGTTGTTGTTGTTTATTTTTTATTTATTTATTTCGGCTTTTTTTGGGTCATTTACATTCATATATACATTCACACTCATTCATTCACATTCATTAACAATGCTCTCCAATTAATGTCAACATCTGTTGTTGCCAATTTAGAAAACAGCATTCAATTTTGGCCCAGCCATGACACAAACACGGCACCCGCCAGGTAGCACGCACTCACCTATATACACCCACACACCCACACGCACACGTTGACAAAGTTTCGCGCTCATTGCAGTCCTTGCTGCACTTAATTTTCATAATTAAAAAAGTTTATCTTGGCAACCCCTTGCCTGGGTCCACGCATACCTTTGGGCCACGCACTCCGCACACCCCGCTCTTTCCCTCTCTCTCTCTCTCTGTCTTTCTCTGTCTTTCTCTCAACCAATATCCAATTCCAGTTACGCACATTTGGACTTGGTCGCCAACAAACATGGCCAACGGCTGCGGCAGCGTTTTGTAATTAATTTATGCAAATACTCCAATGGCTGGGGCTGGCAACTGGAGTTGGGGTTGCTGTTGAGATGGGGAATTGGGGCTGGTCGACGGAGGGCGCCGATTGCTGTAGCTGGCCATGTGTGGCGGATCGTGTGGCATATTAAAATGAATGACCCTTTAAGTTGGTGGCGCGGCGTTAACTCCCCCACGCTGGATTAAGTAGACAAGTTGGCAAAACAGCGTCAACCCTGAACCGGGCTAACCAGCAGCCGCGAAGCACCGTTAGCTCCCTGTTCAGACGCTCACCTGTTCAGCCCGGGCGCATGTCATCGTTCGAGAGGGAGATGGGGGGGGGGGATAGGGGTCTCGACTTGCAACAAACTTTTGCATTTTGCCACTGCAGCGCACAGTTTATTACATATTATTTTCATGTTGTGTGATGCGAGTGTGTGTGTGTGTGTGTGTGTGTGTGTGTGTGTGTGTGTGTGTGTGTGTGTGTGTGTGTGTGACTTGCCCTTTGCTACAAGTTTATTATATTTTACTCGCTTTTTTTGTTGTGAATTTATTATAATATTTTCGTTGTAGTTGTTGGTTTCTTGTTTTCTTTATTTTTATTTATTTTTTTTTTTTCACTGTACGAGTTGTTACCCTCGCTGGCTTTGGCGCTTGACTTGGGGGCTTCTTGGGCGAGCGAACGAGCGAGCGTTCTCGCATGAGCAAAAAATTAAGCGCGCTGACATTTGCTTCCTGCCAGCCACGCCCACAACTAGCCGCACACAAACACACACACACACACACACACACACATACGCAGTCGCACACCCTTACAATGCTTATTTTCGAAAAGGGAATCGGATTCCTTTAGCTAAGACACACACACACGCACACAATGACTGCACGATTCTATTTTCTCTTACATTTTTTTCGTTGGAAGGGGGGGGGGAGGGGTGGAGCACAAAATTGTCAAACAAAGCAGGACTAGGACTTCCACGAGCATAGCCCATAGCAGCGCCTAATGACTTGAGCTCCAAGTTTCGAGGTACGTCCCATCCGAGTCCACAGGTTTCGCTGTCACACAGAGGCTGCCCCCCAACTAAGAGGCGCCGTGGCGTCGCTTTTGTGTTGGAGCTTGGCTGGCTGACTCGCTGACTGACTGGCTGCTGTTGCCTCTCAATCAAAGCCCAGGACTTTGGGTGAAGTGAAACAAAAAAACAAAAAAATCATGTGAAGGGCCGAGAGGGGGTGCTGAGTTGGTACTACCAAAATAAAGAAGGGAAACTAGCAACCAACTGCGGTTGTTGGCCCTTTTTATAGCCCCTGGGTGGGTATTATGACGGTGTCAGCCAGCTGCAGAAATGCACACAAGGCAAACCCCAGCTTTGATTTCGGTTAGAGTATAAAAACATCTAAAAGCGGTAATGTAGAGTCACTTACTAATCATAAACGATATCTATAGTTGAGTTGAGAAAACAAAATTACAAAATACGGAAATTAAGCCAAGTCATTTATTAAAGCTTTCGATAGTTGAGCAAAATGCAATGGAATTGATCGATAAATTACTGTTTTGTATAATCGTATAATTATCGAATAAATTTATATTTTACTTAAGCTAAAAATTTGTTATTTCCAGTTCAATTTTTGTACAGATAAGATTTGGTAGTGCTTTGCATTTATTTGCATGTTTATCGATTTATCGATAAGTAATTCGACTGTCTAAAATCAGTTTAAAGTAATCGATATTGATAATGCTATAATATATTATATATATCGTAATTGATTGAGGAATTTTTCAAAAAATTATCGTTATCGTTATCGTTGCATATATCGATAACTGAAGTATTTGCCATAACATTTCGCTAATATCATTTTGCTTAAGCTCTTTGTCAATTTATCGTTATCGTTATCGTTACACATATCGATAACTTAGCTATTTGCCATTGCATTTCGTGAATATTCTTTCATTAAACCTCTTCAACGATTAATCGCTATCGTTATGTTTCCACATATCGATAGCTTCAATATTTTCTATTCAATTTCTTCTTTTATTCTTTCCTTAAAGTTCTCCTTCGCTTAAACGAAAGAGAGCAGCAGCTGTGCGGCTTGCCATTAGCACAGTTCAGCCCTTGTGCTCGCCTTTGCTCCCCTCGCTTACAGTAGGGTTAATGCACTGCTCCCTACCGAAATAAAAAAAAAACTCACACACACACACACACAGAAATGGGGAAAAAATTTGTTGAGAGAAAACGAAGAAGAATTATATGCAACCCGCACTGACTCGCTTTGAGTACTCGACAGTGTGTTGCACCCAAAAAGGCAGCGCTCCAAACTAAAGAGCAGCAGCAGCAGCAGCAGCAGCAGCAGCAGCAGCAGCAGCAGCAGCAGCAGCAGCAGAGTGCTGGCATTAAAGGCAGCCTAGGACACACAGGACACTGGACTTGGGACTCGGGACTCAATGTTTATTTTGCGTGCCAGGGCACTTAGCGCAATTTCCGTTCACAGGCCGAGCTATTTGTAAATGTATCTGTAACTGTATCTCTCCCACTTCAGCTCTCTCTCTCTCTTTCTCTCTCACTCTCACTCGTTTGTACATTTGTATCTCTATCTGTAGCTGCGGCTGGTTGTGCCCGTCTATGCACATCCTTGAGGCGCTGCCACAGGCGCTGCTTAATGCTTCATTAACAATTGCTCTGTCAGTGTGTATGTGTCTCTCTCTCTCTCTCTCTCTCTCTCTCTGTCTCACTTACTCTTTCCGTGTGCTGCTCTCCCACGCATCGTTGACTACCTGCCGCCGGCATATCAAATGGCAGTTAATAATTGCCATAAGCAAATCGCCAGAGTCGGCAACTGGCATTCGCTTTATTTTCTGCCTCTTCTGCTTCTTGTTGTTGTTGCTGTTCTTAGCAACGTTTGCTCAAGTGGCAGAGATTCGATTCGGGCCAGTCTCATGGTGTCACTGTGTGGCACTCATTGAAATTTGAGGCAAGATTTTCGCTCGCTCGCTCGCTGCCTGCCACATCAAATGTCAAGCAGCCGACGCCGCAGCTACCCAGCGTCGCAGCTAAAATGCCGCAGGCAAAAACCAAATGCGAAAAGGAAAATTTACCAAAAATAGAAAGCAAAAGAAGAAACAGCAGCAGAACAGAGCAAAGCAAAGCAGAGCAGAGCAGAACGAAGCTGAATAGCGTGCCAGCGAGCCTTTGACAAAAGGCTCATTGTTTTGCCATATGGTGGCGTAATCAAATATCAATGAAAAGGTTCGCCCCACTTCCCTAGTCACCCGCACCCACCCGCCCCCCCACTCACTTAGCCAGCCACTAAGTGCTGCGTCAGCATTGGACTCTAATTAGGCAACGCGCTCGAAAGCCAGCTTCAAGTGTGTGGCCAGCGGCAGCCTCTATGGCTGTGTGTGTGTGTGTGTGTGTGGCAGATTTTTGAAGTTACTCAATTGTTAATGCTTACATCAGCTTATTTGTTTATCTCTAATCAAATCTTGAGCTTAGCCATGAAGAGCTTTCAAGTTGTCTACAACAAGTCAAAAGATCGAAAAAAAAAAAAAAAAACAAACAACAAAACACTGCAAAAGTTGTCTTCACAATAATAATAATAGTGCGAGCATTAAATTGTTGACAACCAAATTGAATGATAAAAAAAAAAATATTATTTTGAAAGCAATGCAAAGTGAATATTTACCTATAAATATTGAATGAATTTTCATGTTGTTTGTGTTGTTACAAACTTGAAAGAAAATACTAAAAGAGAACAAACAAGTATTTAATTTGTTATGTATGTGTTTATGAGTATATACATATATATGTATATAAATCTGTCTGTCTATAAAATTTATATCACTTTCGAAAGATAATAAAACTGGGCAAACGCTTTAAGCTGGACAAAAACTTTGCATGACGAAAACAAAACGCAAAGCAAAAGAAGCTGAAAATGAAAACTAATAAAAATATAAATAAGGAAAACACGCTATGAAAATTGCAGTCGTAAAGTTTAATTGTGGCCACGCAGACATGAGAACAACAGAGAAAAGAATTTAAAATTTTACAAACAGTCAACAGCAACAAGAACAACAATGCAAAGTGCGAAAAGCACAAACAGCAGCAGCAAATATAAAATAAGAAGCAGAAAAAGTCGCAAAAAAAACTGAAAAACTGAAAAACTCTGGCAAAGAAAGTGCATAAAATTTGCACAAGAAGTGTTAAAATTGTGCACAAGACGCATGCAACTTTTGGCCATGGGGCACAAATGGCAAAGAGAGAGGGAAAGGGAAAGGGAAAGGGCAAGGGCGAGAGTAGGGTAACGAGCAAGGAGCAAGGGCAAACGCGGGCAGAGTGACGTTGGCTGGTCAATGGCTAGAAAGGCCGGCGGGACGTGCCCCACTCGAAGGACCTTTGTGCCACACAAGCAACGTCTATGAAAACTGTCAAATAAATATTTTTCGCTATAGACCAAAGTGCCAAAGAGTCAAACAAGTCGGCGGAGGAGCGACAGAAGGGGGAGCGGCTGCAAGGTACGGCCAGCGAATAGTGGGCATTCAGTCAACCATGTAACTGTGCTAGAGAAAGTGCAAAAAAGTTTCTAGCCAGGTGCTCAAAAGTGTTCCGTCAGTGCAGCCAGAAATATTCCAGTGACATAAAAATTTACATTTACGCTCAACGCATAAAATGTGACGAAGAAAAAAAAAAAGAAAATAATAATAATAAAAAAAAGGAAAGAGAGAAGAGAAAGAAAAAAGCGCAAAATAAGCAGAAAAATATGAATGAAAGATTTGAATTGTAGCACACCGATGAATGAATGCTCTACTAAGAGGAGTTTTAGGATTGGTAGTTTGGTAGAATTGCAGGGAAGAAGGATGGAAAAAGAAAAGAGAGAGCAATAGAAATGGGGAGAGAGAGAGAAAATTAAAATTAAATACAGAAATTAACAGAGGGAAATAGAGAGAATGGAAGGACAGCTATATAAGGAAAGAAAAAGAGGTAAAGAGAACGAAAACTAGAAGGAAGGAGAGAGAGAAAAGGTCATAAAGAGAAAGAGAAAACTAAAAGGAATGAGAAAAAGAAATAGAGAGAGGGAGAAACAGACAGACAGACAGACAGACGAACAGGCAGATATAGTGATCGAGAAGAAGAGAGAGAGAGAAAGATAGAGAAATGTAGAAATAGAGAAAGAAATGGAGATGGAGAGAACAGAGAGGGAGAGAGGGAGAGAGAGGTAGAGAGAAGGAGAGAGAAGGAGAAGGAGAAGGAGAGAAAGGAATGCAAAGAGCACAATGTAGAGAAAGACGAAGTGAAAAAGAGGGAGAGCGAGCTATTCATCCCCTCGAAAGAGAGTGAAAGAGAGCTCAAAATGAAATGAAAGAGAGATCAAGAGGGCAAGATCGACCCAAAGAGGGAAGTACAGAGAGAAAAACCGATAAATAAAGAAAGAAGGATTGGAAGTGATTGAGAGTTAGGGAGAGTGAAAAACGATAAGGTAGATAGATATAGTTGCATATAGGAAGAAAATCTGAGTAAACCAGTCATATAGAGTAAGGAATATATACATACTATGTACGACAAGTTTTTTTCTTTTCGTTTACATTTATTAGGGAAGCAACAGAGCTTTTTTTTGCTCCTTAATCTCCCTTAAGTCTAACTAGTCACTAGCATATGGAATGATCTTATGCTGGAATATAAATATATATAATATGTATATTTATTTATAAATATATTGTATATATTCTAGCTGAAATCGAAGCAGCAAGCCAACTGCCAGTGTGAGCATAGCACAAAGAGAAGATGGCAAAGTAAAGGGGATTTCGCTGAGCGAGTTATGAATGAGGCAGTGGCAGTGGCAGTGGCAGGGTCGCTCGTTCTGGTGGCATCTTTACACTGCAAGCGAACAAAGTTGGCAATAAGTGCAACTGACCGACGGACCAAACGAGCGCGTCGGAGGCGTTGCGAATGCCAAAAGAGCAAAAAGTATAGCATAAATGCATAGCCAAAGGCAAGAGCAGAGCAGCGCAATGTGAGGAGGGCGGGCACCAGCGATAGAAGACGGAAATGTCAGGGGGCTAGGGGAGGGCGCGGTGAGGGGGCGGGCTAAGGAACTCGCCGTTGAGTGCTACGGATTGGAGTTAGTATTGCATTTCGTAGCAGTGGAACGACAAGCGTCGAGTGCTGCGCTCGCAACCTTCTGACATTTATGGACCCGCATTTATTAAATAACTATAAGCTGCAAAAAAAATTAAATAAAATAAAATAAAAATATATATACATATACATATATATATACATACATAAAAATATGTTTCTTTGGCTTTTTGTCCGAATATTAGAATATTATGAGGCAACAAGCAAGTGGAAGATTGAAGCCAACTTGCTGTTGGCCTAACTTGGGCATTTCTTTAATATATATATATATATATATATATATATATATATATATATATATATATATATATATATATATATATATATATATATATATATATATATATATATAATGTATGTATGTAGATATAGAAGACTAAAAGATTTAGTTTCAGCAATAGGCCAATTTTGATTTGAATAAATATATATATTGTTATTATTATTAATTTTATCAATTTTAAATTTTATTCAAATTTGATTTCGTTTATTAAAATATATAGAATATTTTTTATAGCGAAATTTAAACAATATTCTCTTTATAGTTTTATTTTAATATTAAATATATTAAATAAATAAATATACATAATTATTAAGAAAATTTTTTAATGCTAAAAATGTTTCTTAAGAATTATGTATTATATTTATTTAATAGAAAATGTTGTATATTTAAATAAATATACAGAATGAAATAGAATACTGAAATAATAATAATATTAATTCATTCAACATTTTCTTTCAAATATATAATTAAATATTATATATTAATTGTAATTAATTCAAATTAAATGTTGAATACAAAATTCGTATTTTTATTTATTTGCTTGAAAAATATCTATTAATAACTATAATATTCTTACTATATATGTATTTAAATTGTCAAAAAAAAAGCCTAGAGTAAACTTTGGATATTTGAAAGTCAAGCATTTTTGCCTGATTCGTGCTGCTTTGACTCTCTGCATATTATTTTTGGATTCTGCTGCTGCTGTTCATGTGTGTGTGTGTGTGTGTGTGTGTGTGTGTGTGTGTGTGTGTGTTTTCTTATGGTGTTTGATTTGCGCTTGATTTATGCGCTTTTTAAATGGCAAAGATTAGACATTTGTTTAGCAATTAATTTTGGATGACACTTGCCCGTCGAGCGTTACGAAAAACACCAAGAGAGTGAGAGAGGGTGAGGAAAAAAAAAACAAAAAACAAAAAACAAAAAATGATGAGGCAACGTCACGGAGTTGGTTGACGAGGGGACGCCCACTGGCAGCGATGCCAAGTTCCATTCTCGACTTGCCTTGGCGTTGCCCCTGCCATAGCTCATGCTCTCTTCATTCTTCATTCCCCATTTTCCGACATCTTTTTTCCGTCTTCATTTGTTGTTGTTGTTGTTGTTGTTGTTGTTTTTTGGATGGTAGGCCAAGCGACCAGGCGCTAATTAATTTTCTTTTAAATGGGCTGAAAGGGGCGGAAAGGTGCTGTTCGTGTGTGGGGAAGGGGTGGAGGCGGGGTGGCTAGTGAGCAGCGGGGCAGGTGGGTAAGGGCGACAGTCAGTGCCACACCTCATCAATTTCGAGTCCCTTTTTTTTATGACTTTGTCGTTGGCGTTATGATTGAATGCCGCTGCAGGTGGATCGCGCGGCATGTGGCATGCGGCATGAATGGAGACCAGGGACCAGGCCGGGCGCTGGTGGGCATTCTTATAAGAGATGCAGCCTGGCTGACTGGCGTTAAGTTACAAAAAGAATGCCAAAGCAAATATAAATACATACACATAGATAGACATGTATGTATATATGTATGTACATATAAATATATGTGAAGTAAAAGCATTTTACGAAAACATTTTGAAAACTGTTTCTCTTTGAGTTAATTAGCTTAAAAGCAACATGCCACAAGCTTTTGCCACTCAAGTGCTGGCCATTTCTTGCTCTCATTTTGGCTCTTACAGTCAACACACACACACACACACACACACACACATACGAAAAGAAAGAACACTGAAGCAACAGCAACAGCAACAACAACAACAACAGAAGCAAACATTGCCATTGCACAAAAGACAAACAGCGTCAATAATTTGGCACAGTGGTACAACAATGTGGCAAAAACTTTTACGAAGCGAAAGAGAGGGAGTGTGAGATAGATAGAGAGAGAGAGAGAGAGAGATAGATAGAGCAACGCAAGAAGTTTCTGCTTTGCTGTTCGAGTTTCCTTATGCCTGCACCTGCTTCTCTCTATTTGAAGTGCCTATCAGTCTCTCATTATATCTCAACTTGTCGCTTCTCTCTCTTTTTTAGCTTGTGTCTCTCAGCCTCTCGCTTCTCTCTTTGCATTGGCTTTACGCCTTCAAGTGTCTTATAGCTAACGGCTTCTCTCTCTTTGGCCTGCCTATGTTTCTTTCTGCTTCCAGTGTCTTACAGTTTCAAGCTGCTCTCTTTGCTTCTCTCTGCTGCAAGTACCTTCAAGTGTCTCAAAGTTTCTCGCTGCTTGGAGTCTCTTACAACATGATAGCTTATTGCTTCTCTCTGCTCGCTTCTCGTTTCTCTCTCTTATTTAGCATAAAGCTGAAGACATAAGGCATATATGCTTCTATCTGCTTCAGCTGTCTTCCTCTTCTTCTTGCTTTTCTCTCCCCATTCTACAATTCTCCAATAGTTTTTAATCTCTCCAATAGATTTTTGCCAGCCAGACTCTCTGGCTCTCAATCACTGTGCCGCACTCAAGACAGCTTTTTGTTATTGCTCTTGCTTTGCGTAGTCAAAAGTCATATACAAGACTTCAATTAAATAAAATATTTTATGAAATTAATTATGTATGAGCATAAGGTAGAGAAGGAGAAACCAGAGAGTGGGAGAATGTGAGAGAGAGAGAAGACGAATGCAAATAAATATACAAATATCAAGGAAATACAACTCACACATAAATGCAAATAGCATGAAGAACAACTGTTCACAGCATGAGGGATGACTTTGGGCTGTTGCTGCTGCTGCAAAAGCAAAAACAAAAGCAAAAACAAAAAACAAATTTTTCGGGAAATTCAAATGAAAATGAAAATGGGAAATGGAAATAATATTAGCTTTTGTGCATGCCGTTTTCCTTTTGGCACAGCACAGCACCGCACAGCAAAGCAGAGCCGAGGAAAATTGTTGGCATTTTCAAAGCTTATCACAGAGCAAATTTACTTTGGAAAATTGCAGAACAAAAGGCAGCAAAAATCGCAAAAATTAAGCCAGATAATAATGTTGCAACAAAAGTAGCTCTACTATGGTTTTGTTTCATTGTTGTTGTTGTTGTTGTTGCTGTTGTCGTTGGCTTAATTGAATTGTTTATCTTTTCGGTTTTTAAAAACCAGATTTCACTAGGATTACCCGAACTAACTAAGAAATGCCAATATATGTTGGGCTAGAGCAAGTGGAAGTGGAAGTAGGAAAACTCTAGTCGGGACTGCTCGACTACACAATACTCTAACAACTAAAATACCAATTCCAAAGGGCTTGATTTAAATGGTTTTTGGTATATACAAAAATGAATATAATAATATACAAATTAATAAATAATTTAAAAATTGATAAATAATTTGAAATTTATTTAATAATAATATAATAAATAATTTAAAAATTAATAAATAATTGTAAAATTAATAAATAATTTAAAAATTAGTAAATGATTTAAAAATAAATCAGTAATTTAAAATTAAATAAATAATTTAAAAATTAATAATCAGTTTGAAAATTAATAAACAGTTTAAAAATTAGTAAATGATTTAAAAATAAATCAATCATTTAAAATTAAATACAAAATTTAAAAATTAATAAATAGTTTAAAAATTAATAAATATTCTAAAAAATTAATAAATAATTTAAACATCAATAAATAATTTAAAAATCAATAAATGATTTTAAAATAAATCAATAATTTAAAATTAATTAAACAATTCAAAAATTAATAAATAATTTAAATAAATAATAAATAAAAAATACTACTAAAAATAAAATAACAAATCACACTCAGTTTTTTTTACGTTTGCATTCGAATAAATATCCGCTTAATATAAGCATTTATATTTTCTTGATAATTAAATTCTCTTTATTAAATATGTATAACTAAATATATTTAAAATTTTTTTTAACAAATATTTAAAATATTTGTTTCAAAATATATCTCTGCAAGCACTTGAAAAGCAAATTGCAATAAATAAGTTGAATTTGATGTGTAATCAAAGATTAGATAGCATATCAAAGACAAATACTAAAATGCTTGACCCCATATCCCCAAACCAGACCCCGCCCTGCCTCCCTCCCATCAAGCTGCGGCATGCGAATAGCTATATTTATTTTTAAGCATGCGAAAATGTCAATGCACTGAGAGCGTCGAGACAGCGGTGCTCAGAGAAGCACCGTTCGAGCATTCGTAGCACGTTGTAGTTGTTGTTGTTGTTGTTGTTGGTCGCGCGACTTTGACGTGGAATGGGCTGAGGCATTAGCAAATAATATGGCAAGGCGCATACGTTTACAGCTAAATTACATTTATAGATAGATAAACAAATATTGTTATATATCGCAATGGGAGTGGGAATACGAATCGAAATGGGAATGGGAATGGAAAGGGGAATGTGGAATGAAAATGTGAATCGAGTCAAGAGTCGCAAGTCGCGAGTGTCGCTGTGTGGCGCTGTTTTTAGTTTATTTATTTCGTAGTTGTTTTTTTTTTTTTTTTTTGCTGCATCATCTTCATTTCCGGCAACAGCTCGAGGCCGACAACTTCCTACTGTGCGTGTGTGTGTGTGTGTGTGTAGAGGCAGCGCTGGCCCATTCCAGCTTGTGTAGTTACTTTGTTGCTTTTGGGCGGTAACGAAAACATTTTGTTTTTATGCGGCAGTTGCGTGTGGCAACTGCATTAAGCCAAAGGCAGCAGACCCACCGCAGCCGCCAACCAGCCAGCAACTGGGTGGGTGACAAAGTGGCTGTGATTATGGCCATGGCCAGCAGAGAGGGCCGGGCGGAGTCAGCGTTTAATTGAAATTGCCCAACGCACGCCATGACCATTCCAAGGTGCCGCATTAGTCGTCAGACACAACGCCAATGAGCGAGAGAAAGCGAGAGAGAGAGAGCGATGTAGCAAGGAGGAAGAAAAGTGGAGGCTCTCTGTAATGACAATTATAAACAATTTTGATTGGCCTGGCCATTTATCAAGAACAAGTGGAGCAGGAGCTTAACGAATGCGACTGCAGACGGGGCTGGGGGCTCAAATGCTGTGCATCATAAAAAACAGACATGGATGGCAATTTGGCCAGCTACTTTTGGTAGCAGTGCGTTCGTTTCTTATGCTTTTTGTTGCTGCTGCTGTTGTTGTTGTATTTTTTGGTCATTTTTCACTTTCGGCCACAAAAGCTGCCGTTGACTGAAGATGCCGCAGCAGCGGCAGCAAAACAACAATAAGAAATGGCAAAAGCATAAAGAAAATGACAAATATGCTTACGCTTGCTGCCACTCTCTCTCTCTCTCTCACTCCCGCTCTCTGTCTCTCTCTTTCTATCTGTTGAGAATGCTGCCAATGATGTTGCAATAAAATGTGTTGATGACGACGATTATGCGGCGCATTTTGCTGAACGCCAGCGCATAAATTTACAACTCTCGCACTTAGGGGCCAGTCGTGTTTAGCCTAGGGGTTGGGGCTGTTTGTTTGTGTGTGTGTGTGTGTGTGGGGGGGGGGGGGGTGTGTTCGCTATGGCTATCGGGGCGTGTGCTTGCTGCTGATAAGCATGCAAAAAGTTTGCCTTGCTGTTGTCGAAGGCAGCTTTGAAAATTCAATTAAAAGGCAACAACAACGGCGTCGTCGCCTGCGACAAGCAGCGCGTCATGCATCAATCAATGGCATCATCAATCATAAGCCGAAAACACACACGCACACGCACACACACACACACATATATATGCATATTCTAAGAATTAATATATACAAATACATACATATATAGCTATATCATATCCATTCATGGCTTATGCGCGTGTCGCGTGAAAAACTTTTACTGCCAAGTCATTGGCCACAAGCATAGCCCCATAGCCCAGGAGCAACCCTGGCGACCTATGTCGACAGCATTCGAATTGATTAGAGCGTTAGGGCGTTCGGTGGCGTGAGCGTGGGCGTGGGCGTGAGCGTGGCAGCGTTTAACTACTTAGCATAGTGCACTCACAGTAGCAGAACGACAGCAGATGCCTTTAGTTTTCCGATACTTTCAAAACATTTCCTTTTCACTTCACATAAAATATTAAAAAACAACAATTTGAGATTTAAAGCAAGCTTAAAAATTTGCAAAGTATTTAAGAAATGCACATTTTATATAGTTCATATTTCTCTGTTTTAGCTAAATAAAATATTTAAGTATATAAAATTTCAACATTGTTACTGTTATTATGTTATAATTTTAATATTTTTAATTTCTAGTAACAACAAAATGTTTTTTTTTAAGCCTAATCTAACCTTATGCTTTTGTTTTTATTAAAAACTATATCTGATTGAATTTGAGTTTACTTAAAGTTATTTTTGCATATATGTACATGTTTTTAATATAAGTATTTTTATATACATTTTTGTATAAATAAATATATAAACAATGTAATAATAAATAAAGAGTTTATAACTACATTTTTAAAATATTTTTTATGCAAGTATTTTTTATAAATATACATATTTTAAATATATTTTTTTTTACATTTAAATTGTTTTTTTTTTTTATTTTACTTTTATTTTTATTTATTTATTTATTTATTTATTTATTTATTTATTTTTTGTAAAATCAAATTTATTTTTAGTTTATTATTTAATTATATTTTAAATTTTATTGTAAATTTATTACATTTTTATTTTACTTGTTTTATAATTGTTTTATAATTTTATTTATATTTTTTATTATTTTATTTATATTTTTTATTATTTTATTCCAACTTTGGTATTTTATATAATTTTTCAATGCCATTCTTCTTATTATTTTTATTATTTTAATAAATATTTTTATTATTATTTTATTTGAATTATTATTTGAATTTTTTTATTTTAATTACTATTATTTTTTTAAATTCTTATTATTATTTTATTTCAATTCCTTTTATTATTTTATTTAAATTATTATTATTTTATTATAATATTATTTTTATTATTATTTTTTTCTTATATTTCTTATTATCTTTTTATTCATATTTAAATTTTCAATTAATTTGTAATTGTTTATTAATTTCTTTGCATTTCATTTTTGTTTAATTTGTAATTAATTTATATTTTATATATGAATACGTCTGACTTTATAATGCGTTTGAATCATTTTTAGCATTATTAAATAAAATTAAAATTATAAATGTAATTAAAATTATTAAATATAATTAAAAGTGCAACAAAGCGATTTATTCATTCATTTCTCAACAATTTCATTGGATAATGCACAAAATCAAATTACAGAATTAAACAAGATTATTCACTGTGTTTGCTATTATTATTATTATATATTCTTTATAAATTGCGAATGTATAGGAATGGAAAATGTTTTGTAAATTATGCCCAACAAGTTTTTAGTACAAGTTCTTGAGGCAAAGACGACTTAGGCAAGTATTTGGCGAGCAGCTGTCGAAATTGGCATTTACCTTTGTTAGTTAGATGTAAAAAGCCTGGGAACAATTTGAAGAATCATCTATCATTCCGTTTGAATTTGAATTATTCAGCGATGCCTATGTATATTATATATGTGTGTATATGTATATGTATATGTACATGTATATGTGTCTTCTATTTGCTTTGTTATCAGCTGGCTAACAAGTTGCACGTTTACAGCAGCGCCGCCTAATGAGGCGTAACCAAGTATCGCGAGCATCGATTTCATTTCCCAGCCTTCTCCAACTGCGCCCCCATTCCAATTTGCGGTCTGGGCGTAGTTCCTCTAGCCAGTGCCTAATTGCTTTGGTATACGGTGCCGAAATGCTGCAAGCGTAACTCTAGATCTTGCCAACAATTAGTGGCCAGTCGAACGGAAGCCATTTGATAGGCTGACTGTCAGCAGATGCCAGAAATATTCCATCTATCTGGCTGTGACTATGTGAATTTCTATCTAACTTCCACAAATGTATCTATATACATATATATACTATATATGTATGTATCTATAGCTGTATCTCTTTGTATATATCTCTATTAATATGCGCTTCTACTTCTATGTCTTTGCAGGTATGTGATCCAAAGCAGCGACAATGTTACGCAAATAGTTGAACCCATTTACCCGGGCTGCAAGTAAGTGTGTGTGCATGTGCGTGTGTGTGTGTGTCTGTGTGTGTAAGCAAATTAACAGCCAAGCGTTGTAATATAGCTTGGGCGGATGGCAAACGTCTGAGTCAAGCTTCGCCTCTTACTTTATATATCTTCTCGACTTTTTTTTTTTTTTTTTGCAATTGTTTCGTTTGGGGTTTTGGCTGTCTTTATGTTGTATTTTTTTTTCGGCTTTTGGCTCTGGCCATCATCATCAACAGCAACAACAACAACAGCAACAACAACAACAAGAGCCTCAACAATCTTTGTCGCACACTATCTGGCTTCTCACATCGTTTAGCTTTTGTTGTGCTGCCCAGACACTCGCGGTTTTAATGTGTTTTTAATGTTATTTCCATGACATGCCGCCAACATTTAAGCTCGAGCCCACAGACAGACCAAGCCGAGGCGCGCTGGTACCAACAAAGAGAGAGAGAGAGGGGGCAAGCGGCAAGCGGCATGCGGCCAGAGCGAGATGAACGCATAGTTTGTTGCACGTTTTTCGCATAGCTCCGTTGCTCGAAAGGTTGTTTCCATGATACACTCCAGCGAGTGGGCATACAATCCGACATTAGTCATTGCGTAACTGTTTGTGATCTTGAGAATCATTGAGAAGAACTCGACTCTATAGCTCTATATATATCATCATCATGGAAAGTAAAAGAAAATTCAATTAAATTGGCTAAATCTACGCTAACTTCTAGAAACTAAGTACTGTCTTGGCATTTATATATTTTACAAATTTTCGAAAGATATTTTGTAAAAATATAAATATATAATCAAAGCTGAATATGATTGAAAAAAGAGAAACTACATATATATTCTTAGTATCGTTTGCATTGTTGCTAGCAATCAACTACGGATTCTTAAAACTAATATTTATTTATATTTGTTGATAAAGAAATATATCATAAAACAACTAGAAATCCTAAGATAACAACTTATTATACTTTATATCTATCTATTATATACTTTATACTTTAATGCTGGCATTTGAAAATCAATTGGAGTTTTCTTCAAGCAAAAAACTTTTGAAAATCAACTCGATAGCTGAATTTCTTGTTTATTAAAAGATCATACAGAAGTTATATACAAGATCATTTAGAAGATATTCTGGGTAGTTCATGTAGAAGATAAGGTGAAGGATCATTAAGATCATCTAGATCAACTATTTTGTTCTTTGCTTTTTCATCTAGAAGATATTCTTGGCATATCGTTTAGAAGATAATTTGAAAGAACATTGAGAAGCTCAGAAGCTCTAGATGATCATTAAGATTATCTAGTTCATTTAATGTTTTTATTAATTAGAAGATCAACTAGAAGATCATCTAGAAGATAATTTGAAAAATCATTGAGAAGCTCAATTGGAAGAGCATTAAGATCATCTAGATAATTTATTTATTTATTTATTTTTTTTATATATTTAGAGGGTTATCTGGAAGATATCCTGGGAAGATTGTTGAGAAGCCCATCTAGAATAACATTAAAATCATCGAGATCATCTAGATGATATATAAAAGGGCATCTAGAAGATCATTTAGAAAATATTCATTTCGAAGATTATTTAGGAGTTGTCATATCATATCATTTAAAAAATCTTCTAATTGATTATCTATAGACGATCTGGAACAAACTCTACAAAAATTGATCCAGAATTGATGTAGACCATCTCTAGGATCTAAATTTCTAGATGATCATAAAATCAAATCATCATATACATATATCTGAGGGTATTTAAGCTGCGGTTTGACAGCTAATAGCTGCTGTTGCTGCTGCTGCTCCTACTCCGTCTTCTTCTTCTTCTTCATTTTGCTTGATTTCTTTTTGTAGTTTACGAGGAGAGCGCGCGCGCGCTCGCGCCCACATTGCAGGCGACAACTGAGTGACGAGTTGGCCCCTATGGCCGGGCAGGCAGCCAAGCGAGTCTCGAAGCCTGACAGCTGCCGCCGCGCTGACCCCCCCCCCCCTCCCCCCGCGAGCCCAGCCAGCCAGTCGGTGTTCAGCTGATGCATTAATGTGGTACGAAGAAATATTTTGCATATTTACTTTGAAATCTGTGAGAAATAAGTTTTGAGCTGCGCATTTTTGTTGCAGTTTTTTTTGTTTCTTTTCGATTTGCGAGAAATGAAACGAAAGAAATTAGCAACAATTTCAATTTATTGGCCATGTCTATCTATCTATCTGTGTGTTGTGTCGCCTTGTCGCCCAGTCGCCCAGTCAACCGGTCGCCCAGTCAGCCGGTCGCCCGTTCGGCCGTTTCGTACGTCTGCCATTTCCGGCTTCAACATTGTCAATTTGTGGCAGGCACTTCAAAGGCGCCCCCAACTTGCCTTCAACGAAAATCTGTTTCTGATTTTGCGCTTACTTCACTCTATGTGTGTGTGCGTGTGTGTGTGTGTGTGAGTCCAAGGCTATTTAGCATATGCCCTGGGATTTGGCTTCGCTTCGCATCGCTGACTCGAAGATGTCAGCCGGGGCTGCATAATCTTTGTGTCTCTGCGTGTATGTGTGTGTGTGTGTGTGGGTAGAACGTGGCATAAAGGGTGATACACAGATGCCTCTTTCAGCAGCTGCCAAGTTGCGACATGTCTATATATACATATATATATACATATTTATATATAGTTAGCAGTCTGGCTTAACTTTTAATGCAAATTTCAAAGTCAAATTTGTAAGTGAAGCCAAAATGAATTCTTTGTATTAGCTTAAGCAATTTTTTGCATTTAAAACTATATTCAAGGCTTAATTATATTACGCTAGAGTAAGGCAGATATACAGAGAGAGAGAGAGAGAGAGAAAGAGAGAGTGTGTGTGAGACAGACGGGCAGGCAGAGAGCGCAGGAAATTGAATTCAATAAAAGCGCTTAACGAATTGATTGGCAAAAGCGAACGAATTGAGCAGCTTTTGGGCGAATGTGTCCGTCCGGTTGGGTCAGGGTTACGCTTCAATTGCATGTCCTTTGGGTATACATACTTGCCCATCGAGCCCTTGCAAATTGCCTGCAAAAGTGTTTATCCAAGTAGCTGTCTTTGCCAATGTCCTCCCTCCAGGCCCCCCTTCAGCTCCACTTCAGAATATTTATTTCAGCTTCGACTTTGGGCTTTCGCTTTCTTCTTTTCGGTCAGTCACGCAATTAATTTTGCACGCTACGTCGCGCGCGTTCACTGCATTGCATGTGCCTCTCGTCGCCCGTCGCCCGTCTACCGCCTCCTGCCACCCTACTGCTGCCGTCTGTCCTTGTCTCTGTTACTTTAGCCAGCAGAAGCCGAAAGCCTTCGGCCCGAAATGAGCCCATTGCCAGCTGCTTATCCTGATTATTAGAAAAGTTTTATGCACATATTTTTCTTGTACTTTTCCATGTTGTTGTTGTGTCTATACAGAAGATGATGATGATATGTGTGAGTGTGTGTGTGTGTGTGCTTTACCTACAAAATGGTGGCACAGCCACGCCCCCGTCTGACAGGACAACCCCCCTGTACAGGGTACGTGACTTGTTTGCCAGATGAATGCAAAACAGCAACAAACCAAATAGAAAACAGAACAACATGCGTTGAGAATCGAAGAGAAGGGCGCTCATACCTACAGCCAGAGAGGAGAAAGCGCCAAGTACTAGTACTAGTAGTCAGCCCACATACGGCTGTGTTTGTGGCTACGGAAACTCGACGGCTGGAAAAACAGCGGAAAATCAACAAAATATTGAGAAGGAAGAAGGAGACAGCACGACACGACAAAGGGCAGGCCGGAGGGTAGAGGCAGAAAGGCAAAGATAGCGAACCTTCCTCTCTTCGATAATGAGTCCAAATTGTGGGGCAATAATTGATGGAAAAATTTGATTCCTTGAGGCCTTAATCATTTTATTGATTAATATTAATATCATTTGGGGCCTTCTGTGTGTTGTCGTTGTTGTTGTTGTTGCTTTTAATGCATATTAAACAGATGTAAAATTTACACTTCAATTACAACTTGAGCATGAAATGAAAAGGATATAAACGGAGGCAGGACAGCCGCAGCAGCAGCAGGAGCGGCAAATAATGATAATGATGCTTCAAGCGAAATCACTTTTAAAGCGTAAAACGTTAACAAAACAAAACAAAGAAAGCAGAAAAGAAAAACAACAAAAAATAAACAACAACAACAACAGGAGCAGGAGCAGGAGCAGTTGAAGCGGCTTTCTCCAAAAGCCGAGCCATTATGTTTTGAGGTTGAAAAGCAGCCAGAGCGAAAGGATGGCAAAGGGCAGGGATAGCACAGCCAAAGGACGACATGGCTCAGGCACCGGCATGCCCCTCGGCAATGGTGAGAATACACGCACACATGCACATACTCATACACACCCTCAATCGCAAACACACACACATTAGCAGACAGGCAGCGATAAGCATTGAGCACTCGAAGCGATAGCCAACTAGCGATGAGCTCAACCGCACAGGATGTGAGCAGCTGCAGTTCACGTGGAGAGAATCGAGAAGTGAAGCGACGAAGATCGTATAGATAGTAATCTATAAAGTGCTCTATATATGCGCTATCTATCTACATAGCTGTAATAAGTGAAAATATGTTAACAGTAGTCCAGCATATGTCATTAGAATTTGTGTTAGCCATTGCTGTTATGCTAAAGACTGTTAATGAGATGAGATAATATTCATTTATCTTAACAGTGTGAGAATTAACATTCTGTAGACAAACATTTCTGTTATGTTTAACATATGTTATTACAATTTGTATTGGGTATTGCTGTTATACTAAGTCTGTTAATGCTTTAACAGACTCTGTGCTAACAGTTGATACAGAATTAACATTCTGTAGACATAACAAAAATATGCTAAAGTCTGTTAATCATTAAATAGACTTTTCACTTACAGTTGATATAATTGCCTAACAGTTTGAGAATGAACATTCAATGGACAAAAATTAATATTCTATTTAGCATATGTTAATCACATGTATGTTAGGCATTTCTGTTATGATTTAAGCCTAGGGAAAATTCAGTTAAGTCTTGTCTAAAATTATAAATCAATAATGAATCACCGTGAGTTTTGCCGATCACGTCACGCGTGTCACGCGGCCATCTCTAGCAAATTGTCTATTTACCTGTTTCTTGTGCTCAGCGTGATAAAAAGGGGGAACATTGTAGTTGTAGTTGTTCTTGTTGTTGTTGTTGTTGTTGTCGTTGTTGCGGCTAAAATTACAAGTAATTGAACCGAAGCAACATCATGTGTGTGTGTGTGTGTGAGTGTGTGAGGGAAACATGTGTGCGGCATCAGTTAAAAAAATATAAGTGAAGAAGGAAAAGAAAAAAGAGGAGAACCAAAAAAAAAAAAAACAGCAGGCACAGGATGCAGTTGCCGCCTTTGCCGAAGCCAAAACACCGTGACCTGCGCCCTCAGCAGCTAAATGTAACAACAACAACAATAACAGCAGCCAGATAAACATGCATAAATAACAAAAGCAACAACAACAACAACAACAAGAGATACTGCCCGACATAAGGGCTAAACGCTGTGAGTGGGGCAGGCAGAAGAAGAAGAAGCAGCAGCAGCAGCAGCAGTGGTAAAAGGAGTTTTTTTTTGCGAGCGCATGCAGCGCGATCAATTAGCCAAGACACGCACCAGCTGCCAAGGATTGTGTAACGGTAACACTAAACCCAAGGGCAACGCCTGCTGTAAGCTGAGAGAATATGCTTAAGGCTCTTGTTGATACTGTTGCTGTTATTGTTGCTGTTGTTGTTGTTGTTGTTGTTGATGTTTCATGTTGCTATTTAAGAAACAAGAAGTTGGTAACAGAAACAAAGAACAAAAAAAAACCAAAAACAAGAAACGAATTGATAAAAATCCCATCTACTGCAGTTAAGGCGTGAGTGAGAGAGACGATAGCAGTTGAGAGTGAAAGAGAGATCATTAGGCGTATCAAACACTGCTGTGAGTGTGGATATTGCTGGCCACGCCCCAAAAAGGGAGTAGCATTTAATGAATGCGCTAAATCTAACAGGAGATTCAGCTTTTGCCTTAGCAGCAAACATTCTCTCTCTCTCTCTCTCTCTCTCTAGCTCTCTCTACTACATAAACGAGTTACAGCCTAGCAGTAATATGATTGTTGCAAACAATAATGAATAATTTGATAGCTTTGGTAAATACTTAGCTCGACTATTAAATCACTGTTGAGTGTTTCGCAAAGAGACGTAAACACAGTGTAAATGCTATATATACAGTTATTGCAATAAAATACTAGCAATAAAAGTCTATTGATATGGGTAATTAAAAAAATTGGCAAAGAACTTGAAAGTGTTTGGATCTCATTTCAAGCGAAGTAAACACATTTATTGTTTATCGCAGATATTAAAGCGAAATGAGTGCGAAAATCATATAATGTAAACTGTAATTACTTATAGATTGGCGAATAAAAAAATCTACACTTGATGGAGCGGTAGAGTGATGGATATAGATAAAGATAAATTGATGTGAATAGATAGTTATGGATATAGATAGAGCTATATAGATACAGATAGATGTAGGTATAGAGAGATGTGGTACTTATATATAAATCTATCGATATAGATAGACTAACATAGATCGATATAAATTAATATAGATGGATATACATATATATTTCTATATAAATATATATAGATAAATGTAAATATAAATAGATTATTATAAATATAAACATAAATTTTGACATATAACTCTAAAAATGAAGAAGATATTATTTTGTAGCTGATTTTCAATGAGGTTTTTAATCGAAAATAAAATAGCGGGGTTAGCTATTGATTTTTCGAAACAAACTCGATATGCGCGTGATATATATGAACCTAAGAAAACAAATTTCAAGTCTCTAGCTCATATATCTTTTGAGATTGACGCGCTCTTACATATATACAGACAGACATACAGATACAGGGACAGAAGGACAGGCAGGCAGACAGACAGTCAGACAGTGAGACAGACAGCGCTAAATCAGCTCAGCTCGTTGTCGTGATCAAGGATATTTGTACTTTATGGGGCCTGCCACGCCTCCTTCTGCCTGTTGCACACATTTAACAAACCCAATAAACCGTAATTTTAAATTTTCAAAGGGTTTGAGGTATACAAATAAATGATTTATTTGATTCTTATTTATTAATTGATATTTGCTACAAATTAACAAAATGAAATTGTAGTGTAGATATATTTATCTTCAGTTTAGACTATATATGTATATATATCTATATAGATTTCGTTTTACACAGTGTATATACCCAAAGAGCTTTAGAGCGATGTCTCTTTGTGACAGCCTTTAGGAATCGTGTTATAGTATGCTGGGGGTCTTTCGAGTGCTTTGCACTTACAGCTCAGCTGCCGTTGCTGTTGCTGTTGCTGCTGCTGTTGCTGCCTCCTGAAATGGTGGCACATATTTCACGCTCAATTAAATTGCCGGCCAGCTGCCCAGTTTTTGTGCAACATTTTTGCGGCCTCAGCTCTCAGTCGGAGCAGCAGCAGCACGAAAAAAAAAACAAAAAAACAAAAATAAGGCTGCGAGACGGAACCGCGAGCCGTAAATGGACCACGGCTCAAACGTGCAACTGACCTGCCACATCTGCCTCTACCCAGGCACGCCCCCTTTGCTCACCTGCTGCTGCCGCCGCGGTGGCTCGGTGGCTCGGTGGCTCGGTGGCTCGGTGGCTCGCTCTGGTTAGTTGGTGGGGCCATGCGGCCGCTGTCGACTGCCGGACTGCAATTTCCTTGGCTGCAAGCCGGGAATTTAATTCACATTGATTGCATTTCGAGCGCCGCATTGCGTTGCATTTTAAATAATGCCAACGGCTTTTCGAAAATATTTTGTGGCTCCAATTGGCAGAGCGCTCAGTTGATGCCACAGAGCCAATGCACTGAGTGTGTGTTGCTGCGTGTGGCAGGCGGAGGGGGGCTTGGGTTGGTCAACTGGCAAACGGGTGCACGGCATGCGCATCACTTTAATTAAACAAATGCCAGGCCAAGGAGTCAGATCAATACAGGCAGCCCAAAGGGTATGCAATATGGATAATGATAAGGCTGGCGAGGATGCGAGCGAACCTAAAGGAGTAGCGCAATTATGAGCTGATGCAGCAGCAGCAGCAGCAGCAGCAGGAGCAGCAGCTGTTGCTATTGCAAGCAATTTTTTTTTTTTTTTTTTTTTTTTGCTCATTCTTCACTTTAATCAATTGCATAATCAGCGGAACGTAACAGCTTTATCATTTATCAGACGCATATGGCGCTAATAAACTAAAGCTTAAACCTTAAAGCGTAGGGCAGTGTGTGGGAGAGCAGCATGGACTTGGCGACGCTTGGCTGGAAGTGGAGCTGGCGAAGGAAAGCATTCAGCAATAATGCGATGGCATCTGATTGGATTCGAAGAAATTTGAATTGTTTTTTTTTTTTTGCTGGTTTTTTCTTATTCAGTTGAGATACTCTTTGTGTGCCTCGATCTCACCCAGGGTATCTGTTTCTCTATTTCGAGCTCTCTCTCTCTCTCTCTCTCTCTCTCTGACTTTCTTTGTGTTTCCCTCACTCCATCACTCGCTTACTCTCATCTCCTTTCCTCTCTCTCCCTCTCTCTCTCCCTCTCTCTCTCCCTCTCTCTCTCTCTATCTCCCTCTCTCCCTCACTCGCTTACTCTCATCTCCTTTACTCTCTCTCCCTCTCTCTCTCACTCGCTTACTCTTATATCCTTTTCTCTCTCTCCCTCTCTCTCTCCCTCTCTCTCTCCCTCTCTCTCTCCCTCTCTCTCTCCCTCTCTCTCTCTCTATCTCCCTCTCCCTCACTCGCTTACTCTCATCTCCTTTACTCTCTCTCCCTCTCTCTCTCACTCGCTTACTCTCATCTCCTTTCCTCTCTCTCCCTCTCTCTCTCCCTCTATCTCTCTCTCTCCCTCACTCGCTTACTCTCATCTCCTTTACTCTCTCTCTCCCTCACTCGCTTACTCTCATCTCTTTTACTCTCTCTCCCTCTCTCTCTCACTCGCTTACTCTCATATCCTTTTCTCTCTCTCCCCTCTCTCTCTCTCTCTCTCTCTCTCTCTCTCTCTCTCTCTTTAACTCACTTTCACCCTCGTTCTGTCGCTTATCTCTCTCTCTGTTTCCCGCTGGCTCTCTCCCTTCTCTATCTCTCGCTTTCTTTCTCTCTCACTTTCCCTTTCTCGTTTGCTCTCTCTCTTTCTCTCTCAATCTACCACTGTCGCTTGCCCTCTCTCTCTTTCTCTCTCTATCTCTGCCTCTTATATTAAGAAATAAGTCGGTCAATCATTGAGTTAGTGAGTTCGTTCAATCGATCAATTTCATAGTCAATCTCTGATTCAGTGGATCAGTCATTCTGTCTTATAAAGTTATTCCTTCATCTCAAGTCGAGCAATCAGTTAGGATCTGTGCTTCAGTTCAGTAGTACTATTTCATAATCTGTCAATCAATCAATCAATCAATCAATCAATGCCAGTCATGAATTTATTCAGCTCGTCAGTCAGTCAATCATCAACTAATTGTACACCAATAGAGAAAACATCTTATCAGACGCCAATATGAAAACGTTCCAATTGGCGCCTCGCGTAATTCAAATAAGAATTACAAAACAAATTCCATTTCGCCATCGCAATGTAAAAGTTAAAGCTGAAGGATTTTGTTGCGGCTTTTATTGAATTTGTTGTTGTTGTTGTTGTTGTTGTTGTTGTTGCTGTTGGGTTTTTCAGTAACAGCTCAAAGCGAGGCAACGAGCGACTATTTAATGCGATTAACTGAGGGATTCCAGGGTATATGCCGCGATGACAATACGCGAAAAGGCAGCGCGTGCTCGGATAGTCTTTAGCCAGTTCAGCCAGCTGTCCACTTCATTTTTAATTATCAGCATAATTATTTAATGAATGCGTATGCACATACATATGTCTATGTACATGTGTGTGTGCGCGTGTGCGTGTGTGTGTGTGTGCGAACATATGTGTGGGTGCATGTGTGGGTGTGCATAATTATAGGCTTTCGAGCCTGTAAATTGGCGAGGAGAAAAATGTAAAAAAAAAAACAACAACGAGCTGGAAAAACACAGCTGAAAAAAGGGGAAGCAGAAGAAGAAAAGCAACGGGAAAATAAATTTTAATTTTGATGGAAATGAAATCATCTTAAAATTCATGCAGCGTTTATCATAAATCGACGAACGTTGCATAATTTTAATCAGCTGTGCGCGGTCGCTGGGCGGCTGGCGGAGGCGGGGCATGCCACAGTGACATGCACCCACTGAAATAATAATAAATAAACATATAATAATTGAAAATACAATTAGCATAATTGCAGCCCACAACCAACCAGCAGCAGCAGCAGCAACAACAAAAACACACCTATTAAAGCAAAAAAAAAGAAGAGGAAAAAATGGAAAAAATTATAATTAACATAATTTTTATTTACACAAATTTAGCCAGCGTTGCGAGAGAGTTTATTCAACTTTTTTTAAACAGTTTTTTTTTTCATGTCAGTCAAACTGACATAAATGCATATTGTAAAATGTAGATAACTGTTAATATAGCTGCACAAAAAAAAAGTGAGAGAGAACATACATATATACATATATATATATATATGTATATGTATATAAAGAGTCTATTAGTAAAGCCAATTATTCAAGATGAGCTGTAACTATATTTTATGTGCAACATTATGCATTATGCACATTTTATGATGATATTATTATTATTATTATTAAATGATTGAAAATTAATTTCAACAAATAAGAATGGAAATGGGCCAGCAATAAGCTCCTGTTTTCATACAATAGTTGTATTTTGGTCCATATTTTAATACCTATCAAGAATGGAATTTTAGGGCATAATGATTTTGTAAGAATTTGTTCAAAGATTCCCTGAAACGATGAAGCCGGCTCTTGCGGATCCCGATTTTGCCGATTTAAATTGTAAATATTCCAGTATGAGCCACGTGTCTTTCCCTCTTTCGATAACTCAGCTAAATTCCTTGTTATCGATAATCTTCAACAATTTTATACAGCTTGAATATCATTAAAATTAGATTATGTAAGTCTCTGTAATGAATATATTTCGGAGCTTGGTTGCTTCCGACTTTTTCCCTTGAATCTAAAAGAGTTTTTATTATGTTGTATACTGTGCTTTGACTATGACTCTTATGCCCTTAAAATTTTGATGAAGAAAGTCCAAGCCATAGTAAATCCTAAATCCTAAAGCGTAAAATTATTGGAATATCAGATCTTCAAAGGGGGTTCTGCTCGTCAAGCAGTTTCTACTAAAGCATTCTTACCTTTTTTGTATTTATTTATTCAATTAGGAAATTTGCAATTCCCCATAAAATACTTTGGTAATAAATAATCGATAAGAGATTGTGGGTAATCAGTTTCCATATAGCATCGATTCGAAATGCGATTGTTTGAGATCTTCATGAAACTTCATTTGCCCGAGTTACGTTTCCAACTCGAAGACTCTATTCATTTCACACATTCATTCTGTGTACTTTAAAGTGTTAGCCTTACACTTAGCAGAAGTCAAGCAAGCTGAAGTTTTTAGCAAACTTTTCGCATGGCAGAATTGACAGTTCGAAAGTGTTGCTCGTTTCTAATCGTTCGCACCTCAATGCTTGGCATACAAACTGTGGCATTCTAAGCGCCATCATTTAATGGACAGCTCTAAAATGTTGTTTACTGTGTTTATTTAAATCATATTCCTGCGCATAGTTTGTATGAAATTGGCTATTTGATATGTTTCGGGCTCGAACAAATATCACTTTGGTCATTATTTTTTCTGCAATGGGGGCAAGAGCAGAAAGCCAAGCGCAGAGAGGAAATAAATTCAATAAATTTACTGCAAAAAATCAAAGAAAAATATTTATATATATATATATATATATAGAAATCAAAATAAAACTGAAAATAAATAAATAAATACCATGAAATGCTGGCATAAATATCGAGCACAATTTTCCCGGCCCAAAAATATTTGTATGCGATTTTTGTAGCCAGGTTTTCCTGTTTATTTATTTATTTTTTTTTTTGGTTATATTTTTTGTAGTTTCGCTAAATCAACAAAGCAGATAGTTTAAAAAGAAATATAGAGATATATTTATTTATACATACATACATATATTACATTTATATATATTGTATATTAAAAAAAAAAAAAAAAAAAAAAACAATTGACATAAACACTGATAATGTTTTGTTTGATAGTGCATCCGCGTGCAGAGCCATTAAATTATTTGTGGTGTACGCATACTTATGCCGGCGAGTGTATGCAGCATTTCGGGCATTTAAAATAAAAATTGTCTCTTTTTGTTTTGTTTCTTTCTGTAAATTGTAAAGAATTTTGTTGCATTTGCTGGCATTCGATTTGACATGCTTGCATATGCATGTCACTTTGTGTGTGAGAGTATTTAAAATTCTGCATGTATAAATAGTTTAATTTGGATGTTTACCGTGTGCACTTTGAAATTCCCGAGTGCCAGCGCCAGAGTTTTTGCCCCTTTCTTTGTTGATTGCATTTCTGAAGTCATCTGACTATCAAATCTTTGCAAGAGGAGCCATTAAAGTCTGCACTTGCAGCTCATTATGGGCAGCAGCGGGGCAAGACCAAAGACCTGCCCGACTGCTGCTGGACAAATGTCGTGTCTGGCTAAGACTCGCTCTTCAAGCCCCAGCCTCCAGTCGAGCTGCGTACGTGGCGCAAAACAACAACAACAAAATATACGAAAAAAAAGAGAGGTAGAAGAAGCAGCAGAAAGGCAGCCAAAAACTTTTGAATAACAAATGAAGGCTGCGACTGCGGCATCTGTGAGACCTGAGCGGACTTTTTAAGCAGCAGCAGCAGCCAGAGGTATATTTCATATTGTTGTTGTTGTTGTTGTTGTTGTTGCTGCTGCTGCTGCTGCTGTTGCCGCAGAAGCCACAGCCAAAGTCAAAAAGTTAAGCACACAACGCGGCGTATACGTAATCTGCGGCTGTCTGATCACTCACACACAATGAGCATAGCAGCGACAGCAGCAGCTGCCTGCATTTGCCATTCGTCTCTCTCTCTCTCTCTCCCGCTCCCGCTCTCTCTATCTCAGTCTGTATGTCTCTCTGTCTCTCTGTCTGTCTTTCTCTGTTTGATTCTTTGTCTGTCTCGCTGTTTGTTTGTTTGTTTGTTCGCTGGCATGCTGCTTAGCTTGATACGCCACTGAGTAGCAGATTAGTAGCGCTTATGCTTGCACCTACTACGTGGCCAACACACACACACACACACAGTCGAGAGGCACACATGGCCCTCAGGTCACGCTGTGAGCTCGCTCGCTTATATACCCTGCCAAACGCATCGCAAATTTCAGTGAAACAAAGTTTCGCTGGCTTTTTCGATTTCTTCAACAACTCGCAATTCAATGTATATATATAATTTATTTGCCGATTTCTGATACAACTCAAGTTTATAGTTTAGAATTGGGTTAAGCTCACGTCTGTGAAACAACTGTGGAGACAAGCGAGCAACTTATTCAGGCTTTGAATCCTTCTAAATGTAAGTGTGTGTGTGTTTTTTTTCAGTTGGCATTTGAGCAAGGTTTTTCGGAGTCAAAATGATAATTGATAATTATTATTATATTATTGTTGGTATTATTTTTAATATTATTAATTGTTATTATTATTACTAGTACAGTCAAGCCTCAAAAATTCAAAATCAAAATTCTGATTTACACAGAAATTCAAATTATGGAAAAGGAAATTTTTCAAGGGGATATAATTTTTTTATTATCGCGATTTTCGATTTATTATTATTATCATTATTATTATTATTATTATTTTATTTATTTTATTTTTGATAACAATAATAATAATAATAATAATAATAATTTGTGTTAATATATCTTAAACCCATTAAAAAAGAGAACACCTTAGGATTTGTTTGCTATATCTTTATATATAATTATTGCTAGCATAATATTTATTATTAAAAATTTATTGGCATTATTATTACTATGATTACATGATTGCCATTGTCATTGGCAGTATTATTTTCAATGTTATCATCATTATCATCATCGATTTCATTATTATGTATTGCTCAAGTCATGCTTGGAAATGCAGTCATGTTTCGATAGTTCCTCTTAGTCCGCGTTCACTGTACTGCGCGCTCAGTTTATTGCCCCACTTGTTACTCTAACTTATTCTCAAGCTAAGAGTATTTGAAGTACGCCTCTTGATTGATAGCCTTTGGTGGTTTTGGGCGCGTTTCTGCCTGCCTGCTTGACTGGCTGACTGGCTGACTGGCTGAATGTTATCCTGCCACGTCGCCGATGTCTTCTCGCTGTCATCTGATCTCTGGCGCTGCTAAGTGGGCACCATCAGGCATCAGCGTCCTCACTGCCTACGCCATTGCTGAGCACACGCCCGCCACGACATGATTCGCTGCGTGGTCTTCTCCTCCTCCTCCTACTCCTGCTGCTACTACTCCTTAGCCCTCTCCTCCTCCTCCTCCTCCGCCGCCGCCGCCGCCGCCGCCTACAGCTGCTGCCGTTTGCTGATCCAGCTTTTGCTACTCCACGTCTTCGTCGTCATGCTTGTCTGTCGTATGCGTTTGGAATTTTTGATTTTACCACATTGCAGACTGCAGTCAATATGCAGTGGCAACACGCCCCCGACCTCGCCCCTCCCGCCTCCCGCCTCGTGCTCATGCCTGTGCAACTACTGTGTGCTGGCCAGCGGATTTTACTGTCTCTCCGGCTGTCTGTCTGTCTGTCCGTTTGTTTGTTTTCTTTTTGCCTTGCTGCTTTTTTGTAGCCAGCAGATTGAATTTTGATTTGGCGGGTAATTGAACTTTTACTACAGCAGTAGCAGCCGCTGCGCTTCTCGCAGGAGTTGCTGCTGCTGCTGCTGCTGCTGCTGCTGCTGTTGTTGGCCCGACTGGCGGCATGATTAATGGCTGGCAATGCGCAACGCACGATCTACGTTTTTGGCCTCATCATAAATTATTAAACAAGTCCACTTGACACATGCACACTCGCACACATGCACACAATATAAATGACCAGAACGAACAGCAACAACAACAACAACAACAACAATAATAAATAATAATACAACAAAACTGTACAAAACGCTGAGACGACGTTCGCAACATTTTTGGCATGCCCCATGCGCCCAAAAAGGGTAAAAACGACATGGCTAAGTAGCCGCAGTCGCAGTCGCAGTCGCAGTCGCAGTCAGCGTCGCTGCTGTCGTCTTGGCCCTCTGGCGAGCCTTACTTGGCCTGCGGCTCGCTGGCTTGGGCAAAAGCGCATGTATAAATGATGATATACTTACTTATAAAGTGATCAGCGTTTTGTATAAATTGGCTAGAGGTATCTAGACGCTGCCTCCGCCCAGTTACCAGTTTCCCATTCCAGAGCCGCTGCCAACCACTCCCCTCCCTCCCACCCAATCAGCTGAAACTGGCCGTAAACCTGCATCGAGGACGTGTTTCAGCTCGTTTCGTTTACTTTATTTATTTATTTATTTTTTTTTTGTATTTTTTGTCATAGCCGTAGAGTGTGTTGTCCAGGCTAATGTCATTTGATGGCAGAGCTATGTCTTGTTCTGCGAGCGATCTGCGGCGAGCCGAGCAACAAGAAGAGCAGCAGCAGCAGCAGCAGCATCTTTAATGTGGCATTTATGAAAATGAAGTGAACAGTGGAAACCACAGTGGAATCCACAGCAGAGCACTGGCCATTGTATGTTATGTGCCCCACTGCCAGCTCTTGGCCTTGCTGCCGCACGATTAAAGTACAAATTATGTTGCACAGGGGAATCGGAATTGGCATTTGGCGTTGGACCTATGGCAGTCAGTTTTAGCTACAGCTACAGCTACAGTTTTGGCTTTTAGCTTTTCGCTTTAGATAAGAACTTGAGCATTCTCATTCTCATCATCATCATCATCATCATCAGATAGCAGCAGAGATTGCGACTGAGACTCTGACAATGGCAGCTGGAATAGGCCGAGTTATGTTTAGAGCAGCGTCAGTAGTCAGCAGCTTAGCAACAATTCAGTTGGCCAAATGAAATACTTAATATGATAAGCAGCAGCAATAAACAAGCCTAACAAAAATAATTCTCTTAGCAGAACGGACGAGCCCATCACGCATGAATATTTCGAATAATTGAAGCCAACTTCAATTGTGGATGAGAGATATTAGACAGAACATTGAAACAACGTCAACTGAAAATCACATTACACAAGAATTAAAACAATTATACAACCAAATATGTATTATATTTAAACTAAATAGAGAGAGAGAGAGAGAGAGAGAGAGCGAGAGAATATTAAACAGCTGCCAGTTCATAAATCACTTTAATGCATACGCATAACTGTGCAAATTTGTGAATTAGAATTGATAATTAATAAATATGCTAATCTAAATTTGCGTTTCAATTTCCTTTCAAAAATATTGTGTTTCTCACTAGATTTATTTGTTTTAATGAATACTATGGAAAGTGTGCATAGAGTCGAAAAGCCAGCACAACAAAAGCCGTTTAATAATAAAGAATTTCAAATGTTGCTCTTCTATGCGCTTCTCATAAGTTCTAGTAACAGTTTGTGCTGTAAAAATCGATATTTGTGCTAGCAATCAAAGCTCCAAAAATATTACTATGAAATAACTCTAGAGAACTCTTAGAAATCGTATCTACATATCATAAATATATTCATATCTATATCCAATAAACTTTAGTCTATATAATGTCTCATAAGGCAGACATAAAATAACCCATTCAATTCTATTTCTCCTCAAACTGAAATCTAATAAATTCCTTAGATTTCCCATGAATCATAAAGCAAATGTTAATGAATAATAATTGCGCAAAGAAAGTTCATTAATCGCATCGAAATATTGGAATTGAAGCTTTCTTTAATGATAGAGCTCAAGTAGTTGTGGCCTAGAAAGCCTTAATGAATGCCAATTAAATAATAAATAAATAAATAGCAGCGCATAATTATAGAGCGGGCACAGGGAGTGGATTATGAGGCGCGACTATTTATTGAGTCAATCGCAGCAATTTAGTTCCATAAGTTGAGCAATGCTTAACGCTATCTTTGGTCGATCGCGATGATATCCAATTGATAGCTGACGGCAGGCGGTGCACAGGCGCGTAGCATTCGTGTTCCAACATGAGCCAGATAAGAATTACGAGAAGCGTGGAGAGAAGTGCGAACTGGACAAGTTGTGGCATTGGCATTGGCAACGGCCAATGCCTGCAATGATGATGGCTGCAACAGCAGCAGTGCTGCAACCGTTGAAGCGGTGCAAAAACATGCCGCAGACAGCGGAACCGACACTAAATTGTTGTTGCTGTTGTTGTTGTTGCTGTTGCAAATAGTTGTTGCTGTTGCCGTTGCTGCTTGTTTACCTAAGCGTTAACGGCTGCCCAGTGGCTGAGAACTATGACGACAATGGGGCGCGACAAGATAACAAATGCAATTCGGAACGAATGCGCGACGAGCAACAAGAACTGAGAGCTCGACAAGCGAGAACTGAGAAACGAGAATCGAGAATCGAGAAGTCACGGCAGCCTGAGAAGGTCGCTGATGAGACAAACAAACAAACAAAAAAAAAGCGTATAATGACAATAGCAAAAGCCACATTTCATAATAATCAACGGAAAAGGAATGTTAAAAAAAAAGCATACGAAAGTCACAAATATGAATGCATTAACTAGCAGTGCTAAACTAGCAGATACCCTATGTTTAGTGATTTCTGTTGAATAAGGGGCAAGCATGTGCTTGATGAAATCATCAGAGTAATATTCATATTGACTTAGCTCATCTGGAGTAACAGATTATAGATGACAGTTGAATCAATATATAATATACATTCATATATATAAGATATGATATATAAGCATATTGAGTAAATTTTGATATCAACTGCTGTCATTCTCCTACTATATGCATATATACATATGACAATCTATATATAACGATGCTTAGTACATAATGATACTGAGTTGATGCACCATATTAACTGAATCATTTCACATATATATCTTAAATATGTATATATTAAGAATATATTGAACAAATATGAGTAATATATAACAAGCATATAAGTATGCTGCAATTAAAGTTAGTTAAAGTAAAGTGCCATGGCAGAAGCTAATACGTACAACTAAGACCTAGAGAACTTGACAACGATTTCAGCTTCGTTTGCCAGTCCAATTAAAGAAATGGCAAAGACTTTTCGATTCACACATAAGTATTGCCAACTTTATTATACCCTTTGCCAAATAAGGTTACAAGATGATGAAGAAGGAAAAGAAAAATAAGAAGAAGTACAAGTAAATTAATACCACGCATAGAGCAGGTGATATTGGTTGACAGTAGAGAGGTAGAGGCAGAGGTAGAGGTAGAGGTAGAGGTAGAGGTAGAGGTAGAGGTAGAGGTAAAGGTAGAGGTAGAGGTAGAGGTAGAGGTAGAGGTAGAGGTAGAGGTAGAGGTAGAGGTAGAGGTAGAGGTAGAGGTAGAGGTAGAGGTAGAGGTAGAGGTAGAGGTAGAGGTAGAGGTAGAGGTAGAGGTAGAGGTAGAGGTAGAGGTAGAGGTAGAGGTAGAGGTAGAGGCAGAGGTAGAGGTGGGTTTTAGTTAAAGCTAGATGGTGCGGTTCAGTTCAATTCAGTTAAATGCAGCGCATGTCCTTGCACATCGCATTCGCACTCGTTTGGCCGTCATGTGGAATGCCAATTTAAATTGCATCCCAAAGGACAAAGCGTCTGGGACAGGTGCTTGCTTCATGATGTGCATTCACGTTACGTCCCGCCTCCTAGCCCCGTCACAGATTTTTGCCCATCGACGACATTTTATGGTTGCGGCTTGCTGCCTCAGCGTCGTCTGCGTCTTGACAGGACGACCCGACTGCGGCCCCCACTAGCTCCAACAGCACACAGCGCCAAGCGTCTTGCCAGCTATCTGTCGCAATGCCTTGCCCTCACTCTGTCTCTCTATCTGCCTCGTCTGCCTCGTCTGTCTGTCTGTCCATCTGTCTCTCAGTCTGTCTGTCTGACTGTCTGTTGTCATCGTCGTTGTTGTCTTAGTCGCTGTCTACCTGTGGAGCTGTCGGCATGTCCTCTGGTTTGTCCTGTCCCACTTCGTACCGTACTCTCCTCTTCTCTTGTGTCCTGTTCTGTCCGACGCTGTCCTTGCACTACGTCTGGCCGCTGAATTTATGGGAAAATAACTTGCTGGGAATTTATGAAAACTGCGACGCCATAATAACAATAATCAGACTAAGTAGTGACCGCTGCCAGACATAAACTCTGCCCAGATAAACCTCAAGTGCCTGCTCTCTGCCAACATAAAAATGCTAATAGCTGGTGGTGCGGCGGTGCGGCGCTGTGGCGGTGCGATGTTCCGATGGTGCTGCGGTGCCTGCAACAATTTTAACGTGAACCGCACAGCTTAATTAGCAAAATGTCGCTGAGCTCTGGAGCTCTGGAGCAGCGAAGCTACGCAGCTACTGAGCTGATGACGACCGACAGCAAAAAGATACGCGAATCCAAACTATCTACAAGGGTTGCGCAGTTGGGGCTGTCGGGTGGGTAGTTTAGCTAATGCATTGCAGTGGGGCGATGCTTAATAAGAATAGAGACTGGCCCATTCGTGTGCTTATTTATAGGGTCAGCTTTGGCGACGTTCAGGCGGCTACCAAGATAGAGGTAGAGAGAGAGAGAGAAATAGAGAGAGAGAGGGAGAGAACGTGGAAGAACCGGAGACAGTTTAAAATTGTGAGAAATTGAATGTTTAATGCTCTTTGATTAGTTAACTGAATAGGTCAGAAGCATTAGGTCTGAAATAATTCTTGCACTTAAAAGTAAGAATGAAATTAAGGAATGGCTTATTGATGTATGACAATGACATTGACATTGACAATGACAATGACAATGACAATGACAATGACAATGACAATGACAATGACAATGACAATGACAATGACAATGACAATGACAATGACAATGACAATGACAATGACAATGACAATGACAATGACAATGACAATGACAATGACAATGACAATGACAATGACAATGACAATGACAATGACAATGACAATGACAATGACAATGACAATGACAATGACAATGACAATGACAATGACAATGACAATGACAATGACAATGACAATGACAATGACAATGACAATGACAATGACAATGACAATGACAATGACAATGACAATGACAATGACAATGACAATGACAATGACAATGACAATGACAATGACAATGACAATGACAATGACAATGACAATGACAATGACAATGACAATGACAATGACAATGACAATGATCATACTAATAAATAAAATGATATTCTCCAAAATATAATGAATAATAATGTTAAAGTAGACAATGATTATGACAATGTCAATTAGAAACAAAATGTTAATTAAGTGATAAGAATAATAATAAAATTACCAATAATTTTTCGTGCGCTAATATTATTATTGATATTTCATAAGCTCTATAAATAAAATCGAACTGAACTATCATCATTTCGTGTTAATTATTAGATTTGACTGTGTCTGTAAATTTGCAACACACATCACACGTCTTCATTATCTATCTGTGTGTGTGTGAGTGTGTGATGACATTCATCAGCTGTGCGAACACTTGCATTTCATAGACTCGACTCTCTATGTTGTCTGCTTTATAAATACCCAAGTGGCGATGCGGTGGGCAGCCAAGCAAAACTCCGGATTTTGAATCTGAATCCGATTTCGACTGGGACGACTTGTAGTCATTTGTACTTTTGACAGACAGACGGACGGACGGCCTAGTGTGTGTGTGTGTGTGTATGCACACACCTGTGCTGCTGCCAACCCCAAGCACGCTCCAGTAAGCCGTTAAGCCTCAGCTCATGTGTGTGTGTGTGTGTGTTGATTGCTGTTGCTATGTGAAGTCAAGACATGAAAAATTATAATAATGACCAAGACAGGGCGCAGGAAATGTGAACAGGGGCAGCAGCACCTCACACGCTGACACACACACACACAGACAGAGACACACACCTCAGTTCAGCTCAGCTCACTCGCTCTCTCTCTCTCGCTCGCTCTCTGAAAAGTGACAAATTTTTTGTGCATTTTCAGCAAGTCTGTACAAATATATACATACATATATACATGATGTTTAAAAAGTGAGATAGATAGATGGAGAGAGAGTGACTGAGTGAGCGAGAGGTGTTGGGTCGCTGGCCTCGTCGTCGTAGTTTTGTGCTGCATTTAAGCGCAAATTTTCACTCGTTCTTGACATTCATTGTGCCGTGGTGGTGCTGCTGCCTCCTGGCTTCTGCCTTCTGCCCCTTTGGTGGTGCAGGCAACTCTGACTGGCACTTGACATGCTGGCAAACGTGTTGACTTCGTGCCGCCTGCATTTGTATGTGTCGCAACTTTTAATGAGCAAGCAAATGAAGTGGCTGCCACCGCAGCGCATGTGTGTGTGCGTGTGTGTGTGTGTGCGCTAGACATGGCCACCAATGTTTGCCTGACAGCCCCGCTGCTAGCCTTTACCATTCCGCTTCACACTTGGGCTATCCTTGCCTTGCCACTGTCTCTCCCATAAAAGTTTTGTGACAGTGTTTTTTTCCGTTTTTGCATTTTTTTTGTTGTTGTACTTTTCAAAGTCAAATTGCGCGCGCGTTTGTGTGTAGCAGCGGAAATGGAAGCCAAAAAAGCAGCGCGTGTAAACAACAGTAAAAATAAAAAAATAAATAAATAAAAACAAGCCAAAAAAAGAGTTGTGAAAAAAAAATGTTTTTTAATAGAAAAAATAAGTAAGTTTTTACAGCGCGTAAGCAAAAAACAAAGTTTTCAGTATGTGCTAAGTGTTGTCTGTGTGTGTGTGTGGGCGTGTGGGCGTGTCTGTGCGCCACTTGATGTTGGCATAGTGTTGCAAACTCAGCCAGCTCGCCCACTCCATCATCATTGCGCCCCATTTGCCGTCGTCGCCAAACGCGCAAAATGACAAATTAATGCGACGCTTTGCCATTGCCTTTGGCTTTGTCTGTTCCCGTTGTTGTTGTTGCTGTTGTTGTTGTTGTTGCTGCTGCACTGTGTGCCATGCCATGGGCCGATCGTGTTTGTTGCATTGCCACACTCAGTTGCAGCAAACAATTTCTGGGTGGCCCTGGCATAAGAGCGCAAATGTTTTTGACAATGCGTGTGCCACTCTAAAAAAAAAAAAACAATAAAAGAGAAAAGTAGAAAAACATAGACACAGACATACATGCATTGTGTGTGTGTCTGTGTGCCTGTGGCGCCCTCTGTTGTCGACCTGTAAACTTTTTAATAGCAAAAAGTCTATTGTAACGATTGCAATTTCTCTGCTCAGCATATGAAAATGTTAACAACAATTTGTTGCGGGCTTTCAGGTATTTCCTATTAAAATATTTTAGCCTTAGACTGAAATTATTTTTCTTTTAATATTTTTAGACATTCAATCTGCATTTATAAATATTTCTATTATTTTTTTTTCAAGCAAGAAAAACAACAACAATAAATTTAATTAAATTCTGTTTGCATGAAAAAAATAAATAATAAATAAATTCAGCTGCATGAAAATCTGTGAAAATTTCATTGAAAAATATATTTACATCGTATCTATTATTAATTTAATTTATTTTATTTTATATTATTTTTATTATTTTAATTATTTTTATTATTATTATTATTATTATTATTTGCCCAAACATATATAGATATATATTATTACATGCTACTTTTTGAGCAGCCCTCGCATTTCTAATTTCTTGCCCAGATTCATAAGCATTCACTGATTAACAAAATTGTTGCTCTGTCGCCCTGATTAGCAGCAATTCAGCATATTTCAATTGCGCCGCCTCTCTCCCTCACTCCCTCACTCTCTCACTCTATATAAATTGATCGAACAATCGTAAGATATGTATACATAGTTATATGGAGCACATATATACATATATGCGTATATCTCTCAAGTCTGGCTTGCTCAAGTGCCACTTGCCGGCATTTCAGCACCGCCATCAAATCAATTTGTTGGGGGCTCGCAAGCAGAGCTCAAGTGTCTCTCTGATATATGTGCCCATATATCATCATCATAATGACAATGATGATGATGATGGCGATCTCTCTCTCCCTCTCTCTCTCTCGCTCTCTCTGTTTCTCTTTATCTGCGCTCTCGCAGTTCTCTATGCCTCTGCCATATGGCCGTTCAATCAGCGCCTCTTTGATTAACCCATGTCGCATTCGCTTGCTCCAATTCCCCAAAAATCTCAACGGCATAAAATGTTCTTTGTTTGGTTTGTTTGTCTGTTTGGCATTCTCTGTGCCTGGGCACTTAATTGATTAAGCGTGAAATTATTTCTTTTGATTGACTTCAATTGAAATGAATTATTCTTTAATTGGTTGCGCGACGTCTAAGCGGCATGCGCCGCTGCGCCCAAAAGGTGCCGCGCCAGACACCCAGCGACGCTCCGCATTGACTCATCGCTGAGACTCTAACTCTATAGAGTCAGCGAGCGACGCCTGCTAGACGAATATTTTTGCAAGTTTTGCTAAAAAACAACAAAAAAAAAAAAAAGCCTGCCCCAAACGTATGTCTGATTGGGTATTAAGACTCGCTGACTCTATAGAGTCTGATGGGCTATTAAGACTCTGTGAGCTTATCGGCTGCCCTCTGCATACCCACTCAGACACAGACAGCACTCGAGCGCTCAGCAGGCCTGTTGCTCCAAAGCCAATATGCCCGTTCAGCTCTTTATGGGAGTGTGCATAAAAGCAGCTCAAAGCAGGCAACTGACACTAGAAGCGCTCTCCTGCTCCTCCTGTATGTCCCAAAAACTCCTGTTACAGTTTGTGTCCCTCTTTTAGGACTTGCTACCCCAGACTGTCTCCTGTTGCTGCTGCTGCTGCTGCTCCTTCTGCTAGCTGTTGTCGTTGTCAAGAACAAAAATAATAATAAAAATTTGCTGTCGCTGCGAATATAAGCAGGCAATTTTTGTGCGCCGCTCCAAAAAAATGCCACAACAGCAACAAAAATATCAGCAGCGACAGCGACAATGGCAGCTGTTTTTAATGTCTGCACAGGCCGCCTAATGGCGCTCAACGGCCGCCAAAAACTGTTGGAGGACTACGACAAAAGCTGCCACTGCTGTTGCTGTTGCTGTTGCTGTTGACGACCCATTGCCACTTGGACTCGATTTGATGCCACTAGCAGTTGTGCCATGGCATGCCACGGCTCATGCCGGCTGCTCCGTGCCTCGTGCCGCATTGCGACCCAACTCAAATTGTATCGACGTAGGCGTTAAGCTGCCGCCAAGAGAAAAAACCCAAAACCCCCAAAAAAAAAAAACAATAAAAATAATACACACAAAAATGCAAAAAAAAAAAAAAAAAAAAAATGAAAACAATTTGGCGGCGTCTGTCTGGTTTCCGGATTTGTGGCATAAATTGAAAATCATATGCCACACACACACACGCACGCACACACACATTGGGCTCATCCCGAATCCTCATTGTCGGACTCATAATCGTCAGGGGTTTGTCAAGTGCCTGGCATTTATGGCCAAAACGTTGCTTTAATTGAGCATCACTTGGGCACGCCCCCATGCCCCCATGCCCTCTATGCCTCCAACTCCCTAAACTAACGACTGCCACTTGACTTGGCTTGTTATCGAAATGTTATCGAATGAATACAAACAGTTGGAGCTGAAAGTTGTTATAGTTAGAAATGGAGTAGTATAAGATTTTGATCTAAAATCCGCTAGAAATTGTAGCTATAACAAGTAGTTAGCTATAAAGGTAATATACTAGGTGGCTAATCACTTTTATAGCATGCATCAAAATCCACAAAATTTCTTTTTTTTTTTACATTTTCTACCTTCTTTGAGCAGCTGATGGAGGCATCAATAATCATGATTGATCAGCAGATCTTGATTTGAATTTGTTATTTAAATTTATGTTAAATACATTCTAAAAGCAATTCTATAAAGATTTGGCATTTTGTACTGGCATGCTTTATGCGAATTCTAGCCATAAAATAAGCTTTGCTAGCCTAACTATTATAGTTAAGATATCGTTTTCTATGAATACTTTTCATAGCAGAATAGCTTATTGAGGCTTGGATCGTAATACGAACTCATTTCGTTTTCTATTGCTTGCATTCAAAGCTTTTTAACTTTTTTTAACTTGATTGGATTAAAGAAGTTTGTTTGCTGAAATATATTAGTTTATTTGCCTATTTTGCGATACATTTAAATCGCCAATAGAAGCAAAATAATTATTTATTGTCAAATCATATGCTTAATATCTTCAATATATCAAAATTGGTTGCAATGAATTAAAGCCATATTCGATAATTAAAAAAAATATATATATATATACATATATATATTGGCGTCTGTCTCAAGCACTTCAGTCAAGTTCCAATAACTCGAAAGTGCAAGGGAATCAGTTTTTTTTTTCGATTTACACATAAATTCAAACTATGGAAAATTATCGAGCACGTTTTTTTTCCAAGGGGATATCATATTTTCGATTTATCGCGATTTTCTGTAAATAATCAATTATTATAGTTGATTAATTGAAGCTAATAATCGATTAGCTCAAATTAATCATGATTTAATAATCGATTTCTTCTCCCTTCGCTTTATATTAGTTATACACATAATCGTTCCTTCTCTCTCTCTCTCTCTCTCTCTCTCTCTCTCTCTCTCTAAAAACGTTAGTCTCTGTGGCTAAGTAGCTGTAAATATTTATTTGGCTAGTTAAAAATATATATTTATATAAAATAGCCTCAACATAAAATACATAAAAAAAACTCTTAACGTTTTTTTTCTTTCGATTTTAAATTTTACGCAAAAGTTGAAAACCGAAATCCAAATACCGAAAAAGCTAAAAAAAAAAACAAGCTAAAAAAGCCGCTGGCATGTGCATAATTAACGTTTAGGGGCTTATGAATAATGCAGTCTTTGTACCAAGGTAGGCGTTCAAATTTGATGGGCGTATTGCGATCTGGTGGGCGGGGCAGCAGTGCTGTTGTAGCCGTTGCTGTTGTTGTTGTTGTGAATCTTTCGGCTGGTTATATGACATGACATAAGCGCTTAAATAATACAAAGAATGAAAAATAAATTGGATACAAATTCTACAAAATGCATGGCTATGCATGAGAGTGGTGCGAGTCGGCTGGGTGGTTCGGGTGGCTCGGGTGGCTTGAGCGGCACAAGCCGAAAGCCAACATGTGACATGTGCGGCAATTAATGCCGTTAATTATTAAAGTTAACACCCAAAAGCGACATGCACAAGTCAAATAAATAAACACGCAGCCAGCCAAACGAGTCATTGGCTTGGCACACACACACACACCAGGGCTGGCAAGCTTCCAGACCCCAAGCTTGTTAAACAGCAACAACGAGAACGACAAAAAAAAAAAGAAAGAAAGAGAGACTGAATGAAAGCCCAAGCCCCAAAATGAAAACCCAAACGCCCCAACAATTAAGGACAATGCGTGCTAATTTCAAACGAAAACTCCCCAACGTCGCCAACTGAAAAATACCCAAACTGAAGGAGGCGGCTGAGCAGGGGGCGTAAGTGGAGCAGAGAGGGACTGAAGGGGCAGCAGCAACAGCAGCAGAGAGGTGTAAGAAGCAGCGGAAGAGAGAGAGAG